>ML685780.1:13679969-13783977 GCA_007922175.1 Pelusios castaneus | reverse complement strand
CCCCCTAATCATTTTTGTTGCCCTCCGCTGGACTCTTTCTAATTTGTCCACATCCTTTCTGTAGTGGGGAGCCCAAAACTGGACACAGTATTCCAGATGCGGCCTGACCAGTGTCGAATAGAGGGGAAATATCACATCCCTCGATCTCCTGGCAATACTCCTACTGATGCAGCCTAATATGCCATTGGCCTTTTTGGCAACAAGGGCACACTGTTGGCTCATATTCATCTTCCCGTCCACCATAACCCCCAGCTACTAAGAGTAGCTATCAGTGGTTCACAATCAAGCTGCAAAGGTATATCAAATGGGGTCGAACAAGGATCCATCCTGGCTACGGTTCTACTGAATCACTTCATAAATTATTTGGATAATGGCAAGGACATTATACTTATAAAGTTTTCAGACAATACCTGAGGTGGTGGGGTGGAGGGGGTTTGCAAAGTGCTTTGGAGGATAGGCTTAGAATTCAGAATGACCTTGACACACTTGAGAAATGGTCTGAAATAAACTGGATGAAATTCTATGAAGACAAAGGCAAAGTAATACACTTGAGAAGGAATAATCAGTTTTACATATACAAAATGGGGAATCACTGCCTGTGATGGAGTACATCAGAAAAGGATCTGGGGGTTAAAGTGGATCACATACAAAATATGATTCAAGAATATATTGCTTTTGGGGGGGAACCCTCGTTCTGTGATGTAATAGCAAAAGTGTTGTAAAACATGAGAAGGAATTTTTCCATTCTACTCAATACTGATAAGGCCTCAGCTGGAATAGTATGTCCAGTTCTTGGCGCCAGACTTTAGGAAAGAGTAGAAAAATTGGAGAAAATCCAGAGGTAGGGGAAAAAAATTATAGGTCTGGAAAATATAACCAGACCAATGGGCCGTCTATCCAGAATTATATCTTATGACAGTGGCTAGTGCCAGCTGCTTTGACTGGGAATTAAGAGAACCAGCAATCATCGAGTGATCCATCCTCTGTCCTCTACTCCCATCTTCAGGAAATCTGAGGCTAGGGACATCCAGAGCATAGAGTTGCATCTCTGACCATCTTGACTAATAGACACTATCCACGGACCTATTCTCCATGAATTCATCTAATTCTCTTTTCAACTCTTCTGTAGGTTTGGCCTTCACAACATCCCCTTGAAACAAGTTCCACAGACTGATTGTTAATTGTGTGAAGTACTTCCTTTTGTTTTAAATCTGTTGCCTATTAATTTCACTGGGTGATCCCAATCCTTGTGTTATGTGAATGAGTATATGATCCTTCCTTAATCACTTTCTCCATACCATTCACAACTTTATAAATCTCTATCATATCTCCTCTTACTTGTCTCTTTTCCAAGCTAAAAGGCACAGTTGTTTTAAGAGAATGGCAAGAAATTGTTGATCTTCACTACAAGAAATAATGGGCTTAAATTGCTGCACAGGAGATTAAGTTAGCTATTAGGAAAAACTTCCCAAATGTACAGGTTGTTGATGACTGAAACAAAGTACTTAGGAAGCTGTGGAATCTTAATCACTAGAGGTTTTTAAGAATAGATTAGACAAACACCTGTCAGGAATGTTTTAGATAGAAACTTCTTGACAAATAGCCACTAAAAAACAGGGGATGTTGAGTGGGAGTTTGATGGGAGATTAGGGAGGAAGTATATGTTTTGGCATTGTTGGGGTGTGTTTTTCTTTCTTTTTGGTGCGTCTCGGTGATGTAAATAGGAGGAAAGGCTATGACAGATACAGCAGTGGTAGTCACTCAAGCAGTGGAAGAGACAATGAAGATGACTGGATTTGGCAGCTGTGGAATGTACATGATCTTAGAAGGGATACCTCAAAAGAGCTTTGTCTGTATGAAGTGTTGCCTCATAGTGTTGATGAAAAAGAAGATTCAGGGGTTGAGGATGCAGGTGGAAACTCTTACTTGAACCCCCTACTAACCTTAACCACTGATAGAGCAAAGGAATGAAGAGGCTGAAAGTTAAAACCCAGACCTACAGATGGAAGCAGAATCAACAAACTCTGAGGGGAGAATGCTGGATGAAGGAAGTGGCCAGTGGAAGCATGTGATTGTGAGAACCCAGCAGAGAAAAAGATTGGCTAATGAAGGAGAAATAGAGCTCAGAAACAGGTTTGCAATGTTGGATAAAGAATAATGGGTACAGCAGATGGTTACTAAATGTGGGAGGGTAAGAAACCAGAGAATAGCTAGTTCTAAGCAAAGAGTGCATGAGTCAACCAGTGGAGACAACACCGAACAAGAGCCCCAGGACGATGCAGCAGTGGCTACAGAGAATTGCAAAAGAGAATAGTAGAAGAGATGACTTGCAGAGAGAAAGAACAGGAGATAGGCTTAAGAATTGTACCATTACAGGGAGGGGGGTGGGGAAGCAAGTCTACGTGAGTGGGGACTCCCTGCTGAGAAGGACAGACAGGCCTTTTGTCATCAGGTAGTGGTTGTGTGTTTCCCTGTGTAGGTGTTTCCCTGTGTAGGTGCTCTCTCAGGATCACCTCTGGCTCAGACCCAGAATGGGAGCTCAGTTAGCCTGGGTGTCTGAAGCCTGTCTTGGAATAAAATGGAGACTCCATTAACTAGGTTGTCCAAAGCCATGGTGCTCCTTTGGTCAGTACTTAGGGTTACCTTTGGTTTAGACATAAAGTGGGGACTTAATTAGCTCAGTTGTCTAGTGCCACGGTGAACCCTTCATGTCAAAATGTTTCTGCTTATCTGATTATTCCTAGCTATGCACAGTTAGTCTGAGAAAGCACTCCAAAATCGAAGAAATTGACACAACCATGGATCTTTATAGAAATGAAGGTGCCAGGCTAGACTTTATTGCAACATAGCACAATGGTAAGTGAACTATATCATCAGGTACACTCTTATGTTTGTGTTCACAATGCGACAGAATGGCTCAACTGATGGCAGGACTCTCTGACACATGCTTAGCTGCACAAAGCTGATCTCTTGAACTACCTCTTTTATACACTTCTCCGACCATTTGCTTAGCCTCTTTGGCACCAAAACCCATCTTTTTATATCAAAGCCTATTACTATCAATGTGTCATTCTCCAGTTTATCCAATATTACTCCTACCCGTACGTTGGGCCTTTCTTCTTATATCTCTTGTGCTAGGTTGACTTTGAACCTCTTAACTTTGAGATGTACTTTTCCAATCTTACGCCTATTACTAAAGTATCAGCTTACTTCTTGACAGTTTCTGTGAGGTCATACAGCCTGACTCCTTCTAACTTTACCATTCTTTCAGCTCAGGTCTTCTGTCTTGGCCTGTTCCACTAGACTTTAGGCATAATATCTGTCCTTTCCTATCCTATTCTTGTTTCAGGCTTTTACTTCCTACTACACCTGTAACCAAAGATGATCCAGAGAACAGAAGGGTGTGCTATCTGTGGGTGGTAAGATACAGGATATGGAACTGAGGCTGAATAGGATCCTAATGGCAGCAGGAAAGAATACCTCTGATTGTCCTTCATGTGTGTACAAATAATACAGCTAGATTCTTCCTAGAATGTATCATAAGAGAATATGACAGCCTGGAGAAGACTCCTAAGGGAACTGAGGCTCTAGTGATCTTCAGCGGGATTTTGCCTGTCCCTAGAGGAGGACAACAAAGACATAAGATTCTGATGGAGCAACAGATGGCTCAGGGAGTAGTGCTATAAGGAAGGATTTGAGATGTATGGTCACTTGGAGGCATTCATGGACAAAGGACTGTTCTTTTGGGATAGACTTCAACTGAGTAGAAAGGGAAATGAACTTCTAGAATGGAGGCTGGCACAACTGATTAAGAGAGCTTTAAGCTAAGGAGTTGTGGGAAATGCCCAGGCAATCTCCATTCCTGAATTTAACATTGAAAGGATGGAAAATGAAGTAAGAATGGACACAGCAGTGGGGAGCAGAATGGACTTTAAGAGGAACGGTAGTATAAAAACCAGTCTAATGTGTGATATTGGCAGTAGAATGAGTGTGCCAAGTGAGGTAAGGAATGTGAGTGAAGCCAAAGAACAAAAAATAAAATGTCAAAAATATCAATACAAGGAGTCTGGGTAACAAAATGAAGAAATTAGAGCTACAGGTAAAAGATGTGGAACCAGATATTATAGGGATAACAGAAACATGGTGGAATAGTAATCACGACTGGTGTACTAGTATTTTAGGGTACAAGCTGTTTTGAAAGGACAGAAATAAAGACAAAGATGGTGGTGGTAGTAGCAAAGATGGTAGCACTCAATACCAATGATGAGGTAGCCTGTCAAGAAATTAGAAGTGACAGAATTGATAAAACAGAGTCTGTCTGGGCAAAAATCACATTGGGGAGGAAAACTATTAGAGTTTCCCCTGGGATAGCGATTGTGGTGTGCTATAGACCACTGGGATCTGATCTGCACATGGATAAAAACATCTCTATTGAAGCAAATACTATTGGGAACTGTGTGGTTATGGGAGATTTAACTTCCTAGATAAATACTGGAGGACAAGTGCAGGTAATAACAATAGGGGCCCAATTTTACTGGGTGTGATAGCTGACAAATTTCTTCTCCACATTGTTACAGAACCAACAAGATGGGATGCCATTTTAGATTTAGTATTTGTGAATAGTGAGGACCTCATAGAAGATCTGGTTGTAGGGGACAACCTTGGCTTGAGCAACCATGAGCTAATTCAGTTCAAACTAAATGGAAGAATAAACAAACATGGATCTGTGACTCAGGTCTTTGATTTCAGAAGGGCTAACTAAAAATTAAGGGAATTAGTCTGGACTGAAAAGTCATGGATATAAAGATGAAGTAGGTTTGGAATTACTTCAAGTCAATGCAATAGGAACTATCTGAAGGCTGCATCCCAAGGAAGGGGGGAAAATATAATAGGCAAGAGCTGCAAACCAAGGTGGATGAATAAGCATCTTGGACAGATGATTAAGAGAAAACCTAGATGGAGTGGAAGATGGTAATGATCATCAAGGAAAGCTACCTCTTGGAGGTCAGAACATGTAGAGATAAAGTGAGAAAGGCCAAAGTCAAATAGAGTTGGACCTTGAAAAGAGAATTAAAATCAATAACCCAAGGTTCTATAGTCATGTAAATACAGGGCCGAATTAACCACCTGGGGCCCCACACTGCCTCTACCCCCCAGCATGGAGGCCTGATGGTGGGCCGTCCCACACAAGCCAGTCTGCCCTGGCACTGAGCAAGGTGGGGGGAGAAGGGCAGATAAGTGTGGGTTTTAGGGGCTGGAGCCTGCCCCCCACCTTTATGCCAGGACCTGGGGCTTCAGCCCCTATAGCCTCTGCTATAATCTTGGCCCTGTATAAATAGAAAGAAGTGGGAGTGCTATCGTACAGAACGTCAGACTAGATAGTCATATTGGTCCCTTCTGATTTTAGAGACTATAAGTCTATGAGATAATACTGAATACTGCCTCAGTTCAGGTGACTGAACTAGATGACACATCAAGGTGTCTTTCATTCCTGCATTTCTATGATTCTATAGTGTTTGGAATACTAAATATAATGTATGTATATGTAGAGATATAGACCCTGATTCAGTAAAGCACTTATGCATATATCTAAGCTTGTCTCTTTCACCAAGAGAAGTTGGTTCAATAAAAGATATTACCTTACTCACTTTGTTGCTCACATTGTAACTCAAGGGGGCTGAAACTAGCAGGTTTTGAACAGTCCTATTCAAAAAGTCTACATCCTTTATACTTGTAATGCATTACTAAATGGGCATATGTTTTTAAATAAACTGGTGAAGATCTAATTTTAGTATAATTCTACCAAGAGAAGCAGCACTGCATTTTACAGAGCAGAGTATTTTTAAAATGTTGTAAGTTTGGAAAATGGGCCCTTTACTTCCACATGTAAATTATATAAATCAATCTTCCTAGAATATTTTTCAGACTCGGTCTGAGATATGTAGCCCAGTATTTCTCAACTGGTGTTCCGTGGAACACTGGTGCTTCTCAGACATAGTGCAGGTGTTCCATGACCTACCCTGCCCCCTCCCTATCAGGGAGACTGAGTAGGGAGAGGGAAGGAGCAATTTAATGCCCCAACCACATCAAAGCTTCCAGGTGCATGGTGGTTGAGGTTGATGGACACCTGAAAGCTTTGCTGAGACTGAGGCATTTTAAATCTCTCATCACTGTTACAAACTTTTTCAAAAACGTTTTCATCAGGTGTTCCAAGTAAAGTAATTAATACCTTTAGGTGTTCTCCGGCCCACTAAAGGTTGAGAAACGCTGACGTAGCCCATATACTTGATAATAGAGAACAATGTCCAATTTATATCGATGATATATTATTATTCTCTATAAGTTACGCCACCATCTTGCCAGGAGCTCTTCAGAGATACTAGGGGTTACTGCATAGAGTGCCATGCATAACTGGGGCCTTATATTGGAGTAACATTCTAAATCTTTCTAAGCACAACCTCCCTCAAAGACCAGACCATCTAAAAAGACATTTACTGTATGCTGGCATGTGGCACACACAATTCATATCTGCAAAGATAGAAAAGGTTCCTCGTTTTGTTCTTTTTTCCAAACATATGGAATCCAAACACTATAGACAACATTACAGTGATTAAGGAACACTAAAATAAGCTGTTAGCCACACTCCATCAAACAGAGGTAATACAAGGATCGGACATAAATTTTATTGTGACAAAGGCATTATGCCAAAAGCAACGCATATTCACTGACCTGGTGTCAAATTGGATACATATTCTTACAAGAATTCTGTCCAGTTTCCTGGCATTTGAAAAGAAGTGAAAAAGTTCAATGTGTCTTTTGTGTCACCCAGTAATATTGTATGGTTGGTGATGTTTAGTTCAGATTAGATAACCACAGAAAAGTTCAGATGCTTGGGTCAAGTTTTCTTAAATCTCATGCAAGCTGTTTGAAGGTTTCCTTTACCTTTCTTTCCCTTCAGCATTTGTCTCCTTTCTTCATCTTTTCCTTTCCCTAACCAAAATCTTCACCAAAGTCCTTGTTTCCTTTCTTTACGCAAATGCTTCAGCCTGAATCCAATAGGCCTCTTCTCCCAGTCCATAACAGAGTCTTCTGATTCTCCAATGTTTTCTGCATGAACTCAAACAGCATCTCTTACTTTTTATCAAGACTGCATCAAAGTGTTAAGGACAGATCCTCACCTGCTGTAAGTTGTCACTGTTCTACTTACTTTACACAAGCTGAGGATCTGCCCCCCTCAGGTACAATCAATTCCTCTGGTGAAATTTGGCAAAGCTTCCTGAGAATTAAAATACACTGCCTCTTTCCTACAGCGAGGGAAGTCCCACTACCTGGTGTGCTGAGACACTAAGTATGGTTTTAATGACATTAGGTCTAAGAGGCATGCTGGGAATCAGTGAAATAAAATGAGTATGTCTCTACATAGTTTCTCAAAAAACTCTAGGGATTGAGAGGAAAGGGTTAGTTTCAGATCTCAGTTTAAGAACAAGTTATTTCAGATTATTTACATTTCCTCCACTGGTTTGCTCATTCAAAGAAACAATATGAATCTGGCATCACACAGTACACCTAAATTTTAAAATTAATTCCCATAATGGAATGTGAAGTGTGGCAGTCAAAAAGCAAAAGAACAGTGGTAGTAGATACCCTAGAGATAGGAGTTGAGAGAGAGAGAGAGAAGAATGGAATAAGTGTCTGATAGACTGATATGGTGATATTCTAGACAACTTACAACAGGAAAATGGAACAATGATTTACACCCTCCTATGTTATTGTACTGCGCTTAGCAGAAATTGATGTGAGCGGCCATAGTAAGCCCCCTTGTGTTATTTAATTGTAACCCTATTTGATACCACTTTAAAGCTATTAGATATTAATAAATGTTGGAGGATTAAGGAGTACTGTGAGTTGTTAACCCAAGCTCCTAGTGTGACTGTATGTCGTTTACCATTTCCATTTTTCCCTGCTCTGCAAAATCTCACATATAGTCCCTTACCTTACAGCTAAATAGCATTTCATTAAAATTAGTGCAGGCCAAAGTGTGAAGCTTTAGAGCCATAGTGGATGCAATCTTTTTCATTTTGATATTTCTAGGAAAACAATATTTCTAGCTCAACTTTAAAATGTAGCTTTTCAGGGATTTTGGCATGCAAGTTAAATTTGGAAATGCTCTACCCAAATGTAAGAAGGGTGAGTGAGCATCATTGGGAGGGAGTTTAGCTTACTCCATTTTATATATCATCTCTTAATTTGGTGTGGCCGGTCTAGTCTAATTTATGTTAACAAGAAGAAAGCTGGAGTTTCTCTTATAATATCCAATTTCTTGTTTTGGGGGTGAGCAGGAAGTGAGATAAGCTTATACCTCTGTAGGGTTTGCTTTATAATTAACCCTCCTCACTAGATGTGAAATAAGAGAAGTGTTCTGTTTCAGAATAGATCTCTCATATCAGCTTGTCAGAGGAGCAAGTTATTCAGAAGTCAAATAGGTTTTTGTTTCTTTGTTAGTTTATAGGACAGAGCTAATTTGTAATATCCAAAGCACATTGGAGAAAGACGACAAAAATAGTGGATGGAGATATGATGAAAATTAGGGAAAGAGGGATAAGGTTAAATTGAGAAAGCTTTGAAATGAAACCTTTGAAATATTTAGAGTGATGGATGGGGAAAAAAACCCGAAAGCAATTAGCAAAATGAGCTTCAGGTAGAAAGACACTTGAGAGAGACCTTTTAAAAAACAACATAGTGAGAGCAATCTGGCTGTAGTGTCAAGTGTCCGAATGAGACCTGATCTACACTACATAGTTACACTGATGCAAAGCAGCTTGCAGCAGCTGAGTTGCTCATGTGCCTGTATTCACATTGGTCTCCCACCACTGTAAGAGTCCTGTAAGGGTGATGTAGTAACATCGCCTCTCCAAACAGAGTAGAGCCACAGTTGATGTACTTAGATTGAAGCAGTGCATGTGCAGACAGTCTAGTTATTTATGTTGACCTTAACTGTCCTCCAGCAGCAGCTGCCCCACAGTGTCCCACACTAACTGTTCTGGTTACGATCATGAACTCCACTTTGCAGGAGTCACTGAGCCCAGCAACCCTCACTTCCCTTTAAAACCCTGCAAATATTTTTAAGTTTCTTTTCCTAGTGGCCTGGCTTGGTGAGCACATTTAGCAGCTATTCAATGTTGAATGCAACTGCCCAGTTGACCACACTGACTACACACTCTGGCCTGGAGTATAGAGGAGATATTGGATCTCCTGGGCCTGTGGAGAGAAGAGGCTATGAAAGCAGAATGACGAACCAACCATAGGAATGTCATCATCTACATGCAAATCGCTTAGGGGATGGAAGAAAAGAAATGTGATAGGGAGCAGCAGCAGTACTGGGTGAAAGCCAAGAAGCTGCAGCAGGCATTCCAGGAGACCTGGCAGGCCAACACCCAATGCAATGCCAAGCCACAAGCCTACCACTTTTATAAAAAACTGCATGCCATACTTGGTGAATACCCATCCTCCTCCACAGCACCATGGATAGTTCCGAGGAGTCCAAGTCAGTGTGAACAGTGAGGAAGAGATTATGGTAGATGAGGAAAAGTAGGAGGAGAATGATGGACAAGTCACAAGGGGTCCAGCTTCACACTGAACCAGGACCTGTTTTTCACTCCACTGCAACAAAAACCTGATGCAAGGAAAGGAAATTTGGGTAAGCGTGTAGATTTTTTTAAAAAAACTACAGGGATGTCACCCTCCAAGTAGCAGAACACAATGTTTTGACTTTTCATTAATTTACTCATACTGGAAGAGGTAGTGGCTCTACTAAAAGACACAAGTTGATCTCGGCTTTTCATTCCATCTTGTATTTGTTTTAAATTTTCATTTTTATTTAATGTGCACTGAACAGTTGTATGTTCATAAAGCTGTGGGTTTCATGCACCTTCCCTTATAGCCCAAACTGATGTTAGTGTCACTGGTGACACACTAACACTTACATAACCACGAAGAAATGAGTGTTTTGGCTGATGTGCTCAATAGCAAGGCCGTCTGCTGCCAAAATGGGAGCACAGGTGCCATCCGTCACTCCACCACAATTCAGGAACTCTGAGGCTGCAGAACCATCCACTATGTCCTGCACATTGTCCAGAGTCATGGCTGCAATTCGGTGGCAGTGGGAGGGGAAAGTTGACCCTCCCACCCCCAATAGGGTCAGCTTTGTGGGTAGATAGCCATTGAGGGCACCATGGTCAAGGGGGTGCCTGGGGAGGTGTGGATCAGTGCATTTAACTTAATGCACCAGGATGGACACCTGCTAGAACCCCCAATCACCTCTGACTTCCTCCTCGCATGCCCAACATCCTGGGGTGCAGATTGTTTGGCTATCCTAGTGAAGCCTGCACCGCTGTACATCTCTGTGAAGTCGAGCCAGGCATATGGTGACCCCTTTTATCCTGAAATAAAGAGGGGGAAGCAGCAACAGCCCCAGCAGAAAGGTAGCCACAGCGTACTGGGAAGCACCAGAAAAGCAGCGGTGTCAAAGTCCTGGTGCAGTAACCAATGTCAGACTGGCTGCAGCTCCCACCCTCAGGTCTATACACTGGACATCAATAGCAACAGCTGTGGCTCCCCCCCCACTAAGTCAACCCATTCCCCCAGAAATACTGGCGGCCCGGGTAATTTGCAGTGGTCTTCAGCTGTGGGTTCCTGAAATCCCAGATGGGGGGAAAAGAGCCAGTGAGCCAGGGTAACTGGCTCCAGTATGTGCAATACATACCATGCATGCATGTCACTGGTTCAGCCCTCTTATACTTTTGGCATTTCTCGTGCCCTCATGGACGGGGGGCACAAAAATACAGGTACGCGTGCATAGCTCCATGACTTATCTAGTCTTGGCATGACAAGCTACACACACATAACAAAAGGGAAATGTTCCAGAGGGGTAGCTGTGTTAGTTTGTATGTAACAAAAACAATGAAAGTCCTGTAGCATCTTAAAGACTAACGAATTTCTTTGGGCATAAGCTTTCATGAACTGCAACCCACTTCGTCAGATGTGGGAAAGGGAAATAGGGGCTGAGCTCTCAGGCCCCTGTGCAAGACCTCAACAGACAGTGGGGCAGATGTCCAGCCCCATAGCTCAGTAGTAATCCCATGGTGGGCCCAGAATTGCAAGCTTTGGGAAGGCACAGAATTTGTACCCCCCAGAAGCAGCACTGTTGGCCTGGCTAGAGCTCCCCCTCTTCCCCAAATATATTAGTCAAACTATACTTATTGTCACAGTGCTGCACAGCAAAAGGTGATTAATGACCTGTATACTTGGCTCATAAAGACCCTCATGGTGGATTTCCTGACCAGAGGCGATCTGGCATTGTACGTTTCCACAGTACAATTGCCACTTGCTTTTCCATTGTCAGTGAAACTTTCATTTTGTTGTCTTTGTGATAGAGATCTGGGTTGATCACAACACACAACTCCCAGAATATGGTCCTGAACATCCAGAAGTTTTCCAGCTATTGCTTATCATCCCAAACCTGCACTACAATACAATCCCACCAGTTAGTGCTTGCTTCTTGCACCTAGAAATAGTACTCCATCATTTGCACATACACTGTGAATACCACCAACCACCTTGAATTAATTCTTGCTATGTCCCTCAGCAATCTGTCCCCCAAGAACTGTTATGTTCCCCACTCATTTGGTGGTTCTTCAGCTCTGCAAATACCCCAGGATTGTGTGCCCTGTGGTTGTAAAGCTCATGACAATAATGCAGAGCTCTGCAGGCTCCATGCTTCTGTGAGAGATGGTGGCCAGTGAAGAGGGTCGCACAGGTTTGTGGTATTTAAAAAGAAAAGGACAAAAATTATGAGACAAAGACAACATTTATGGGATGGAAACAGTTGTAACCTGAGAAGTTGACCCCATGCTCCCGGTCTTCCTTGGAAGACTCGTTTCAGTCCTATTATTCATTGCCAACAGTTGCCAAATAATAGTGCGCTCAACTGTGGCAAGATTCACAATAAGATCCCTACCTATGATGCACTGCACTCTGCATCAACACAAGCACTCCTGGCACAAGTACACAGCTGACACAAGGAGCTAAGTATGCATGCACACAAGCTGCATGCCAATATAACTTGAGTCAACATAAGTTTGCACTAGCCAAGGTCTGAGTGACACCTTGGCTATGTGATAGAAATGATTCTATCCTTCTGCTAAAATTAAAAGAAACAGTCAAGATAATGATTCTAGACAATAAACACCAGTTTATTTCAGAATTCTTAGCTCTGCAGGAAATTCAATTTTCTCCCCCCCACATGTATATGCTTCACATGTGAAGACAATCATCTAACCAATCTCTAAAACGATCAGATTTACTATTGACAATTGCTAAATGATGGCTTTTAAAAATGGGAATTTAACTGTAGGAGTAACTAACTGTAATAATAATAATTTAACCTAAGCACAATTGTACTTTAATGTTTATTTCGCTGAGAATGAAATTAAAAACACTGTATCACCAAAATGAGAAGACATTAAAAAACATTCTAATTGTTATCTACTTAGTGCCAACTGTTCCTAGCAGATGGAAGTGAGGTTTTTAAAATAGAATTGTTGAAATGTGTGTGAGAAAAGAATCTTAAAAGTTTCTAACTGTTCTAGGATTTAGCAAAAAGTTTCCCAAATGGAAAACTAACACTTTTTTTTAGTCACAGAATGCTATTTGGAATGGAATCATAATAATGACAGATAACTTTACATTCTGTCATAGGACAGGAAGGTGAAGAAATATAACAGACTCACCAAAATATATATGCAGCACTCAGCTAAAGAGATCTTCTGAGGTATTATGTGATGTTACTTCTCACCTTTTTTGTAGGATGCTTTGAAATCTGTGGATGAAGTATAAAATATTTTATACGATTACTATAGATACTTACCTTTGTCTCCTGTGTTTTAATTTCTGTACCCTTCTCTACCTCCACACCTTTCTTCTTTGTTTCCAAACATATATTTCTCTTACTTGACCCTGCCAGCAGGTAAAGGATCTTGGGGAGCAGCTGCCACACATACACACACACTAGTGAGGTTCAAGTCAATAGGTGTTTTTATTGGGGGTGAACAAGGGTAAATGGAATGGGGCAGTGAAGTATATAGAGGATACTATTAAACAGTATAGTGTCACAGTGGGATAATATAGTTGTAAATGTTGTGATGAACCAATGTAAATCAATGTAAACCAATGGGGTTTTTTACAAGTATAAACATAAAAAGCAACTGTACCAATGAGAGGCGGAGCCACTGTACCAATGAGAGGCAGAGCAGCTGTACCAATGAGAGACAGTCAGTAAAAGTAAGGTTAGGGGAAAAGACCAGGGAGTATGGGCAGGCAGTAGCAGAGGGGTAAGGAAAACAAAACACAGCAGCAGAGGCTGCAGTAAGCCTTGAAGCCCTGCAGGGAGAGACTTTGAGTAGTCTGCAGGCCAGGTGTGGAGGCACCGAAGACAGGCTGGAGTGTGCTTGGAGTGGAGGTGAGCAGGGGAACAAACCAGGGAAGCAAACTCAGAAGGTGGGGGCAGGGTAACACGTGGAGGGAGTGTGTGGGGAAACTGGGCAAGGGAGGTAAAGGGGAGGTCTAGGGTGGATCTGGGCAGCAAAAAACACAGGAAGTCAGGGGGTTTGAGGGGAAGACCAGACAGGGGTTTTGGGGGGCAGCAAAGGAATGGAAGGAGGGTTTGGGAAGTTCGGGGCAAGCGGCAGAGGGAAAAGGCAGCGAGGGGATGGACCTGGGAAAGTCGGGGAAAGAGCGGGTTCGGGGAAGTCGGGGAAAGTGGCGGAGGGAGCAAAGGGAAAGCAACGGAGAGTGGGTTTGGGGAAGTCGGGGAAAAGTGGCGAAGGGAGCAACGGAGAGGAGAGCGGGTTCGGGAAGTCAGGGAAAGCGGCGGAGGGGGCAATGGAGAGGAGAGCGGGCTCGGGACAGTCGGAGAAAAGCGGCGAAGGGGGAACGGGTTCGGCCAGTCGGGGAAAAGCGGCAGAGGGGGCAATGGAGAGGAGAGCGGGTTCAGGAAAGTTGGGGAAAAGCGGAGAAGGGGGAGTGGGTTTGGGGAAGTCGGGGAAAAGCGGCGAAGGGAGCAACGGAGAGGAGAGCGGGTTCGGGAAAGCCGGGGGAAAGCGCGTGGAGATGGGGAAGGCAACGGCCAGGCGGCAAAGGGCTCGGGAAAGGCACGGAAATAATCTTAACAGAGCTATAACGGGGCACAATAGTAAAAAACTTAATCTAACAAAGATAAAACTAAGGAGAAAAAACGGACAGCAAATCAATGGTAAAACTTAACACAACTAATCAGCAGCAATTCAGCAGCAACCAACTTACAATTGTAAAACTTAGCAACAAACTTACAATAGTAAAACTTAACACAGCTAAGGCAACAAGCTTACAATAATAAAACTAAACACAGTGTGAGGTAGGAACGGCTGGGAGCAGGGAACTCCGGGCAGGGCCCACAGAGGCAGACGGCTCAGCAGCAGCACGGTTTATGCTATCGCGGTGGAAAGGAACCGCGGAGCAGGAGGGGGTCTCTGGTACAGACCCCGAGGTAAATTTAGAGAGAATCTGAGAGGGGGGAATCTTACCAATCCCCAGGAGAGCAGCAAGGACAGAAGTAGAAGCAGCAACAGCATTGAAGAGTGCAGAGAGGACTCGGTTCTCGTAGTTCGTGGTTCGTAGTTCGTAGTTCAGGAGACCTCCAGGAGAAAATTCGTTGTTCGTGAGGGGTGGGGGTTTAAAACGGGGATACGCTCAATAAAAATAGCCAGGAGCGGAGAAAGGTCCCCCAAAGAAAGGTCCCCCAAAGACCCCAGGTTGATCAGGCCAGGAGGTAGTGCAGGAACCTATTCTGGGGACTGGCCCCAAAAAGGTCTGCTTTTATAGAGTAATTTAAACAGTTCCCGCCGGTAATTCTGATAGGCTCCCTGAATTACAGGGGCGGAGAAAGGGCAGGGAAAACTGTAGGCAGAACAAGGGACAAGTCCGGGCAGAGTCTTGGGCTGCAGGTATGTGACTCATAGTCACAGGTGTTAGTGTGTGACTCATGCCCTTTGTGAAAAACAAGCCACTTTGGTCTTGGGCTCCTGGGCATTGTCCACCCTACGCCGAGCCAGGGCTGGAACAATAGTTAAGGGGCCTCCTCCCTAGGCAGGGCCATGGCACCAAAGAAGCTGTAAAAAGGGCCATTCCCATGAGCAGCCTGGGAGGGGTGGCCACACAAACAAGGGAGACAAAAACTGGCACAGGGGAACATCTGTCAGGGACATTACTATGTAGCAATCTCTCTTTTTTAGGTTTCATGTCTTTCATATTAACACGTTTTCAAGACCCCGTCCTTCAAACACTTTGATTTTTCTTTCTCACCTAGATTTGCCATGAACAGAGTTTAATACTGTTGCCCTTTTTTAACCTGAGAAGTTAGTCATCATCTGGAACTCTGGGGATATTCCATTTGGAAGTAGAAAGTGATGGACTTTACTATTTTCTTTTATTCTATCTTATATTTTATTTACCAGGAATGTACAAAGTCCTGCTTCTCAGAATGCAAGAGGAATCAAGAACAAGATGAACAATTTCTTAGTTTACAGTCCCCATCCCTCTTTAGCCAACAGACCAAAAAGCATTCTTTAGTTTTTTTTTCCAGACTTGAATGTGCTTACAGGCTGTTGCTTGGGCTCTCCTCCTGCCTTTTCATCTTTCTCTCCTTACAACTTGCCTTCCCCTACCTCCTCCAGCCAATATGCCAGTAGTTTCTGGAGAGAATCTACTGGGTCTTGTTTTAAGTATTGTGTTAAGGGTTACCTCTTCCAGTTACTGTAAGTAACAAACAGCTAAGTGAAGGGAGTATTCACACAGAGATTTTAATGAGGTTTTAACTCAACTCATAAGAAGATTTAATGGAGTTCATAAAAATGACCATTACCTTAGCTTCACCCATCATTTCAATGAGGCCTAAAATTACAATACACAGTGACCCATCCTCAGTGAAGAAAATAAATATTTTAGCAAAATTGTTCATCTTTAACATCATACAGGATGCATCTACACTTACAAGTAAGATCGACTTAAGGAGGCTTAAGTTGACCTAACTTACTCCCTGTCCACATGGGGCTTTTATTTTGTCGGCTTAAGCTGTTACTTAAGTTGACTTAAGGAAAACTTAAGTCGACTTAATAACACCTAGTTTTAGGTCGACTTAAGGCTTAAGTCGACTCCTTAAGTCGACTTAAACCAGTGTGGACGGGGATTAGCACCTAAATCAACCTTATTAAATCGACTTAAAGTGTTAAGTTGACTTAATAAGTTTGACAAGAGTTATGTCTACACTAGAAAAAGTTAAGTCAACTTTAAGTCGACTTAATGAGGTTGACTTTAAGTCGACTTAAATTCGACCTTATTAAGTTGACTTAACAAAGTTGACTGAACTTTTCTAGTGTAGATATAGCCACAGGTAGTTCGCTGCGGTTTTTAGTTAATGAACAAACATAAGGAGTGCAGGGGTATGCTTTGTACTTTTATATAAAGGCAATCAATGAGGTATGCTGGTCCTAATTCCTTTGGTGCAGTTTCACAAAGGAATCAACTGAACCCCACAGAGACTTAGGAAACCTTTCCACCATCCCATCAGACTGTGGGTATGCAGAGGTGATGCAAATTTTGTGTATGCCTAACTTCCTAAAAAGACTTTGGATTATTTTTTTTCCCTATGTGTGACTAACCTAAAATTCCAAATCTGGAGCTACTGCAGCTACCAAATGTGCTCCATTGATGTTCCAACAAATAATTACTGCAAAGAGACTCTCCCCTTCTTTACACCAAAAATTTCACACTTTGTCAGTATTTTACTCATTATAAATTCTCTCTTGCATTGGATAAGGTTTTTGCTACTCCAAAATGTCCTGCAGTTTTAAGATCAAAACACATATTGAAAAATGAGGCTCAGAGTATCTGGTACAAGAAGCTCATATATATCACATGCTACTTTCTCCTATTTCCTGTAAAATACTTCATCTTTAAATTCCAAGCTATATCCAGAAAGTTTTTACTGCGGTATTTGAGAAGCTGCTACATTCCAGGATGGTTGCATTTGATTTTCCAATCACACACTATCCTGATATCCTGTCTCTTTAGGAATCTTTTCACTACTCTGGGGTCCATTCCTATCACCCAGGGCCATTCCTGGGGGGAGCAAGGCCTGGGGCCAATTTGCTGGGGGGGCCCCCACCCCACACTAGAGGGGGGAAGGGCGGACTGGGTCAACCCTCTCTGTCGCCAAGGTCCTGCCACCAGCAGGAGCCAGCCCTGGCCGCAGCCCTGAGGCTGCCGCCAGAAGCTGGCCCTGGGGAAGCTGGCCGTGGCCCCGAGCAGCCCCCCACCAGGCCACGCTTTGAGCAGCTTGTAGGCCGGCCCCCACCCACAGGGCAGAGCAGCAGGCCCAGGGGCAGGCTCTCGGCGGCGGCGCGGCCTCAGTTCCCCAGAGCCAGCCCCAGCTGGGACCCCAGGCTGCTGGCGCGGGGACGGGGAGCGGACCCTGAGGCTGCCACAGGGATCTGGCTGGCTGAGAGGCTGGGCCCCGCTCAACTACCCCGCCCCTGGGCTGGCCTGCTCCACCCTGGGGCCGGGGCAGGCTGGCCCAGGGCCAGAGGCTGGGGGGAGCCTCCTGCCTCACCCCGCCCTTCCACCTTTGGCTTGCTGCCAAAGGCAGGAAGGGCAGGGAAAGAGCGTCCATGGGGAGAGGGGGGAGCTGCGGCATGGGCCCCACACTGCCCCACTGGGAGCAGCACAGTTCGGGGCCCACATAACCGCAGGGCCCGGGGCGATCGCCCCATTTGCCCCCCCCCCCAAAGGATGGCCCTGCTATCACCCCATCCCTGTTGTTCCATGGAAGAATCAACAATGTCACTTCTGTTACCTAGAGGAAGAGAAGTACCAAACCCCATTCCCTTGAGCAACTGATTCCTTGCTTTCCTGTTTGGAGCAGTGTTGCAATCACCCTCCCAACTAAGGAATCATCATTGACATGTTTATGGCCAGGCATAGGTGTGATTATGAAGTCATAGTATTGCAGTTTCTCCAACCCCTTAGCATTCAGAAAGCTGAGGGACAAAGAGACATTGCAGAAAAGTGTGATCTGTCTTCCCTTACAAATAGTTTAAATGTTCTCTGTATTCCTTTTGGGTGGTGCAATAATTTCTCTCAGGAGCACTTAGACTTTTGATATACTATTCTGCAGACACCTGAAATGATTTCCCTCTCACTCGGTCTGTGCAGTGGTTTAGCAATATTGGTTTTCCTTCTGTAATAGGAGAAGATGCCTATAGAACTCTTTACATACATGAGAGTCTGGGTATTTGGCCAGCTCGGGACAGCCTCACTAATTTCATGCCCAGGGCAGATTACCTCTTTTGAAAAAAACTCATATTTCTTTGGGACCAATTTCAAATTGTCAATCTTCAGATTACTATAAAACATTTCTATGTGTTTTAGCTCCTGCCCAAATGTTTTCTCATGAACCAGGATATTATCTAAGTATAACATACAGGCTGAGAGGGACATGTCACATTGCAGCCTTTATATCAGTCCTCTTTGATGTAGCTGGTGCATTCCACGTGTCAAAAGCCATCATTTTAAATTGCCACAAGCCTTGTCCTACTGTGAAAGCAGTTTTCCCCTCCCCTGCGTCTTTCAGATCGACTTCCACATGCCAATATCTACTTTTAAGATCCAGTGTGGGAAACCAGATTAAATTGCTACAGCATCCAGAGTATGGTCTATTTATCATAAAGGATAAAAATCCTCTAAAGTCATTTCATTTAATTTTCTATAGTCCACACAAGAATCTGGCACTACCATCTTTTCTTAAGCATATCTATGGGTATGCCTCAAGGACTGGTTGAAGGCTCATTTATGCCTTCTTTCTGTGTTTTATCGATGGCTTATTGCATCTCTCCCCCCTCCCCCCTTTTTTTAAATGGAGAACCAATGAGATTACTATTTAATGAGTCAGTGTACCCTGGCATCAATCTTGTGGTAGACAAGTACAGTGCATCCAATATCTTAATTGCATGAGGAGAAGAGGGGTGGGGGGAGGGAAGACAGGAAGATCGTGCAAATTAACAGGGATCAGTTATTGTTTCATATCCACAAGCGCTAAGACATTGGGTCTCAAAATAGATTTCAGCTGCTTCCCATCTTTCCTTTGCTGGAACACTATCACATCATGTAGCAGAAATAATAGCTCCTGCCCACGAGAACAGGACAATTCATTCACTGCAAACCAATTGCCTGCAAACCATTTGTCTCCCCTGGGCTGTATTTTTAAAGAGAATTTCTACAGAGAAAATCTGTAAGTCACCTTTCCTGGCATTAATTTCAGATTATCCATAATGAAATCCAAGTGAATTATTAGCTCAAGAGGTTGCTGCTATTTCAGCCACCCAGACTTCTTCTTTAAATTTCAAGTGTCTAGTCTTCAAACCTAATTTTCCAAGTTTTGAATGGGTGCTCTTCCTCTGTTACTGTCTCCATTTGAGGCCAGTAGCGGCTCATTTGGGGATCCCTGATCACCAGTCTTTTTAACTGCCTGGTTTAATAACTTGCATCTTCAAAGCATCTGACAAAGTGGGATTTTCTCCCATGAAAGCCTATGTGATAAATAAATTTGCTAGTCTTTAAAAGTGCCACATGGCTCCTTGTTTGATTTAATAATTTACACTTGAGCCCATGTAAATTATTTCTATGCACATCACAGATCTTATTACCCTCACAGTAGCCAAATCCTCAGTCCCCTTTGCTGGATGAAAAACAAGATCCATTCCAATTTAGACTTAAACAGGTTCTTGTAGGCTTTATTAAGTATATTTTAAAAAAATAGACACTGCTCTTATCACCTATGATTTTATATATATGTGTGTGTGTATGCAAAAAAAAAAAAAAAGATAAGGCAAGAAGGGTAATCACCTCTTCTGGGTGAGCAACTCTTTTCAAATGTCTGGTCTCTGCTTATTCTTCCTCTGTATCTTCTCCACTCTTGTTAATCACCTATCTTTTATCCCTTGTTTGGTAATGTACAGATTCAGTCTACCAAGTTAGCTCATCTGTATACATATTTAATTAAAACATCCTCATGCATAAATCATAACTAACCTAAACTAACACATTTTACTGATCCCACTAAAGCTTACTTTGATAATCTACTTCTATCATCTATTCTCTGCTGTCAATGCCACTGTCTCTATCTAGTTCTTATCTTACAATAGCTTTTATCCTCCTTATCCTTTTTGTAGGATACATTTTTTCTTGTTAGCTTGTGTTGTGTGTATGGATGGAGGAGGTGGAAGAGTAATGTAAGGGGGCTCGTGCCCACTTCGCTCTCTGCTGCACCCTGCCATTTAGGAAGATCAAAGATCTTACATATAAAATGCAGATCAGAATCTATGGCTTATACAACCCTGAAGCTGTTTCAAATAAGTTCTTACATGTTGCATCAACAGACACACATACAAAAAGCAAAAGTTCCTTTATATTTTCTTATGCTACTACAGATAACATGCATTTCTCTAATATTATTTATACTATACATTTTTGACTAACAATACATTGCTCAGTTTTCTAACACCCTTATTGTTGCTTAACTACCGGGATCTAAACAAAAACTGTGGGGCTGATCCTTATCCTTTTCTCTCTAAGCTGTGCCAATTCATACTGGTGTTCTCCCACTTCCCAAATAAGGAGGAAGGCTTTTACTAGACACATGTTGCATGTTCCTGACCACCCTGCTCCCCCCTCCCCCGCCCCCAAAAAGCAAAAAAAAAAAGCAGAAAAGTTTCAACCAGCTATAATAAGTGAAAAACTCCTGAAGTGGTCAGTGATATGGTGATTTTTCAGGATTACTATTGCAGCTTAACTAATTCTTCCTTGCAATATCATAATTGTTTGAATGGTCATAAATAAACTCACCCTCCATTTTATAACACTGGATTATCCCTCTACATCAGCAACGCTGGTACTTTTTTCAGTGTTAAAGCATTGTAGGTTTCAAGAAAGGCTCTCAGGTATAAAAAAGGAAACCTACACAAGAGAAAGATTCAAATGGAACCATTGCTTTCATGTGTGTTATAAATTGAAGAATCACATGCATGGCCTTTCAAAGGCTTGTTTGAGAGAATTTTGAATAATCAAAAGGGTATTCTTGCAAGATTTTTTGGCAACCCCTTCTTTGGAAGATAACTGAATTTTGACTCACTTGACAAATTAGTTTCATTATGAATCTGCCTTCTAAAAATGTTTTATGCTCTCAGCTTATTTCCTTTTTCTCTACTAACCCTATTACTTTAGGTGCGTCAGACAAGAGCTGTGCAGTCCTGTGTGAGGCATACAAGCCATAAAGGATCTTATAGGGTCTGTTTCCACTAACAGCAGTCTAAAGGTAGAAGCATTCACTAAGTATTTACCAACATTAAGTAAATAACCCTTTAAGGCAGTGACAGGGTCTATATAACATGTTAAATTATAGCTGCAGTAATAAAATTGTTTCTATGGTCATGGAATTTTCATTACTGTAATTATACTTACTAAAAAGTTACATTATGAAGATTACAGAAGGGTTCTACCTTTGTATTTCTTGCTTAGAACTGTTATTGATCCTCCTCATCAAATTACATATTTTCCATTCTCAAATTCAGGCACAAACATATATTTACAGCTTCCTGTGTACATATATCTACCTGCAAATGTATTCATTTTAATTTTTCCATTCACATTATACAACGTGTGAAAACATTGCTGAAACACTTCAGTTTAAAAAGATGAACCATAATTCCCTTTAAATAATTGCTACAGAGTCTTGTGGCAGTTTGTCACTGTCAACTAAAAAGAATATGCTGCACATATTCAAGATTGCCTTCATCTGACATGTAATGAAGGCTGCAAGTTGAACACACAAAATGGTAACATTAAGTGTTCCATCCCTCTTTTATTCATCTGTCCTTTTAATTAATTATGGTACTACTAGAAAGTTATGAGTCTCATACACAGTAATGTTATTAAGTTCTCATACAATGTCAAAGCACATCTATTAACAAACACAGTACAGTATATAGCTCTACATCCCTTTGCTGTTTGCTCCTTTTTTTCATGGAGATTAAGAAAACATCCAATTCAGCTGCTATTGAATATCCTACTATGGACCACAATTTAAGATCTAGGACCAGATTTTCCAGCCAGTCAGGTTACTTTTTGCTGCACTATCAATGCAGGCTAGCCCTAAGCTGCTTCAAGCAGTTTACTGGGGATAATTCCAGTACAGTGGTAAGCTTCCAGGCTTGTTGCTCTCACAGAGGCCTATACTTTATACCTTTCCCTCCCAACAACTCTAATACAGCACAGGAGGACTGTCCTATACCTAGAAGAACCAGGGACTGCAAAGGTGAGATTTAAGTCACCTTTGCAAGCACATCACCTTTGCTCTCTGCACCCAAGAATGTGACGTATGTTCTGAACTTTCAATAAAGAGTGCTATTTATCATTGGACACTTAATGCCTGATAACATGCATAAGGAAATAAGCAACTTTTTTAGAAACAGGCATTCACAGTGTACAGTAGATCAAAGGTTAAATTCCAACTTCCATTTCAACTCTCATCCTTTTCCTGTTACACATATAACCTTTTTTAAAAAAAAACTGAATTCACGCATCAGGCTTACAAAACCAGTTCAAACATGATTATTAAGTTTGAATTAAACTAGTTCAATCATTCTGGCATTGTGTGTATGGTTAAACGCCCAAACTCCAAGGAACCTTCTTCACCACTGTATTCCAGCCAGGACTGTTATGTAGACATAGCTAGTACGACTGAAGGGACTTTGTTCCATCTTATCTTGTTTTCTAGACCATAGGAATAAGACCATGTTTAAGAAAATTGGTTAATTATATTGACATGGATAAGCATTGCGTGTGGAAAATGTTGGGCATATGCAGAAAAAACTCCTAGTAGAATTTTCTACCATTCTAATGATTGGAAGCAGCCAACGTTTGGAATAATTTGCCAATCTATAAAATAAGCCAAGTTTAAAGAAAATCTGTTGAAATTATTTCAACATTGATAATGTGCAAGAAGCCTGTACCTAAACATGATCATCGTGCAAATGAGTCCATTAGCTACATGTTTCTAATTGACTTCTACCTAGAAGCAGGGGTACAACTGAGCATGACAGCCATACAGCAGCCCTTTCATTAATAGAGGCCTAAGTCCTCACACATTGCCTGGACCAGCTCATAACTTTTTACCTTGAACTTACATACTTCACCTTAACTATGTCGTTTCAACTCTACAGTGTGTCAAGGAAAACTCAGCCATCTCTATCAAAGGTGTGCAGCAGACATTCAGAGGGGGAGCAGTGACACCAAAGACTATGAATGTGAAGGTTGACCCTGGAGACCTTCAGCTAAACTGCTTCTTTTTGTTGTGAAGCATGTTTCTCTATTTCTTCATGAGTTTCATCTCATCTCATGAGTCAGTTGTGGGATAAGAGAAGATCTAGCTAAATTGCCAAATATCTACCTGATGGCAAAAAGGTGAAAGAGATATAACTATATATTTGTAACATGGGCCAACTCACTGCCTTGGCACCTCTTAAGAACATAAGAACATAAGAAAGGCCGTACTGGGTCAGACCAGAGGTCCATCTAGCCCAGGATCTGTCTACCGACAGTGGCCAGTGCCCAGGTGCCCCAGAGGGAGTGAACCTAACAGGCAATGATCAAGTGATCACTCTCCTGCCATCCGTCTCCATCCTCTGATAAACAGAGGCTAGGGACACCATTCTTAACCCCTTTCTGGCTAATAGCCATTTATGGACTTAGCCACCATGAACTTATCCAGTTCCCTTTTAAATATTGTTATAGTCCCAGCCTTCACAACCTCCTCAGGTAAGGAGTTCCACAAGTTGACTGTGCGTTGTGTGAAGAAGAACTTCCTTTTATTTGTTTTGAACCTGCTACCTATCAGTTTCATTTGGTGACCCCTGGTTCTTGTATTATGGGAGTATTTAAACAACTTTTCCTTGTCCACTTTTTCCACATCAGTCATAATTTTATATACTTCTATCATGTCCCCCCTCAGTCTCCTCTTTTCCAAGCTGAAGAGGCCCAGGCTTTTCAATCGTTCCTCATACGAGGCACTCTCCAAACCCCTAATCATTTTAGTTGCCCTTTTCTGAACCTTTTCTAGTGCTAGAATATCTTTTTTGAGATGAGGAGACCACATCTGTACACAGTATTCGAGATGTGGGCGTACCATGGATTTATATAAGGGCAATAATACATTTGCAGTCTTATTTTCTATCCCCTTTTTAATGATCCCTAACATCCTGTTTGCTTTTTTGACCGCCTCCGCACACTGTACGGACATCTTCAGAGAACTATCCACAATGACTCCAAGATCTTTTTCTTGACTCGTTGTAGCCAAATTAGCCCCCATCATATTATAGGTATAGTTGGGGTTATTTTTTCCAATGTGCATTACTTTACACTTATCCACATTAAATTTCATTTGCCATTTGGATGCCCAATCACTTAGTTTTGTGAGATCTTTTTGAAGTTCTTCACAATCTGCTTTGGTCTTGACTATCTTGAGTAGTTTAGTATCGTCTGCAAACTTAGCTACCTCACTATTTACCCCTTTCTCCAGATCATTTATGAATAAATTGAATAGGACTGGTCCTAGGACCGACCCTTGGGGAACACCACTAGCTACCCTTTTCCAATCTGAGAATTTACCATTTACTCCTACCCTTTGTTCCCTGTCTTTTAACCAGTTCTCAATCCATGAAAGGACCTTCCCTTTTATCCCATGACAACTTAACTTACATAACAGCCTTTGGTGAGGGACCTTGCTGGCTATTTGGGGAATCAGCTCTCAGCGAAGCAGACACTTCTCTCTATGGTGTCTCGCCCACCATCCTGTCTCTGCTGGACCCTCCATCTTGTGATTTGGCCCTTCAGCTGAGTCACAATCCACGTTCCCCCCCTTACAAGGGATTATGCAGTCCTTTCTAGCCACTTCCCTTCCTGGCCACCACAGTCCTGCCATCACTCCATGGCTATGGAATGGATGGATGGAATAGGGAGCAGGATTTAAAAAATAAAAATAAACAAAATCTTAGAGTATGAAAGACTCAGACTTTAAGGTCAGGCAGGGCCATCACAATCATTTAGTCTGACCTCCTGCACACTGTAGATCACAGAACCTCTCACACCCACTCCTTTAATAGACCCTTAAATGCTAGCTAAGTCACTGAAATCTTCAAATCATATTTTAAAGATTTCAAGATACAGAGAATTCACCATTTACACTAGTATAAATCTGCAGTTGGCCTGTGCCCCATGCTACAGAGGAAGGCAAAAATTGCCAGGTTCTCAATCAATCTGACCTAGGGGAAAATTCCTTTGTGATCCCAAATATGATGATCAATTAGATCCTGAGCATGTAGGCAAGACTTACCAGGTAGATAGTTGGAAAAGAATCATCTGTTCTAACTCAGAGCCCGCCCTATCTAGTGTCCTGTCTCTGGTCATTGGAGTTTTTCCTACTGGCAGTCATCAGTGGGCCATATGCCATTGTAGGTAGTCCTATTATACCATCTCCTCCATACAATTTTCAAGCTGTTGAGTTTTTTGCCCTCCAATGCTGCCCTTGGAAGGTTTTTCCAAAACATCACTCCTCTGATGATTAGAAACAATCACCTATTTCTGAGTGGAGGGTTTATATCCATTTGTTTGTGTTGTGCTTAACTTAAGTAACTCTTCTTCCCTGGGATTTATCCCTATGATATATTTAAGAGTTTTGACACAGCTTTTTAAAAGGCTAATAACTCCTTGCCAACATCTATGGTGTTTAGTTAATACACTTTGACTCTGATTTGCGAATACATTTGAATGGGGAGCAATCACATCCAACATTACATCAATTATAGAAGCCAATTACCTTTGCTCCAGAGACACAAAGCAGAGCAGCCATACCCAATTTGAACAGGAAGAATTAGGAATCATTTTCAGACTGCAAATTTCATCAACACTTGTATGTATGAAGTTTCATGCTTTGATAGATTGGCACCTTTTCATGTCTTATCTTTCTACCCACATTGGCTATTCCGTCGAGCTGCCAACAGAATGCAAAATTGTGATATGTTGTACCTATCTGCCCTATGACGTGAAGTACAGAAAAATTTGCATTACATAGCAAATAATGGGGTTGTAAAGATAACCTTTCCTATTGAAGCAACTAAGAACGTCACCTATTGACATTTTTTTTTTTAGGGTGAGTAGGGAAAAAAATGATGATAGCTTTATAAGCAAGAAAACAAATATATTTAGTGTTGTGCATTGCTTTGGACCCAGTCAGAAAAAAATATGTCCTCATATGTCACATAACTAGAGTTTATTTCATGTTACGTGGTCTTTGAATGGTTTTTCATGTGAGTAGTGGTCACTGATGTTTACTCAAAGTATAACCTTCAGGTCATGGGTGTACTATCCAGAAACTGTATGAAATATTCAACATTTGTGACCTGCCTGAAAATATAGTGAGTGACAGTGAACATCAGTTTGCATTTCATGAGTTTGAAATTTTAGAATGACAGGCTAGATATTTCAAGTTACTCAATCCACTTGTGATGATAACGGTAATGTAAGAATAAGCACTGCTCAGAAGCGTGGATATGGGGAAGAGTCAAAAAACAAAGTTCTTGCAGCAGTACGAGAAGTAACTGAGGTGAGATGAGTTTTTCCTGCAGTCCCCATCAGGTCAAAACCTGTCTCATAAATAGTGAACATAGAGAATGGTCTGATTCTAGCAATACAGGCTGATTTGATTTCTCACAAGCTACAATATCTTCATTGGATAAATAGTTTGAAGCTCAAGAATCACAAATATTTAAAATACAATTGGAAGAAAAATTGTGTCAGATACTTGTATTCTGGGTAGAGTCTGGTGATTTTTTTGAGTAATAGTTTTGTCAGTGAACAACATAGTCTCCATTGACTAAAAACTATTTGTGAATTAACCCTAGTTTAAATTAAGAAAAAAGGGTATTCAGGACCAGCTTCAGAAAAGTGTGTGAAAGTATAATTTGCACGGGGACTGAAATTAAATTATTTTCATTAGCCAGGTAAGTATCCTTTATGAAAAAAGAGTGTAGGTTACTCAAAAATTGCAATGCCACCTATGCCTTTTGAGAACACTTAGCAAATCCAGCATTCACTCTGCTGTATACTAGCAGTAGCTTTGCTGAAGGGGAACCACATTTGGCTACGTGGGCCACTCTTTGCTAGAGCTCAACTCTTCATAGCAGTGAACATTAAAAACTGATTCACAGAAGTGGCAAGTAGACAAAATTCTCAGTTTAGTCTACAGTTTTCCCCATACATGACCAAAATAAAACGATATACATAGTTCCATAGTTTAACAACTAATGTGAGACAAAATTATAAAGATCTTGCATTTATTGTATATGGTGCATTTCATGAACTTGAATTGCAAAGCACCTCACTGATCCTTCAAGCTCAAAAATACAGCAAGAGAGAGAAGGGAAAGGGGGCAGATAGGGAATTAGTAGAGTTGCCCATACTCCAGCTCCTCCTCTTCCCTATGAAAACAATCCAAACTGTAATAGCTCTTGCGAGAAAGGAAAGATAGAAGGGATGGAAGGGAGAGTAATGGTGTGAATGAGTTACAAACAAACAACATATTAAATTAAAAATTACCCCAAAACAGAATAACAAGATAATTTAGTCTTCCTCTAGAGCAAACAAGAATTGGGAGATTGAGAAGCAGGCTGGATCAGTGGATAGGTTGGATAAAGGGGTGAGAATATGAGAAAGCTATGTTTTTTTTCTAGCCCTGGCATAGTGCTGGGGAATTCCAGGGAATTTGCGACAGATTGAAAGATGTTTATTCAATACATAGTTACAAATAACTGTGCTGTTGGAGGACACAACTTTCCTATACTTTAACATGGACAACCATTGATTTTCAATATAATTTCAATTAGTTTTTTGAATATTTACCTATTTATATGGCTCTGTTTTTCTTCCAGGTTCTCAAAGACATGGATCTCTGATTTTATTTATACGATATATAGCAAAATGGAGCTCTTACTATCAAAACCTTGAAGCACCATCACAACACAAACGCAAAATACAGATAAACACTTTATACCCTTTTGCCAAGTTAAAAAATGTGATTAGTCTATTAATTATATTAAGATCTACTGACCATTAAACAACTTATTTATAGAAAATTAGGCCTTAGATGCAGTCAGTTCAGACTGCATATTAGGATATGAGTGAAATCTTCATATTATTGTCTCTTCCATGTTTTAAAAAAAGTTGTTTTAATTTACCACTGGGGGGGTGTGTGGCGGAGAGGAACATTCTATGTTTGAATTATTATTTTTATTATTATTATTTTTATTATTAATTTGGCAACAAGCTTTCAGATACAGACTGCACTTTGAGTTCAAGATCCTAAAGTCCTATTTTTGGCTATTAATTTCTAGACAAGATTTTCAGAAGTAGGATCCTAAATCCTAAATTAGATTTCTAAGTAAGTGGGGCTGATTTTCAGAAATGCTGTACATGCAGAAGCTCACACTGAAATAATCTTAAAAAAAATATCTTGGTCTCTGTATTTAGTAGAAACATTACTAGATGGGCTGTAGCATGCTGCAAGAAAGCAATAAAGTTGAAGGTCTCTGGTAACATTACCACCTGTCTAAGCTTCATTTGTGATGCCAAAACTACCTAAGAAAATATTTTTCCTTGTTATTCTTGTGCAATCATTGAATCTAAGATTAAAACAATCAAATATTTAATACATTTATAGGTTTCAAGGTCAGAAGAAACCATTTGAGTATCTAACCTGATCTCCTGCATAATACAGGCCAAATCATTTTACCAAGTGATTCATTTGCGTTGAAGCCATAAGTTCAAGCTGAGCTGAATGTATCTTTTAGAAATACATCTAATCTTGATTAAAAGTTCTCACATGCTGGAGAATCTACCACATGCCAAAGTAAATTGTTCCAAAGGTTAATTACTCCTAGTGTTAAAAATTGTACCTTGTTTCTAATCCGAATTCATTTATCTTGAGCTCTCTGCCACTGGATCTAATTATACCTTTGCTAGATTAAGGAGAACTCTACTATCTAAAGCTTATTCTCAGTCTGATCAAGTATCTCTTCATCTCTGTTAAACTAACTAGATAGTTTCTTTAGTCACTCGTTGTAAGACAAGTTTTCCAGAATTCAAAGCATTCTTGTAGCTCTTTTCAAACCCCTTTTCCCATTTCTCAATATTCTCTTAAAATTGTAGATGCTAGAACTGCAGTTTTCCAGTAATGGCCTGATTCATGCCATATACAATTGTAATAGCATTTCCCTCCTCCTGCTTGATGTTTCCCATTTATACATCCAAGGATTGTATTTATCTTTTAGCCAATTCCTTTTCCTGAGTCATATTCAGTTAGTTATCCATCATGACAGGAAGAGACCCTTTAAGAATCACTTCTTTTAAAATACAACCCCCCATCTTGTAACTGCTGTGACTTGCACCAAGCTGTGAATCTCATGTAACTTTGTTGTAAAACCATAATTTAATTCATGTTTACCAAAAAGGTACACGATTCTTAGTAAACCTTCTGATAAACAATCTGAACCTTTGGTTTGTGAAGATACGTGACACTATGTGAGTTTCCTAATCCAAATTATACTCTAGAACAAAGCTTCCTTATCCTTTACCTCTCCAACAATTTGTATTCTCTGTAAATTTTACCAACAATGATTTTATTTTTTTCCCCAAATCATTGGTAAAGAAATTAAATAGCAGTGGGCTGACAATAGAAGTCTTTGGGACTCCACTAGAAATATTCTCAGTAAGTGATGATTTCACATGTATAAATGTGTATTGACATTAATCATTAGGCAGTTTTAAATCTGTTGAATGTATGCTACACTGACTTTGTATAATGCTATTTTTTGTCATCAGAATGTCAGGCAGTCTTAATACTAAGAGCTAGATTCACACCAGGATTTAAATATATTCCAGAATCAGGCCCCACTGGAATTCACAAAAACTGTCATACAGCTACATTGGAGCCTTGTAAACACCCCAAACTGACACAGCACCTAAAGAATATTATGTCAGCCAGACTGTTACCTTTTTCAAGCAAAACTAATCTCATACAAAAATTATATCACACTTTTTGATAATACCTCAAATCCATAAAACCATGTTGATTAGAATTAATTACATCATCATCCTTTTTTCCCCCCTGCCTTTCCAGTGATATTTTCTAGGATCAGTGTCAAGCTAACCAGCCTCTATTTAACCAGGTCATCCTGTCTCCTACAGAGGGATGTCCCTCATACAAACACTCATATTCCCATGTGAAAAAGGATATTTATGCATAAATTTAAGAGAAATTATTCACAATTTACAATTAATTATTTTTTTTAAAGTTTCACTCTTTTCCTCTTTAAAAGGATTCACTCTTCCAAACCAGAGGACACTGATTCTCCATCCTCTTCAGATGAGGACTAACCCCCACCAAACCAGCCCACTTAGAGGCAGAGACTGTGTGATGATCAGGTTGTCACTAATTCAGCCAGCAGAGGCTGCAGAACAGGATCCTGCCATCATCGCTGCTATAAAATAGTAATTAACTACTAGATTAGGGGACCATTATGAGGTATTGGGTAATAAAAAAGATGTTGTGTGAGGGTTAAGGTATGGATAGATTCATGAATCTGGGTTGGGGTGGGAAGATAAATTTTCTCTGAAGAGGGAAGTGAATGGTATTGAGAGGGGACAGAGGAATATTATTTACCAGGAATGCTACATGCATCTCTAAGTGAGTTAGAAAAAAACATGGAGGAAACCCCTTTTTCACATTTTTTGTAGCAAGTCACAGCACAAAACTCTTCCACACAATCTGGAAGGATTTGTATAGTTATATCAGCCACTGAGGGAATAATGGATGCAAACTGAAAAGAGAAAGTGGCCTTGAGCAAGAATTTTCTTCATAAAGATATGCTACTTACCTGACTGCATTGGTCATCCTTTGGAAATTCTGTTAATCGAATACAAAACCTTGAAGTAATAATAAATGTAAAGCTCTCTTGGACAAGCATTTTTGCAGCAGTTTTGGGTGGCTGAAAGCATGTGGTGGTGCCCAAAGAAAAAATTCCTCTGTATTCTCATTCCATAACAACTGTTAGCTCCTTCTGAATTATAAGATTGTTCTAGCTATTTCAGAGTAATGAAAAAGGAGCTAATAAAATATCAGCCACTTCAAGGAAACATCCAAAGATATTATTTTTGGTGTGGTAAAAGAATTAGGGATCTGAGAATGTGAATTCAAAAGTTGAAAGGACATGTTCAGTTCCCTTATGTAGTCCAAAGTATGATTGGACTAACTCTTTTAATGAGTTATTTGAGTGAAGAATAACAATTATCTTCATTAATACTGAAACCCAGAAGCAGCTACACTAGACACTGATGATCACCTTGATTAGATGAACAGCAGACGAGAACCACGGGCTTCCCAGAATAACTGGAATGTGTTACTATTTATTTGTATTGTGGTAGTGACTAGAGGAGAAAACCAATATAAGGACATCATTGTGCTAGAATGCATGTGCTATATGCATACATATAGCAAGATACAATCCACACCCCAAAGAATTTACAATCTAATAGAGAATATAGATTTAAAGTGGGGGAGGAGGGGAGAAAGTATTCAATTGTTATTCCCATTTTAGTATCTAGAATGCTGAATAACCTATACGGTATTTCTTGTTTAGAAGCTACTGAAACACAAATACATAATAAATAATACATTAAGGAAAATAACTTAAAAATAAAAATAATATGGTATTATTCTTGCAAAATCATTTATGTTACCAGCAAACAAGGAAGAGCCAAATTGTTGTAGACTTAAGCAACATTCATGCAACTCTAATGAGGTGTTATTGATTTCGATCCTATTGCATCAAGTTAAAACATAAAAGATAAGTGGCAAAAGAATGTGTGTTAAAATATACACTGTTGTATTATCCTGATGAACTCCAATTATGCCATGGCCATGTTTCCATTTTAAGAAGGTGAAACTATGGGAATAGCTGGAAATGACAGTTCTTCTGTGATTTTATATGCTCTAATGCTTCCCTGTCTTCAGCTTGACTAACTGACTCTAGAATGACCACATTATGTAGGTCAGGGAAATATGCCATGGATGATTAATCAGGAAATGATCATCATGATGGAATACAATTTATCCAGATCTATAACTAATATTTCCAAACAAGGAAGTAAAGAAATGTTCGTTCATGTATTAACATGCATGAATAATGGTATTTTTGAATGACTTATTTCTAATCATCAATAGTCTACACTTACATTTTATTTAATTGGATGGGAACACTGAGTAATGGGTTATCCATATTTAAAATGCCCTTTATACCAACATAATCAGTCTGGATTTTAGCTTCCATAGAGTGGCAACAGCTAACAGTTATTAGCTTAATGTTCTTTCTTCTATCTGCAACTTGTTCTCTTTTGAAAGGCTTTCTCTCCAAGGATGCAAGGTTACATTCCATTTGTTAATAGAGATGAGAAGTGACTCACAAAGCCGGATTGTATCATTTCTTGAATAAAGCCCCAAATACAGTACTTGTCTTTTCTAACATTTGTTTTTCAGATTTTGAAAAGCTACTATATTATCAGGAAATCACGGAACAATACGAGTGGTTTGACTTTTCCTCATAGGATTTCAGTGTTTCTCTCAATACCTATATATCATCATCATCATATTTTGACAACAATAGGCAAACAGTCATAAAACTGAAACAACTAGAGAGAATTTTTGATACACCATTTTCTTTAAGGAAGTCAGCATGAATTAAGAAAATTGTCTCTTGCTGTTTGTAAAGCAGCATAAGTTCAATTGTAGGTCACTGCAGGAATTCCAAAGCAGCTCCTCAGAAGATCTTCAGCTTTCAAGCACAAAACAGTGGGTCTATGACCAGTTATTCTAGCTAAGTTCTCCCTTCCTGCTTTTACCCCTAAGGTGAATTTTCTTCAGAAATACATACATAGCAAGCGAATCCGTACTTGGCCTAGTATATTTTGTAATCTCTGTAGTAGGGGTTTTACCCTGATTTGTTAGTTTGTCCCAAATTCCCATTAGCCCGCCTTGGGTTGGAAAACCTCATCCTCCTAGGCCCCAAATCTAGTTTGTTTGTTTTTTTCTGCAACCTCTGGAGAGACAGGAATTTCCTTCACAATGACACCACGCAGATCTATCCCAATGCTTTTAACAACCATCACCATGACAAATGATGACAATAGGGGTGAGCGAGTTACAATATATAGATGGTACGATTAGTGTCTTGATACTTCCTGTTGATGGCTGCATATTTTTCAGTTTCAAGCTGTGCAGGGAATTGAAATGGTGTGGAGAAAATGGTTTTGAGAAGAAACCAAAACTAAAAAAAACCCTCCAAACTCAAAAAAACCCAAAAAACCTTGGATTTCTCATTTTAAAATAAACACATGAATCATGGTCATGGAGGCAAGAAGTGTAATAATATCTAGTCATTTTATGATGCCAAAACTTTTGAAATGGCAAGCAGATCTACTGCCCAAAAAGAATATACAGAAGAGTGAAGAAAATTGGTATTAGCAGTACTAAATAACTTTATCTCTGCTCTCATTTCTTCCAGATATCATTTCATGCATCATACATGGAGAAAAGTGGAAAATAAGTGGAAGTACTAGGCATAGTACTAGTTATGCAGATAATCAGTACAATAGATTATACCATCTCATTTATTTTTGCCAAAGGAAAAACAGGAAAGTATTTGTGTTTTGTATATTATGCATCTCACTGGTGTCAATATCACTGAAAATATACTGTCCAATGGTACTTTGCATATATAGCATTTTTCAATCAATTCCTTGGAGTACTTAAAAAAAAACAAACAGCTAATCATGATCTCTATTTTGTAGTTGAGAAAGCAAGGAGCAGAGTGAGAAGTGATTGTTCAAGATGATACGAGTCCAGCATGGCACTTCCAGGTTTGTGGCTCCCAGCCTCACGTTCAGACACTGGCCCAGAGTGCTTTTGTTGCAGTGCCATAAATTCCCAGAATATCCATCCTTCTCCCACTGTTGTGCAATCTTGCCTTTGGACTACAATTCTATCCAGTATAATAATTTTATGAAGGGATGAGCTAGTCTTTGGATGGAGGTATAACAGTATATTCTGTAAGTGCTAGTGTGAATGATACAATAGGTAGCATGCTTCCCTGATGTCCCTGACACTTAACTTGAACTACAGTCTTACAAACTACTGTCCTGCTACATCTTCCACCTAATACAGGAGTTGCTCAAAGCTTTTGCACAGCATTCTTATGAATGGTTATGAAAAGCAATGAAAATGGAGAAAAATGATTTTTTTAAATTAAAAAAACAATGAATTGCATAAAATGTAACTAAATTTATCTTTTAAAATTAAATTTGTGATAATCATCATCATCAAGAAAAATCATTAGTATAATGAAATATTTTTTTCAGTATATTTTATTATAAAAAGAATCCAGTATTATGAGTCACTATATTAATTATGATTGGAGCAGATAAAAAGTTTCAAAATAAAGATATTAGAACTCATTATATGAAGTTTCACCCCATTATTTTTGTAATTATTGGATAATGAATCACATTGTCTGCCTGTGAATTTAGGCTTCTAATGGAATGCTAGTTCAGCCTTTGATTTCATGGACACAGATATTAAAAGCAACAATGTACATCTCTTCCTTCCCCAAACAATACAATATTCAGAAAAAATCTTTAATCCTAAGAGCAGCTCCTGAACATACTGAACAATTTAGAGATAAATTGAGAGAAAAATATCGCAAAAACCTGGAATTGCTTTTCTAATGGATGTCTTGCAAAATGATCCTTACTTGCCTGAGTTAGTATGTCAACCTGAGTAGACTAAAGACAACTTTTGTATGTATTTATGAGATTGAGTCCTTAAGCAGTGATTATATATTTGATAATAGCATAAATATAAATCCTGAGCACTGATGTTCACTAATTGTGCTCTTTGTAATACATATTGATCCTTAGAACACAAGTTATTTCTTTTATGGCATAGTCAGGAACTTTAAGTCTTCTACTTATCTATTTCATTTAGATATTTAGGGTGAGGTGCCTGTTTTTGGATAAGGAGTTGTATATTGAGAGGCAAAGGCATAAGTAAATTGTGGGTGCTGAATCAGAGCCTGGAGGAGATGAAGCTGCTAAACTGTGGAAGGAGAAGGAAAAGTCATGGAAATGATGGGTGAAATTCTGGATCCTTTGAAGACTTTTTACTTCAGAAGGGCCAGGATTTCATTCATTAAATTCACCTTTAAAAGGAAAAAAAAAGTAACATATAGGATTCATACTCTATTTCATCATGATGATTTTGCTCCTATGTTGTGTCCCTTTCCTCTACTCTTTATTCATCTTTAACAGTGAACACTTCAGGTATGAAACTGTTTATTTATTTGTGTTTGGAAAGCATCCTGAACCAGATAGGTTTAATTGAAATAATAATTAGTCATATCACTTGAATTGTTCCCTCCCCCATCTTCTTTTGTGTCCATAGGGTAATTGGTCTAAGGCCTTTACAATAATCTCAGATTGTGTGATGCCTCATATCAGTGAGTATCCCAGAGAAGTAAGTGACTATCACTTGCCCTTACTGTAAAGAACCTTTGTCTGTACCTGGTGTAGGTCAGCTCCAGCTTCCCCTTCTCCACCACTCTCTGGCAATACAAGCATTGACGTCCATGCACCCGTTGACCCAGTTCTCTCTTAAAAGGTTAATGATAGGTACACACTAACCCCTGAGCTCTGTGAGGGAATGTCCAGCCCCTGATCCACTACACACCTCCCAGGATTCCCAGATCCTCTACTCTCACATTACTCCACCTTAGAACACAGCTCTTTACCACAGAGAGTGTTGGCATGTTCATAATGAAAAGAAGACATTTATTTAATAAAGAGATTCAGTGATAGCAACTAGAAATATTGGAAACAGAGGGATACATATAAAATAAAGTGCCCATGCATTTTAGAACCTGGTGTTATGAAACAAGGGAGTATCCATTTAAGTGTAGCTCACCCCAAAGTCTCTCCAGAGTTTTTCAAGGAAAGCTGTTATCTTTTTTTCGTGATAAAACACACTGTCATCTTATTGCCTAGGTGAAAGATCCAGAGTGAATCCCTATACATACAGTTAGAGTTCAAAAACCCATTATCTTCATTGACTCCCACCTGCTCTGGATTTTTTCCTTGTAAATTCTCTCTTGAAGATTTCACAATCCTTTCATCAGTTTTCAACTCAGGCTGTAAATGGGTATCTACAGTGAACCATACAATACTTAATTTACATGTGTAGCCCCTCCTGCCTACTGGCCCAGCAAGAGGGTGTTCAAGATAGGGGAAGTCTGCCCTGGTGGCCTTTTACACAGGTTAGGGAAACTAGGCCTGACACTCCTCTGTGTGCTCTGTGTTGTGTTTGTGTGTGTTTACTCAGACCAATTCCTCAGGAACATGGTTTTATTCTGCAAGAGACATAAGAGCAGCATTACACTCCATTGGCCTCCTCCCTGCTTGTCTGCCACATGCTCCCAGCTTCAGTCCATGCAGACACTCCCTGCTGGGGAGGGTAGGAGATGCTTCCTGGCCGGAGCCAGGAAGTACTCCCAACATGCCGCAGTTTGTAGTCCAGAACTTGTAGTTCTCACTGTTGCTGCTGAGGCACTCTGGACCTTGGGCTACACATGTAACCAGAAAGATAAAAGTTTCTTGCTTGGAAGTAACTTGTTCATCATCTTTTGGTAACCTGTCACAAGTTGCAGGCATTAAAAATATAGTTTTCAGTACATGCATGCATGTCCACACACGCAGAGATACCTTACACATTTGTACATACATTGCACAAAGATTATGGGAACTGTGTGACCCAGTTTCAGTAGAAACCTTGCATGGCTCTCTTTGATGAGTAGTATGTAATTAGTAGACTCAAAGTGTCTCTGTAACTCCAAAAAAACCCTATGTCCTATTCTAGCTGGCATCAAGAGGTCCCTGGGTCACAGATAGGCCACTGAAAAAATCATTCAAGAGGTCACAATTTTTAACCACCAAACCAGGATCAGTTTGAACTAGTTTTCCAGAATGACAATTTATAGAAAGTATAGAATCATACAATCATAGAAACTGGAAGGGACCATGAGAGGTCATCAAATCCAGTCCCCTGCAGGACCAAGTACTCTCTTAAACCATCCCTGACAGATGCTTGTCTAACCTGCTCTTAAAAACTTCCAATGATGGAGATTCCACAACCTGACTAGGCAACTTAATCCAGTGGTTAATCACCCTGACAGTTAGGAATCTTTTTCCCTAACATCCAACCTAAACTTCCCTTGCCGTAATTTAAGCCCATTGCTTCTTGTCCTATCATCGGAAGTTAAGGAGAACAATTTTTCTCCCTCTTCCTTGTGACAACATTTTAGGCACTTGAAACTATTATCATGTCCCCTCTCAGTCTCCTCTTTTCCAGACTAAACAAACCCAGCTCTTTCAATCTTTCCTCATAAGTCAAGTGTTCCAGATCTTTAATTATTTGTGTTGCTCTTCTCTGGACTTTTCCAATTTGTCCACATCGTTCCTGAAATGAGGCGCCCAGAACTGGACACAATACTCCAATTGTGGCCTATTCGGTATGGAGTAGAGCAGAAGTATTACTTCTCGTGTCTTACTTAAAATATTCCTGTTAATATATCCCAGAATGGTGTTTGCTTTTTTTGCAACAATGTGACACTGTTGACTCATATTTAACTTGTGGTCCATTATGACACCCAGATCACTTTCCACAGTGCTCCATTCTAGGCAGTCATTTCCCAGTTTATATGTGTGCAATGGATTGTTCTTTCCTAAGTGGAGTACTTTGCACTTATCTTTATTGAATTTCATCCTATTAATGTCAGACCATTTCACCAGTTTGTCCAAATCATTCTGAATTGTTAGCCTAACCTCCAAAACACTTGTAACCCCTCTCAGCTTGGTATCATCAGCAAACTTTATAAGTGTGCTCTCTATGCCATCATCTAAATCATTGATGAAAATATTGAAGAAAAATGGACCCAGAACCGATCCATGCAGTACCCCACTCGTTATGCCCTTCCAGCATAACAGTGAACCATTGATAACTACTCTCTGGGAGCAGATATCCAACCAGTTTTGTACCCATCTTATAGTAACTTCATCCAGGTTGTACTTCCTTAGTTTGTTAATGAGAAGGTGATGTGAGACCCTATCAAAAGGCTTACTAAAGTCTAGATATACCATATCTACAGCTTCCCCTCTGTCCACAAGGCTTGTTATGCTGTCACAGAAAGCTATCAGGTTTGTTTGACGTAATTTTTTCTTGACAAATCCATGCTGACTATCCGTTAACACCTTATTCTCTTCTAGATGTTTGCTAATTGATTCCTTAATTATTTGTTCCATTATTTTTCCTGGTACAGAGGTTAAACTGACTGGTCTATAATTCCCTGGGTTGTGCTCATTTCCCTTTTTGTAGATAGGCACTATATTTGCTTGTTTCCACTCCTCTGGGACCTATCCTGTCTTCCAGGATTTTTCAAAGATAATAGCCAATGGCAAAGATATCTCCTGAGTTAGGTCCTTGACTATTCTAGGGTGCATATCATCAGGCCCTGGTGACTTGAAGACATCTAACTTGTCTAAGTAATTTTTAACTTGGTCTTTCCCTGTTTTAACTTCTGATCCTATCCCATTTTTACCACCCTCCCCTACATTCAGCATCTCATCACCACCAACTTTCTCAGTGAAGACCAAAACAAAGAAATCATGTTGTTCCTCTGCCATTTCCACATTTTTGTTATTGTTTTTCCTTCTTTGTTGAGTAATGATCCTACACTGTCCTTGGTCTTCCTCTTGTTTCTAATGTATTTTAAAATATATTTTTTGTTACTCTTTATGCCTTCAGCTAGTTTGATCTCAGTTTGTGCCTTGGCCTTTCTGATTTTTCCCTTACACAATTGTGTTATTTGTTTATAGTCATCCTTTGTGATTTGACCTAGTTTATACTTTTTGTAGGACTCTTTCTTTATTTTTAGATTACTGAAAATCTCCTGGTTAAGCCAGTGTGGTCTCTTGACACACTTCCTATCCTTCTTATACATTAGAATAGTTTGCTCTTGTGCCCTTAATAATGTCTCTTTGAAAAAATGGCAACTGTCTTCAGTTGTTTTTCCTCTAAGACATGTTTCCCAGGGTCCCTCCTACCAACTCCTTGAGTATGCTAATTCTGCCTTTTGAAATCCATCATCTTTATTTTGGTGTCCTCTCTCCTACCATTCTTTAGAACCATGAATTCTACCATTTCACGATCACTTTCACCTAAGTTACCTTCCACTTTCAAATTCTCATCGAGTTCCTCTCTCTTTTCAAAATCAAGTCAAGAATGGTGTCTCCCCTAGTAGCTTTCTCCACATTTTGAAATATAAAATTGTCTCCAATACATTCCAAGAACTTGTTGGATAATCTGTACCTTGCAATGTTATTTTCCCAACAAATGTGTAGATGTTGAAGTCCCTCAACACCCACCAAATCCTGTGCTCTGGATGATTTTGTTAATTATTGAAAAAGACCATCATCCACCTCTTCTTCCTCGTTAGGTGGCCTACAGTAGACCCCTACCATGACATCACCCTTGTTTTTTTAATTATTTTATTTTAACCCAGAGACTTTCTATGTGTCTGTCTCCAATTTCTATCTCCACCTCAGTCCAAGTATATACATTTTTAATATACAAGGCAACAACCTTTTCATTTTCCCCTTGCCTATCCTTCCTAAGCAAGCTATATCTACTATATTAATATTCCAGTCAGGTGCATTATCCCACCAAGTCTCTGTGATACTAACTACATCATAGTTATATTTAGTTACTAGCATTGAGGAAGCCAAAGCCCTCCTGGCAACACCATCTGGCAGCAGCTAGGTATTCACATCAAGGATGCATCTGTCTCTGCCCAGATCCCTACTCTTGACCAGAAGGATCAAAGAGAACACCAGCTGCACACCAAAATCCTTCACCCGTATGCCCAGAGCCCTATAGTTACTTTTGATCTGCTGAGGGTCACATCTCGCAGTATCATTAGTGCCCACATGGATGAGTAGCATAGGGTAGTAGTCAGAGGGCCAGATGATTCTTGACAATCCCTCTGTAATATCTTGGATACAGGCCCCTAGCCGGCAGCATACCTCCTATGATGCCAAGTCAGGGCGAAAGATGGGCGTTTCCATCCCTTTCATATGTGTCAATCTGCACAAAGACACCAAAAAACTGGACAAGTCTTCAGATAGGGGTCAAATAAATAGCTCAAGAGGATCTCTCAGAAAGTTCAGTGTATATCCTGGAAGGGTTGTCAAAGAGTGGCTCTCAGAAACAAAAGTCTAGATTAATACACAGATATGACAACAAAACACTAAAGTAATTCAAAGAAGTCTAGAAGCTTGCAGTCATGTGGATAGAAGTAAAGGAACAATGAATATCATTATGTTGTGGAACATGCAAAGACAGCACTTCAGTTCGAAAATGAATGACTGAAGAAGTGTTGAGATTTGTCAGTTCTTGTTAAATGTAAAAGTCCACAGACTCTATGAAACTTTTTATATTGATTTTCATAAAGCAGTGGACAATGAACTGTACAAAGAAATAGAATCATAGAATTATAGGGTTGGAAGGGACCTCCTGAGGTCATCTAGTCCAACCCCCTGCTAAAAGCAGGTCCATTCCCACTAAATCATCCTAGCCAGGGTATGGTCAAACCGGACCTTAAATATCTCCAGAGACAAAGATTCCACCACCTCCCTAGCTAACCCATTCCAATGCTTCACCACCCTCCTAGTGAGAAAGTTTTTCCTATATCCAACCTCAAACTCCCCACCTGCAACTTGAAACCCTTGCTCCTTGTTCTATCCTCTGTTACTACTGAGAGCAGGCTAGCTCCCTCCTCTTTGGAGCATCCCTTCAAGTAGTTGAAGGTTGCTATCAAATCCCCCTTCAGTCTTCTCCTCTGCAGACTAAATAAGCCTACTTCCTTCAGTCTTCCCTCATACATCATGTGCCCCAGCCCCCTAATCATTTTCGTTGCCCTCCGCTGGACTCTTTCTAATTTGTCCACATCCTTTCTGTAGCGGGGAGCCCAAAACTGGACCAGAATTCCAGATGCGTCCTAACCAGTGCCAAATAGAGGGGAATAATCACATCCCTCCATCTGCTGGCAATGCTCCTACTGATGCAGCCCAATATGCCATTGGCCTTTTTGGCAACAAGAGCACACTGTTAACTCAATGACTTATAAATTGTACATAGTTCCAGATATTGTATTCTTCATGGGATCTCCAACAGAATTATGCTATCATAAAAATTTACAACTTTGTCAAAACTGCAAGACCAGATTGTAGAAAACCAGATAATACAACATAGACATAAGATGTTAGGGTGGAGACAATAACAACAAAAGAGGAGAAGACATTAATGAAAAGAGGGGAGGATAGGAGATTGGGTAAGGGAGGGAAAAGAGGAGAGGTTAAGTGGAATGGAGGTCTGGCCTTCTTAATGTTATCCAAAAAAAACATATCTAGAAATGGGGTCCAAATTCTGCAGAAATTCAGTTATCTTCTGCAGGTATGGAGGAAATACATACCACCCATTGCAGGAAACTATGAAGATGCTCCTACAAAAGTAATGCAGCTTTGTGCTTTCTGTTCTGTGTCTTCTTTTCAGATTATACCCCTAGTTTTTGTGTTTTTTACAAACATGAGGAGAGTCTTTGAGGTACATGTTCTCTTTCTGTTCTGTACAGTCAAGAAAACAGTTTTCAAAGATACCTCCAGAAACTCTCCTTTCCACTGAGGCTAAATCCAGTGATCCTGAGCATGCATGCAAATGTATAAAGTAATATTTAAACTGTCCTATTACATACTCTAGTTATCTGACATTTTAAAATAAAGGTATCTGGGTTCAGAGATTCTGTTATTCCCAGAGAGCAGAGAGGTGATGTGAACAGGAATAAGTTAAAAGCTTATAGACTGACAAAGGAAAATTCACTTAGTAAACTGTTAAGGGCATTAAAATAGAAGGCTGGGGTGGATGGCTGAACTACCTAAGGGTGGGTCTACACTGGCAAGTTAGGTCGACTTAAGGAGGCTTAACTCATCCTAAACAAAGCCACATCCACACTGGGCTTTTCTTAAGTCTACTTAAGCACTTCCTTAAGTAGACTTAAGGAAAGCTTAAGTTGACTTAATAAAAGGTCGAATTAGGTCGAATTAAGCCTTAAATCGACTCCTTAAATTGATTTAAAGCCAGTGTGGACAGGGATTAGCACCTAAATCGACCTTGTTAAGTCAACTTAAAGTGTTAAGTCGAATTAATAAGATCAACAAAGGGCTATGTCTACACTAGAAAAGTTAAGTCGACTTTGTTAAGTTGACTTAAGGTCAACATTAAGTCGACTTAAAGTCGACCTTATTAAGTTGACTTAACAAAATCGACTTAACTTTTCTAGTATAGACATAGCTGATGATGTTTGTTTTGTACCCATAGTGATGTTTTCTGCCTGAGCCCTCCCTTCCATAAAGGAGGAGACTAGGGGGAAAAAAGAGAGGAAAAGAAACATTTAACAATTTTGTAAGCCTGTCAAAATTCATTTATTTCAGGGTCACTTGCTGTAGCTTAATAATTTATTATGAAATCTTCAGCCAACATAATGAGTGGCAAAAGACAGTCAGGGACAAATTAAAGCTTCCTCCTCCTTGTTTAATATATAACTCAAGTTGTATGAAGTATATTTCAATGGGCTTTTGCTGCACTTTTTAAATTTTCTGTCTTTCTAATATATATAGCTTTTTCTAATAAGATTCATACAATTTTTCTTGCATTGAAACAAATGCACTTACTCACCCACCCAGGATATGAACAAGCAATTGTAGATTACCTCCTATTCTGCTTCTTAACCTTGTAGCGCTACAGATGAATTTATACCATAAAATTGCTTCAAACAGAAATTTCTATATGGAATATTCACTGATAAAAATGCCATGCTTATTCATTCAGCTGTAATTCCTTATTGTAACCAAAACTCCATTTTGAATTGTTTTCTTCATTTTGTATTGCTCAGCCTAAGTTTTGTTGAAACTTCATTTAGATGTGTGAACTTAGTTTGGATGTGTGAATGAAGGGTGTATATGTGATGGGATCAGTCTCCAATGCCAGCCTGTCCTGATGACAAACTGTTGGCACCATCTTAATGGCTGAAGAACAATGCAATCAAACCCTGCAAAAGCAAAAAGAATCCACCCTAGAAAGAAAGAGACAAAAAAAGCCCCATCAAGAACAAGATCACATCTGCCATTAACTGATGATGCTTGGTCATACAGTAGACTGAGGCAGTGTGACACAGCAAAATCCATGGATAAAAGATGGATGAGACTGCATAACTTTGGGTCATGTTCTGCACAACATCCAAGAGCATTGGCACACATCGGCGTCCCGTGCGATGGGTGTCGTAGGAATTGCGGCGTGTGGCCGCCTCTTCGCCTGATGGACTCCTCTTATGAATCCCCTCAGGGGAGGAGTTCCCACCGCCTCCCGAGGCATCTGGGCACCAGCAGGCCAGAGTGCGATTCCGTGGGCGACTCGGCCCTGTCCATGGAGAGCGTCGCGCGTTGAGGTGCGACGCCTACCAGAGGCTTGTTCCTCCTCGTCCGGTGTGGCCGAGAGGTCGAGATCGCTTCCTTCAGGATCCACTCTCCTCCGGAGGCTTGGGTTCAAATCCCACTTCCAAAAGCTACCGGAAAGTTCAGCCCCTTGCCAATCGGTGCTGCTGGCTTTCTGCCGCCACAGGGCCTTTCTTCATCTCTATCCCCCCCCAAAATGACATAAGTCCTTGGGGCCTGCTCAGGTGGCTGAGTGGTCTAAGGCACTGCCTGGAGGCCACAGGCTCCCTCTGAGGTCATGGGTTCAAATCCCGCTCCAAGTTGTGCATCAACAGAGACCCTGCTCTTCCTCATGCCCAGCTTCCTTAGCCAAGTAGTTGCCATAAGCTGTGAACACCAGCCACAAACTCAAGCTATGATCACAAGCAACAATCAGGACTGGTAACTATACATGACCAACAGAAGAACAGCAGGGAGGTGTGAATGCATGTGTACTAAATATCACCTATAAAAATAATTGTTTTTTCTTCACAATAAATGTGGCATATTGCCTTGTCCCCTTGAATAAGATCCTGCTAGTTTTTCATTTTCAAAGTACAACCACCTCAGGTGACACATGACCAAGATTCATTACCAAATTTGGTCCATTGGTTGAATCATTACTTTCCTCAACTTGGGCCAGAAATTGACGGGGAGTGAGACGTGAATGCTGATCCATGCCCTCCTCCCTCCCCTTTTACCTTTGGTATAAAGGATGTTTTTTTCCAAAAGCATTTAAGCACATTAGAAGCACATGTTTCAATAGGACTTGTGTACCTAATTGTCACATTTGAAAGTTCCAACAAAAAATCCCTAACTAACTAACTAACAATACCAAAGAGAAAACAAATCAACTTATATATAATATATAATCTACTCTTTGTCTATGAATAACTTTCATATTTACACAGAAAAAATTGTTTAGCTATTGGGTAGAACTAGGTAGGAAATGTCCTGTAAGAATTCCCAGTATTGCAAAGTCAAAATCCTGGGTTTTTTTTCTAAACTGTAAAGTTTCATTTAAAAAAACAACACACAATGAATTAATAGAATTCAAAATAAAGAATCTTTTCAACCTTGGTAAAAACAAACAAACAAACCCGTTAGCTTAGAAAAAAAAAATGTAAAAATTGGACACCGATCATTTCTAACATTTTTCCCCAAAAAATATTGAAAATGAGAAATTTCTTGGAACCGAACCTTTTCTGTGAACAGTTTAAATTAAGAAATCAGCACTTTTGTCAGGGAAAAAAAATCCTTTTAACTGAAAATTTTTTCACTGTTTCTACTAGTCCTTTTGATCTATTATGGGTAGAGAAAAAAGTCTTTGGCAGTATAGACTGGACATAACTGTTTGCAGTGCAGCAACACACGAGCTATAAATATTAATTATATGGATTAAATCCCTTTATGTTCAGAGCCTTCATCCAAAATCCAGACAAATGACTTAAATTCAAAACCTTGTCAGCTTTACAAGGAAACCAGACAATTGTGTCTTATCCTCACTTTTTTTGCATTTGCAAATCAAATCACTGGCTATTATGCAACACAATGACTCACACATACAAAGCACAGATTATAGAAGGATGTGCCAGTGGCCGTGTTCAGTCCTCATGAATCACCCAAATGTCATTTGTCTTGAAAGGAGTAAAAAAATAACGAGTCACAAAAATTCCTCATTTTAAGACAACTGTTCATTGGTTGGAGAGCAGGAACAACAGAAAAGGTTAATGTGCTGCCTAGACCACCCTCAGCCTTTGAGAACAGCATAATAATCCAAAGCAACCATTCTAAACAAAATTGTGTAATGTCCAGTTTCTTGTAGCAGGTTTTCCTGCAAAGTCTCCCCAGTTTATCTTTTTCTGAGTTAACTTCTCACTTTGTAAATCCCCTTGAACAAGGTTGATTTTATTATCCCTGGCTCTTTTATAAAGCCATCAGCGTTGTTTTGATTTGCCTGCACCAAAGGAATAGTTCCAAAGGTCCTAGTTGCCATCTTAGTTTACAGAATGGAGTCTGTCTCACCACTCTGGCAAATGATATCTAGTTGCAGTACAACTATAAGAAATATATGTCATTGCCATTTAGTACTTTCTTTGTTATCTTGCAGTCCCTATGCATCCTATCACAAGGGAACAGAAAATTAGTTTTATTCTGTGGGAAGAAAACATTCTTCACATCATAAACCCCAGACATATCAATGCCCACAGTCTTTTATGTATGAAAGAAATTCAGCTTAATCTTTGGCTGCTAAATAAATGACAAAGCTGATCAGTAGTTTTCCATCAGAATGATCATTTAATGGAAAATGCAATTTTCAGAATAATCCATTATTTTCAGAGAATATAGATCAATCACCTGTGTCTGCACTGCATGGGGGGAGATCTTTCTCCATGGGGGATCTTATCTTGTTGGGAATAATGGGGGTGCCAAACTACAACTCCCATTAGACAATGGTGCAACAGAAATGCTATTTATTGTTTATCTGACTCAAAAGGAATTGGTCAGTTGAACAAAATTCAGTTAGACATGTAGATTTTCGTTAATGAAGTGTTTGGTTTCAATCAAAACCTGAAATGTCTCATACATATAGACACTTCTGAATATTCTTTAAAAAAAAAAAATCTGAATTTCCTCCTCTTCACCCAGTTTCAGGATGACAACAAATATTGAAAGGTCAAAAGTTCCTGAGGACAAACACTGAATTATGCTCATCATTAATAAATAATTGGTAAAGGACATCTACTATCAGGAATCAGGGTCCCTAAATATTGGGGGGAGAAGGGGAACTAAAATTTTAAATTTGAATATAGACATTTTACAAGATAAAGTTTACCCCTCATTATTTAAGCTGTTTTAAATAGATGGTTAGTTATGCCTCTAAACCTAAAAGTGGTGTATGCAGTGGTATAGATGTTTTGGTGGGGGATATTAGGGACATTAGGTTTCACCCACCTTGTCTCTCTAACCCTAAAAAAGATAAAGTATGAAACAATGAAATATATTTCTCATTTTTTTTTAATTCTATGTCTACCTCTCAACTGTCTCATCTCTCATCACCATGTCAGCAGGATTCATAGGGTATGAGATTCAAGATCACAAATCTTTTGTAAGACTGTAGAAGAATCCTAGACAGACATACTTCAAAGTTCGTCATCCTCCTTATCACCATCACAAGGAGAATTCCAGCTGAAAGTAAACACAAAGGCTATGTCTACACTTAAGTTGACTCTGTTAAGTCAACTTAATAAGGTCGACTTTAAGTCGATTTAATGGAGCGTCTATACTTAAAGTCGATTTAAGTCAACCTTGTTAAGTTGACTAAAGCGAGCCTGTAGTGGAGACATATCCATCTACAGTGGCTTTAAGTCGAGTTAAGTCAACTTAGTAAGGTCGACTTAAGCCTTAAATTGACCTTCAGAGGTGGTGTTATTAAGTCAACACAAGGAAGCACTTAAGTTGACTTAACAAGCGCCCAGTGTGGACGCAGAGTTCTGTAGGTCAACTTGAGCGTCCTTAAGTTGACCTAAGGTGCCAGTGTAGATGAACCCAAAGATGGTTCATCCACACCACAGTAACTGCAAACAAAATTAACTAACCTGGGGTCAACCTCTGCCACACAGGATGTAGGCCAGTAAGTTACACCTCCCCACCATTTGGTGTGCATTTTGATATAAGCCTAACCTAGGAGATGTGCTCTTAAATATACAAAAAGGACAACTCTCTCCCTCTCTCTTCATGTACACACAAAATATTAACAACAGTAGCGAGATTAGCATAAAATGGCGTTTTCCCCCTCTTATGAATCAAACAATCACTAAGAGCTAAAATAATTACAAATAAAAGAAGTGGAAGCAATTGGTTTAAATTATACTGGTTTGAGACTCATTTGAAGACTGTGCAGCCTTAGCCAATAAGTTATTGTAACACACAACGCACACATACACAACCACCCCCCACCCAAGATAACAATTACCTCAATATCCATTATGTCCATAAAGATTCCAATTGCATATATCTATTTTTAATCAAAACACATGCTGAATATTTTTAAAACAAATATATACAGTTGTATGTAGCAACAATAACAGAATGATACATATCACACACGGAGAAAACTTATCACTTACATTTACCATTTACCAGAGTAGAACAAGCTAGATAAAATACTCTTGTTTCTTCCTCTGTATAAACACTATACCAGCTATGTGTAGACCTATCCATTGATAATATTTCAGTAGATACCTATACCTATATATATATATATATATATATTCTTAAGCAGAATGAAATTGTTCCTGTCATGTTTTAACCTGTTTTTATATGAACCTGTCTACTTGCCTATAAATATCTTTACAAGACTACTAAACAATTTTCAAAATAATTGTTGCTTCACCTGGTTTCGGTCTATTCTGAGGTTTTAAAGATTTAAGTGAAGGAGAAAGGTTTTCTTTTGCTCATTCTGTCTTACTGTAAAAGCAAATGCTAATTAAAATGTGTGAGGTTAGACTGCAGATATTTTTGTATTTATGGCTAGGATAATGTTCTCTTTAGAAGGAAGCTTTGATCAACCAAAATACAAAACAGGAAATGGCCCAAGGCCCAAACCAGAGTGGAACCTCTCCAATTATAAGAATATAAACTTTGTACTCTGTAGTATTTAGCCTGTGAAATAAAATTACAATTGAGTTCCACTGATTTTGGTATACTGATATTTTGACAGTATGTTTCATGCCTCATTTGCCACAAAAGTTATTAGTAAGGCTCAAAGAGTAAATCTACATATTTCATGGCAAATAGGCAGAATAATTTACTTTTAACTGTTGATTTGGTGGTTATTTGTCTCTATTTGGTTGACATATTCTAGCTTGACTCACTAGTTGTTCCTGGAACAGCAGCTATTTCAATAAAAGCAGTTAATATTTTAACTCACCCTCCATCTGATCAAGTAATTCTCCCACTTGGCAAATGAAATCAATGCAAGAGAGGAATACCTAGGAGGAATACCTAGGAGGATTGAAAACAATGATTTTTCAAAAATGCTGAATACTCATAACTGACATGAATGGCAGCTATAGGTGTCAGCATCTCAGGAAAAAAAAAAGGAAAAAAAGAAAGCTGGTTTGGATTATGTGACCTAAATATTATACATACAATTGATTCCTCAGCAATTTAAAAAAATGGCCAAAACTTTCAATGGCTTGTCTTTCAAAGGTGCCAACTCAGGAAGAATTGTGAATACTCAGGAGCTCTTAAAATCAGGCCACTTTGATTTAGTATGGATTTAAGAGCCAAACATTAGCCACTCAGGTTTAAAAATTTGGAAATATTACCGTCATATAAAAGTGATATAGTGTATGGCAATGTCATTAACACACACTTGATAAAATTTACAAAAAATATCTAACTGACTTCAGAGCCTAAATCTCATTTATTTCAATGGAATATACACTGTTAATTCACTTTAGTACTTTAGAAAATTTGACCCACTGACTACATCTCTCATTAGATCTTTCTCCACAGATAAAGTGGGAGAGAACTGTATAGAGATAAACCTAATGTAAGTGTTTAATGAATCCAATTAAGCAGGAAGATATACTTTATTTCTTGAAGAGCTGACAACATAACATAATACAAAGCACCCCTGCACAATTAATACAATTTGCAAGTTTAGAAAATTTAAAATATGGAACAAGCAGTTGATGTGCTAATTCTACTGATTTAAAGTAAAAACTGAGCACCTCCTAAACTGTGTAAATTATCCAACTAAAACAATTATTCCACCATACTGTCATCACAATTAATTCTCTACAGGTTAAACAAATTTGATATCATTTGCAAACTTCATATTTCATCAGCAACTTTTCTTGCATATTATTATTAGACAAAGTAATTGAATCAAATGCTATTACAGTTAGAATCAAGCATACATCTTCGGGGAAAAAAAAAAACTTTTATATTGAAGATGCCATCTAAAAATATAACATATATACCATGCTAACTACACTAATGTTCTGTATCCCAAATATTTGATTTAAAAAAAATTCTATTACATTGGGTAATTCTTAAGGGACAATGGTGTTGATATATTTAGGGTCAGCAGAAGTTTGATGAGACTGGGGATGTACAAAATAATAAATATTCTAACTCTTCATGACCTTCCATAGAAAGAACCTTAGTAGCCTTCCTTACAAATCACAGAGCTTTATTTGACATTATGATGAGGTTGAGAAAGGACAGAGAATAAGAGAGGTGGAATATATCTGGGTGTCAGAATAGAAATTAGTCGTAATATTGAGAAGAATGAGGTGGAGGGGAGTTTATGGCAGATCAGTGTGCACGTCTACATTGGCAAATTAGGTCAATTTAAGAATGCTTAAGTCGACCTAAACAAAGCCACGTCCACACTGGGCTTTTCTTAAGTCAACTTAAGCATTTTCTTAAGTCAACTTAAGGAAAGCTTAAGTCGACTTAATAACACCTCCTTTTAGGTTGACTTAAGCCTTACGTCGACTTCTTAAGTCAACTTCAGGCCAGTGTAGGTGGTGATTAACGCTAAATCAACTTTATTAAGTTGACAAAGCCAATATAATAGCTAACCCTGCTGTTAAATCGACAAAGTGTAGCCAATTTGTTAAGTCAACTTAACAAGGTAGATTTAAATTCAACTTAAAGTTGACCTTAACTAAGTCGACTGAGCTTTGTAAGTGTAGACATAGCCAGTGAGATTAAAGGGAATGAGAGCCACAGAAGTTCTGGCCTTCAAGTTCTTACCTAGCAGCTTAAATCTGGACTTCAAGATCTCTCTCTGTATGTCTTTGGTACCTACATGTATCTCTACCAGTAGCTACTCCCAAGCACTGTACATATGTTTTTCTAGATGTCTTGAGAAATCCATAATCTTTGTACCTGACACACAATTCACCATGTGGTTCTCTTGCTTATCACAAACTCCGCTATCTATATTTCTATTGATCAAATCCCCCTTTATTAGTCTCTACCTAGTAAGTGACTTTCTCTCCCACCAGAGGAGTAACCTCAGTGTGAGAAGATAGCATGATATTTGGAGGGAAAGTTCCAACTATGGGATCATTTCTCTCTACTCCATTTTGAAGTTCTCCTTCCCCAAGACTTTCATCTTCCTCAGCAGCACAGAGGCTATCAGTGGGAACATTCTACTATATCCTGGAAAGTCTCATTGATGTGCTTCTTCCTGCTTTAGCTCTTGTAGTTTAGACACAGTGGTGTCCAGAGGCCACACTCTGTCCGAGGGCTTTGAGCTGCTAGCACCAAATGCACACATATGCTACCTACATACAAAGCAGATAAACATACTTGCTGCATTCAATGCAACAAACTGCATAGCCCCTACTCTGCTGTTGGACTTCTGCCTGCATTCTTTTTACTGTTCAGATTTTTATTTTGGTTGGGTTTTGTTTGTCTCTGTCCCCTCAGTGTGCCTGTGTGTATATCTACTGGAGAGAATGTTAATCAGGTGTATCTTGTTCCCCTATTTCTCCTTTGCAAAACGTCACTGTTAGCAGCTGCTGTTTCCTAAAGAGTAGGCTTTTTAACTCTGTGCTCCTATGTTAATGGATGCTAAAGAGTTTAGGGATCAAAGCAAAAATAAATAAATAAAATATTGATGAATTTTAAAAAGCCACCACCAGAGGTCCTGCTACCAGTGGTCAGTTCGCTTCTGAAGACACAAGCAGGTTTTGTAAACATGCTTCATATCATACAGAGAGGAAATTGCTTCCAGTACATGCTCCATGATTGAGATCCCTCTTACCTGACACTGTAGTACAGAGTGATGACAGAAAGTCTGCTCTCAGTCCACTTGTATTTTTGAAGTGAAAAAAGAGCCCATGAGTTCTAGGCCCAGCAAAACTACTCAGCTTCTGGAGCTGGGAACTCACCAAATCCTTAGGAACTCCCTGCAGCTGACATATGTTCAGGGTTCATAAACCAAAAAAATTTTTGCTTGATAAAAAGAATCTGAAAGATGGAAAGGGAGGGTAAAGATTTTTTGAAGACTTCTTAATCCCAACATGCACATAAGAGTGTATTTGAGGCATGTACTCTCTTTGAGTTGAGATAGTAGGGCAATTTGAGTTACTTGAGGAAATAAAAGGAATGTGGTGGGGTTCTCAAATCTGGTTTGCAACTGGCTTAAAATTTACTTTATCTTAAATCATGCCCCACCCCCCAATAATCTATTAAATGTTTCCACTTTTTGATCTAATAAATAAATATTTCACGTTACTGAAGTTCAACATGAAAAACAGACTTAATTATCAAACTCTGGATCACTTTACATAGCTATAAATTGATTACAAAGATACCACCTTTAACCACTGAGGATGAGATTCATCATGTACACAGTCAGAGAACAGATATTAAAAGGCGAAAAGGCCCCATTAAAAACCTTTATTGGTTCATGGAGTTTCCTGACGCTTTATGGAACCAACACTGTTATTAGGTAATTGAAAAATTAACATTTCAAGAATTATACTAATTTAAACTTCAGCTGTTATATTACACACACACACACACACACACACTCTTATGCTATTTTATGGGCTACAGAGGGAAAGGCAAGAAATTTGGAATGAGCTTTTCCTTCTGCTGAAAATGAGAATCATTATAAAATTTTATTTAGCCATTCATCTGAGATGACAATGCTCTAGACCTAGAACTATAAGATTGTTGTTAGAAGTTTACTTATTATACAAGGATATCCAGCCAGAAACGGGTGAATCAAATTCCTGATTCGATAAAGCACTTAAGCAATTTCTTAATTGTTTTAACCTAATTTTCTGAATTGAGATCTCCAAAAATCAAAGAGTCTTTTAAAATATAACCAATCTACATATTTTTACCATAAGAGAAGTGATTTCTCTTCAGCAATACTTTCAGCACTGAAGGTAAAAATCAGAGTGAACATTGTTTTATATAGAGAAATATTTCAGACATTCATTCACTGGAACAACAGATGCTGTAGGACATTTCCCTCTCCCCACAAACCTGTGAGGTCCACTTTACTGAATGAAAGCCATAGATACTAAATTAGTGGCAGAAATATTAACAAAAGCTGAAACTTTTTAACTTTGTATAAGTATTGTGGCCCAGAACATTTTATGTATTATGACTTTTTAGGCAGAAATTTCCATTTACTTGGATAGGGATTTGATTTTTAAAATCAGTTTCACAATATGGCCACAAGGATCACTTCAAAGATATTTTGTATGTAGTTTTCTGGCATAACTTTCTTGTGTCCCAATAAATTCATTACTGAAAATAGCTGTGCTGTACATTTTCTATAAGTGTATCTCAATATTAATGCAAATAAAAGCCTACTTCTCTCCTCCCTCTTCTTCAGTGAATATAATCCTGCAGGCAGAAAAACGTCCTACGTTATTCTATATTGGAAGTTAGTTTGAAAAGTACAATCAAATTAAAAAGCAGTATGCAGGTGGAATACCATAACTTTTCAACCACCTACTGATCAAATAATTACTAGACAAGTGCTGTTATTATATAGGGTGTTTTTTTTTTTAATCAGACTTCAGGTGATTATTAAAAAGTTACTATTATGGGTTCTGTAATTATATTGAATTCCTCATTTCTGATCAATTTATTTCTATCTTTTGGGATACAAGTTCTATCTTTTAGGATACCTCAGCTTCTTTCTGTTTATGCACTTTTATTGGAAAAAAGTCCAAGTGGTTGAGTATTTGTATCAGAAAAGAAAATTGATTTAAGTGAAAAACTATTTTAATTCATTGAGAAGCATGAAATATTTGAAACACAAGGCTGACTGGGCTTATAAAGAAAATGCAAGAGATTCCAAGTCTGAGTGTTCTTCCACTTATACCAACTGGAGACCATCATAAATCTATTGTTTTCCATAGAGTTACTGTTGCTTTACAATGAATATTTTTTAAAAGTAAGCACAGAAAAGAGATCAAGGACATCCTTCATCCACTCTCATAATACGAGAAGAGGCTATTGAATGAAATTTACAGGTTTCAGAATTTATACCAGTGGAAGGAAACACACATTCACAGAATATACTATAGAATTCCTTGCCACAAAACATCATTCAGGCTAAGAGGTTAGCAGGATTCAAAACAAGATTAGGACATTTATAAGACACTCAGCCTTTGATAGATTTTGTTTGTTTGTTTTAAATAAGAGCTTTGGGAAAACGTATGATGTTTTGGGCCACAAGCCAGCCTTATATGGGCCACAAGGGGGAAGAAAAGGAAAATTCCACTGAGGGTAAGTTATCCTATGGCTACCTGCTTACGGGGCTTCGTTTTTTGAAGCATCTGCTGCTGGCCACTGTCAGAAAGGATACTGGACAAGATGAACTATTGGTGGAGTCTTATAGTTCTAGGAGAATTGGGCCCTATTATTTTTACTATAGGATTTCCAGAGAAGATGATGAAATGATCTAGATTTATGAATTGTATAAATAAAGAAACATTACCTTCAAGTTCTTTGCTCTGTATTGATGTTTGAAATATGAAGGGTAGTTTCTTAATAAATTATTATTATTCACACATAATCTGACAACACAGTAATTCAAATTGTAGATATTTATCTGTAGCATAATCTAATACATTAATATTTTGACACAAATATCATATGATTTTATGGCATAGTGATATAAATTGACAAACCAAATAATACGTTTGTGGGTGTGCTCCTGAAAATTGCAGGTTATACACAGTCCCCTCTGCAGCTCCCCAGAGCTGTCTGTTGCCATTTGTGAACATGATAACTATGGCTCTCACAGTTTGAGAAGACCACAGGTTAATCTGTGTCTCTTGGGGTACCACTAACAGCACTTGAAGCCATTGAAGTCTCCCTCCTAATTGACCTCCCACAGATTCCAAAGCATCAAGGGGCAGTTCAATACCATTAGACACAGTGTGATCTTCTTGGAAGCTATGCACAGTGTTGAGAACAAGGAACTCCTATATTCATCTGATACTTACTCCCTTTGGGACATTCTCCATATTAATTGTAGTCTGTTTTATTTTCCTCATCTGTAAGACAGATAATGCTGGCCTTCCCTAAGTGTGGGTGGGTAGAACCTTGTGATGGTTAAATAGCTGATACTTGTGAAATACCATATATGCTAACATCAAACAGGATATATAGAAATAAATGGAATAAGCGGTCATTTTTCAGTATGGCAAAAAGTTAGAGTACCTTGACATTCCAAATTGGAATAAAAGTGGATGTACAGCAGAATGGCAACATTTGGAAAAGCACAGGAAATATAGATTGGTCAAGCCCAGAGGAACCTACAGCTCAGTGACAGGTATACTGAATTACGAACTGACTCGTCAACTGAACACATTGCTTCCTTCTGCTTCCATAATCAGGTAGCAGTGGGGGTGGGGGGGGGGGGGGGAGAAAGAAAAAGAAAAGAAAAAGTCTCAGTTGGAAGACACTGACTCAAGGGTACTGTGCCATAATCTTTTGTTCAGAATGAGGCCCAGATTAAGTGGCCTCAGGGCCCTGGGCTGCCCCACCAATGTGGGTCTCCCCCCCAGCCTGGAGCCCCAGCCTCCCACCACCATGGGGGTCCTAATCTGGGCCGGTGCTGGGGAGACCAGAGGTCGTGCTCCCACCCCAGTCCATTGGCCTGCGCCTGGGGGCACGACTAGCTGTTGTGTGGTGTGGCCTCTGGTGCGGCCCCTCAGGGCCACGTGCCCTGGAAGGCCACATTGCACGCCAGCTAGTGCCACCTCCGGAGTGGAGCAAACAGACACCCCACCCCACCCCTGGGAGTAGAGCAGCCAGCCCAGGAGCTGGGCAGGAGCTCAAAGCCCAGTCTCTGGCCCAGGGCCCCATCCCCCCACCCTAGCACTGACAGGGCAGGGGCCCTCCTGGCACTGTGGGGGCTGAGCAAGATGGCAGGAGGGGAAGGGGGACCAGATCTTATAGAGCCTGAAACCTGGGGCCTCCCTTCAGGCTGGGGCTCGAGGCTTCAGCCCCTGCGTTAATAGGGCCCTGTTCAGTATTATGAAAATTTCAGAGTTACAAAAAGCCCCATTACTTAAGTGTTTATATTTTTGAGGTTCTGCTGTATGTGATTGAGCAAAATCATGGCAGATGAAAACTGTTGACAAATGCAAAGCAATACATTGCTGGATTCAAAATTAACATTCAGGCAAAAGTTCTGTGTGTTTTGGCAGAGATCACATTGAAAACATCTGTTCTGTGTGCAACAATAGTCAAAATTGTAAACAAAATGTTAAGACGTGTGAAAAAATGGATAGAAAATACTGGAAATATTGTAATATACACATATTACACATTCATCAGGAAAGTGCATTCAGTTCTAGTCACTTATAAAGAAAAAATGAGCAAAAAGGCAGGAGTCTAGAAAGTCTAGAAAGGGGATGAAAATTGTTAAGAAGATTAGAACTTTCTAGAGAGGAGACAAATTTGAGGGGAAAAGACATGCTGCTTGATATGCAGAAGGTACTTCTCATTATCTATCCCTTTTTTTAAAAAAACCCTTAAAATAGAAGAGAAAACTCAATAAAATTGAAGAGAGAAATTTTAAACTAAAACTAAAAAAAATGTAGTAAAGACAATACCGTGACATTCATTACCTCAAAATCTTATGGGACCAAGACCTCAGAATGATTCGGGAGAGGGAGGCAAGACATAAGGATAATAGCGAGCTCCATAGTTATATTAGGCTGGCTGCTGAGCCTGCAAAGTTCTCCAGCTTCAAGACATAAAGAATCTGTTAAGTGACAGTGAGAAATATCCCCTATGGGCTGCTTATTTCATGGCTTGATGTGACTTATTTAGAAGCACCTGCCCTCTAATCTTTAACCTAAATATGATCAGTCCCACAAATTAAGAGAATAAATAAACATATTAGGATCTAAGCTATTTCAAATTGCCAAGTAAGGTTTCTAAGCCACCCAAACTTTACCCTGAGCCTAATTCTCTACTACATTTTTCAGTCCTCTACAAACACATCGCTCTCCCTACATAGGTATAAACACTACTTTTGGATTTATACCTCTTTTCCTACCATCAGTCTTCATGAGTATAAATGACCACCTGAGGTGCAAAGCAATAGAGAATCAGCTCTGCAGTTCCAATATTTGTAAGTGGGGAATGAATAAAAGAAAAATCAAATGAAGTCCCTGCAGGTCTGTGCCAGTGAATCTCCCCATCTCTCACTATTGGGAAGCTGGTGTCCCTATGTTTAGTTACACTGGTGACAGATTGCCAAGAAAATAACTTATCATTTGTCATTCGCCTCTAAGAGCTGTACAGAAACTGTCAGTGGGTACAATTTATTGACCTCTTCAGTGCTTTAGAAAAATGTTATGCTTTCACCCTCCTTATACAAAAAGAAGAAAAAGAAGCCCTACTCCTATCCAGCTGCGTCGTTAGACTTGCCTGCATCATTTTAAATCTTTAACTCCATCACTGAAGGCCAGAGGTGGCCAGTTCTGCTTTTGCAATAGTTCCCTTTCCTGAAAATATCAATCTTTTCTAGGTTTGAAAATAAAATTATTTCCTTCTCCTCACTTATCATATTGATTTCTTGACTTCATGAAAGCAGTCATATTCTTTTTGATTCATTTGGAAAACAGTTTGAAAGAAAGAATAAAAATAAAATATCAGGTTTCGAATGAGAATGGATTGGAGCACAGAATACGAACAATGTTTTATATAGAGGAAACATTTACAAACTGTAATTTGAAGGTGGCATGGACAGCAACTTCTTTCTGGGGAGCCAGTGCATGGGGACACCCACTTTCCTTTTTCCTTTTACATGCTGACACCTGTGACTTGTTTGTCTGCTCAGATGCTCTTTCAGTTAACTTATAGGTCCCCAGATCTCCTGCTGTTTACCCTTATTCTACTCTGTTTATTAACAGTTGTTTCCCACAAAGATGATGTTTCTCCTCCCCTCACAAAGGGAACAAACAGTCCCATGGCTGCCTCAAACTGAGCACAACCTGATTTTTTTCTTGGGATTAGGTACCCTTAATTTATCATCTGCCATGGCAATTCTTGTTAAATCATTTTAAACTTTCTGAGAGCCTTCTTAATGCAATGTTTTCATTTGGAACAAGAACATTCTGCATCATGGACATTTATTTTCTCATGCACCATATGAAAATATTTTGATTCTATAAGATTTTCTCCTCTTCCTTACTTTACCAGATTAGAAGCATTAAGCTTGTCAATGGAAAGAAAGTTTTGGTTTCAACCAGCTGATCTTTTGAAAAACAATTATTCTATTATACATACAGATTGGTTCAGGGAATAATGAGATCCCTCCTCACTAACATTTTGGTTTAAATTAAATCCAACAGCCTAATCCATGTATATGTGTATTTTAGTTTGTTTTTAAACAGAATGGTTCTTTATGGTAAGAGTGATTCATTGCTCTTTCACAAATAAAGGGCTATGGTTCAAAGTAAGCCTCCCCACGTGCAGATATTCTAGAGGAGAGATACAGACACATGGAATTGGGATAAGTGATTGGGAAAAAGTGATAACATGTTATCTACTCAAGATCTACTTCTTTTGTGATGTCTATGTGAAGCTCTAAAAACAAGGAGGTAGAACAAGGAAACATGAGATTGCAAGAAGTATTAGGTACAAAGCAAGCAATTCAATTAAGAAGTACTCCTCAAGAGAGAGAAGACATAGATGACTCCTGTCCTCATCAAGCTGGCCAAACAAACCTGGAATGTGGGAAGTATAATGGTTAACAGAGTTACAGGTATTTAACCGGAGATTAGAGTTCTATTCCAAGTTTTAAACCGGATTTGCTGGATGACCTCAGGCAAGCCACTTAATATGACTGTGCTTCAAATACTTGTTCACCTTTATGAAGTGCTTTGGGAGCTTCAGATAAAAGGCACAATGTAAAAATGCAATATCTTCTTAATGTGAGGCTCGCTCTTTTCCTCCAACTTGAAAGATGAAATGACTGCCAGGAAGGAGGAGTGTTGCATCAGTAGGAGTGTTGCCAGCAGATTGAGGGATGTGATAATTCCCCTCTATTCGGCACTGGTGAGGCCGCATCTGGAGTACTGTGTCCAGTTTTGGGCTCCCCACTACAGAAAGGATGTGGACAAATTAGAAAAAGTCCAGCGGAGGGCAACGAAAATAGTTAGGGGGCTTGGGCACATGATTTACGAGGAAAGACTGAAGGAAGTAGGCTTATTTAGTCTGCAGAAGAGAAGACTAAGGGGGGATTTGATAGCAACCTTGAACTACTTGAAGGGGTGCTCCAAAGAGAAGGGAGCTAAGGTGTTCTCAGTAGTAACAGAGGACAGAACAAGGAGCAATGGTTTCAAATTACAGCTAGAGAGGTCGAGGTTGGATATTAGGAAAAACTTTCTCACTAGGAGGGTGATGAAGCATTGGAATGCATTGGTTGCCTAGGGAGGTGGTGGAATCTCCGTCTTTGGAGATATTTAAGGTTTGGTTAGACAAAACCCTGGCTGGGATGATTTAGTGTGAGTGGTCCTGCTTTTAGCAGGGGGTTGGATTAGATGACCTTATGAGGTCCCCTCCAACCCTATGATTCTAAGAAGGCTGGAGGGCAAGGTAATGGCATTAGAGAGGCTCAAGCTCTCTCTATCTCTTTAAATAAATCTGAATAAATGAAGGGCAGCAAGGATCCATCAGGGGAAGGGAGACCTAGCTTCTGGGCTGTATACTGTGAGAAGTTTAGCTGTCAAATGCAACCTGGCTTTGTTGAGACACAAGAGGAGACCCAGCCCTTCATGTGGGTTTTCAGATCAGCATGACTGGGAACAGACCACTCCTGTCATTTTGCTTAACTGACTAACTAGGTGTTACCAATTTATACTTCGCAAAGTTTGCATACACTTTGTTTGGGGGTGCATTGTTGTATGAAGTGGGAAAACAGAGGTTACTAAGAGGAAAAAGACCTGCCTAAGTGTGATTTTGGACTTACCATATACCTGTCAATTTATTGAACTCATCCATGGGGAAAATATATTTTGCAAAAAGCAGAACACCTAGGCATACCTAGGAAGATTAACGCTTTTAGCTTGAGGACAAGGACACTCCCAGTCATAAAGAATGCATATGTTATCCTAGGTAATCAGACTTCAAAGGACAAAAGATACAATGGGGAATTAATTATATCTTGGAAGAGTCAGACGTAGAGACAACATATGACTATTAATGCAGTCAATCTGTATACATAGAGCCCAACACTGCAGAATCTGTGTGCCTTGTAAACAACAAATCTATGTACACAACATATTTGTGAGGTAGAGAAGGATAATTATTTTCATTTTACAATTGTGGGGAAGTGGAGGTATAAGAGATTAATTCATTTGCCCATGGCCACTCAGGACTTTTATGGCAGACATATGAACTGACTCCATTCAGTCCCTATCTAATAATTTAACAATGACACCATCTTTTCACTTCCAATCTAAAACTTGAACATATTATATTTCAAAAGTAACCAATGAGAATTCAAAAGCAACAAGATGTTATAATTTTATTCTCCTTGGAGAAGAGAGGGTGGGGCTCTATTGATTAAAGTTTTATCTTGTTGTCTCTGAAGACTCTTATAAGGATAACATGTTGTATTTATCAGAATGAGAGAGAGACGTAAACGCTGCAGCTCATCATGAGTTTTCCCAGCTCAATCACTGATTAGTCATGGGGGTCTAAAATTCAACATTGGGCTTTAATTTGGGGTTCCTTTTATTCATGCTGTTTTATCAGATAGTTTTATCATCCAACCATTTTAACATATCATAGCTCTGATGACTTCAGTGTGGTTTGAGGGCATGTATGACAGAGAAAAAAATGATACTTATTAATACATTTATATATCCACTAAACGAAGTTATATATCTGGATATTTACAGACATATATTAGAATAGAGCAAAGAGAAAATGTTGATAGAAAATGAAAGTGATTGTATACCTAAATAAATACAAAACTTGTCTAACATACAGAAAGACAAAAAGCCATTAAGAGAGAAATATCACCTTTCCATTCCAAAAGGAAAACAAAAAGACATTTTATCACATCTAATCACTAAATATGTTAAAAGGTCATTACTATACCATAAAACATAAGTAAAAGGAGGGAAAAAACCTGTCCTTTTGACAATATCCTTGTATAAAGAGTACTGACAGTATTAGATATTGATGGGGTTTTTTCTTTTTTTCTTTTTTTTTTTTTTTTTGGTGGAGAAAGAGAGAATACTTTGTAGTTAATTTAACCAATTGTTAAATTGATACATAAATATTGTTTAAATTAATCTAAAAAAGTTTAGGTTACAGAATTTACCTTACCATATCTTCAAAAAGTCTCCAGTTCTCATGCTTTCAATTTTAGACCATAAAATGGGATTTTATAATTATGCAGTTGTGTGTAAACCCTCTAAATTCAGATTAAGACAGACTTATTTCGGTTTTGTTTTCTGGCTATTACTCAATTTAATCAAAATAATCCACCCTCAAACTCAAAATGGAAATGTGTACAAACTAGCAATTAAATCAATTGTTAACAAAACACACATGTTAAACAGTGTATTTGTGACAAGAGGTCATTCTTCATCAAATGTTCTCAAGGTGGAAGATTCCTGTTGGATTGTTAATTAAGTTTAACATTTTAAGAACTGACCTCTGATTTTTAGGGTCTTCATTTTTGGGTGCTCAACTAGAGAATTCCTGACCTGATTTGGTGAGCATCCACTACTCTGACAGGAATCAATGAGAGGTGTTAGTGGTCAGCACTTCTAAGCTATGAAGATCTACAAATTGTCAGTTTGAGTTCTTCAAAATCAGGATGTTAAAAGCCAACTTAACCACTTCAGATCATTTTCTTTATTTATTTCAACATTTATTTTATTTTTTTTCCTATCAATCTATGATTATATGTAAGAAGGTAGGAAAAGGATCTATTTTTGACAATGTTACAACAATATCTAAGGAGCAGACCAAGCCAATCTTCCCAAAAATTGAGAATGGTGGAAGTTTGGGCCAAATTGATTCTAGATGAGACTCACCTATGTTTTTAGTTTTGTGAAACAAAAGCTACCTTGGTTTTGTTTATCTCTAATTTGTACATCTGCCCTGAGAGCAGTGTGGAAAGACAAGCACTAGAACATGGATTAATGAATCTCTATATTGTTAAAACAACGAAAATCCTGTGGCACCTTAAAAACTTCTTAAAAATTTTTTCAGGCATAAGCTTATGTGGGCTACAACCTACTTTGTCAGATGCATAAGCCTATGCCTGAAGAAATTTGTTAGTCTTTAAGGTACCACAGTACTTTTGTTGTTTGTCTATATACAGACTAATAGGGCTACTCCTCTGTATTGTTAGAGATCTAGGACAGGGTCCCCAAAATAAGTGGATAGGAATGCATGGATTAAATTTGGCTAGTGGTAAATATATGTTCTAAGAAGAACTGCACAGAGGTTTTAACATGAAATCACAGAAACAGCCTTGTCTGCGGGTATCAGAAAGAAGAACTAGGAATCCTAAAGTGAGCGCTGAGGTATAGTTTAAAGGAGATGAATGTAACTGAAGGGCAACAGTTCTACATTAATAATCTTGCTAAGCTTAATAAATACTTGATTATAGTAATCGTTTGAAAATGATATCATTAATATCAGACTCTTATACCAGGTAGCTCAGTAAAAGATGTTATGAGCACTGTACAACCATTATGATACACATCTGGGCCCTGATCCTCCAATGAGTTGCACACAAGGTTTGCGTCTACACTTGTAAATTAAGTTAATTTTCTCTGCGTCTACACTACAATTTCCTTAAATCGACTTAAGGAAATTTTAAGTCGACTTTATAAAATCTAGTTTAAAGTTGACTTTACTGGCTAAATTGACTTTATTAAGTCGACTTAGCCAATGTAGATGCAGATTAGCCCTAAGTCAACTTTAAGTTGACTTAAAGGGCCCCCAGGGCTCCTCCACTGACCTCCCTGCCAGGGTGGCTGGCACAGCCGGAGCCTGGCGTGCCCACCCACAGGGCAGGACACAGCCCTGCCCACCCTGCTCCTATATCCTGCCCCTGTCCCTGTCCTGATCAGCCCCCATTGTACCCTGGTACAATGGGGCAAATGCTGAGCCCCCTGGCACTTTTAAAGGGGTGCCCCCCCTCCCACCATGGACCACTCCCAGGTCCACCTAGCCCAGGAGCTGGCAACCTTTGCCGACTCCTGTGCCAGCCCCTCCTCCTTGACCTCCTCTGGTGCCTGGAGGGTCAAGGAGGGGCTCCTCTCAGCAGCATGCCTGGGGACCCCTATCCTCAGTTACCTGGAGTCACTCCTTTTGGTGGCAGCATAACACAGAGAGGAGCTGCTCTGGGTGGCTTCTTTACATGGTATGCCTGGGTCATGAACATGGCACTGTAGCCACCCCTGAAAGAAGCCACTTGGAGTGTCTTTTGGTGGCAGGAGTGGCAATTTCTGTGGCACCACAGAGGATGCTGAGTGCCGCTCCAAATGGACTTGTGTGCCACTGTTGGCATGCGTGCTGGGGGTTGCCTACCCCTGACCTAACCCCTAGAAGTCAACTTAGGCATCCAGTGTGGCTACTCTAAGTTGATTTGGCAAGGTCTACTTTAAGTCGACCTAATTTTATAGTGTGGACATGCTAAGTCGACTTATTTGGCCAAGTGTAGACGTAGCCAAGAGGAGTCCTGTGTTGAAGTTAAAGGGGCACCATAAGTGCTAAGGAATCTGCTTGCCTGGATTCCAGTATAGGACTGCAGTCCATTTCCTAAATCTGAATCAGAGGTTGGAAATCAGTCATTGGCAAAAGGTTCAGAGCAGTCAAAGAATTAACATTTTTGAAGTTACTGACATTTTTCAGAGGCATATTATGAATGTAACTCTGTAAATGAATGAATGTTACCTTCTCCAAAAGCCAGGGTAAACAAAAAGTGTCATGCATCTGACAAAGTGGGTTGGAGCCCACGAAAGCTTATACCCGAAGAAATGTGTTAGTCTTTAAGGTACCACACAACTCCCATTGTTTATGAAGTGTAGTTATTATTTTTAGACATTTCTACATACTTATCACAAAAAATACATTAACATATTTGGACTCAACGCTCCTTTGAGGCAATTATCTCCCTTGTATAGTGGGAGAAATGACTTATGCACAGAAAGATTAAATGATTTTGCCCAAGGTCACATAAAATTTGAGACAAATTCCAGGTCACATAAAATTTGTGACAGAGTTGGAAGTTGAACCCAGATCTTCAGAGTCCCTAGTCAATGGCTTAACATCCCATCCCTTGTTTCATGTGCCAAACTTAGACAGTTAGAGCCTGATGTAAAATTCAGAGAAAGTGTTACTGATGACAGCATTAATGGCTCTAATATAGCTTTAGCAGTGAAGAATGCATTGTCAATATCACAGATTTGATTTAACACAGAATCTTTCAAAACCTCTGCACCACAGACTTGAAACATAAGATGGTAAGGAATATATTCAGAACCTGTGCATTCTTTTTAAAAAACAAAAAACAAAAACAACATACAGGTATCTCTTGAACTCATGAGAGTAAGGAAAATAGTAGCCACATCTGACAATAGACAGCAATTCTGTATAAATTTCTGCACACAGCCCTGCCAGGGTGTCTCAGCTCTGACCTTCAAGACATCTCTTAGTCCAACCTAGATGCTCTGCAGAGCAAAGCCCTTTTGCAGTCATGCCCTTTTGCAACATGTTTGGTTTGTTAGGTGTGCAAATGGGGAACAGAATGAGCTCATGGAACATACAAGTTGAGCCAAGAATTAAATCTAGGTCTCTAGAAATGAAAAGCTAATGCACAAGCCAACTAACCCCTATGATCACTGTGGAAACAACTACCAGGAACAGGTAGGTATAGATATCATTGGTACAGCACAAATTTTGCAAGAAAATATCTGAAGATAAATTTACAATATTTTTCATTCAAATCCTAACTCCTCTGTATTCTCATTGATTATTTCTTTCATTTATAAAACCAGGGAACATTTTAAAAAGCACCAACAAACAGCCACAATAAAGACTTCAGAATTTGGTCCACTCAGGTGAAATTACTGTTAAATTAAATAGGAGTGTTGCCTGTATACAGACTGAAGAATTTGGTGCAGTAAATTGATCCTGACAAAAAAAAAAGGAAGGAGAGCAGCAAACTCTGGACCCTGGACTTCACAAAAGCAGACTATTTGACTCACCCAGGGAACTGATGGGAAATATCCCTTAGTAGGCTAATATCAAGGGAAAGGGATTCTGGGAAAGCTGGCTGTGTTTCAGAGAAAACTTACTGAGGTCGCAGGAACAAACCATCCTGACTGTGGAGAGAAGAGCAACATGGCAGGTGATCAGCTTGACTTAGCATATAAATCTTTGGTGAGCTTAAATACAAAAATGAATCTTACAAGAAGTGGAAGCTTGGACAGATGACATGGGATGAGTATAAAAGCATTGTCCAAGCATACAAGAGTGAAATCAGGAAGGCTATAGCACAATTGGAGTTGCAACTAGTAAGGGATGTGAAGGGTAACAAGAAGGTTTCCTACAGGTATGTTAGCAAGAAGAAGGTGGTCAGAGATAGTGTGGACTCTTTACTGAATTGGGAGGCAAGTGAGAGATGATAGGGAAAAAGCTGAAAGTACTCATTTTTTTTTTCTTTCTTGCCTTAGTTTTCACAGACAAGGTGTGCTCTCAGACTACTGCATTAGGCACCACAGTAGAAAAATGAGATGAGCGGCCCACAGTGTTGAAAGAAGAGGATCAGGACAAAAGCTGGACATGTAAAAGTCAATGGGGTCAGTGCAGTGAATTTGAGGGTGCTGAAGCAGTTGGCTGATGTGACTGCAGAGCCGCTATCTTTGAAATCTCCTGGCGATTGGGGGAGGTCCCTGACTTTTGGAAAAGGGAAAATATGGTGTCCGTCTTTTCAAAAAGGAAGGAGGAGGATCTGGAGAACTACAGACAAGTGAGCCTCATCTTAGTCCCTGGAAAAAATCATGGAGCATGGCCTCAAGGAGTCCATTTTGCAGCACTCAGAAGACAGAAAGGCGATCAGGAATAGTCAGCTTGGATTCACCAAGGACAAGTCAAGTCCAGTTGGCCCCTGGGGAGCCAACCCTGGCCCCGGAAGCCGTGGCCGCGGTCCCGGGTCAGGGGAGAGAGGCAGCGGGGAGCTGAGGCCACAGCCACGGTGCGGCGGGGACCCACGGCTCAGACCGCGCCTGTGGGGCAGCGCGAAGCCAAGGCCATGGGGAGCTAAGGCTGCAGCCCTGGGGCAGCAGGGAGCCGCGGCCACAGCCCCGGGATGGGGGGGGAGGAGTAGTTGGGGCGATGGGGAACCGCTGCCCTGGGGCGGCGGGGAGCTGAGGCCATGGCCCCATGGCCCTGATGCAGTGGGGAGCTGAAGCTGAAGCTCAGCCCACCTGCCCGCCCGTGGCCGGGGACCCATCCCGCCGGATCACATGCGGCCTGGTGAGGGGTGTGGCCATGGGCAAGGTGCAGCAGGACGGCCCAGATGCCAGGCCCCATGCACTTGACCCACCCACCTTCCTGCTCTGCCTTGGGGGCGAGGAGAATGGACGGCCGGCCCAGGGGCCAGGGGAAGTGCTATCGGCTGGGTGAAGCGTGGCTGTGCGGGAGCTGCGGTGCAGGCCCTGCACTGCCCTGCAGGGAGCAGGACCCACATAACCACATTGCCCCATTCGTCCCCCCCCAAGGACAGCCCTGAGTGTTTATTCCTCTTTATTTGGGACTGATGAGGCCACATCTGGAGTATTGTGTCCAATTTCGGACCTCCCACTACAGGAAGGATGTGGATATATTGGAGAGAATCAAATGAAGGGTAATGAAAATGATTAGGAGCTGTGGCACATGACTTATGAGAAGAGGCCAATGCAACTGGGCTTTTTCAGTCTGCAGAAGAGAAGGGGAGGAAGGTGATTTGAAAGCAGACTTTATCTGCCTAGTGCTAGACTGTTCTCAGTGTGGTGGCAGATGACAGAATAAGGAACAGTGGGCTCAAGATGTGGGGGAGTTCTAAATTGGATATTAGGAAAAACGAGGAGGGTAGGAGGATGGTGAAGGACTGGAGTGGGGAACAAGTGGAATCTCCATTCTTTGGGGTTTTATAGACCCAACTTGATAAAGCTCTGACTGGGATAATTTAGTTGGGGTAGGCATTGCTTTGAACAGGGGGTTGGACTAGATGGTCTCCTAAGGCTCCTACCAACCCTAATCTTCTATGATTTAAGATTCTTTTGTTATAGTCTAGCACACAGAACAATTTTGTAGGATTGGTTCTCTCATTATGAAATACCAGATTTTAGGTGTAAACTAAAGAACCAAATTCTACGTTCAGTTACAACAGTGTAAATCCAGTTTGACTTTACTAACCCTGATAGAGTTATTCTGGTTTTAAATTTCTGCAATTTCCCCTTCCCTCCACTTGAACATTACTTAGGACATTTCCTCCTTTCTTCACTGTCACTCTTATGTAACAGTTAAATATTGTTGTTGTTTTTTCACACACACACACACACACACACACACACACACACACACACACACACACACACACACACACACACACACACACACACAGAGTTTGTTTTTAAATAATAAAAAAATCTCATAAAAATCCCAAGACTCTGTTTTTTGGTTTTGTTTTGCTTGGGTATTTTTGAATAAAAACCATAATTATTTATCATCTCCTTCCAATAAAACTTTTCACATAAACATCATTCCTTATCTTCACCCTTTTTTGGAAAATTCCTAAAGGAATGTCCCCAAATTATTTATATTGCAGTTGCATGTAGGAACCACACATATGGTCAGGACCCCATTGTGTTTTGTGTTGTATAAACAGAAAAAAAAAATAGTCCCTGCTACAGAGAATTCACAGTGCAAATGAAAGTTTTTTTACTTTACTCTTGGAGTTTGTGAACTAAGATTCTTTTAGATTAAGGATGAAATTAATCTTACAACCTCTTTGGTATTATAATGGAATGGAATTTTGGTAAAGAATTTTTTCTTCTCATTCCTTAAATATTTATGGCCAAATTTGGCCATGATGTAAGCTAGCACAACACCATTAGATCAATGGATTTATACCTGCTTAAACCAAATATGATTTTTAACTCTTGATATTTGGGCCTATATTGTTGAATCAGTGCTATTGGGGAAGAAAGCTAACTGTTACTAAAATCAGTGAACAAAAGTCATGCCTTAGAAGGGTTTGAAAATAAGCAATGCTGGTTGTTTCACCTCGGATTGTTTTGCTTTGTGTAAAAACAAAAAATGTATGTTGCATGTGAAACACTGTGTTCTTCCTCAGCTGAAAATATTATGCAGCGTTTAACTCTGACACAAATGCAGGAAAAAAATTATCTGAAAAAAGAGTGGGATTTCTCAAAGCACTGGTTTGTGTTAACTTTGCTTTAACTGTAGTGTCTTTTGGGATTTCACAAATCTAACTTGAACAGACTGCTAGGGAGAGGGACAGAGGATTTAGAAATCTTCAGTAAAACGAGAGAACAAGAAAAGCAAAAAGTGACCTGAAAAATGTTTTCCCTCTCCTCCCATTATATTCCCCCCTCCCAAACCCTCAAGGGTACAGAAGACAATTTGCCATGGATGAAATTGTCACTTTCAAAAAAAATTATCAAAAGAAGAATCTGCATCTCTTTACAGGCTTTCATTGTGTAACTATGAAGATTGGCTATAGAGTATAAGGGCATGTAGATTCCCCCCCCCCCCCCACACCACCATCACCATAACATCTTTTTTCTTAGAGAGTTAATCTCTTAAGCCCTGATCCTGTAAATCCATGTACACTTAAAGTTGAGCCGGAGCACTTTTGCATGATAGGCACTTAGCTACAAATGGACAGAAGAGAGATTTATTTGTCCAAGGTATTATAGTTTGATTTACCCTATATTTACTGCTCTTAAATCTCACATCCATTGCCCCAAGCCACCAGCCAAAAAAATCTATTTTTAACCTTTCCTTTATGGTGATTCATCTTTTGGAAGAAGAAAATGTATAGCATATCTGTTGATACCGATAATAATATTATCTTTAAAAAAACAGTAGATTCTGAGAAAATGTGTCCCCAAATTCTCCTAGTGTTTGAGCCATTTAAAACTAGAAAAGTGTCTTGGAGGATCACAAGTTGACTCCCATTTTTATGTTTAACTAGACATCAAAGATAGTTATATGCTTAGATTAAGCAACTTTTAATTTTGGTTGAGGGAAACAACTAGACAAGAAAAAGAAAAGAAATAAAGTCTCCATGGGTATCTCTACACTAGCAATTTAGGTCAATTTAAGGATCCTTAAGTCGACCTAAATTACTCCATGTCTACACGTGACTTTCATTAAGTTGATTTAAGAAATTCCTTAAGTCGACTCAATGAAAGCTTAAGTTGACCTAATAAGAACCACCCATTAGGTCGACTTAAGCCTTAAGTCGACTCCTTAAGTCGACTTAAGGACGGTGTGGCTGGGGAGTAAAGCTTAAGTCGACTTTACTAAGTCAATGTAAGGGCGGTTAGGTTGCCTTAACAAAGTGGACTAAGTCATCTTAACTTTAAGTTGACTTAGTCCACTTTGTTAAGTCGACTTAATAAGGTCAGCTTTAAGTCGACTTAAAGCCAACCTTATTAAGTCGACTTAACAAAGTTGTGTAGACATAGCCCATGAGACTGTTCAGTATGCTAATCCTATATAAAAGGCTGTATCAAATGACTCAAAAAATGCTAGCTAATGTTGCACACAGGCAAATTCTTTGGAAATGTTTAATACAGAGAAAAGGCACAACATACATAAGCAACTTGTATAAACATATTTCCATGTGTCTTTTCCATGAAAAAGTGGATAATTTTAACACATTAGCACAATATTGCTTCCTTATGTAAAAGGGCACAAACTAGGGTGACCAGATAGCAAATGTGAAAAATTGGGACATGAGGCAGAAAGGTAATAGGCACCTATATCAGAAAAAGCTCAAAATATCGAGGCTGTCTATATAAAATCAGGACATCTGGTCACCATAGCACAAACTAGTTTATACTTAGGAATCTCATAAAGTACATTTTACTTAGTGTGGATGTATAATAGAGGAGAGGAAGAAAAAGCCATCGAGGTCTGGGAACTCTGAGGAAATTTCGATCTGACCTTCACCTCTAACTCGATTTCTAATCAAAAGCAAGAAAAGTGACTTGTTCAAGGCTTCTTAGCAACAAAACAGGACATCAGGCTATGCTCCAACTGGTTTTCTGACTTCCACTTGTGACCTCTTAGGTTATGTCTACACTGATGGCAGCAAATTTGACGCCATCATTTTGATTTTTCAGATTGATTGAGCAAAGATATGCTCAGTTGATTTGGATGTCAACCTAACAAAACCACTCCCTCAGGTGGCTTTGACAGGAACACATTTCTCACTGGCACAGCACTGTGAAGACGCCATATAGAAGGGAAGTTATGAAGTCATTTGCATAACTCCCATAAACTTAATAACTTCCCTTCTTTGAATTTTGCCAGCAGTATAGACTGGGCCTCAGAATGGGTAGAGCATGTCACATAGTAACAATTCTGACTGTACAGCCTAAGAATGTTTACTTTATGACCTCTCTTTTAGGTGTAATGTGGAATTGCTTTAGGAAACAGGTTATTCCCATATAGAATAACTGTTCACTAATTACCCCCTTAAGAGTCAAATTCCAAAGGGGTAGCCGTGTTAGTCTATTGTAGAAAGACAACAGAGTCCTGTGGCACTTTTAAAGACTAATAGATTTATTTATCGCATGAGCTTTCATGGGAGAAAAACTTCAAAGCATCTGACGAAGTGGGATTTTCTCCCACGAAAGCTCATGCGATAAATAAATCTGTTAGTCTTTAAAAGTGCCACAGGACTCTGTTGTCACCCTCTTAAGAGTCCAACAAAATATTTTGTGGAAGTAACCTCTTACGTATTCACTTTTCCTCTTCCCTCCTTTGATCTCTGTCACTGGGAGCAGAGCAATATAGGAGCATACATTTGGGGATAAGAGAGAGGTAACCATTTACTTACCCTGAAAAAGGTCAGACAATAGAGATATTGATTGTTTTAGTAATCTGCTTAAGCAGCATGTAAAACTAGAATAGCCTTCTTTTGGCTGGCCAGACAACTGATATTGTGCCTTTTCTGTTAAGAACATTCTCCTTATTATTCCCTTTTGATTCAAATGGCTATTTGAAATTAAGGGGCTGGAGATGTTCCAGTTGGAACTAAATGTTGATGAAGCAGTCTGGTATTTTTGTGAATGCGATCTTGCTTATTTACATGGAACAAACACAACCCAGCTTCTGTGAATGCAAGAGGAATCAAAAGCAAGAGGAGAAATTTTAGCTTAGAGACCGAAACTAGTTCCAGCCAGAACCATAAAATCAGAACCTGTCTCTATGCTTCTCCCAGGGTCACACCATCCTTACAAGTTGATTTTTCACTTTCTCTGCTCTCAGGCTGTTGCTATTACACTTCAGCTTGTCTGTCTCTCACATATGCACACCCATTCCACAACACTACCCAATCATACACTCCACTCACATGGTGCTAGATTCTGAGCACACTGATTATTGGGTCTTGTGGAAGGTGTGACCCCTTAAATGTCTTTCAAGAGTCTTAAGAATATGCTGTATTTATACATCAGTTTTGAGTGGTTTATACTGTGTTGATTGTATTGGGAATTTTATTCCATCTACAAATGGAAAATGAGCACATAAATGGTGTTAAAATTCAACAAAATTCCATTCACAATCACTGTGGCCCAGATTATTAGCTGCTGTAAATGAGCATGAGATTTACATTTGCAAAGGACTGGGCCAAAAATAGCTCCTGTAGGACTGCTTTTATGTGAAGCATGATTTTATAAACATCAGCATCAAAGAAGAAAACCCCATTTCCCAATCATGGAACCACTAATCATGTTTTTCAATAGTGGCCAAGCTCGAATTGTGTAAATAAACAAAATTATTCTGAAGTCAAGGCTCCTGAATCCATTTATAGCAGCATTAATTCTGACCCAATGTTTCTCTTAAAAGCAAGAATCTTTCAGGGTCAGCTTAAAAAATATATTTTTTTTAAATTTGAGACAATTTTTTACTTAAGTTAGGCAACTTAAACAAGAAGCATATAGGAAACTTCCTGCAAGTTTGAGGAAGAAAGTTACCATCAACATGTTATTAATTGCTTTGTGCCTTTAATGTTGCATTTTATGTCTATGATCATTTCTACACTCCTCTTGTAGAGCTCTCATTTTAAAAAAAAATGGGTTCACTTTAATGTCTTGACTATATGCCTGTCACAGCCCTGAGAAAGATCTAAGTGAATGGCTCCCTTTGATATCTGGCTCACAGGCTATTGTGCCACATATAACAGTATGAAAATAAACTAGACAATACACAGCAGATGGATGTGATCGAGGATGAATTTGGCATTCAAAGAGTCATTTTCATCCATTGTAACCAAACACTAGGGCTTTCAATTAGAGTTTTATAGAGTAATTAATTCTAATTAGGTACAGTATCTTTACAGGTCTGGCAGGGAAATAAACTTCAGAGTAACTAAAACAGAAATTGATACGATTTAGCTGAGCACTAATGATCCCTCCTGCTCCTTAATCAAGGAGTCTCCTGTAGCATCACAGCACTGAGCCACAATAACCAGAGCACCTGCTCTTCAGCACCTGAGATAAGCAACATGATAATATAAGATTTGCTATAATCCTAGATTAACTCAAAATAAGATGCCAGGGGGAGAGGTGGTATCTGCCCACTCCTCTTCTCTTTCTTCAAAAAGCTTGAGTGACTTGCTAAAAAACACATCTGCTGTACTCAAGCCACATCATCAGTTGTAGTTCAAAGACGTGTAAGAAGTCCATGCTCCCTGCAGTTTGTTGGATAGACAGCCTTTGGCATCTCGGACCAAATCCTGAATTTTGCATTCAAGCAAAATGCTCATTAAATCAGGGGTAGTTTTCCCTGAGTAAGAAGGGTACATGATGTGGCTCTATAAACTGTGCCCCCTTACTCTCTAGTAACGACTGGAAAGAGAAAGAATGAGAAAGATTTACCTGAACCACTTCCACGCTTAAAAAAAAAAAAAAGGTGGTTGAGGAAAGAAATGCCATTGCTCTTGAATTTGCTACCATGGATGGAGTTAGAGAAATAATTATTATACATTTGATTTTTTGTATTGCCATCTACCAAGACACCGTTATGCTAGGAACTGTACAAAAAGAACAAGATGATGGATTGGGGGGGTGTCAGGCCTGGCTCCATAATCAAGACTGGAACCTGGCTTCTATAATGTGAAGCCTTACTCTCTGCCCCACTAACTATGTCTTAGAATGTTATTCGTGTTAGGGACGACTAGAGGAAACTCCCCTTCTCCACCCAGTAAGTTACAGTTATGTTAAACAATGTGTCCTTATGTCATGTTAGAACTTGGGAACTTTTAAAAATTGCCATGCAGAGCAGACAAGTGGTTCTGTCTAGTCAGATGGCAGCTAGTACCATTGCTTCAGAGGGAGGTACAAAAGGGAGGTACAAAAGACATTAAATTAGCAATATCTTCCCTAGGAATGATATTTTCTTAGCCCCAGTCAGTTAGTATCTTTCCATAAGCATGGAGGTTTTGTTAAAAATAAAACCAAACAGACATACAACACATTGTCAAATTATTTTGTCCCCCTAACACCACTTGTATCCTTTCACTTAGACATGCTCATTTTCAAAAACTTACAAAATCCTCACATGTTAATTAGCTCTTGTGTTCAGGATGGGGCTCCGTAATCAATTTGATATTGTTCTTCTGCCTCTAATTTTTGTCCCAGTTAAATTTTTAACCTATGAAAATTGAGCCTACAAATAGAATGCAGGTGGCAATATTTTAGTATCAAATTGCCAGTGAAGAGACATCATGCATGTAACATTTTTCTTTGAATTGGTAATTCTAAAGTTTAATTCCACTACCAAAAGACATACTGCATTTCCATCTTCTGCTGTCAGAGAAGAACCATCCTAATAAAGCCACTGTACTTAGGAAGAACAATGTGCAAAATAAAACCGCCACTCACCAATTAAGCTTTGACAAGAAAAAGCTGCTAAAATTGGTGCCACAGAGCTAACACTAAATTCCAAGTGTGCTGAGCCTAACAGCAAGAAACACTAGAGAAATCAGAAAATAACTGACAGATACTGCAATTGTATTCAATATCTTTGGGGATCACGCTGTATTACATCTATGAATAGTTTGCATATCATTTTGTTATAAAAGGTCTTTTTTTTTTTTAAATAAAAGCTTGAATGGACTCAGGGCCTTCTTTCTGTTCCCTCAAACAAAACCGGACCTTCTGTCTAACGTTCCTCTTCCTCCTCTTGTGCAAGGATTGGAAATACTTCCAGGGCTCCAGACTCCTGTTATATTTAATATGTGTCTAAGCCTGTTTATTGTTATGTGTTTTTTTCTGTAATGTTTTAAACTCGTAACTGCTGCGAATACACTGCTCATAGCCCTGAGCAAGAAAGCAAAGCACAGGCATGGTCCTTTACGCAGACTGGGTTGCTGGGGTTATAATAGTATAAGGCAGGGATCTGTGTAACTGTAAAACCCCTCTGTCTGAAAAGAGTGGGACAAAGGCCCCTACCTAGAGATAAGAGCTGGATAGTGACCTGACTGGGGACTACTAAAGTCGATTATTGAGTGGGGAATACAGGTGCAATTACTGTGAATCCAATTGCATTTTTAGTGAAAAATCAAAGGGAAGCTGGATGTCATTAAAGCACATGAGGCTGAATGCAGGTAGCATAACAGATACATTTACATAGGCATGTATAGTTCACTCTTTCAATCTTTGCTGTGTAAAGACATGCCTAAATGGATTTAGGCACTCAATTAATGGACCTGATTTTCAGATGTTTCCTTTTTCTGAGTTCTGTTTTAATTAAATGTTATCAGTTCAACTCAGTGCCATTAGCCACCTGCTTGGAACAAAGCTCTGTGGAGACAGACTCCCTTAAAAAAAGGGAGAAATGGGAGGGCGGGCATGAAGGGGCAAGGGAAAGAGAGAGAGAGAGAGAGAGAGACCTATTTGATGGTCATAGCTATTGCTATCATTCCAAAGTGCTCAGTCTAGGCAGGCTCTGGCTCATCAACCAGAGCTGTTACAGGAATGTGATGTGGGTGATAGATATTCCACTACTGCTGTATGCCACTTGGGAACCATCCAAGGAGAAGCTGATCTCGAAGAAAAAAAAACAACAGCATCAGTGTTGAATCTAAAGATAGAATAGTTTGCAATATACATTACTAACAGACTATTTGGTAAGACAGAGAATATATGCTCCAACAGTGAGGCACCCAATAAAATCTAAATGAGGGAGAAATAGCTACAAACAAAAGCAGAAGAACCAATGTTTCTTGTATGTGGTTCTGATGGCTTCATTACAGCTTTATATGCTTGAGAGTCACTAGGTAAAACTGGCTTATTCAAAGCACTAACTATACTTTCTACTGCGCTATTTACTTTGTGTTAGTTGGATTACACTGGGGCCTCAAGCCACTATTTGATTAACCTAACTAGAACTGGAAAGGTATTGGTTTTCCATCCCAGGGGAATTTGAGATTAATTTGATAAGAGAAAAAAAAAATCAGAATGGAAAGTCAACATCTTGAAAGTTTTCCCAAAATGAAAATCCATAATATATTCAAATAAAGGTATTAGTGTTATTTTGATAATTTCAAAACATGGTTTCAATTTAAATTTCTTAATTTATATGACAAGATCTTCAAAATAAAAATTTCAGTTCAAGATAAGTTTTGAAAAATGAAACTTTCTATTCTGAAGATTTTGGGAGAATCACCAAATCCTACCTTTTCTCATTAACAGTTTCACTTTTGACAAGTCTGATTCTTCCCAATAAAATCCTTTTTAGTGGGAAAATTTCCAATCAGCTCTAATCCGAACTCTTCTGTGCTAGGTGCTGCAGTCGTATAGTGAATAGAGAACCCAAAGAGCCCACAGGGAGATGAAAAAAAGAGTGGGGAGAGAATGGGGAGGGCAAGATAACAGTTAAATTAATTGTTTAAAGAAGCAGTAAATTCATAACTCCATTTCTACTTCATAACTGTCCCTTCCCTTTTCCACTAGGCACTTCATATCATTTTCATTCCACTATTTCCTCTTACCTTCTTCTTACCTGCTACGCCCCTTCAATCCCTTTACGTCACCGCTCCTGCCCCATCTAACTGCACCCCATCCCCAAAAATATGGCAATAATATGACATTTGGTGTCAAAACAAACTCTGTCTGTGTGTTCTATTTAGGCTGTAAGTTCCTCAGGGCAAAGACTGTATGCTACTCTGTGTTTTCCAGTGTCAAACACAATGGGGTCCCATTCATGATTGGTCCATAACATAAAACCTATGAATAATAAATAAGCTCCATTTCAACTAACACAATGAAACCATAATTGAAAAGTTTAATGAAATTAGGGAATACATTCAAAGTCTGCTTTTTATTTTGCCTTAAATACATATATCTGTGTAATAGAACACACACATTCATGCACGCACACTTAGGATAAACAGAGCCAAGCCTGTTCCGAAGGAAACAAGTAGATTTCTTGAATGGTAGTGAAATGAAGAGTTACTGATGTAACCAAGCTCTTAGCCAAATAGTTAGCTGACCCCAGATCAATCTGTGATCAACCCAGCTCAGGTGCAACCCTGCCATCAGTATCTATCAACTGTGACTAGACTGATTAGGAAAAGGAACAAGTTGAGGTCTCTCTTATCTAATTGACAAACAACACCAGTTTATTGGAACAGAGAAGAGAAAGGAAACAACTAAGTAAGTAAAATAGCTAACCAACCCCCTATCTAAATGCATCACCCATGCACCACCAAGGGAAGTCTCTAATTCACTGTCTTTCTTCACCCAGCAGGGTGTTGAGGCTCCAATCATCAGCTTGGCTGGAGGGTGGTCAGTCTCTGTTCTGGGTCTCAGGTAAGTCAGTCCAATCTGTCTATTTCTAGCTCCATGTCCGCAGTCCTGCTAATTCGGGCCGTCTGCTTCTCATCCTGGTTCTTGAATCTTGGTTCGCCGACTGCACAAAGGAACGCTACAGGGCTGCCTCTCTGATAGATAGCACCGGGCCTCACACATGCAACTCTATATCTGGAATCTTTCTGACCAATCTTGGCACAGAATTCTTCCTGCCACAGAGCCTGGGTGTGAGCTCAGCGCCCAAGGCTCTCTGCATGCAGCACTCAAAACTCTTCACACAGTTCCTGTCTCGAGGCAGACTACACACTTCTGGCAAGCTGCCAGTCTGGGCACACTGCCAAGCATCCCTGGCATACAGCCAACTTAAGATATTCCCTTAGTTTCCCTCAAGTGTCCCCTTATTTTAAAACTATAACCTATTAACATAACCTAGTCTAACACTGAGGGTAACTTTTCAAATGTCTAATTCCAGATGCCGAGTGGCGCCGCATGGAGTGGCTAAATGACCACGAGCACCTACCTCAAAAACAGGATAGAGACCCCAAACTGGAGATATGTTTTATGACTATATTTCACCAAATGGTAACAAATGTGAACTCCTGATCACGATAGTAGTCTTATCATGGAATCAGACAGTCTTCTTAGACTGAAGAATCCATCTTGTCACTCAAACATGCTGGATTTAGTGATAAAAGGTGACTGACTATATCCCACCCACCATATTCAGTGTGTTTCCAGTCCCAAGAAGCCAGTTACTTACCCTAAATCAAGCAGTACCCTAATTCTTACAAAGTTAATGTAGCTTATCCTATAATCATCTCTTTAAAGAGTTATTAGCTAAGAAAAATAAATGAGTTATTTTAGAGGTAAAAGAAGCAAGCCACCCACAAATGAGTTGCCACGTAAATCTTAAAGATGACAGTTGTAGTAATTTATCAATTCAAAGTGTTTTTTTCAGGGAGGACCAGGAGATAGGACCTGGGGAACCTCTGGCTTCAGTTTGGTGTCTCTGGCCCTGTGAGAGTGCTAACAGCATAGAGATGGAAGATTTTCCTCTGTCTATTTTATTTCCCTAAGGGTGCGTCTACACTTCTAAATTAAGTCGATTTAAGCAGGCTTAAATCGACTTAATTTAATGCATGTCTACACTGGGCTTTCCTTAAGGAGCAGCTTAAGTTGAATTAAGGAAAAACTAGGTCAAATTAATAACACCTCGCTATACTTCAAACTAGTGTCGAAGTCGACTTTATTAAGTCGATTTAGCCAGTGTAGATGCCCTAAGTCAACTTGGTCGATTTAGGGCAGGAGGGATATGTGAACCCCACATGGCTCCTTGGCAGAAAGGTGCCACTGTGGCTCCCTCATTCCCTGGGGAGCCCCTGCTCCCTTCTCCCCAGACCCGCAGCTTCCCTGCCAGGAGAACGGCGGTCACGGGGAGAAGGGCTCCCCAGCCAGGGCTCCTGTGGGAGGGGATCACCCGCTGGAACCCTGGCTGGAGAGCCTGGGAGGTGGGCGGCTGGTCCCGGCAGAGCCAGCCCAGCACCAGCAGGCATTGCCGGGACCGAGAAGCCACCCGCGGCTCGTCCCGGCAGAGCCAGCCGGTGCACCGCTGGCTCTGCCGGGACTGAGAAGCAGCGGACGACTTTCCCAGCTCCCTTCTCTCCAGGATCCCCGTGGTTCCCAGCAAAAAGGGAGCCGTCGCTTCCTTTTAACCAGGACCTGCGGAGGTCCTGAAGAGAAGGGAGCCCCGCGGTCCCTTCTTGCCAGGACTGCTTGGTCCCGGCTAGGAGGGAGCCCCCACGCTGCCTCGGGACCGGGCTCCAGCAGCCGGGAAGCCTCCGGGGTCTCACTGCCAGCTGGAGCACTGCCATGCTAGCAATTGCTGGCGCTCCAGCTATTTGGGGAGGCCCGGGGACTCCCCGCCAGGTGGAGCATTGTGTCGGCAATTGCCAGCACTCCAGCTGTTTGGGGAGGCCCGGAGGATTCCCCAAACAGCCGGAGCGCAGTGCCGGCAATTGCCCGTGCACCAGCTGTGTGGGGAGGCCGAGGACTTCCCCAAACAGCTGGAGCACGGCAATTGCCGGCACGGCGCTCTGGCTGTTTGGGGAAGCCTCCGGGCCTTCCCACACAGCTGGAGCACTGGCAATTGCTGGCATGGCAGCGCTCTAGCTGGCACTGAGACCCCGGAGACTTCCTGGCAGCTGGGGCACCGGCAATTGCTGGCACAGCTGCCCTCCAGGTGGCGGGAAGCCTCCAGGGGCATCCCGGCAGCTGGAGCGCAATCCCAGCCAGAAGGGACCCATAGGGCTCCGTTCTGGCTGAGACCTCTGGGGTCCCTGCAGAAAGGAGTCCATGCTCCCTTCTAACCAGACCCCCATGGGTCCCAGCAAGGAGGCGGCTGCGGCTCCCTTTTTGCCGGGACCCACGGGGGTCCCAGGCAGAGGGTAGCGACCGGAATACTTCTCCCCAGGACCACTCGGTCCTGGCTAGAAGGGCTCCCTTCTGCCCGGGACCTGAGCAGTCCCGACCAGAAGGGAGCTGAGCGGTCCGGGGCAGAAGAGAGCTCCATGCTTCGTTCTCCCCTAGACCGCTCCAGGGCTTGCTAGTGTAGACTCTCTAAGTCGAGTTAGTAAGGCCTACTTTAAGTCAACTTAGGAGTCCTGTGTGGACTCTCTAAGTCGACTTAATAAGGTCGACTTAAAGTTGACTTATTAAAGTCGACCTAAATCCCTAAGTGTAGACATAGCTTAAGTGACTAATCTTGCCCTAGTGTGATTCTGAAAAATAGAAGAAGACTATGTCTACCAATTAGGCAATGCTCACTACCCATTCTTTGTCATGTAGACACGCTGGTTAGAATTTATAGGCTTATAAAGGTAACTAAACTCCATGGATTTGAATGAGTTAGACACCTAAATATCTTAGTAGGATTCACAGTCTATGCATGCCCTCCTTTGAGAGCTCCTGTTATGCCTCTCTCTTGCTTGTGACCCTCAAATACCCAAACATATAGGGATACATATTAGCACAAGTTATACTTCCAACTAGGTTTTTAAGTGAAAAGGCTTAGATTTTATATCTCCTAATCTAAAATAAATTATAGCAAGAATTTTTTTTTAAAAAAAAGTATCTCAAAATTACTTTACTGGGAACACTGTTTGGTTTAGAAGAAAAAAAGGAGCACTGGGGACGTTAAATCTTCATGGGTATCTAGCCAATCTGGTTTACCCATGTAATATCATTGCCTGAGATGTTCTTTCCAGTGGTGCAACAATGTTGGCAAAGTCTATTACTTTTAGAATTCAAAGCTTGTAGAGAGCGAGGTGAGAGAACAAAGGCAGCATTTATATCTTAAAAGCTTTAAGAAATAGAAAAGTTTGTGGAGGGATGGGGTCTTGCCAGCTTCAGCTGAAGATACAATTTTTAAAGGTATCAAGGTGCTTAGATGCTTCAAAACAACTGAAGTAGATTTTAAATAGATTTAAATTTAAAACAATGTACTTAATTAAACATCTGAGGCTCAATTATAAGAAGTGCTCACCACCAGCAACCTCTGTTGAGTTAAAAGAATGCAAGGTATTTCAGGAGCTACCCTGAATCTCTCCAATATATTGTAGTGTCTCAACAAAATACAACAAGTTTATAAGAAGTTACACAGAATAGGGTATAGATCAGGGTAAGTAGTCATAATGATACCCTCCTTTGCTCAGAGATGTGTTGATTAAAGAGTGCCATATACAAAACTAGATATTCATAGTGAATAAAGCACTCACTGATCTAGCAGCAGTTTATTGAACAAGATTTTTAAAACTGGTATACTTACTTTTGTTTACTAAGTAATTGTGCTGTTTGAGTATCTTACAAGTAGTAAAATAAAGATGCCGTTGGGATGTCATTGAATGACAGGGGAAAACAAACATTAAAACAGAATAGGTTGGTTTGAATTAGAGATGTAATTGAGCCAAAGCCTCAGCTGTGAATACTCCTGTATAAAATTGAAATTTTGTTCTGGACACAGTTTGAACTTTTTAGCTGATCCATGTCTATAAAGAAGTTTAGATCAAAATGCATGATAAAAGTTAAGAATCTGGGGGAGTAACTATTCATGAATATTACTTTTTTGAAAGTGGTAAAACTAAATTTCTTCAAATTAGTTTTCCCTCACTGAGTTCTTCACAAATATACATACCCAGACATAAATATTCACCCACCAACTCACATGCAAATATTCACCCACCCACCACATTATGCACCCCCCCCCCCCCCCCCCCCCCCCCCCAAAAAAAAAAAAAAAAAAATCACAACCAACCAACCAAAAAAACCTTGGAACTGTTTCTCCTATTGGCCAGGAAGGAATAATTAGTATTGAGAAAGAACTGAAAAGAGGTTTTTTAGGAGATGCTCAGATATAGCTCCCATTTCTGTGGTAAGCATGGAGTCCTGGTCTCTTCTACAAGAGTTAAGTTGATCTAGGACACTTTGCAGCAACCTATTTGTGTACGTGTTCACGATCACATTTGTATTGTGCCCATATAAGCTCCCTGTTATACCATGGCCTTAGGACCATATTCACAAGTGGTGTGAAACCATGGTCAACCTACTAGGGTTAGTGAAGTGAAAATGCAGATACTGTGTAACCTGTATCAACACTAATAGTTCTCCAGTAACTGTCTCATAATGCCCCATTCCCAATGACATTGACTGTTCTGGTTATAGGCACAGAGACCAGAAGCCATCCCATATCCCCTTTAAAGTCCCCTTACAGTTTTAAAAATGCTTTCCCCCCCAATTGTCCATCTTGGTGAACACACATAACAGCTTAGCCTTGTTGAATGCTACTGCTCAAATGGCCATGCTGCCTCAGTGCACTGGAATAGACAGGAGGTATTGGATCTGCAGGGCATGGGGAAAGAAAAGGGTGTGCAAACACAGCTATTTCCTGCTGTAGAAACAGATCTCTATGAGCAGATTTCATGGGAGATGCAAGCAAAGAGGTACAACAGTAGCTTTGCATGAAAGTGAAGGAACTTCACAGTCCAACAATTAGTCTGGTACTGAGCTGCAGACTGGCCACTTTTATAATGAGTTGAATGGTGTACTTAGCAGAAGTCCCTCCAGCACCTTGTAGACCATCATGGATACATCAAAGGAGCCAGACACAGAGACCCTGCTGTGAGCAGCATGGAAGAGGCAGAAAATTTGCAAAGGGCTCCAATCATTCTGCAAGCAGGACCCATTTGAGACTGCCATGGTGGAGCCAGTCCCCTCAAGTGAATGTGGAGAAGCCTGATGAACGGAAAGGGATAAGGTTAAAAAGCCTGTGCACAATTACCCTTACAGATTTTTTTTTTTTTTAATTTAAAGAGGGCACCTGACTCATCCCAACTTACAGACACAGGTTTTGACTTGTTTTATTTGTATGGGAAAGCAAAAACTGGACATATGGACATTCTGGAGCACCGGGTCAAGATCAGCATACAGATTCATGAATGTGGCTCTCTACCACCATTTCTTTTTCTTGTCACAAACCTTCAATACGATGCCATCCCACCAGTCAGTGCCCATTTCATGGATCAAGAAGTTGGGTCTCCCTCTCTGCAGATGCTTCATGAATTCTACCAATGACCATGATTTTTGTTTTTCATTTTGTCCTTTAGCAATCTATCCTCAAAGACATCATCATGTCCCACATTTTTTGCAGTAATTCCTGTGGGTCTGCATATACAGGATGATCAAGTTCCTATATTTTTCAACATTCATGAACATACTGCAGAACTCTTCAGGCCCCAGCTTCTGTCATAGATGCTAAATATCAGAAAGGGCCTCAGGGGTTTACAAATATATATACGGTATATATATATATTTAAAGAAAGTGCCAGAATTAAGGGATTTGGATGGTGTTATAGGATGGAGAAAATTACATGCTGGGAACCTGAACCCTTGCGCCCAGAGATCTATGGGCAAGTCATTTCTATCCCACAATACATTGCAAAAATTTTCCCTACAGTCTTGAGCCAGGTGATGGTATGAAGCACGCAGAGATGCCTACACTGTACTTTGCATTGACACAAGAATTCCTGGTGACTAGTTCACATCACTGATGCAATCAGCAAAGTAAGCATGTGCAAAAGCAATATATAAACTTTGACGGCAGAATGATGAATCATTTTGGCTTTGCATCAGTCAAAGTTAGTGTAGACATGGCCTGAGACAGACAGGTGGATCTTGACTTTGATTCTAATCCTCCAAAAGGATCCACATGGGTGATTCAGCATTTACCCTGATGGTTTTTAAACCTCACACACACATCCCTTCCCATGAAATGCATTCTCCTAAAGAGCGAGGAAAGCTTTTATGATAGGATAATATGTTGGATCCTCCAGAACCAGGAAAGCTAGCCAGGGTCTTGGCCAACTCCAAACAAGAGTCCTTAATCAACACAACATTAATCCAAATTGAACATCTACAGTGTGGTTGTTCTAGCATCTCTCTTGTATGGATCTGAGACACAAACTCTTTATAAACAGCACATTAAACACCACGAGCAATTTCACGTGTGTCTTTTTTTTAATAATGGGAATTCACTAGCAGGAGAAAGTGACCAGTGTTAAGGTCTTGAGAAAGCAAAAACACAACCAGCATTGAAGAAATGCTACTCAGAGAATAACTTTTATGTAAATTGGACATGTCATCAAAATGGAAGATCAGAGTCTTCTAAAATAGATCTTGTATGAGGAGCTGAGGTAAAGCAACAGAAAGAAAAGTCAGCTATATAAGCATGTCAGAGGTAACCTAAATCAGGGGTTCTCAACCCCTGGCCCATTGGCCAAAAGTGGCCCATGGGGCTTTTTGAAGTGGCCCACGCGGCCCCACCCCACTGGTTGGAGTTGGGCTGCAGCTGCCCGCTCCCGGCTTGGAGCCGGACTGTGGCCACCCACCTCCCTCCCCCAGCGCTGGGCTTTCCTCAGCTGGTCAGCAGAGGCAGGGGCCCTTAGTGAGGAGGGAGGGAGGTGCCAGACAGCCAGGAGGAGCCAGGAGTGGAGCCGGGAGAGAGCCAGCTAGGCAGGGACCATGGCAAAGTGGGCTGCTGCCCAGATGAGGTTCAGCAGGGGTGCATAGTCCCAGTCCCAAGTGGGCAGGACACCTGGGTGGAGGAACCCAGACCAGAGCCGGCCTGCAGGGAGAGCTGTGCTGGGGCCAGTTCGGGCCGAACAGGGCCCGGCACTGCCCCCACTCCGATACACCCAGAGGAGCGGGGCGGAGGGGCTCACATCCACCCGGGGCCAGGTTTGTGTCCAACCTGCAGCATCAGTGCTGGGAGAGAGAGCCGGCCTGGGTCCTCGGGGGCTCATCTCAGCCAGCCCAGAGGCAGGAGCGGTTCCGGGTGTTTATGGGCATCCAGACCTTTAACAAAAATTATCTTTTAAAAAATTTTAACACACCTTTTTCGCTCAAGGGCCAAAAATATATTTTTTTAAAGAAATCTGAATGGCCACCAGTCTAATTATAATTAAAACTTAATTTGAATGTGATTAATTAGACCGGTGGCCCTTCAGGGTTGAAAAAATAATCCGTGTGGCCCTCGAGCCAAAAAGGTTGGGAACCACTGACCTAAAGAGTAATCCTCGGTGGACTAGCATCAATCTCAAAGAACTAGAGAAAGTGGCTTTGAATAGGACTCACTGGGGGGTTCTGACAAGATCAGCATGTAACTGGTACGAGTGGGATCAACGAAATCATGGCTGCACATGAAAGACACCACAAAGCTGCATCAAACATCATGGATATGGACTCCCCATATCATCAGTGTGGTCAACTCTGTGCATCAGGGTTTGAACTTCAGAGTCATATGTGTAACCACAGATGAGAACAGAAACATCATCATCATCAGTGATGGACTACCAACAAAAACAACAATTATAATTATGTTGGAGCATTTCCAGGATGTGGATAAAGAACTCCTTAGGAAAATCATTTTTACCATTAGGGTAGATACAAAATCCCATTTCCTTCCAAACAAAAGGATACCATAGGAGCAGAGTAAAAAGCTTGGTGTCTTCTAAGAATCACTTATTAGTAGATAGTTCTCAGATAGGATTGGTTTCTTATTTCTCTTCCTCAAGAAGGGGTTATAAGCTCTATTCAGATCTCATTTTTATTTACTAGTGGCTTCAGTTTTCAAACCATACTCAGAGTCACACCACCATACTATCTTGGAGCTGACGTCTTTGAGTGGGAAGAGTCACACCACCATACTACCTTGGAGCTGAAGTCTTTGACCTATATGCAGCTAACCCTTGAACAATCTCTGCTGGATACAGTCAGATCACAGGCACTGGACTTCACAGAATCTTGGGAAACCCTCATTTGGCTCATCACAGGTCCTTTTGTCTGGCCACATGAAGGCCACTCTATAGACAGCCATTTGCATCCACAAATCAGAGAAGCACTACCATTTCTGATCACTAGTTTTATTAAATTGCCTCCTCGGCCTTCATAGGGGTTACCCCATACTATTTTTTTATCCTCATAGCTTTTGCTACATGAAAGTTTTACTGAGGCACAGGAAAGATCCACAACCTCTCTCAGTCTCAGAGCAGCAGGCCATTTCATTGCTGAATTCCAAAACTTATTAAATTGTTATCTATCTATCTGTGCAGAAAAAAAATGTTTTCCAGAGTTTCAAACTGTGATGAACAAAGCCCCAAAGGTCACAGGTTTAATGATGTTTGTCTGCACAGCTCACTTTTCATCATGAACTTTGAAGTGCCCAGTAGATGTCTGATTAATAGGGAGTGAGGCAAAAACCACCACAAAACAAAAACAAGAAACAGACCTCAGATAGAATCAGAGCAGAAATGGCATGAGATTCAAGTTTCAGAAGCTCCAGAGGATTTTGCACGAGTTAATAACAACAGCAATAGAATCAATGCATCATAATCTTACTCATGGCTTTGGGGGTTGAGGGGCATATGTAGGGTAAACCGAAATCTGACAAGGTAGAAAGGGAATGGACAGAGCTCCAACACCTGTAATTTCCCTACCTCCTGAAAAAGTTAAGATAGATTTAAAAAGCAAGAGAAATATGGGGATGAAGGAAGATGAACGATAGCACACATGTTTTCATCAGGATTTTCTTCCATTTAAAAGTTACCCAGAACTGAGGAAAGAGGGAATTCCATATGAGTTTTTGAGGCTCAGAATGCTGGAGAAAAGAAACTGATGAATTATGGATAGATTCTCCAAACAGAATGTCTGTTTTTTTCAAAAAGTACTGAAGAGACTGAGGGGTCAATCTTCTTCACTATCTGGCTGCATGGCAAGTATGTTTAGTATATGTCCATGACCCAAACAAGATATATAGCAACGTTCAGAGGACAAAAGCAGAGGGAGTGAGGAACAAAAGAGTGAACAGCTATTGGGTACCAAGCTCACCCAGGGCAAATTGTGCAACAGTGAAGGAGGGCAAAAGAGGATAGTCTGTAGTGACAGAAAGGAAGAGAGAGAGAGTGAGCAATTGCCATCCCCATAAAAAAAAAAAAAATACATTCAGCAAAGGAACTAACCAAAACACTTTTATATGAACTTCCCCACTCCCCTCCATATGTTTTACATTTATTTCCAGCAGGAATTTTCTAACTAGTTGGAATTCACATTTAGACCTAAATGGATTCCCAGGACACATAACAGGTTCTGTCACTTACAAATCCTATTCCTCAGAATTCAAGGGCACAGCCCAAGATTGAGGACTGCCTATATTTGAATTAGGTTGGCATAACTACATTGCTCAGGGGTGTGAAAAAATCCATTCTCAAGTGACATAAATGAACTGGCCGAAGTTCCCATATAGATAGAGTGGGGTTGATTGAAGAATTCTTTGGACAATGTAGCTACTGCCTCTTGGGGAAGCAGATTACCTACAGCCAAAGAGAGAATATCTTTTTTTGGCGTAGGTATTGTCTACACTGAAATGCTGCAGCATTTTGAGTGTAGACAAGCCCTGAATGATCATAAAGATTAAAAAATGGATGGAAATGCAGTTACACTGTAGCAAATTATATCGATTGTTGACATCTTATGGGATCTCTGCAGTGCAAAGTCTTATGACACTAGGCTTTTGCACAGGTTTAGTTCAGACTTAAAAGAAGTTTCACATACTGAATCATCATCACTTCCTGCAGTATCCTGGGTTTTCCTTGATGCTTTCCCATTCAGCTGCTGATACAACTCTTCTCTGAATAGCTTATGTTATTTGACCAGACCAATACATGTTGTGACTCCAATTTTTTTCAGATCAATAAATAAGTGCCTGTGTATTTCAGGGATCAGAGGTTACAGTCACCCCAGATGGTAAAACTCAGCACCCATGGGGTGGGATTTAAGGCCAAAAAACCCATCCTTTAGATATACCCTGTCTCCACAGATTGGACAGAATGTACTACTGGGAGGGGTAAAGGTGGACCTAACACTGATAGACAAATTATCCACAGTGCATTCTCTTGGGGATGGACAAGGGGCAGAGAAGACTATGGACCATACCAGATGCTGATTGGTCAGGGGGTGTTCCCTTTGATATTCAATTTGAATGACAACAACATAGCGACAACATATAATAGAACTGTACATGATCACTAGCAAAGCTGTATACGTATTATAAAATGAGAATCTTGATAGAGGAAATAAGAACTAGTTAGCAAAGGGATTTAGGTCTCACTTATTAATCAAAATAGTGAGGTTTGAAAATTCATGTTCCTTGAAGTCATTCATTACACACACACATACAATAGTGGAAACAAGTTTAAAATCATTTTAAATCCACGTGTCCCATTTTGCACAAAGTAACTAATTTATTGGGGATGTGGTAACTTTCTGCACTGGCTGAAATTAATTGTATGCATCATATTAGCAAAAGCCAACATAATCTTCTGGAGTCAGCACTATTTACAATATTGACGAAAATGTCAAACTTAAAAAAAATAAAATATAGTTTGATCCATGATTTTGATGGTCTGGAGAGAAATTTCAGACTTAGGGGGATTTCACCCTAGAAAAGGTCAGGTAATGTTTGCTTCTTGAGGATTCCATCCTGAGACAGGTTCTGGACAGGGCTCCAGAAGAGTCTAGCTTCCAACACCCCATGTTGTCCCTATGGGCAGGGCAGTGGATTGTCACTAATGAGACTTGGGCTATGTCTACACTGACAGCAGCAAATTCGCCACTGTCAGTTTGATCTTCTAGGTTCAATTGAGGTGTCAGTCAAGACGCGTTCAATTGATCTGGAGTTCGACATCGTAACTCCAGCCCTGTAAGAAGAGTAGCACTAAGTCAAACTTGCGTTATTTGCGTTCAACTTAGTGCAGTGTGTACAGCAGAGTTACTAAGTTGAACGGAGATACGCAAGGTATTTTACCACTCCATGAATGTTTCCCCTCCCACCCTGACTCTTATGTTTGTTCAGTGCCTACTCCAACAGAGTGGCAATCTTGGTGCAGGACCCTGTGGTTACCCTACTGAAAGCAAATAAATACTAAATTTAATTGTGTTTGTTTCTATAGTTCTCTCATCCCCCCTAAAACACAGCTTAATTATTTGGGCTAACTGTAGCAACATTTTGTACCCAGTTCCATTTGTCTTTACTGAAAAGAACCGAGAAGAAGTTTAACAGTCTGATGTAGAAAAAGATACAGAGATATATAAACTTTTCTTTTGTAAAATTGCTGCTACCAAGAACAGGTTCAGATCTGCCAAATGTAATTACAACTTTAGGATTTTATTTTCAAATATATTTTCCAGATAAATACTTCTTACCTTTTCAATGTTTTTTGGACTGATGGGCTGAGCAAAAAGTTACCTTTGTAAAAGGCTGGAACGTGCTAGGGAATGCATTTTTTTTTTGCCAGACAAAGACTCTTTTTTATATTTTTAGTTTAGAGCTTTCCTTTTATCTGTGTGTCTTATTTTACATGAATCTGCACTGCTTTGCAACAAATCAGATTCAAGTGTATCATCTGTGAGCTACATACAAAAACAGCAGTAAGAGCATTAATCTGTTCTTTTCATAATATGCTTGCTCTCAAGAAGTTCCCACAGTCTGGAATTAACAAGCCATTCATTTCATTTACGATCTTAATGACTAAAGAAAAAATAATGAAAATGATGATTGCTTGTTTGTTACCAAAAGGGTGCTGTGGTTAATCACCGGAAAGACTATTAAGCATCATAAAATTGCCCTTGAAATTTGACACTTTGAACATCTCCTCTGACGTGCTGTACTATCAGTTCATAAGGAGGTAAAAAAAATAAACTAAAGGATTAATCCATTACTGCATTAAGTGACTAGTTAGATAATTTCCAAAGTTAGTGAGGAAAAGACAGAAGTGCCTAGGTGAACAGACCAATTTAAGATCCAGGAGAATTAAATTATTCAACAGTGAAAGCGGACTTAGATCCAGTTTTTATTCTTTGATCAATTCTGCAGATTTAAAACTACTTGCCTTATAAGTTCTATAAATCTCAGCTATGCCCTGCCTCTGTTGTCCTCCTATTTGGTAGGCTTATGGGTAATGCCTATGTTTAAAAATGATTTTTTTTTAAAAAAAAAGGACAATAGGCAAAAATCAATCCTTCAATAGTCAATGAGCTGCTAAGTTCGAACTAACCGGCACATTGAATTTAATGCAGCTGACTAATTTGAACTAAGCAAGTGCCATGCATGGCATTTGCTTAGTTCGAACTAAAAGTCCCATGGGGCCATGCTAGTTTGAATTAAGTTAATTTGAACTAACTAAAATTAGTTTGAATTAGTTAGTTCAAATTAACTAATTTGAACTAACTTTGGAAAGTGTAGACACAGCCCTTGTGGCTACAATTTCATCTGCCACATTATGTAAGTGATGCTTCTGACAGTTAAACACTACCATTTTTCCACCATGGCTTGTAAAAATTGTGAGCCATGAAATATTTACAGAGCACATAAAGCCTGTCAGTTTACTGGAAGAGCTTATAAACTCTTAAATTCAGATTCTATTCCAATTTATATTGATGTCTCATATAGAAATTACAAGGGGGGCTTTTACAAACCTCATAAGAGTTGAGGGCTCCATCATAGTAACAATACATCTTATACTCTGCAGACTTCATAGTCACAACAGATAATGAAGGCATGATAATTTGGAAGCTTTAGCAAGTAGGAGGCTTATTTCTAGTGCTTGATGATTTGGCAATTTCTCTGTACAAACTTACAAATTTGGGTTGAAGTGCTATGCAAACTGCTGTATCAAAAATGACGCTAATGCCCATAGACCCCAGTTATCAATGACGGGGATCAAACTGTATGAACTACTGTATGAGCTAGAAGACACTTCTTTTAGTCAAACCTATAGTAAGCTCATCAATCTTTAGCAGGTCTAAAGGGGGTCAGTGTGCCACATCAAGAAGGCATGAGTTACAACACTATCTATTTATCTCTTCCAAGCTGCAAAATCCACTTTCAATGTGCAGTCATTTTCCCCTCTTTATTCTGTTTACCTCTTGCGGTGTTTTGGTGTTGTCCTAACAATATATGGATACTGTACCATACTATGAATATTGTGTATATAGATACCTTTAAGAAACTGTAAACTCCATTCTTAATGTGTTTCCTCATAGTCTTGTATGGGGCTAACAGCAGTGGGTAGCTAACTTTAAATAACCAATCGCTTGCAAATCTAGTCAGTTTGACAAAAGAATGATTCCTACCCAGGGAAACTGGTTTAGCTGGAGGGGAGGAGAAAGTTATCACAAAAATTCACCTGATAGGGGGTTTATGCTTATATAGGGAAGCTGGCATGCTTGTCTCTTGACAGAAGAGGCTGGAAGGTTTTAGTAAATATAAATCTCTTATTATTCTTTTTTTATTTTAAATTCAGTATATCTTAACCAAACAACACAAAAATCTCTTCTGTGTTATTCAGAGGTTTTGGCCAAATTGTAGTGTTAAACAAGTGTTGCCTGATTTTTAGGAGATTAATATGGATTATATGTTCATCAACTTGATCTGATCAGAAGATAAAGTTCTTGTCTCAGATGCAAGCTCCACAGAGTGTTGCAAGGACCCAAAGAATCTAAGGATAGGATACTCATGCTAAGAATGAAATATAGCCTTAAAGACTTTTATTGAGGTAAAATGGAATAATAAGCTAATGGATATAATTAATTAGAATTAAGAAGGAAATAATGTTCTAGTGATACATTTGGTATTATACTATAAAACAACACAGTCACACTTTTTCTCATTAGCCTGGAAGTAGGATACAGAGGACCAGCTACCCTTCTGGAATCTCAAAAAAACTCTGATGATCTGGTTTCCTCAATTTCTTGAGCAGGCTGTGAAGAATTTAGGAGAAGCTAGCAAGTTAAAAAGCTACAGAGAAACTACAGAAGCTAACAAAATTTGACTCTAACTTATAACCGAGAACTAAGAACCCATAGCCAAGAATTAAACATGTTTCCTATGAACTAATATGGTGGGTTGTTCCTCTTATAGAGTCTGAGCCTTATGTGCCCTCCTGCCATGTCCAAACTTAATTTTCTCAGCTACAAAAGGGTACACTTTATGGGATGACATGTTCACAAACGTTAGTGACAGTCATGCACATTAACAACCTTTAGCTCATTCTCTCCTGTGTTATTTTGGACCTAACCTGTTTTCATGTTCTTTGTGTTATACCTGTTTGTTTAAAGAACTCTGGATAGCTATTTTATCTATATCAAAAGTCTAACTTGCTTTACCTCAGCCTCCTTTATGTCTACCAAAGGTCATAAACTTATATGCTCACTTATGTGCTTTAGCTCATGATTACTTATCTAAGCTATAGGCAGGGCCGGATTAACTGGCCCGGGGACCCTGTGCTGCCCCTGACCCTGGGGCCCCCGACCTGCCCCCCCGACCACGGGGGCCCCCCCATCACTGGGGGGTGGGGTCTGAGGACAGAGGGCATTCCTGCCTAGTCTCTGCTCTGACCAGTTGGCCGGGGGGACGGGACTGGGGGGCTGGGACAGCTGTCGCATGGCACGGGGTGCCCAATGCAGCCGCACCAGAGAGATGATGGGGGTGACCTTGCTGTGGCTGGCCCAGGGGCAGAGCGTAGCACAGAGCCTGGCTTCTGGCTCCACCTGCCTTCCCCAGTGCCAACAGGGCAGGAGTGCTCTCAGTGCTCCTGCCCTGCTGGCGCTGAGATGGGCAGGGACAGATCATTGCAAGGGTTTTAGGGGCTTGAGCCCAGGGCCCCCTTTTGGCTAGGGCCCAGGGGTTAAGCCCCTAAAGCCCCTGCATTAATCCAACCCTAGCTATAGGTTCCAAACGTGCATGTATGCTAACTTGCCTTAGCTCAACATCCCAGGATGTGGCCTGTCGGCTGTTTGCATTAGAGCCAAAACATATTCTAGTGCAAAATCTGTTGTAATGAAAATTAATCAAACCCATGAGAAAAGATACATAAACAAGCAAGTAGGGATATCCCTATGGGCTACAAAAAATAATCTTTTGTTTGAATGAATGTGTTTGTCCTAGCAGGCCTGTACTTTATTAGCCACTCTGTTTTACTCTGAATTTTAGCTGGTCCAAGTGTGATCAATAAACTATATTTTAGCTGGACTTTATCATGTTAATAATAGGTTGTGTCCTTTTTACTCTAAACTCTTGACAGTTAGGGAAATGTCCAAAATAGAATCACTTGTAGCCTATATGGGACAGTGTATTCTGTAACTAATAATCAAAGTATGTTTTTAGCTTAGTTTATCAGAAATTACTCCGATTATTTTTATCCTAAAGTCTTGGTTCTAGGTGTCTTTTGTAATTGATAAAATAGTAGATGGTTGAATAGATGTCTTTAGCTTATTGATTATATAAACCAGATACCACGAAAAGTAGTCCACGTCAATAGTTCCCCAGAAGACAAAGGGAATATATACAAATCTACATGGTAATGGACAAAATGGTGTAATTGAATGGGAGCCTCATAAATGTTCAGTAACTGACAAAATGGAGAAGGAACATGTGGTATAGCAGGTGGGTTCTATTATCAATGTATCAGCAAAACATTAATGTGAGGATAGATGTCTAAGTCTTAAGAGCTAACTGTAGTCACAGATGGTGCTAGTAATGATAAATTTGTTACAAATATCACTGACTTGTTTCAGTACAAGATAAAGTATAAGTAGATTTCCCTGTGTTCAGAACAATATGTGATGTGAGTTTTTCGAAGTTAATCTGAAGTGAACTCCTGTAGACTGCCTCACTTCTTCAGTCTCAGACTTGATATGTACATTTCCTTTTCTGTATTGGGGATAGTGTTAAGTATTGCTTGTCTTAAATGGAACTTCTGCTGATTTAGTTATCTGACATCATGACTTATTAAATTCAAACACACAACAAAGGTTTTAAAAGAGCAGAAGCTGTCATGCTACAGGGTCACTTTCCCCACTCCAGGAGGAAGAGAGACTACCTAATATGAAGCGGGGAACTGCCTTCTTCCCAGGAACCAAATAGTCCCCCAAGAACCCACAAAGGAATGGTGAAATTAAAAGTGAGGGACATTGGGGGTTCGGATATTTGATTTTTTTTTCTTTTTTGGTATGATTTGTACTTTTCCAGTGCTTTTCTCTTTTTATTTAATTGTATATAAGAGCATTAAAATTTTACCTAGACTCTCTGTACATTAAATGATTCATAATTACTGCTTCACACCTTTTGAGATGGAGATCTGGGAGAAGGGGTGTGTTTAAAGACAAGAGAGTTTGAAAGCGCAGTACTATACCCAGAGCCTAGCCAGTCAAACAGTAGATGCTAACTCCGGCTATGTCTACACTTGAAAAGTTAAGTCAACTCTGTTAAGTCGACTTAAAGTTGACGTTGTTAAGTCAACTTAACAAGTCGACATAACTTTTCAAGTGTAGATGTGGCAGAAGTAGCTCCCGCTGAGAAGGGACACGCAGGTCCCTTCCCCCGGAAGCCAGAGGCTCTCTCCAAGAAGGGAGCAGAGGCTTCCTTCTTGCCAGGACCTCCGCAGGTCCCAGCAAGAAGGGAGTTGTGGCTTTTTCTCCCCAGGATCCCCTTGGATCCCAGCAAGAAGGACGCCACTGCTCCTCACTCCCCAGTACCCGCGCAGGTTCTGGCAAAAAAGGAGCCAGGGCTTCTCTCTGCCCAGGACCCGCACAGATCCTGGCAAAAAGGGAGCTATGGCTCCTTTCCCTCTGGGACCCACGGCTTCCCAGCAGAAAGGAGCTGCAGTTCAGAACCAGGGCTCCCTTCTTGTCGGGACCCCCATGCAATTGCCAGCCCCAGCACTCCAGCTGACAGGGGACCCTCCAGGGATCCCCTGTCTAGGGAGTGTCGCTCTTTTCTGGCTGGGACCCACTCGGGTCCCCGAGAGAAAGAGTGCAAGGCTCCCTTTTTGCCGGGATGCCAGAAGAGTGATGATGCTTTCTAATGTCAAAATATTTATAATGTGTAGATTTCCACAGTAATTTAAGACTTTTTATACCGTGATGCTTAACATTTATAAAGACGAAGGAAACCAGAGCAATAATATCTGAGAAAGCATAGCTTTTTCTATTAACTGTAACAAGAAACTGATTATGCAAATATTACTTCAAATCATAGCCCTAATCCAGCAAGTCCTCCGGCATACATGTAACTGTCTTCACTTGAGTAGCTTTACTAATGGCTTAGCTTCCATGTACTTTTGTGAATATTTTGACTACAATGGAGAACTTGTCACATAAGTAAAGTTAAACCTGAGATGAAGTGTTTTTAAAGTCAGGGCTATCGTGCAGGAATTGAAGATATACAACAAAGTTTTTCCTTATTTTAGCAGTTAGAATTAAGGATTTAAACTAGATGTCAAAATACAACAGTAAAAGGAAGACAAAAGCTAGAGTGCTACAGAACTTTAGGCCTCATCCAAAGTCTGAGACACACAAACATGGGGGTAATATCTACCTGTAAGCTTTTAGGCTATGTCTACACTGGCAATTTAAGTCGACTTAAGGAGACTTAAGTCGACTTAAATTAAGCCACAGCCACACTAGGCTTTCATTAAGTCAATTTAAGAAATTCCTTAAGTTGACTTAATGAAAGCTTAAGTCAACTTTATAACTACCATTCATTATATCAACGTAAGCCTCCTTAGGTTGATCTAACCCTGCCTTAGGTCGAATTAAGCCCAGTGTGGACGCATAAGTCCACTTTGTTAAGTCAACTGAAGGGGAGTTATGTCGACTTAACAAAGTGGACTAAGTTGACTTAAAGTGTTGCCACTTAAGTCAACTTTAATAAGGTTGATTTTAAGTCGACCTTATTAAAGTCGACTTAACGAAAGTCAACAACTTTTCGAATGTAGACATAGCCATTGGGACATTGGACTGCCTTTTTTCCCCCCTCCAGAGTCTGTACAACATCTAACACAATAATCCAGCTATAATTGGGCTAGATGCTGCCACGATACAAATAATTCAAATCCCACTGACTCAAACTAAGACACAATAATCATACATGGCTACTTTCGTTTTGCAACTGATATCTAATTCACATGAAAGTGCCATCAGGTTACTGTTATAGTGTAACAAAAACTGAATTAAAATAAGAACTTCACTGATGGAACAGTGATTGGCATAAATTCGGGTATTTACAGCTCATTTGGGATGGCAGAATGGTTCTGAAAAAGTAAGAGCTTGATTTATAGCTTAATGCAAACATCCAGTCATATCTAAATGGAATCTTTTATGAAGTTTGGGAAAAAGCATAATTACCATGAAATTGTATTTTATTTGACCCTCTTCCAATTCTTGAGCACCTCTTCATTTCCTGATGCTTGAAGTGAAAGTGGGAAAACACTGAGAAATGTTATGGTTTCAGGATTTCTCAGCAGACTACTAAACCAAAAACCCACCAAAATCTAACATAAAAAGTTTCCAGCCCAGTTTTGCAAATTAAAAAAGGTTCTGGATAATGTCTGCACAGATATTTAACATGTCCAATCCTGTAACTTTTCTCAGCAAAGTAATCTTCCTACTCACATGAGAAGCTCAAGTGATTTGAGGCTGCTAGTGTACATAAGAAGCCAATACGATTACTTGGTTGAGGATAGATTATTCAGTTCAGTAAAAGCTGCAATACTGGATAACTTTTTATATTCATTTGTCTTAACAGATGGATAACTCTTGATGTAATCATATTCTCTGTGGGGAAACGTGAGGGAATAGGATATGTGATTTTATTTATTTATTTGTCTTGTCCTGCCCTTGGTTCAAAGAGTTAAAAACCCTAACAGTGATCAAGAATAGACAAAGGCATGGTTCCCCCCCCACCCTCCCCGCCACCCACCCACCATTGCTGAGTCTGTTTTTTAATAAATAGCCTTCTTCCATCATGGAAGCCCTACAAGTGGCCCCTCACCTCAGTTTCCCTTTAATTTCCCAGACACACTATGAAATCTTATTTTCTAGTCCATATGTATTTTAATAATTATACATAGAGCAAAAGTCTCACAGCATAATTCATATCATATTAGTGCATATAGTCCTTTAAAAAAAAAAAAAAAAAACAAATAAGAGAACTAACATATACTCCTGGCCACATACCAACATCTTTCACAACACCCAACTCTTTGCCTGTCCTCTTCTCTCCCTCTGCCAGGACAGCTACTCTAGCCCTTCCTTCTGCAACCCCATTCTCCCAGGTGAGAATTCCGACAACCTTTCTGTTGGAAGTATCTTTGACAGAGAAATATCCTTTCCTCCTCCTGACCCTTCACAGTTCCTTTGGGTCCAACTCTTCAGCAAGAAGATGTGAGCAGATAAGTCCTCCAACATTATCCCATCCTTCAGCCCTTACTATCCCTTGGCTCCAGCTCTTCAGCTTAGATTTAGCAAGCCCTTTGCTGCTTCTGCTTCTCCTGACTTCAGTTCTCCATCCCTGGCTCTCTGACTTGGGGACACCAGCCAATAAACTCTTGCTAACACTTTCCTAGCTTCAGCCTTCTTCCAGTAATCGCCTTTGCTCCCTGGTAGCTCTTATCTCTGACTCGTCCTCAGTGAACCACTCTATCTACTCTAACTTTCCGATTTGTCTTTCTCACCAGGCCTCATGTTTTCACAGGCGCCACCTCTCCCTCTTAATTGGCCCAATAAAGAGCACTTGGACCAGGAAAGGAAAACTGAGCCCTATTGCCCTGTGTACTGACTCTCAAGGCAATGTATTATAGAGCTGTCACAATTGACATTTTGGAATTCTCTAGTCACAGCAACCCTTTGAGGATTACTGGGATGCGACACCATCACCACACACTGCATAAAAGGTCCTTGACTGCCCAGGAGATGAATTAACGTTATATTAACTTCAAAATTTTGATTTGTGGAGATTGACAGTAGTTAAGACCTGTGTTTAAGAAGAATTGACTAATTTGTAACCATTGTAATAGCCTGGGGAGGCTTTATGTTTCCTGTTGGCAAGTTTTATTGGAAAATGTGTTGTGATTTGAACTGATTGGCTACCAATTTTAATGTTAATTGATTATTGTTTTTGCCCTACAGCTTTTTATAATTATTGCTGTGAATTTAATTGCCCTTAATATAGAATTCTATGAACATCTTTTGTATGGGAGAAAAATATAATCAGGTTTAAATAACATTATTCCCTACTAGATACTTAAACACATCTGCTTATTATTGCTTTACTGTGGAAGGAGGAACATCACCTCCTACTTACATTTGAAAAAGAATTAAGGTCATTGCATAACCATTGGCAAATATAGTGAAAACACATTAAACCACTGGGGTGAAATATTATCTCTTGGTTGTTGTTCATCAAAACAACAGGAAAAAGACTAAAATATCAAGACAGATATTACTCAGTGCTATCCTATACAAAATGTGTATGTAATATTTTACATTTGCATTCATTCAAAACAGATTTCCCTACAGTATGTTTTTGTGGGTCTGAATTCTGTTAGATTCACTAAGTGGTGAAGAGACATAACTGTGTGCCATGGGAAATTCATTATTTTAAGTCAGTTTCTAAAATCCACTGTAGCATATCTGAAAAACCATCATCATTTCATCTAAGGTACTGTAAACTGTGTTTAGATTCAGTTATAGCATGAAGAGATGCATGTCCTACTTCTAAAGGAACACAGTATGACAGACAGGATAACAAATAATAATTTGAAATCTATGGCTAGCTCTGTCATTTAAAACATCAGAGATGGTAAATATACAAATGAGCCTATAATTAGCAATTCTCTTGCTGAGATAGCATAACTTTTGTCATTTTTGTTTTCCTTCATGGATAAATTAAGACTCCAGCAACATTTGTGCTACTCTTTCTATGTCCCGCAGTCCCATCCTAAGTTTAAAAGCATTTCATTAGAGCAGCTCTATTATGTTTGTTTACAGTAGCAGTGTCTACAATGTACTGAATGGAGACATGTGAATAAACATTTTTGTTTGAGCATCAAACATAAATAAATAAAAATACAAAATTCAATTGGATTGGTTCAGCAAACCAGAAAAAAAATGTTTGACGTTAAATGAAATATTTGAGGTTTTGTTTTTTTTAATTAAAAAAATATGTAAAGGTCTAAGAGAAAAGTATTTTTTAATAAAAATAATGAAATATTTTGTTTTTACTTTTTCAGAAGTTTTTTTTTTATAAACTAAAAGAAATTCAATGAATTCCACAAGAATTCAGTAAATATTTTGGTAACTGAAGTCCATATGTTTTGTTGAAAAAAATTTGGTCCAATTTTTTTTGCCCAGGTCTCATTTTAAGTGCTTTCCAAATATCCAGAAAAGGAGCTTTGATTCAAGGAGCTTGCAATATGAGGACAGAATAGTATACAGAGATTAAAGGAAGTATACAGTATATTATATATTACTATACAGAGATTAAACGAAGGAGATAGAAAATAGCAATTTATGTACCTATTGGTTCAATTTGCTCTGGCCATTTTGGTGGCTGCAAAAGTTGATCAAAGAAGGAGATGAGGGCAAGGAGGCCGGCAGATGGGGCAATGACATGGGAACTGAAGTCACCAAGGATGAGCGTGGGGTAGTAGGAAGAGAAGAAAAAAAAGCGATGTAAGGCATTAAATTCACAATTGGGGCTGAGAGAGGACTCAGGGAGCAATAGATAACGGATTCAGGATTCTTTGTCAGATGGAGAATTAATGAAAGTAGGGCTTGGTTTTTCCTTAAAAGTTAGGTTCAACTATCTGCATCAGGAAGGGGTAGGAGAAAAACATACCTCTATGTCAATGAAAAAATGCTTCTGTTATAGTAGCTGACTTTGTTCAGAGAGTAATATTCCTAGACTGATAAAAAGCCCCTTCCATAGAGATAAGTTGCCTCTTCACTACTGGGTTACATCATCATAGCTATGCTGGGATAGTCTCCATGACATAGACACACCTATAACATCACAAGAAGGTGAAAGCAGAGCAACTGAGAGAGGAATTTATAAAGCAGATTATTTAAAACTCTTTATGACTGTTTTTGTTAACACTAATTTAATTGCAATGCCTTGTAACATACTTTGGCAAACAGATGCCTTTGCTAAAGACTGAATATACTCCTTTGCCCTGAAAAGCACAACCACCACATTTTAGAGACTCTCCCTTTTCCCTAAGAAGTCCTCCAGAAAACTCAGATCTTAATTTAGGTCTTACTCCTTAAATAATCCCATTGAAATCCAGCCCTTTGTCTCAAGGTGGAAATCATCTTAGTGTTTGACTTCACATACTATCCCTTTCCTGGACTCTAGATTGCATTTTAGGATGAAATATTTAGAAAAAAAATTTCCTGTGCTTCAATAACCAATATACAAGCCATTCACTGTCATTAAAAAAACAAAAACAAAAAACAAAAAATAAAAAACAAAAAATAAAAAGGTATCAGGAGAAAGAGTCTCAAGCATTGCAATATCAGATTGGAAATAAACTATTTTGCAAAACAACCTTATTATAACTAATACAAACATACAAATCAGAATGTAGAATTAATGTAAGATGCTTTTTATTAAATAAACATCATATATTAAAACAATAATTCATAAGTATAAAAAACTAGTAACAAAAGTGATAAAATAAAGCAGCAGGGGCAGGAAATTATGCATGAATAATATTATATGAACCTCTCAATGTGTCTTGATGTTATATGCAAATGTTGATCATTTTAGTTCAAATATATGGTACATTGCAATATATGTTTTGGACCCTGAGGCATTATTTATCCAACAAGTGAAAATTGTCACTGGACCTAGCTATGTTTCATTAACTACTTTAAAGATGCAAATTACACTGCTCATCTATTTTTGTTTTTTACATAGCAATGCCATAACATTAAATTATGAAACCTTTATGTGATTTTGCTCAAGTGTTTGGAAGTGCCACTCTGCATTTTAAAATCATTATTAAAAAGCGCTATAGTACTTGGAATTTTATTTTCTCTCTTACAGATTTGATCAAGTTCCCCTTGCTGGGGACCCACTAGCTGTTTGGATCCAAATACTGGATCCTATTTGCTTCTAAGCCCACTGAATCTGAGCAATATCCAGGCACTCTTGGTCTCTGGTGCTTTCGGATCATTCCTTGCACCCTTCCTAGAAGTGGGTCCCTCCAATCTAGCTGCCTATATCCCAAGACCACTGCTGAAACTCCCCAAGTTTCCCCAGTAGCATAATCACACATTTTTCCAGAGCTCCACCCTGGTGAGTACTCTGATTTACAATTTAACTCTTCAGGTACTACATGAGAATTACAACAAGGAACTCAGAGGCTTTACAATACGCAAAGCAACAACTTAAAACATATATTCACTCTGTTCCTAGAGAAAAAATAGAGCCTTACATATTCATGCAAAAATAATCAAACCTCCTCTCCATTTTCCTCACCAACCTGAGAGCCCTTTATGTATTGGTCAGTTTCTGCAGTATCCCATGTCCCTCCTCTCCTCCTAGTTAGGTTTCAGGTTCTTGCTCTCTCTGTCCTTGCAATTAGTTGTCTTTAGCTGGCTCAGGTCTGGTAATTAACAGGTTTCTTCTGGCTCAGAGAGCATGTCTCTTTTAAACAGCAGCTTCTAACACTTTGCATTTGTTCTCCATTTCTCCTGGGGAGTTTCCATTACTCCAAACCTTTCTTCCTGCATATAACCAGAGGTAACCAGTTTCCATCAGCTCAACCAATTTCTTTAACATATTCATTATTCAATGAGAGCAAAATCATTCTACATTAACAACTTTTTAATTGTTTTGTAGCTATTTCAAGGTAAGATTTCTAATTATGTGGATGCCTATTTGGATTCTGAAGTGCCTATTTGAAAATGGTTGTTTCAATATACACCGAGGGTTAGAGTTACATATAGTATCAGTCAGAATGCATACATTGTACATAGACAGATTAACCAAACTTTCACAGTCATGTGACTGCCCCAAGCAGTAAATAAGAAGATAGCTATAAATTGTCATAGGTACAAAGACCCCTATTCATTTGGTTTAGCCCACAGCACTTCCTTTTGCAGTACCAAGCCTTTCAAATTTAGCATGACATAAATCTTAGATTTGCAGCAAGCATTTTCCACTAGAATGTAGCCCATAGGGTTATTAAGAAAAACACAATTCCCTATAAAGCTAGCAATGGAGCAAACAGTAGAGAAGTTTGGAGATTACCTTAATTTATGAAGGACTTCAGCAGATGATGCAGCTTTCTGTGCCCACACAATTCACTTTTTATCAGACAGTCCAACAAACTCTTTCCAGTTAACTCTTGTAGATGTTGTTTTGTAGACCTTTGGTGGATGTTCTGCTCTTTCTTGCTGTATCTTCAGGAACCATTAAGTAGGATCATTTCTCCTCAAATCCTGTATAATTAGAAATGAAGGAGACTGGAAGATCAAGGGGATAAGCAAGGTGTTAAGGTTCTTATGGATTTTCATGTCATCTTCATGATCTCATTCCTAGACAAAATCAGTAAAAAGTGTCAATTACCAGACTCTTCTTAATCTGGATTCAGGTGAGATCATGGTACAGGAGATAACTTTAGCAATTCTGATGGGTGATCAGTGTCAATCCAGGAGGCTAATGTCTCTCAGCTGATCACATTTGTCATGGCATCATAAAAGGTCTGTCCTGTAACCAAGACCCAAACCAAGGTTTTTATTGGACAAAACCCAGCATCTTGAATTTTACCTGGAAATCAACTGGTAGCAGGTGCTAATCACAAAGCACTAATGTATTGTACTCCCTTTGAGAAGCACCACTTAAGTGTGAAAGTGCATTCTGAACTAATAGTATACTTATTAATACAATAAATATAGTTTAAAATGATCCAACCACATTATGACAAAAATATGGAAAGCTGGCTTAAAGACTAGAAAAGGGAAAGGCCACAACATTCTTGCCACAAAGAAATGATAAAAAAGCCACTTTGACAATTGTTGTTGCTAGGTTCTGAAAAGCTTATTTGTTTTTTGTTTGTTTGTTTGTTTTTTTTTTCCCCCCATTAATTACCTTGTTCTAACATCATCACTGAATTACCTTCCCTTTGAAACAAAAATGGGAGGGAAGCACAATTGCCATTGACACAACACAACCTAAGAAATACAAGGAACCATTTATGAGAGCACTGTCTTATGTATTCCACAGAGGAAAAACTGGTGATATACTAGAAATAAAATATCTAAATACATTCAGTGAACAGTCTCCTAATTCATCAGATAATGTTGGACAACTGGTAACTTACTAACTCTGACAGCAGTTTCTGTAAAGTCCATCTTTTAATTTTACTAATTTTATTGATATACTATTAAAGGAGTGTTCTGTCGGTGAAGAATGTGTACATAGTTAATAAATGGAGTGCAAATAGAAGGCACTCAGACACATTTAGCATTGTTCCTGGGTTTTTTAGAACCAATAAAACTTGATATTGTGCACTGCAAATAGCTTCCTTTGACATCGCTTTACATCAGCTCTTAGCACATACCAGCCAAAGTGTTTCCTTCTATTCAGTCTGCATTGACCTATTTGAAGAAATGTGTCATTTTTCTCCAGTTTTAAATTAACTCTCCTGACACTCTGACCATCCAAATATGGGCCTTTCTTATAGCTAGTCTAGACTTTGAAAGAGGCAATAATCTAAAGGAATGAAACAAGGTTTTGTGTAATTACAACACCACTTTGTTTTGGACAGTTAATAACATTACATCATGGAGCATGCACATGCTGCTGGATCATTGGTCTGCAACTGTAAGGTCAGAGTGGAGATAAGTTGCAGTAGAATGACTTCCTTGTTGGAACAAGGGATATGTTGCTGTGGGTGCTGGTGGGTCAGAACCAATTAGGTGGATGAAGAAAGAGGAATAGTCATACTGTAACAATCTTTGTGACACAAGCACCTCCAGACAAAAACTCGGGGAGGAACTGAGTTAATCCTTTCTTCCTGATACACTGTACTGATCAGCAGCTGGAGCGGGGACCCTGGGGAGAAGGAAGCCCCAGGCTCCCCACACTCCCTCCTAGCTGGGACCATGCGGTTCCGACGAGGAAGGAGAGCTGGAGACCAGCGCTCCAGCTGCCAGCTGCTCAGCAGCGGGCAGCTAGAGTGGGGATCCCAGCAAGAAGGGACCTCAGGGCTCCCTTCTCACCAGGACCACTCAGGACCCAGCGAGAAGTAAGCCCCGAGGTCCCTTGTTCCCGGGACCCACGCTCCAGTCTCGGGTACAAAGGAGCCCCACAGTTCCGACCAGGAGGGAGCGCGGGAGACCACGCTCCCTCCTGGCCGCGACCGCTTGGTCTGGCCAGGAGGAAGCCTGGGGCTCCCTTGGCCAGTGCCGCGCTCCAGCTGTCTCTCTAGATAGCTGGAGAGCAAAAGGGGCTGCGCCGTGCTCCAGCTGTCCGTTTAAACAGCTGGAGCATGGCACGCGCCCCTGTCGGCTCC
>ML685780.1:13657509-13674969 GCA_007922175.1 Pelusios castaneus | reverse complement strand
TCACAGGCGCCGGTCATTACCCCGGATAATCGAGGTTTCACTGTATTAGAGATGGGCCGAATTCCAAAATCCCTCCAAACTTTGGGAGCATTTATATTTGGACCTGGAAGTCAAGGGTTGCTTTAGTTTCTATAAAAGGGGTTTTATCTGGAACCCTTAACTCTGGGAATGTTTGCATCCACATCTTTAGAGCTCATGCCACATTCTAGTGCATTCTACCCAAAATAATACAACATTTTCTCTTAAAAGGAAATGTGTAAAATTATTTGTCTGACATCTCTTGATTCATTACAGTACAGTGAAGATACTACACACAGCATATATTTTTCAAGGTTGGAAATTAACATGTTGGCAAGTCTTCATTTTCCAAAGACGGCCTCCTTTAAGATCATTTTAGATCATCTTGCAGCATGCATTTGTAAACACACAGATGCTCATAGTAAACATGTTTGTAATTTCTCCTCTTATAATCCTTATCTGTTTTGACCAATTTTATTTACTGCAAACATGTTGCCCACTCTGTGCCATTTGCCTCTGTTCCAACCCTCTGAAGTCTCAGAACATTAGTATCTGAACATAAAATGCTTCGCACAGATAAAGAACCAGAGAGACCCCACAGAGTGAGACAGAAATTTCAAATAAAGCTCTGCCAAGATAATTACAAAAATTGCAGAAAAATCTCAAAATAAATATTCCCCAGAGAGTGGACAAGCATTGGACTCTGGGAGTGGATGTTTAAATCTGTTAGAAGTCACAAGAGAAATGAATTGAGTTAGCTCCAATTGTTATGGGTCCTTTATCAGAATCCACCATGTGATTGGCGATCTTGGCTGTGGAAAAACAGAGTTTTAGAATACTAAGGGGTTTGGCAGATTGGACTGAGTTGTGCATACCACTCTTAAATGTGCAGTGTTATCAGTCTCTCACTTTCACAAGTGTTAAAATGTCCTAAATTCACCTTATAAAAGTACCTCTGGCTATTACTAGCTGCAAATTACTAGCTATGAAATATTACTATTTTAAGAATGTCAGATGGAATAATGGTTCTCCTTTTATCTAACAGAAAGGCAGTGTATCAGCTAAATAAGATTTTTAGCTGGACTTTAGATTATTATACAAACTTTGCAGGAAAGTTAGTTTGGAGTCTGCTGGAAAGGCATGCTTTTGCCTATTTTCAAAGGATGAAATTCATCTATGTAGAGAAAGATATGTGTACCCCAAATCCTATTTTGAAGTCTTAAGTAGTACCTAAGATATTCACAGGAGTGCATTTCTCCTCAAAATGGCCTACGTCTAATTATGTTTTTAAGGAGCTTAATATCCTGTTTTCTTCTTATTGGAAAAAGTATATGGATCCATTTTTCCTTTGCTTCACTTTTGCAAGGATGTTTCTGGTTTACTGTTAAATAGAGATTTAGGATATTTTTATAATTTTATTTCAGGCAACTGTGTGTCCATAGAATGTTGTTTTTTCAGGAAATGGCTTTATTTTTTCCTTCAGCAAAAAAGTGTGAGGACTTGTGTTTCATTTCAAGCCCACCTTTAGACTATTTAATTTCCTAATTAATTAACATTGAGAAACATCTTTTTGCAAAATCATGGCTTTTTAAAATTTTGTGATACAGCTGAATTATGCATTTTCAGTTCTGCTGTGAACATTTCACACAGCTCTAGATAGTAGCAGGTCAGGAAAAGTGTATGTTCAGCATTGATACAACTTCCTATAACACTATATTATATCAAAGGAATGAGACATGATGCAACCAGCAAGCAGAATAACTTTCAAAATATCAAGGGAAACTGTAAAGCATTATTTCACAATTGTTCCGATATATTATTTAACATATTCTGAAAAGATTTTTGCTTTTATCTGACTGCTTATTAACTAAATTAAAGATGTTCTTGTGTACTAATCTAATTCCCATTGTGTGTTTTAGGAACTTATAAAAGACAATACTGAAAGAGATATTGATTAAGCATTAACTATACAAATAATGTATACAACACTACAATTTTCTTCTTGGTGTTACAGACATTAATTAACAATGAGTATTAATGAAATATGTTAGGAACCATTTAGACAAAATAAGAGTTCTGGTTATGATTATATTTGGTGTTTTTACAGCATCTATTTTGCTGCCCCTGGTTGCCTTTCAGTATAAATACAAAATGGGTAAGGGCCTTTACTCAGTTAAAGTTGATAGTGAAGACAAACTCATTGGCTGCGTCTACACTGGTAAATTAAGTCGACTTAAGCTTGGCTTAAGTCGACTTAATGTGCCCTGCGTCTACACTACACTTTGCTTAAGTCGACTTAAGCAAAATAGAGTCGACTTAATGAAAATTAAGTCGACTTTATTAAACCACCTTTCTACTCGACCTAAGGCTTAATTCGACTTTTTAAAGTCGAATTAAGCCAGTGTAGCCCTGGGGTTACCCTAAGTCGACTTAGGGCTACCCCAGGACTACACCAATGCCCTCCCTGCCGGGGGGGGCACAGGGGGAGCCTGGCATGCCCCCCAAAGGGCAGGGCATGTGGGCACGGTGTGACACTGTCTGGATTTAGGGAAGCATTTATAATATTATTTTCTATGGATATCTCATAAATGCTATAATCTATAGGAACTATGTCATGTTTGGTATCAATAGAAAGGTAGTAATTTGCTGGGAATGATTATATAGTTTATGTCTAGGAATTCTATTTCGATTAGAAAAGAATTTGATATTATATCCATACTTTAACTTGTGTCATTCTGGACAAATGCCTTACATGGGAGGGTGTGAACAACCATTGTCTCCTTAATGTTTAGGAATTTTCCAGGTAGAATGGTCCCAGGGAGTATCCTGATGAGCCATTAAGGACATAAAGAATACAACCATTGTGTCCTTAATGGTTCATCAATTTACTCCCTGGGACCATATCACCTGGCAGATAAATAAATCTGTTAGTCTTTAAAAGTGCCACAGGACTCTGTTGTCTACCTTTTTATTGATACCAAACATGACATAGTTCCTATGGATTATAGCATTTATGAGATATCCATAGAAAATAATATCATAAATGCTTCCCTAAATCCAGACAGCATCACACACAGGGCTCTGCCTTGCCAGGGTCCCTGTACCCCTTTGCCCCATTGTACACAGGGGGTGCCCCCCCCCTCCACCGTGGACCTGCCCAAGGTTCCCCTAGCCCCGCAAAGTCGACCTAGAGCATCCGGGGTGGACGTTCTTGGTCGACTTTGTAAGTTCCCCTTTAACTCGACTTTAATTTTAAGTGTAGACACACTAAGTTGACTTAAAAGTGCAAGTGTAGACATAGCCATTGGGAGTTTGAATAAGTAGGAGTAAAAGATTTGGCCCTACGGTAGCTAAAGGATGACAAACTTGTTGCCTACCACTGTCTCTCATATTTGTTTGATAATAATTACCTAAAAGCTTAGTAGAACAGGCAAGCTTTACATTGTGCCTTGAAAGTTACCAAATTGCCATTTGGCTGGATCATGATAAGATTCAGATTCCATAGGTTATGACCCTCTACTGAGAATGCTTTTCCACTGGTCTTCAAATTATGACTCTAGGAACCGACAGCAAGAATGTTAGTGAAACCTCAGTTGAATAATAGGATGTAGGGAAGGGGTCTCTCAGGCAGGGCCTTAAAAATAATAACCAGAATTCTGAATTTACTATTTAAAAGCAAATAGGTGACTAGCACAGAGTATTCTTAACCTATGACTATGTCTAAACTGATGGCGGGAAAGTGGCTGTTGTCAGGTTGACTTTTTTCAGATTGACTGAGAGGTCAGTTAAGACACTGAGGCCTTGTACACACAATCACTTTATCGCGCATTAACAATCATTACCGCGCGATACCAACAACAGCGTGCACACGTGCAATAGGGCTGTTGCGCGTTAACTGCCTTGTTGTAGCGCAATACAAAAAAACACCTTGACGAGGGTGGTAGCAGTTAATACTTGCTGCGATCTAGTTTACTGGTGTACGGCTTCATGAGCCCTGGCATCAGTGGGTATGCTGGGTCTCTGAGGATGACTATGGGCATCTCTACATCCCCCACTGTAATTTTTTGATCCGGGAAGAAGGTACCCCCTTGCAGCTTCTGGTACAGACCAGTGTTCCTGAAAATGCGGGCATCATGCACCTTTCCCGACCACCCAGCATTGATGTCTGTAAAACGCCCCTTGTGATCCACGAGTGCTTGCAGCACCAGGGAGAAGTAGACCTTCCTGTTGATGTACTCCGTCGCGAGATGGTCTGGAGCCAAAATAGGGATGTGTGTGCTGTCTATGGCTCCCCCGCAGTTAGGGAATCCCATGGCAGCAAAGCCGTCCACAATCTCATGAACATTGCCCAAGGTCACCGTCCTCCGTAGCAGAATGCGATTGATGGCTCGGCAGACTTGTGAGAGGGCTAATCCGACGGTGGACCTCCTGACTCCAAACTGGTTTGCAACCGACCGGTAGCAGTCAGGAGTCGCCATCTTCTAGACAGCAATCGCAACACGCTTCTCCACGGTTAGGGCTGACCTCATGTTGGTGTCTTCACGTCGCAGGACAGGGGCCAACTTTGAACACAGTTCCAGAAAGGTTGCTTTCCGCATTCGGAAGTTCTGTACCCACTGCTTGTCATCCCACAGCTGCATAACAATGCGATCCCACCACTCGGTGCTCGTCTCTCGCGACCAGAAATGGCGTTGCACCGTGTGCAGATGATCGGTGAAGGAGCTGAGCAACACGGTGCTGTTGCTCTGCATGGCATCGATCAGCCCCTGCTCCTCAGTGTCCTCGTCTGACTCGTAGCTCATTGCATACTGAGCAACCAGCCGAGATGTATTTAGAATGCTGAAGGCGACAGTGGAGATCAGAGCAGGATCCATGCTGTCGCTGTTGTGATTGCTCGCAAGTAGTGCGTCACTGGACTGTTGAAAATAGGCACAAGTTGCTATTGTCAACATGGAAGACGCAAGGGAAACACAGTGCGCCACGGGAAACTGAGATTTTACCCATGGCGCTTTGCGTTCCTTTCCTTCATCCCATGATTCCAAGCGCAGATTGACGGAAAATTTTACTGTGGGATAGGTGCCCAGAATTCATTGCGCTACACCGCGATATTGCAAAGAATTCTGTTGCATTACAGGGAGCGACGTGTGTAAGCGCTATCCCGCAATAAAGGTCACGTGTTTTCTATAGCGCGATTGCCATGTTGCACTTTAATCTGATCGTGCGTACATAGCCTCAGTTGATCTGGAAATCAGCTTAATAAAGCCACACCCTCAAGTGGCATAGCGCTGTGTCAACCAGAATACATTTCCCATCAGCACAGCATAGTGAAATCACTACACTAAAAGGGAGTTAGGAAGTTAATAGGAGTTACAGAAGCTGCTTTGTGTAGTTTGCATAACTCCCATCAACTGCCGCCAAATTTTTCTGGCAGTGTAGACCAGCTCAATGTTTGGTTCATGGTATTGCTTTTATGTTCCCAATTTGGTTTCCGAAAGTGCATTCTTTCAAGGTCTTAAGCTTCTTGCCTTCACATGTCCTGAGATGGAATCCCATAATTCTCCCATTCCTAGCCCAGGTCTCAGGCTATAACTCCTAACCACTGGGGTTGCTCAACAGGTCTGACAGGCAGATTAATACACTGGTTAATATAGTGACCAGATTAATACACCAGTGACCTGATCACTTTTTAAAAACAAAATATTATGTAATCTATATGTAGGAACACAGACCCCACCCCTGGAAGGAAGCTTAAAAAGATCTAACTTCCTCAGCACCCTCCATAGGGCTTGTGTGTCTCAGCCTGTTTCTCAGGAATACCCCCTGAAAACTGCCTCACCCTCTCTCCAGACAGTGACTTGTTAACCAGTTGTGTCCTTTTGTGCTACTGTTTTGCCAAGGTAGGCAACTAAATCTTGTAACTTTGCTGGTGCTTGAAAATAGCATCTTCAAAGCTTAATAGCTTAATGGGGATCAGAGAAATGGAGACAGTTTTCCTAATGTAAAGGTAAATGTAAATATATAGTATTTGGTGATTAAAAATAATGACATTCCCTGTGTTGTGCCTATCATCAAAACATCTTCTATCCATTTACAAATGACTCAGTCTCACAAGCAACACGCTTGGTAGTTAGTTATTTTCATCTGCATGCTATAGAGAGGGAAAATGAGACACTAGGATGTTCAGGGGCTTGCCCAGGGTCACAAATTAAGTCAATGACAGAATCAGGCATGGAAATCCTTCAAGTCCTCTCTCCCAGCTCCTTGTTCTAAGTATCAGAACCACGTACTCCCAATTCGCTGTTCTAACCATCACATACTACTGCCTCATTAAATCACAACACACATAAAAGTTCTGAACTATGTGGAAAGATACCTGATTTAAAATGACAGTAGAGCTCCTATATTTGAGTATGCTTTCAAATTAAAACAAACCCATCCAGCATAGTACACTTATCCCAAGAGTACACTGAATTATACAGAGACCTGCAAAGACATACCTATGTAGAAGGTTTCGACATTTTTCACATTAATGCTCATTATTTCATCCTGTTATTGCTGTACTGAAAGTTCCATTGCCAACTTCAAAAAAGTTTTTTTTTTGGCCGCCCCAGAACTTGGATTAATTAGCAAATACTTGACCTATAATTGTCCTTTCTACCACTTACTAGCACAGAAATGCGGAGTGGCTATTTAAAATTGAAATTCCTAATGGAAGCGGGTTAAAGCTATTCTAGGAAAACATGTAGCAAAGAAACACTGCACTGCATACAATAGACATCTTAAATATGGTAGCGAAACCTGGAACACATGCAGGAAATCAATTAATTTTGCCACTCTTCTTTGCAGGGATTCATTAATGGGGGAAGGAAAAAGTAACAGCAGGTATGGGACATACAATCACTGTCTGAATCTTAAACCACAGGTATTTGAGCTGACAAAGAAAAATGGACTTCCAGCTAGGTTTCTCTATTGGTTTTCTATTGTTGCCTAGTTATCTTTAGTTATAGCCAACCAATAGAAAAATAAAACAGCAGGAGATGGCATTCCTGTAAGTCAAGTCAATCTTCACTGAAGCTGTAGACACCACCTGCCTGCTTATTACTGGCACCAGAAACCTCAGAGACTGAAAATAAAAGACAAACAAAGTTAAAGAATAAGCCAGATGATATTAATTTTGCCACTGCTTCTTTAGAGGGATTCATCAGTGGGGAAAGGAAAAATAACAGCAGGTTTGGGACATACAATCACTGCCTGAATCTTAAACCAGAGGTTTATGAGATTCCCAAAAGGTTAGTCATATGTAAGCCTTCATATTCCTAATGGATGGGTCATATTCTGATGCTATCAAAGTAACTTTCACAGAGGGGAATTGTCATCACTTTTGTCTTGGTCTTTAAAAGCCTTCTGTAACCTGGCCAGGAAACAACTGTCACTACTCTCAAAATAACTGAAGACATTTACAAATTCCTTCAGACAACAGCAACTGAATGCCCTGTGCAATTTAATCAGCATGTATAATTCCATTTTTAGAACAAAAGCTTTCCTTGTTTTATATTTTGATATTCTGTACAATAGGTATCCACAATAGACACGCCACACTGGCATTCAGAGTGAAGTGTTTATCAAGAAAAGACAGTCAGAAATTCAGAATAAATTACCTAACATCTACAGTAGTTGCTCCTTGTAACTCCTGATTTAAATAAATAGGACTGTGTTATTATCATAGGAGTGCAACATGTAAAGCATAAATAGTGAAGACAATAAGCTTTTTTATGCAAGCTCAAGAAGAAAATTATAAACTTAGAACGATAAGAAACTAGATTAGGCAGAGTCAAAGTCCTATTTCACAGGCATTGTCTGAGAACAAAGAGTCACTTTTGTGAGTTGGGTTCACAAAAACTGTTCACCGCTAGCTGTGGTGGGGCTTTGCTGATGCTAAGAGCCGTGAAGATACCCTACAGGGGGAAGAAAGAGCTTGGCCAGGAGGAATTGAAATAGGACTATGAATGATGATGGAAACCGCAGTGAGAAAAAATTGCACACCACAGATTGATACATCAGATCATGGTTATGGCTGGCAATCCTAAACTTTGTCAATATTGATTGTACAATTTTGAACCGGTCGGGCAAAATCTAGGTATGACATTTCTGTAAATAAGCAGAAGGGACACTTCTCAAAGTCACACTGTGAAAGAGTGTTTGAGAATGGTGAGAAACTGAATCGGCATTGGTTAGTTTACTTGAAAGCAACTGACAAAGTGTTCCGTTTCTGTTACAAAATATTTGACAAGAGTGCCAAATTGTTGCTTATGCTTTCTATGTACAATTACTGGCCTAACTTAGCTGATGCTCTGAATCAACACGAAAAGTGCCCCTGCCATTTTATGGGCTATTCCAAAAGAATGGAAGTTAAGTGTAGGCTCAAACTGAATAAATGCATAGATGCAGAAAAACAGTGCATTATTAATGTAGAGACCTAGCATTGAAGAAACAGGCCTGAGAGTTTGATCTCTATTATCCTATTACTTTCAGAGAATAATTTGGCTTTCCAGGGCTCTCAAATAAGTTGTTCACAATACGGAATATAATAGTGATTTCCTCATTTTGCTAGAGGTCCTCCAGAAATACAGTCATGCGGCATTGAGCACCTACATTGCTATGTACCACTTGTGTAGCAAAACAATTGAAAATGAATTGATTATACATATGGAAAGGAAGGTATTTGATAACATATTGATGTTGTTCAGCATAGCAAAGTACAGTACGATAATAATGAACTGCACTCCCAACACTAATTGCATGAAAAGATATTTACAGTAAAATTTGTTGATGACAAGGATGGCTGTATTCAAGTAAAGGAATATTTTTCTCTTTCCAATCTGTTGACAATTCTACTGGAAAAGGCCTAAACAGAACTGCTTATGAACATTTTAAATGAGAATAAAACAAAGCTTCAGTACTGCCACAAAGAAGGCTAAAACAACAACATGAATTGAAAAGGAAGAAACAAGATCCTTTGTGCTGAATCCAAAAACTTTCTTCATGTCTTGTGACTGCCATTCCCTAGCTCAACCTGGTTCTCTCAGATGCAGCAGCATCTTCTTTAGATTCAGTATCTCTCTTCACGGTACTGCAAAGGATATACGTCCTGTTTTCAGCATCAACTATCAATTGGAAGATCCTCATGGACAATGTTGCAAATCTATCCATGAAACTCACTGGGAGAGACTCATTGACAGCATACAGTCAGTCAGGTACCAAGTGATTGAGGTTTAAGATGTCCCAATGGAACTGGTGCAGTTGAATAAAGCTGAAATTAGAATCTGCTATGAAGTGCAAAGCCTGGCAAACCAGATCACTGACTTCAAATTTCTGCTCTCAGTTGTGGTTTGGCTTGATATCCTGTTCCAATTAAACATTGTAAGCAAGGAATTAATAACTCAGATGGTAGATATTGTGTTTGCTACTACTTTGATGAGAAGCTATCTGGTTCCCATGAATATTTGTTCCTACAGATACCACAGATCTGAAAATGCCATCACTGCTATCATAGTAATGAAGGAAAATTTAGGAGTTGAGCATGTCTTCAGGGAACTTGTCCTCATTGGAAGAAAAGTCAGTTTGGTTATAAGGGCAGAGAAACAGTGATGGGAAGATTGGAAGAAAAAAAAAAGAGGGAGGGTTTTTTGTTCACTCATTGACATTGCTTGAGTGTATCTATCAAAGAAAGGTGCAAACAAATGAAGAGCCACAAGAGACCGGGGAGACAGGTGTTGCCTGACATTATTAAGCTGCCAGTGAACAGGAAAACTCTCTTGAACCTGGCAAATGTCCTGATGTTAATGATAAAGACTTCTATGTCGAATTGGACAACATTTGCCACATTTTCACACACGTGAAGCATTCTTTTCAATTTATTCATGATGCAGAACTGAAGCACACTTTTCCTAATGTGGATAGCTTTGAGGATTCTCCTCATACTGCTGGACAGTCATGAGTGATGGGAGCACCTTTTCAAAGTTAAGGCTCATTAAAACATATCTTTGACCAACGATGACTGACGAGAGACTAACACCACATACTATCATATCTCCTGAAAATGCCATTGGCCAGTCTTTGGATCTCTGATGCTGAGCTTCAGTTCATGAGGGCAAAAGTGAGAAAAGCAACCTTTTAAGCTAAATGGCTAGAATTAACATTGTAAAGCTGTCACTTACTTTCACACTATTTAATACTAGTTCACCCAATGTTGGTGCAGAGTTCAATTTCTTGATGTTAGTAGATTTCAGTTATTCTTAATTCTAAAAGTTTCTATAAGCTTAGAGAAAGTGCATTTTTATTTGCTTATATATGGCATGAATGAGTACAGATTTACAGATCCTAGCATGCACATTTATCTTCTAATATGCCAGGGATCAATTATGCATGACAATCTTGCACCAAAATCATGGAGTGAGCTACAAATGCAATAAAAAATAAGGTATTCAAAGGTTTAACAAATGGATGGGGGTAGGCACCAAAGACATTGCTCACCTAGGCTATGTCTACACTCTGGAATTTAGGTCGACTTTACTAAGTTGACTTTAAGTCAACCTAGAGAGTCCACACAGGACTCTTAAGTTGACTTAAAGCTGGCCTTACGAAGTCAACTTAGAGAGTCTACACTAGACTCCCTTTTTCCCCTGCCCTAAGTCGACTTAGCTTGTAAGTCAACTTAGGGTGTCCACAGTGGCTTAAGTAAGTCGGCTTCAGCCTTAAGTCGACTTAAATCTAGGTCTTATTAAGTCGACTTAAGTTTTCCTTAAGTCGACTTCAGGAGCAGCTTAAGTCAACTTAAGGAAACTCCAGTGTGGATGCAGAGTAAATTAAGTCGACTTAAGCCTACTTAAGTAGACTTAATTTACTAGTGTAGATGCACCCCTAGGGTCTAGAGCCAGCCCAGAATGTAACTTCCCCACTCTTTTCCCAGTGTCTCCCTATAATAAAAGTATGAATGCTGCTAAGATGCTGATATTTATTGTCTGGGCCCAGACACTCAACATGTATCTGAGTTAGAAAGGTTAACACCCTTGTTGCATGACAGAGGGCAGTATACATTGACTCCAGTGTATGTTGTTCCCCTCTGTACATTCCCACTCTGACCTAGCTCTTATTGTCAATACTTGATTTTTCTAATGTGTTGACTGTGCAGAAGTATTTGATAGAAATATGATGCTTCTGCACTTGAGTCAGTTAGGAAGCAGGAGGGTGTCCATCTGAATAAACACAGAGCTGGCAGAATGAGTGGGAAGATGAAGCCAGAGACAGGGAAAAGGTGGGTAAGAGGCACATGAGTCCCTGAAGACAGGAGGGACTGAGAAGAATTTTTTCCACCCTCTTCCTTAAGTTATAATTATACTTGTGCTTAGTGCTCTAGGAATTCAAGTGAAAGCTTGGCTCAATTCTAGATACAATAAAATTCAGTTAGATTTTAATTCTCTATCATTCTCCCTGCTGACGTCAGTCACAGAAAGTGAACTTCTTAACTTCCATAATTACAGGAATGCTGGCATAGAGAAAAAAGATGGTTAGCTTAATATTGATGTGTACCAGTTTACAAATCTCTCTTAAAAATTGTAAAAGCTACTTTATAGTACTTTCCACACAAGTTTTAATGGCAAGCCACTACCACATTTATAGATCAATAGCTGCTGTGTAGACTGACATTTTTGTTGCCACTGACAGATGCAAGTTAACATAGATAATTTGCTACCTGGAGTTATCTGCCAATCAGTCCTACTCCATGATTCTGAACAAAGGCACCTGATCTCACTGTTATTTTCACAGCCATGTTGCTGTGACAGATATGACAGCATCTTGCAATTTCCAAGACTAATCTTGTTGAATTAAATTAAACTTTATTGAATTAAGTTTAACATCTTTGGAGTTCATTGCATTAACATGTGTACTATTGTGGAATTGTATGGCATTTCTTTAGGGGGAAGACATGATTAATAATTCTCTGGAAAGCATTATAACCTTCAAAGAACTTTTTAGTACAATGAAGTGGGTTTCCTACAAATTACCTAAGAGGAGGCAAATGAAAATTTTCACTGCCCGGGGAGAGAAACTAATTGTCTACTGATTACCTGCTCCTGGAAACTCCAGCGCAAAAGACCTCCAAACTGTATAAAGGATGGACTAAACTTTTAATTAGCAGACTTGTCAGGAGCAAAGGGTATGATAACCTTGAAATGACAGGAAATATTGATGAACTAAGATATTCTCAAGTAAGCTTATCAGCATGCACATAGTTCTTTGTTCTAAAGGGGTAGCTGTGTTAGTTTAGTTCAGCAAAACAAACAAGGAGTCCTGTGGCACTTTTAAAGATTAACACATTTATTTATCACATGAGCTTTCATGCAGAAAATCCCACTTCATCAAATGCTTTGATTTTTTTTTTAAATTTTCTTACACAAAAGCTCATGCAATAAATAAAGTTGTTAGTCTTTAAAAGTGCCATAGGATTTCTTGTTTATAGTTCTTTGTATTGTTTTTAATGATTTCTCTTTAGTGCTTTTACCTGAAAAATAAAACATGCTTGCTTAGAAAGAACTGTGTGGTAATTTATAACAATTATCCTATCTATTGTCTCTGAGTGGAGAAATAAAACAGGTCTGCTTACCAGATTGTCTGTTGTTGAGAATAATACAGTGAGCTGGTCAGCTTAGAAATACCCTGATTAGGAGGGAGAGAGATGTAGGCCTTCACCCAAGAAAGGCAATGACTGTAGAGTTAGAAATGTTAGAGTGGTTGCATTGGCTGGATATTTGATGAGAAATACAGGTGCAGTTGCCGTGAAATATGATGGTTACTTTCTCTGTTAAACTGTGTTCTCTTGCTTGCTTTCAAATGCAGAAGTTATGCAGTGCTACAATATGCAATTGCTGTTAACAAATAATTCTTTGTGAAAATGATCTGTTTTGGGATTTGCATGATAGATAAACTCACCAGTTATCAAATATGTTTACTTTCAAAATGAGTGCCCTTGTTGAATTATATTAGTTTCCAGTTTTCTTGAATGATCTTTGCTGATCAGGGTGTAGTGTGTTTTGCTGAAATTTTAAACAAACAAACCAACAAACAAACAATAAAAGTTATTATTATCACGTGGTAGCAGATACCTGGCCTACAAAATTTTACCATAAGTAATTAAAGTTTGACAAAGTTAAAAGTAACTGAAAATGAACTAAAAATGGGAAGTGTTGGGTAATCTCAGTGATAGGTGATGCTACCAGTCCCACCTATGATGCCATGGTGTATACAATTTAGAGTACATGTATAAACTTAAAAAAAAAACCTTAAAAGAAGGTATTTGATATTGATACAAACAACATATCTTTGTCATCTTAAGCATTTTCTTGTGTTAATCAACATAGAAACTTTATTTTCCATTAAAGAAGGGTTTTGATAAACCATTTTTCATTATATAGCTTTCAAGTTTTCTTTCAAAAAAATCAAAAACATCATTTAGAAGAAAGTAAATTTTGGTATGTTTTCCATCTGAAATTGTGGGGAAATGTTTACCTTTCCTTAGTTTTGATTTTAAAAATTTTCCTCTTTTCAATGTAGTGTAAGGGGAGGGAGGCAGGGATTAGAAAATATGAAGTAACTTATTCTTATAACAACATATCTCTTTAGGGTTGTAAAACATTCAACACATTCATTACTGGGGAAAAATATTTTTCATGTTTTGTTACTGTTTTCCCAGATCCCACAGAAATTTTCACTGGAAGAATTTCCAGTTTCCAGTTCTCCCTGTTTTTCCCCCTATACAAAGTTCTTCATGTTATGATGTACACTTCGATTTACTTCATCTACACTTCATTTAAGACAATATTACTAGTAATTATTGTGCAGGCCAGAATGAACCCAGAGCTTGGCTTTCAGATTCCCAATCACCAAGTATGCTGCTGGTGATTAGATAAAACATAGTTTAAAGATAATCTAGGTGTGGCTCAACTTAATATATGCTTTGCTGTGGTTTTCAGTAACGAAGGTAATAGCAAAGAAGATAATTTGGAACATGGGCATTAAGTCTGGAAGGCAGAGGGAGATGACCAAGGCTGACATGGAGGAAAAATTCAAACAGCTAAATGCATTCTAATCAGGAAGGACCAGATAATTTCCATTCCAGAATACCATCTGAACTTGCTGGTTCAGGATCAAGGATTTTTTAATAAATTTGTCTGTTTGTGGATAGTACTATATGACTGGAGAATATTTAACACTGTACCTATATTTAAGAAAGGGGGAAAAAAGTGATCTGGGCAATTTTAGGCCTGCTATTCTGACCTCTGTACAAAGCTTTACAATAAATTATGATGGAAAGAATAATTGCATTCATTAAGGTAAATGGAAAAAGGGATGCAATACAACATGAGTTTATCAAAAGTAGATTGTGCCTGACTAACTATTTCTTTTTTTGAAAAAATAACTTTTTTTTTTTTTTTTTTTTTTTTAAGATGAAGGAAATGTAGTAAGTTTAATATAGCTGGATGTCAGTAAAGCATTTGACATGGTACTACATGGGAAAATTTTAGTTAAAGTAGAGAAGATGGAGTTTAGTACATGAATTTTAAGGTGGAAAAGGACCTGACTAATAAGGAGAAGGCAATAGGTTCTGCTGAAAGGTGAATTATTGGACTGGAGGAAGTTGCTAGTGGAGATCCTCAAAGGATCAATCTTAGGACCAATCTTCTTCTTTTTTTTTTTTTATTAATGACATTGGCACAAAAAATTACAAGTGTGGTAATGAAATTTCCTTTAATACAAAGTTGGGAGGTGTTGTCAATATAGAAGATTATCAGCATCTGATACAGGAAAATCTAGATGATGTTGAAGACAGCTAATACAAAGTGGGTGCAACCAAACCATGCAAAGTGCAATAATCTAATAATAAGAATTTCTGCTACAAGTTGAGATAAGGTGTTATTTGAAATACTGTGCACAGTTCTGGTCACCTATATTTCACAAAATATTAATTCAAATTGGAACATGTGCAGAGAAGAGCTACTAGGCTATTCAGCGGAACAGAGAACTTAATTTATGAGACAAGACTTAAAGATATTGTCTTGTTTAGCCTAGCAAAAAGATATCTTGGAGAGAATATGAGCACTCTCTATACATATTTCAGAGAAATAAGCACCAAGGAAAAAGAGGAGATATCAAAGTTGCCATAAAAACAAATAAGTATAAATTGCCCACGAACAAATTCAGGCTAGAAATTAGAAGATGATTTCTAATTATCAGAAGGGCAAAGACCTATTTTTAAGAGCTAGACAAATTTATTAGTGGGATTGTCTGACGAGGTTGCTCATGGTCATGAAGAACAGGGCTTTGTACCCCTAAAATTCCTTCCGGTTTATGCTTCAGAGTTTCAGCTGGTCTCCTGCAGGGGTCAGGAAGGGATCCCCCAGAAAATGTATTCCCTTTTGTTTGCTTATTTTTCTCTTTCTTATGAAGTCTCAGTGATGGAAACAGCTGGACATGGGACACTGGACAGGGTGGACCAGTGCTCTAACATGGCACTGAATATTTTCCCTCATGTGCTTAGCTGACTACTTCTTACATACATGCTCAGTGTCTACCTGATTGCCATATGTGAGGTCAGGAAGGAATTTCCGCCAAGGCTGGATTGGCAAAGACCATGGAGAATTTTCACCTTTCCTCTGTAGCATGGGATGCAGGTCAATTGCTGGAATTATTTCGGTCTCTCTCACTCAGTCAGATCCCTGAAATTACATGGACTTTAGTATTAATCACCTCAGTCCCTCCTCTTTTCTGTCTATGGGACGCAATAGTTTAGTCTTTTGTGAGTTATAATACTTTGTTTCAATTTCAATCGTTGGGTTTAGTCTGCAGGTGCTATGTTGTGGTGATGGCCTGTGATATACAGCAGGTCACACGATCCGTGTTCCCTTCTGATATTAAAATCTATTACTCTAAATCAGCAGTTCCCAACCTTTTTGCCTCGAGGGCCACAAATATAATTTTTAGAACCCTGAAGGGCCATCAGTCTATTTACTCAAAATTAAATTAAAATTGAATTAATTAAATGTATATTAAATTTCAATTAAGATCAAGTAATTAATTTAAAATACTTTAAATTCAAATGTAATTGTTAAATTAAAACATTTATTTAAAATTATTTATTTAGTGGAAAGAAAAATTTAAATTTAAAATTAAAAACAGCTTTAAATTAAAATTTTTACAATTTAAAAAAGATCAAACTCTTTAAAATAGTTCATTTCACGCAACTCTAGTCTAATGTGATTTCTGTGGCTGAAAACCAGAAGCTAACTTGTTGATTTCCAGCACCACTGTCCTCCAGCTTCCCTTTCTTTGATTCTTTTGAGGCTGCTACTCTCATTTTTACATAGACTGATTTATATCTAAACATCAAATCTAAATCTAAAAACCATAAAAACTTTATACAAAAACTATATCTAAGAGCACAGAGTCCCAGAACTCAGTCAAGGTAGGCGCAGTGCTAAATGTAGTTTAAAAAAATTAAAAAACAAACAAACAAACAAAAACAAAAAAAAAACCCTCTGGAAATTGCTCCCAGGTGTGGACCATTAAATCTACAAAAGGCTCTAATTTACAGAGTCCCTGTTCCTTCCCTGTGAAGGGTTGCTGAGAGAGCTGAGACAAGACAAACTCTCAGCCACAGCCCCAGATTCTCCTTCTGCTCCTGGGACCAGGCCGTAAGCTGCCCCTGCTGCCCCCTCCCCCACACCAGGTAGTAAGCGGTCGCTGGAGCCCCAGGCTGCATGTGAGCCAGTAAGCAGCTCCCAGGCTGCAGCCTTACACCACAGCACTGCCCTCCCCGCCCCCCAGGAAGTAAGTGGCTGCTCCAAGCTGCCTCTGTCTGTAGGACCCAGCTCCCAGATTGCAGTTGCGCCATCTGACTTTGGGCTACGCATCAGTACCTGGCCGGGGGGAGCTCCCTGACAGCCTCAGGGGAGCGTGGGCCACTTGAAAAAAGGGTTGAGAACCCCTGCTCTAAATTGTAATTTAGAGCCCTTTAATTTAGAAGTCCTTGAGAAACAGTGGAGAGGCAACCTCACAATCCCATTTTCATAGCCCATTTTAGAGGCAAAACCCACTTGATGGGAATATATGGCAGCTAGACTAATTTGTATGAACAAAACTTACCTAGTTTTTGCCCCTCTGCAAGTCAGCAAACCTTTTCTCCTTCCTTTTATTCTTCTCCCAATTGGCTTCTTTTCCTCTAAACTCTCCATGCCCCTTAAAATAAAGTCAAATTCCAAAGGGGTAGCTGTGTTAGTCTATTGTAGAAAGACAACAGAGTCTTGTGGCACTTTTAAAGACTAACAGATTTTTTAATCGCATGAGCTTTCGTGGGAGAAAATCCCACTTCGTCTGACGAAGTGGGAT
>ML685780.1:13635249-13650935 GCA_007922175.1 Pelusios castaneus | reverse complement strand
CGCCGCGGGGGGGGGGGGGGAGCAGACCCCAGCCCCGGAGGCTGATCCCGGCCCCGTGCTGGGAGGCTGGGGCCGTGGATTAGCCCGGCCCCGGGAAGTCGAGGCGGTCGGGGGGTGGGAGCCCGGGAGCCCGCCGCTGCCGCAGGAACCCCTCTGGCCCGGCCGCGTGGGGCAGGCAGGCCTGCGCTCCTGACCCGAGCCTGAGCCTGCCTGTCCCACCCTGGGGGCGGGGAGGGCCAGCCCAGAGGCCGGGCGCAGGCCGGGTCTGCTGCGGCAAAGCTGCGGCCCCGGGGGTTGGAGGGAGCAGCAGGGGCTGCCGGGCTGCGCGGGGGGCCCTCACTGCTGCGCGGGGGGTGCGACGGCCGCTGCGTGGCCGCGCGCCCGTGCCGCTTAGAGGGAACACTGGTCTACACTATACTTTCCTTAAGTCGACTTAAGCAGCTGCTTAAGTCGACTTAAGGGAAAATTAAGTCAACTTTGAAAAACCTCCTTTTAAGTCGACTTGCTTTTTAAGTCGACTTTAGAAAGTCGACTTAAGCCAGTGTAGACGTGGAATAGCCCTAAGTCGACCTTAAGTCTACATAGGGGGCTTCAGGGCTTCCCCACTGCCCTCCCTGCCAGGGTAGCTGGCACAGCCACAGCCTGGCATGCCCCCACAGGACAGGGCATAGCCCTGCCCATCCTGCCCCTATGCCCTGCCAGTGTCCCTGTCCCCCTTTGCCCCATTGTACCAAGAAAAGAAAAAGACTGAGCCCCCTGCACTTGGCAAGGGGTGCCCCACCACCACCGTGGACCTGTCCCAGGTCCACCTAGACCCTACAAGTCGACCTAGGCGTCCAGTGTGGAGGCTCTAGATCGATTTTGTAGGGTCACCTCTAAGTCGACTTAAAATTTAAGTGTGGACATGCTAAGTCAACTTAAAGTGAGTTACTGGTCTCTGCAGCTCCACTCTTATACTGGCTCCTGCTTCCTTATTAGCTCTTTCCTCCTCACAGCCCATTTGCTGCAATTCCATGGCCCTTCTTACCCCTATAAAGGCCAGTGTAGGGCAACTGCCCTGTCACAGAGACCTTAATTTTGTCAGGTGCTTTAAAATGTTATCCAGTGTCTAAAGACAATTTGTGCCTCATTCCTCTACATTATGAGAAAAGATATCTAAGTCTCATTGACTCAATGAGACTTTAGTGCTATTGAAGATTTTACTTTAGGTATCCAGGAACATAGTAGAAAAGGTCCCTGTTTTGTAAAGCTGTCTTGAACTTTGTTGAGGATAATGGTATTGTGATTAAATAAAACTCAGGAGGAATAAATGATGTTAAGTGTTCTCTCTTCCCATACTTGAGGTAAAAGGTTTTATTATCTAAGTGAGCAAATTCTTGTCCAGCCTGTCTGTGTAACATAAATCTAGTTCTAGGGTTTGTTTGTTTGGGGGGGGGTTTGTATGTTGATTTGGTTTTTGTCTTTTTTTTTAAAATTTAATTAATTTATTTATTTTACAGTAGTCTATAAACAGGTCCATTTTCTCTTTCAGAAACAATTATATGCTGTAGTTAAAAAGCAGCAGTTAGCCCATACCTGCTGCTGTGGGCTTTTGGGGCATGGGCTTTTGGGGCTGTTTAATTGTTGTGTAGCTATTCAGGTTCAGGGTGAAGCTCAGGCTTTAGGACCTTGAGAGGTGGGAGGGTCTCAGAACTCAAGCTCCAACCCAAACCTGAACATCTACATATCAGTTAAACACTTCTTTAGCCCAAGCCTTGAAAACCTGAGTCAGCTGGCACAGGCCAGTCCAGGATGTCTAACTGCAGTGTAAACAGACTCCCTGAGAGAGAAAGCCGACATGCTTATAGACTATAGATAGTGTTCCGCAAATCGACAGATATCCGCATTATATCCATGGACCATTTCTTGCAGATGCAAATTGGATGCAGATCCACATATTTGTATCTGCACAAAGCTCTACAAATGAATGGAGCCCTCAGATCCACAGATATCTGCATTATATCCACATCCGCAAATGGGGTGCAGACATCTGCAGACCATTTCTTGTGGATGCAGATCGGATGTGGATCCATACATTTCTATCTGTGCAAGGCTCCAACTCTAGTGTTTGTTTTATTTAAAAAAAAAAAAAGGTTATGCAGGAACTTAATGGCTCAGATAATAAAACCTTTCACTTTATGGCACCTGTTAAATCTGACCCATGTATGCTGGAAGGGCACATCTGATGCGTCTTCTCCAGAGTAAAAGGATCCTTATTTTATTACTTGTCACCAGAATTATTCAGTTCCATCCAGTTGAACATAATTGAAGGTGCAAATGAGGACAGGTTCGTAAAACCACATATATAAGATAGTGGATAAAGTGCTAACTGGAGTCCTGTAACTGAGGGCTTCCAACTTCTGGAAGATGAATTCCTCCTAAGGAAAGTTATCCTTTCAGTTGTGTTTTGTCTTAGTCCTTTCCAGAACTACTTTCTCTGCCTGGAAGATGCAGGCAGCCAAGTCCGAGGAGCTCTCTCTCTTCCTTTTGCCTGTTCCTAGCAATCCATACCTTTCTATTTTTATACAGAATATAAATGAAGAAAAACAAACAGTAATGAACAAGGTTAATAGACAGTGTGTATTCGAGAACTGATATGCTGCAGGAAAAATATACAAAGAAGGTAAATAGGTATATTGTTCTTATTTTTATGCAAGGTACTCTAGCAAAGAAATCCCCAGTGCCTGTATTTCCAGTGATTACTTATTTAGAACAAATTTTCTAAGAAGGTACTCAGAGTGTGTTTCTGTGTATAAAAGTGAGTTCTGAACCATCTCTGCAGGATTATCTGATAATTTGCATGCTCTAATTCCTTATGAATTTTAATTATAAAAAACTTATAACAATCTGATGTAAAATGTACCAAGAAGGTTTTAAGCTCAATTAGAATTGAGTGACCTAACACATGCTGGGAACACTGTCATCAAATAATATTTTTGTGAATTCATGATAGAATTAAATGTATTTTTCCTTTGAATTAATTTAAAAAGACATTTATTTTAGGCAAAAAAAAATCCCATCTTGCCAGAATTCATTTTTACTTATGAAAATGGCTATTTTTTCCCACAGATCAAAAAGTTGTCAATACATTGTTTTTTTTTGTTTGTTTGTTTTTTTTAAATCATCTCACTCTTCACATAGTAATAACTGTGAAGGAAAATGAGACAAATATAGTCTTTTGGACCCTGATTTAGCAAAGTACTTAAGCATATGCCAGATTTAAAGATATGAGAAATCCCATTGACTAATGGAACTAATCATGTACTTCAAATTAGGCATTTGGTTATGTGTCTTGTGAATTAGGGAGTTGGAAGCTGACTCGTTTCTCTTTTTTTAAACAGACTAACTATCACTCGAGAAGTCAAGTTCCTTCTTAAAAAAAAAAAACAAAAAAACCCCCAACAAAAATTGTTCTTTTCCTTCCCCATTTTAGTGTACTTGTCAAAAAGCCTTCCCTCCAGAGAAAGGGTGTGGCTGTAGTGTGGGGGTGAAGTACGGCTGGAATACAGACAAATCTGAAGAAGGAACAGAATGCTGGTGAGGAAGAGCCCCACAGATACAAAGACTGGGGAAAGGAAAAACCACTGCCTGAGGGGGCACAAAGGATCTTTCCAGGGGAAAAAAGACTCACTGCTCGAAGGAAGTGCAGGACCCAGTAAAGTAGAGGAGGAACTTTGTCACACATGCTAAATTTGTTATAGTATTTTATACATCTTATTTTATACTTCTCTTGTATTATTTGTTCATTCAGGGAAAGCACACTTCCAAAGTGTAGTTTGACTATGTTACTAACAAAAAGGAGATAAAACAAAGTTAACATCTGAAGAAGTTGCCGCAAAGACAGTGAATTACTGAAGCTATGAAGTTTTAAAGTAATTTATTGGAAAACATTTGCTTTGTATTACACACCCCTTTATATATGAAAAATATTAAATCAGTAGGAGAACTCAGAAATGGAATTAAAATCATACTAACTCCTTGTCAGTAGTAATTTCTAATGTTTCTATGCCTGTCAGTGCATATACTGGGAAGAAACAAAAAAGCTCAAAATAATAGAAGATTAAATCCAAGAGTATTATTATTAAGAAGCCAAAAATATAGGCCTACACAATGGGGTGAGATAGAAGGTGACTATAGACATCATTACGTGTATGATAGACACAGAATGGTAATTCTGTGGGAGGGAGAAGGAAAGGATCTTATAATAAAACCAAGATTAAATCTTTTACATATAATACTTAAAAACATACATCTTATAATAAGCAACACTAACAATGTTATAAGAATCAGCATTAACTAAAACTGGTTTGTTCCTCTTTATGGTTGGTTACAGATTACATTGTTTGCATAGACTTCAAAACAACAGCCAACTGGGATCAGTATTTTAGCTAAAATAAAAGAATAAAATCCCAATCCTGAAAACTCTTCAGTTTTATGCAAATGAGTAGTCTCATTAAAATTGGTGGGATTACTCATGTATATAATGTTAAACTTCAAGTGGTTGTGTGATTGGTACTTTAGGGTATAATCCTATTGCTGATGTCAATGCCAAAATTTCCAGTATTTCAGCTACTCCATCTTTAAACAGGCATATTGGTAGGGATTTGAATGTTCTAGGTACTGCTTCACCTGTATAACTCTGCTCCACGTAGTCAGAGAAGAGCTATGAATTTGGCATAAATGTCAGCATACAAGTAAGAATATAGCCGTGGAATGGGAAAGAATATGTTGCTAGGATATACATATCTAAATATGTATATGCCCCTACTACCACAGTATCTGAATGCCTCAAAATCTTCAACTTTACAGCACCCCTTTAAAATAGTGTAGTACTATTTTCCCATTTTATAGATGGGAGCTGATGGAGAAGGGCACACAATGACTTACCACCAGATTACACAGGAAATCTGTTGAAAAGCAGAGACCTGAAGTCAAGTCTCTGGCCAGCTCCCTGACCACCTCACCATCCTTCCTAGAAGTATGTACACTTCCTAAGCCTGTGCTGCACGCATGCTAGACAGGCAGGTATCTGGCCATTCAGCAATTGAGTGGTGGTCAAAGTGGAATTCAGATTTCCATCCTCTCACTCCAAACCTCTTACGAGAGTCTGCTGCTTTTGGTGGAGAAGCCCTTTTATGTTCACTTCTCTTCTACATTTCCCTGCATACTTCACTAGGTAGTTCTGTGCTGTAACATAGCAGGCGTATTTGTAGATGCCTGATGCAGAGCAAATAGAACACCCAGCCACATGAAATATTTCCCTCAGATTAAAAATTTCTCCAAAGGCAATAGGATCATCTCTGGAGTTTGTCCTCATCCATTTTTTTCTTTGTTTTTTGAGAGTGATTCCTTATTAACATGACTTATTTAAGATGAAAAATTCCTCTAGTGCTGGTATTATTTTAATAGATTGACATTGTCTTAAAAGGGTCATGCATAAAGGTTTCATTTTTTGAAAAGGAGGTATTTAGCACCTTGATTATGGAGGGCAAAGAACACAATTTGCATGAACTGTAACATGCTTATTAAACTAAATATACTTTTTTTCCTCCCTCATCCTTTTATATTTGATTTTTTTATTGCTCAATTACTCTTGCATTGTAAACTATTTCCACTCAACTTCATTATGTACAGCACAGTAATAATTTATGAATATATTATTTGCCACTGTCAGTTCTCATATCACAGTATGAGTGTTTTCTGTAAAAGTGCAGCAATTGTATGACTATTTTTGGAGGATCATGCTATACTTGTTTTGGCTTTGAAATTAATTTTCTTTGTCATTTTTTCCATATCTTTTCATGAGACTTATTTGTGAAATGGCTTTCAATGTTTTCAATTTTACGTTAAAATCTTTAATACAAAGACCTCTGACACAAGCTCACTACAATTAAAAAAAAAAAAATCATAGGATCATAGACGTTTTGGGCTTGAAGAGCGCTCAGGAAGTCACCAAATCAGCCTCTGGTGATGAGGCAGGACCAGTTAAACCAGACTACCCCAACTGGCATTTGTTTAACATATTCTGAAAAAAAAAAAAATCCAATGATGGGATTCCACGTACCACATTCTTCCTTGGAAGTCTATTCAAGAGCTTATTGTTAAAAAGTGTTTTTCTAATACCAGATCTAAATCTCCTTTGCTGCATATTGGGTCCACTACTTCTTAACCTACCTTCAGTGGACATGGGGAACAACTGAGTACCTCAAACAATTCAGAGTATCTCATGTATGGATGAACAAACTCTCAAGTGCTCAACCACATCCAATTTGGGCTATCAATCCTCCACCATAGATCCTTCCTTAACAAATGTTGTAGTGAAAATAAACTCTTTGGGTCCGTCTACACTTGTAAATTAAGTCGACTTAAACTTGCTTAAGTCGACTTAATTTACTCTGCATCTACACTACAGTTTGCTTAAGTTGACTTAAGGAAAATAAAGTCGACTTACTGAAAATTAAGTCAACTTTATTAAACCTACTTTTAGTTCGACTTTAGGCTTATGTCGACTTTTTAAAGTCGACTTAAGCCAGTGTAGACCTGGAGTAGCCCTAAGTCGACTTAGGGCTACTCCAGGACTCCCTCCCTGTCCTCCTTGCCGGGGTGGGGGCAGAGAGGGAGCCTGGCATGCCCCCCCAAAGGGCCCTGTCCACCCTGCCCCTATGCCCTGCCAGGGTCCCTGTCCCCCTTTGCCCCATTGTACCCAGGTACAAGGGGACAAAGGCTGAGCCCCCTGGCACTGGGCAAGGGGTGCCCCCCCTGCCACTATGGACCTACCCAAGGTCCCCCTAGTCCCTAGAAGTCAACCAAGGCATCCAGTGTAGTTGCTCTAGGTCGACTTTGTAAGTTCCCCCCAAAGTCGACTTACAACTTAGGTGTAGACATGCTAAATTGACTTAACAAAGTCAACTTAAAGTTGACTTAGTTAAGTCGACCTAAATTTACAAGTGCAGACATCGACCTAAATTTACAAGTGTAGACATAGCCTTTGGGACAAGAATTTTGTCTTTTTATATTCTGTATAGTACTCAACACTACCAGGCATCCTAAATAAGATTAATTAAAGCAAGTGTTAATAAACTGTTTTTCCCTCATTGAGGCAAAAGTTCAGGAAAAAGAAAAATCCCATCCCATAATGCTTCCAGAAATTGAAAAGTTTTCTCCTGAGATTTATAAAAACGTTTACCTAATGTTCCCCAGTTTAACCTATTTTTGCAATGTTGGCTTCTGACAAGCTGTAGGAGGAAAAGTGCTGAAATACAAGTTTTTCCACTACTACTGTAGGATTTCTTGCACTCTAACTTAAAATATTTTTGAGGCTTGCACATTATACTAGTGCTATGCTTCTTGTTTAGTTTATGCCTTCTTTTTCTTATTCTTGCTGCTTGTGTATCTTTTTTTTTCTGAATAATTATAAAACTCTTTCCATCTTTCTTTTGCTATTTACACTATGGTAGCACCCAAAATGTCATTGATATAATCTCAATCCAGGTACACATACATTCTAGAAGGGGAAAAAAAAACAAAAACAATAACCCCCCCCAAAAAAACAAACAAACAAACAAACAAAAAACCCAACCAAAAAAAACCCAACACTAGAGGAAAGCTAGTCAAATGCAATGCAACATACAGTAAAATGAGCAGTCAGGTTTGTCAGTGTCACACATATTATTTAATTCTATTTCTATATTTATTTGGACAGGGAACTTGTTTTGGAGGATTGAACTTGTTTGTGTATTTATTTTAGTTTGCGCCAATTCCAACTGCCTTTCTCACTGGTCATGGAGTTCTGTTCCCTGAAGTTAAACTGTGGCCCAGAATTCTTAATGTACTTGTATGAAATAGTCCTCAGCCTTCATACACATTACATAGAAGCAATTACATTAAGAGATCATTACATTTTCATGATCCAACACTGGAAAGCTAAGTTGTGATACAGCCTAACTGATCACATCCCATTTTTTTTCCCATTGGACCCCTACACTTCATTCATGATGGACAATGCTCACTTAATAGGCTCATAGTCCCTTAGGTCAGAAGTGACCACATAATCTGTCCTCCTGCACAATGCAGACCACAGACCCTCACCCACACTTCTGAAATAAACGTCTAACCTATGAATGAGTCATTAAAGTCCTCAAATCATAGTTTAAAAACTTTAAGGTACAGAGAATCCACCAGCAAGTGAGCCCGTGCCCCATGCTACAGAGGTTAGTGAAAAACCCCAGAGTCTTTGCCAATTTGCCATGGGGAAAAATCCCTTCCCAACCCCACATACAGTGATCAGTTGAACCCTGAGCATGTGGGCAAGACATAGACATCCAAGAAAGGATTCTCTATAGTAACTTAGAATCTATGTTCCCTCTAAGCTGTGCATGTGTGCACATGCACACAGCTCTTGAACCCAGTGCACACAAAAATATTGGGGTGTTCTGGCTGGGGTCCCCAAATTTGGCCAAAGTGTGTTTCGCTCTTCCAAACTGTGGGCGCGGTCCGCAGGCTGCCCAGAATCCAGCCCACAGGAGGCTAGGAGCAGCGGCCAGGCTGGGGAAGTTTCAAATCTCCTGCCCTAAGCATGCTCAGAAGAGCGTGTTCAGGGCGGGAGCGGCCTGGCCAAAGAGTACTCTGGATGCTCCTACAGCTGCTCCGGCCAGGTAAGGGGCAGGGGAGAGAATTGGGAAAGGGACCCCAGGGGGCAAGAGGATTGGGGAAGGGGTCTGGGAGAGTCAGGGCCTAGGAGGGTGCCCAAGAGAGCAGCGGGGAAGGGGCAGGGGTGGCCAGGGAGCCGACGGGTGGGTGGGGAAGGGCCCAGGGGGCTGAGAGGAGTGGGGAGGGGGGATCGAGGAGCTGGCGGGCAGGGGTATGTGTGAGAGGAGGGGGGACGGGGACGGTGTGGTTGGGGTGCAGGCCCTCAGGGACGAGAGGAATGGGGAAGGGGTCCAGGAGGGTCGGGGTCCAGGGAGTGAGGGGGGGAAGGGCCCAGGGGTGTGAGAGGATGGGGAAGGAGAGTCAGGGAGCTGGCGAGTGGAGGGGTTGGTGAGAGGATTGGGGAATGGGCCCACGGCCGGGGAATGAGAGAGGATAGAGGAGCCGGAGGGGAAGGGGCCTGGAGGTGGGGGACCAATGGGGGGCAACAGAGGGGCCCCCTTGGGGGACAACACCAGGGAGGCCCAGTGAGGGGATCTGCCATGTGGCACTCCCCCCCATCCAAGCCGCCACCTAGTGCCAGTGCTCCCCACACCCCTCTGGTACCCCACCCCACCTCTGCCCTGTCCTCCCAGGCTCCCCAGCCATTCGTCCTTTGCCACCCATCCCTGCTACAGTCCCCTGCCAGGGTATAATTTGATGGGCCCCGGAGGTTGATACCCTCCTAATCTCTGGGCCCCCTTCCTGTATTGTAGGGGCCCCCTTCATGCATGTGTGGCCACCAACCTAAGTAGGCGTTTGCAACCACTTCTCAGTACCCTGACAGAGGAGTGTAGCAGGGATAGGTGGCAAAGGACGAATGGCTGGGGAGCTTGGGAGGACAGGGCAGAGGTGGGATGGGGTGCCGGTTGGGTATGGGGAGCACTGGACAAAGTTTATTCTGAATGGGCAAATGCCAAAGATCACAGAGAGAAATTATAAGATAAGTCTTTATTATATTATCATCTAGATATGCTCGTGTTTGTCTATACACAAAGATTACAACTCATAAATCGTCATTTTTATAATTACTTTTGCCTTATACTTGCTTGGGTGCATTTGCATCACAGCATACACATTTGAACTCTGGGTCAAAAAAGTTGCACAAAAAATATTTTTTGCGCACACAGTCTACCAAAAATTAGAGGGAACATTGCTTTGAACCCACTGCATCAAATATCCCATTGCCATTCCTAACACAAACAGTCAAGATCAGTTAATTGCCAAACTTGGCTGTCTCATCATAAAATCACCTTCATAAATTTATCAAGCTCAGTTTGAAGCCAGCTGGGTTTCTTGCCACCATTGCTCCCCTTGAAAGGCTACTCCAGAACTTTACTCTTTTGATGGTTAGAAACCTGCATCTAATTTCAAGTTTAAACTTCATGATGGCCACTTTTTATCAATTTGTTCTTGTGAATTCAAATAATTCTCCTCTCTCCCTGGTATTTATCCCTCTGATATATTTATGGAGAGCAATCATGTCTCCCCTCAAGTTTCTTTTGGTTAGGCTAAACAAGCCCAAATCTTTGAATTTCCTCTTATAATGAGTAGTTCTTCAACACTTAATTTTATCCTTATCATGCAATGTATGGTCCATGATTTATTTACTTTTCACCATTCAAATCTTGCTCTGAATACAGATTTATTAATTTGTTCATGGGCTTTTCTATGGCACTCACCACTGTAATAGCTCACTGCTTCACAAATATTAGTGAATGTATCTTCCCAACACTCCCATAACATAGTATAGTTTAACCTGAGAGTTACAAACACTTCTGGAATGTAGGTTGCTTTTTACTCTGACTGTGTAGATCTGTTGATGCAAGGTATGTCAGTTACATTAAAAATGGAAGTGATGTTGATGTACCTTGCATCAGATAGTACTCTCTTGTTATAGCTTACACTTCTTCTTCCTGTGGAATATTGGAGTTAATGAGAGAAGTGCTCAACAATCTTTTGATCATGTCTTCACCAGACCACTCAATTCACGTCTTTGCATCAATGACTGAAGGGCCAACAGAGTGGTACAATGTAGACACCTTCTGATGTATTTGTAGTTTTGAACAAAACATTATAATTCTTTCAAACGTTTATAGCTGAACATTGACTTAATACGGCTTTGAAACTTTACTATGCAAAAGAAAAATGCTACTTTTAACCATCTTAATTTAAATGAAATAAGACAAACAGTTTCCTTACCTTATCAAATCTTTTAACTTTCCCTTTCTTTTTTAGTGCTTTATGTTTAACATTGTTCTGTAGTGTGTTTTCTTTTGTGTGTTTGTGTATCTCTGCTGCTGCCTGCTTGCATACTTCTGATTTCAGTTGAGGCATGTAGTTGACCAGTCAGTTGATAACTCTGGTGTTCGTATTTTGAGGTTCACTATTATTTCCATTTCACAGAAGGGGAACTGAAGAACAGAGAAATTAATGTTAAGGTGCTTACTAGTTTGGGAGACCCAATTTGAGATGCCAATGTCCTATTTTATTTAATTAAGGGATATAGCATTTTATAGACTGACTTCAGTTTTGGCTATTATTGTTCAGCATTTCTGCAAATCAGGAACCAAGGTATCAAGTACCAGGAAAGCAACTCTGATATTCAGAAAACACCCAGGGAACATTTGATTTAAGTGACCTGTCCAGAATCAGTCAATCTCTGTAGCAAAGCCAGGAATAGAATATAGTTCTTAAGGGTTGCATTCAGTTTCTTGATTAAGCCATCCTTTTTCTTCAAGTTGTTCCCTTACTCTCTTACTACACAGTCTCCAGCTTCTCCAACACATGGAGCAGGGGTATTACAGGGAAAAGCTAAATTAACTACACAGCTTTTATTATCATCCATCCTGTGGATAGTGAATTAAGCTACTATAGGAAAAAGGAAAAAAATAATTTGTGATCATACAATTAATGTATCATAATGGGTATGCATAGTGGGGTTGAATTCAGAGTGCAAAGCCAACCTAAATTCTAACATTTCCTAGCTTTTGAGTGATTGACTTTGTAACCTTAATATCTATCAATGGTAGTTTTGTAGCTGTAATTTTCTAGGTTTTTAAATAAGCAAACTGAAGAAGCCAGAAATTCCATTTTTGACACTGGCCTCTAGCCACACTGAGATCACTCAGTTTAGGGTAAACTACAAAGAATGAGGAAGGCAAAACCTCAGATACTGGTGGCTGTTTCTAAACATTAGATTCATCCCGATTTTAATCATCTCACTGGTCCTCCAGAAACCAAAATTACACTTCCCTTAAAGCCATCCACCTCTCTGGCTTCTACCCAGACACAAAAGTCAAATATGAGGGAAATTACTGAAAATCTTCCCCAATCATATGCAAAAAAAGTTTTGCCAATCCCAAAGAACTGAACACATTACTAAGCAGGTCAATGAATATTTCAGATCTCACCCAAATACATGTTTAACACCAAAGTTTATTAACAAAACTAATATTTATTAAAAAGAAAGAAGAGGTAAGCACAACTGCTTAAGAGCACTTAAAATAAGAATTTGCAGGAGATGGTTGTGTGATTAGGTAATCTTCACACCTGATTTTAACATTGGGAGGAAGGAAAATGAAGTAAGAACAAATACGGTAGTGAGAAGGAGAATGGACATTAAGAGGAAAGGTAGTAGATAGCAGTCTATTAGGTGATACTGGGTAGAATGACTGTGCCAAATGGAGTACAGAATGTGAGCAAAACCATACAGAAAAAATGAAGATGTCTGTACACCAATGAGTGTAGCCTGGACAACAAACTGGAGGAAACAAAATTACTGGTGCAGGAGGTGAAACCAGATATTATAAGGATAACAGAAGCACGGTGGAGTGGTGGTCATAACTGGAGGACAGGTATTGAGGGAATGTGCTTTTAAGACAGACTGAAATAAAGGCAAAGGTGGTAGAGTAGCTTTTGTATAGCAATGATGAGATAACCTGTAAAGAAATTAAAAGTGATGGAATGGAAAAAACAGAGTTTGTCTGGGTAAAAATCACCATTGGAAAGAAAGATACTAGAGCTTCCCCTGGGATAATGCTTGAGGTGTGCTACACACCGAGCTCTTATCTGGATATGGAAAGAGACCTCTTATAATGTTTATAAAGAAGTAAATATTACTGGGAATTGTATGATTATGGGAGACTAACTTCCCATAGATAGACTAGAGGATAAGCACTAGTAATAATAACAGGGCCCAGATTTTTCTTGGATGTGATAGCTAATGGATTCTTTTACCAAATAGTTGGTAAATTAACAAGAGGGGATGCCTTTTCAGATTTGGTATTGATGAGTAGTGAGAACCTTTTAGAAGAATTGGTTGTAGCTGACAAAACTGGTTCAAGTTACCATGAGCTAATTCAATTTGAACTAAATGGAACGATAAACAAAAATACATCTGTGAATAGCATCTTTGGCTATGTCTACACTAGAAAAAGTTATGTCGACTTTGTTAAGTTGACTTAATAAGGTCGACTTAACATCGACTTAAAGTCAACCTTATTAAGTCAACTTAACAAAGCGGTGTCCATGGACGTGGACTAAGTCCACTTTGTTAAGGCCTAACTGCCCTTATGTCGATTTAACAAAGTGGACTTAAAACATCCACACTGTGCTTAAATCAACCTAAAGAAGGGTTAGGTCGACCTAAGGAGGATTAGGTCGACCTACCCAGAGGTTCTTATTAAGTCAATTTAAGCTTTCATTAAGTTGACTTAAGGAATTTCTTAAGTCGATTTAATGAAATCCTGGTGTGGATGGGGACTAAGTTAGGTCGACTTAAGCCTCCTTAAATTGAGCTGACTTGAAAGTGTAGACATAGCCATAGATTTCAAAAGTGCTAAATTTAAAAACAAAAATGAAATAGTTTTAGGAAAGCGGACCGTACTGAAGAACCTGTGGTTATAAAAGTGGAGGAGTACTTTTACAAGAAAGAGTTGAAGAAACTATCCGTAGCCTGCATCCCAAGATGTGGGAGGAGGGAATCCTAGGTAAGGCTTATAGACCAAGTTGGTTAAGCATACAACTCAAACGGGTGATTAAGAGACAGCGGAGAGCCTACAAGGAGTGGAAGATGAATGGGAGGGTGTATCAGCAAGGAAAGCTATCTCTTGGAGATCAGTAGATATAAAGTGAGAAACACCAAAATCCAAATAGAGTTGAATCTTGCAAAAGGAATTAAACCCCTGAGTGTATATATATACTAGATATTCTATAGCCATATGAATAAGAAGAAAACAAAGAAAGAAATGGGACTTCTAAGCACTGAGAATGGGGTAGATAATGATAATATAGGAATGGACCAATATCTAAACAAATAGTTTGCCTCAATTTTTAATGAGGCTAATGATGAGCTTAGGTATAGTGGTAAGATGACTAATGGGAATAAGAATATGGACGTAGAAATAAACACATCTGGGATAGAAGACATACTCAGACTTGCATCTGGGATTTATGCTGGGGGCCCTGCAGCAAAGGGGTACTTTATAAATAAGACTATCATAACTATTATTTAACTGAAGTAACTACCACTACAGTAAGTTTTATTGTCACAGGCACCAGGGGCAATACTTTGAAATAACTAGATTAACTACTTCAATCCAATACTACAAAACTAAATGAAAAAGAAAAACAAAACAAAAACAAAAACACCCAGCTCCAGCTATCTTGCTGGAATCATCAATGATCACTATTTTTTAGAAATAGATTGAGGTCTAGGTTACAAAGTTCAAATACGTATGTAAACTCCAGAGCTGTTTGCGTTAGGAATTTGTCATTCCGTTTATAAATGGACAGATTATTTGGATTGGGAGTGTTGTCACTGATTTCAATGGGAACAGAATGTATCCCTTGATTATTATCTCTTTTCCAAAGGTGGCCTTTGGCTATTGGGGGCCCTGGGCAAAGGCCCATTGTGCAGTCCCCTATAGGCCTGTAGGGCCCCCTCTGTGGCCCTGCCTCCCCCACCACTCTGGCCCCAGCTTCCCTCACATGGCCCTGGCCCATTGGGCCAGCTTCTCCTTCTGCTGCAGACCAAGGCAGATGTGACTTTTGGGATAGGCGATGGGGCCCCTTGCAGCTCGGGGCCCTAGGCTTGCGCCTGCTTCACCTACCCCAAAAGCCACCTCTGCTCTTTTCCTTCTATTTTCATTCACAGTTACCTTGGATAGCAAACTGACCTGTGGTGAGTCTGATCCTGTGTTCCTGGATTAATACAATTATTCCAGTAAATTTAGAATTGGAAGGAAATTCTATAGCTGTGCCTTCCCTTATGGTTTTGGAAGCTTCCTTTTGTTGCTTCTTGAACTTTCTAGAGTATGTGAAAGGGAAAAAAAAGAAAGTGTTTAATCTGGGGTTGGGTTCCAGATAGTTTTCCCACTTTCATTGCTTTCTTTTAAATGCAGGCTTCCATTATCTAGTCTCCTTCATTGCTCCTCAATTCAGATGATAAGGTGTCAAATAATTGGAAAAAGATGGATTCTGATCATTAGTAGGTAAATAGATCTGGGGGAAAAAAATAAACCTACACCAGTTAAACTGTTACATCTTAGCCATTTATTTTCCTCCCATTCTGACGAAGTGGAATTTTCTCCCACAAAAGTTCATGAGATAAATAAATTTGTTAGTCTTTCTAAGTGCCACAGGACTCCTTGTTTGTTTTGCTGAACTAGACTAACATGGCTACCCCTTTCGATCTTAGTTATACTCCTGCATTTCTTGTTCATTCTTAATACCATGCTTAATACCATGCTTAATACCAAGACCACATGTTTTTTTTTTCTCTGATATCACTAGACTAACCAGAAACAAAAATATCAAAACTGTTCAACATTTTTTACTGTGAGATTTCTAGCCATGATCTGAAGAGTTAAACATTTTTGTAAGGATCTGTTCTTAAAAACCCTAACATTATCTCACTTTCTCCATCATCAATTTAGACAAAAAAACAGCAAATCACTCTG
>ML685780.1:13528722-13635239 GCA_007922175.1 Pelusios castaneus | reverse complement strand
CACTTTCTCCATCATCAATTTAGACAAAAAAACAGCAAATCACTCTGTTCTGCTACCACCTTTCTTTCTTGAACAAAGAGAAACCTCCTAAAGAAAGCACAACAAAATATCCAAGAATGTAATGTCAGGACAGTGTCTTCTAGGGGAAGTAGGATGGATATGATACTTCTGGTGTGAAGATGCATCTAAAAATATCTATGCTTTCCTTTGGGGCCTGGGAAAGGGAGCAAGGAGGAAAGATAGTAAAGGATTATGGCACTGGTAATAAAAAAGGATTTGGAATATATGGAGAAATATTAAGTGATTTGGAAACTTCTAGTTTCCTGGGCCAAGACATTTTTGAGTAGCAATGGCAAAAAGTAATCCCTTGTTTTCAGAGTTCTTCTATTGTGATTTAGCAACCTATTGACCCAAATGTATAAGGTTGAACTCTGGACGATGGGTTATAGCAAGTATAATTTACCCACTGTCTGTACTTCCGCACCATCCTTCACTGTGCACTGCTGGTTGCATTTAATTTGTGCCAAATGAAAGGATTTTGTGCACTGGACATTCTTATGACTAGCAGAGATCTGAAAATAAACTAGGAAGGAGTAGATGTTTTTAATGTACTTGGTAGAAAGTCAGAACTTACTGGTTTCCATAGTAACATTTTGGAATGGGAAGTCAAGTGGGAAGGTCTGTTAACCTTCTTAAACTTTTCATACAATTCCACCTTCCACATCACCAACACGGAAGATATGTAAAATCAAATCACAGGATGTGTTCAATAGAAAAAAAAGGAGCGAATGCAGAACACTTTAGCGAACTCTAGACACATGATTAATATCCCATTAAAGCAAACAATCTCAAGTGAAAAATTAATTTCTGCTTTAAAGATATTCATTGGCATTAAAACATTCACTGGAATGTCTTGAATTTTTTTTTCTGCCCTAATATGAAGGGTATATACTCTAATTAAATATCTTACTTCGGGAAGCAGGTGGGCGGGGGGGGGGGAGGGAATGATCTTAGGTTTTGATTCTGAGCTGCATCAGCCTATTTTGTATTGCTAGGACTATTTTATACATAGGTCTATTCTTTCAGGAAAGAGTCAGAGAACTGTATTCTATCTTGGCTTTGAAAAGGAGAAGCAGTTGTAGTATATTTATAAGCACACATTGAAAGTAGCGTTAATGAATGCTTGAATTTTCACTGATACATTTTATAGTAGGTTGAACATCATAATAATACAAAGGTTACGATGCTAACTGGAATGAACATGATGATATGAGAGCATTGCTTTTTTTTTACATGCACTATGTTAATGTAACAAAAGCTGTTACCCTGAGTGTACAAATATCTTATTGGTTCTGTAATATGAAAGCACAGTGAAACTATAAATACCCTACATATGTATTCTCTGACTTAGTTCAAACTCATCCTTAGATGTGTTTTTTTTTTCCATTCCTGTTTTAATATTAAATTACACATTTGTTGCTGCATTCAGTGACTAGATCTAATGCAGTCCTGTAAAGGTAATTCTAAGTCAAGGTAACATGGATAACATGAAAAAGGAAAGCGAGAGAAGAAAATTCCCCCACACCGACCTGGGAAAACATATTTTTGTGAGGAACTCACAGGCCATATTAAATTGTAATGTAGATAGAAGTGTAAGAAATTAATAGCAATGGCAGGGTATTTATGTCCATTGACAAGTGCACAGTCCATGGTGTGATGTTTTCTAAAACATTTATGCTTTCCTTTATAAAACTTGGAAGGAGGGTCAATATGGGCATGTATGATGTTAGTAAGGAAAAAATCTGAACAGACTATTTTTTCTAAATCCTGAAAGAGAGTCTAGTATCAAGTAGGTATTTCTCATCCTAGAGGCATGTTTTCCTCATTTTGCACCGTTAAGACTAACACATTTATTTGGACATAAGTTTTTGTGGGCTAGAAGTCACTTCATCAATGTGATGGATAAAGTGGGTTCTAGTCCATGAAAGCTTATGTCCAAATAAATGTATTAGTCTATAAGGTGCCACAGAACTCCTCAATAGTTTTGTTAAAACAGACTAACATTACTATTGCTCAGGGACTTTTCCTCCTTTTGATTCACAACCATATATGCCATATATCTGAGATCAGGACCTGGCTTTCAATTATTTAAAGCCCATATCACTAACATTAACATGACATTTCTCTCTCTCGCTCCTCCAATCAATCTATTGATATTTAGTACTACTCTGGATTTTTCTTCAATTCTCACTGTAAAGACCAAGAAAGAAATGATGACATTTACTCACTTTTTTCTTTCTATTTGTGCAGAAGAATGTCAAGGGACATGTGAATTTGACAAAAGAACCTATTTTTCCAATTGCCATTATAGTTTTACACAAACACATAAAATCATAATTTGCAATGGGAATGCTGATTCAAGAAACATACTTTAAAGTAGTTGCATTCTGTCTTATACTTTGTCTTGACACAATTACTACAGAACATGAAGAGGGCTTTAAACACTTCCATAAACTTGTCCTGCGGGGATTCATGCTGGATGTAGACAGAACAGCTTTCTACGCACTCTTTAAAATATAGGTTCGTTCAGATGAATGACACCAAGAGCTGTGTTGTTGAGACTCACTTGTTTCTCTCCCTCTCTGAGATGATGCTCCCCATCAAGAAAGAAGGAATTTATACAAGACCTCTCTTGTTCTATAGTATATTCCTAAACATTTGCAAGCATGCTGATTTTTCAAGATGCTCTTAGTCAAACCTGAACCCTGTTGGACAGGTGATTTTCAAGGATTTGGGGAAATTTCCAGCAATCCTGTGTGATTGGACACTGATAGTTCAGAATAACTGACTCTTTCAATTCTCATACATAGCACTCGGACTGTGTATTTAGTTGGAGGACTTGATTTTTCCTATTAGAATATGTCTGTTTTAAAAAGTAAACTCTATGAGACGGGAGAATCTCTCTCTCTCTCTATTTCATACAGATTTATGCACCCTGACAGCACTCAATATGTAACCATGTGGATAATCCCTAAACCTGGTTGACTATTATTTGATGACTACATAATTTAGCATTTTCTTCATTACTCAAACAACATATTCAATATTTATTTTACATTGTTTACTAACTCTGATGATAAAGACGTGGATTCAAATAGTCATTGGATTTGTAGAAATAACTAATGGTCTGGATTTGTAGAAATAACTAATGGTCTTATTTAAATGCTCCATTAAAAGCATGTCTCAAATACATTGCCACTGCTAGCTGTTGCTGTCCAAGAAAGGGCCAACCCCAGAATAGCAGATTAGCAGGTAAGGATTGAGGCATACTAGCAGAATATTAAAGACGTCTGCACAATCTCTGCCCAGAATATTACTGTTTTAAACCAATTATATTATTCATTTTCATGAGCACAAAAGAGCAGAGTTAACACACCAATTAGAAAAGGGGTGGCTATGTGGTCCCATGCTTCTCTCTTTAAACTTCAGTGTGTCTGCAAAGCATCATTTTCAGTAAGCCTTCAATTAGATTAGGAGTAGTGTAATGATGCTAACAAGAACATTTAAAGCACCTACCTCAAAAAATGGTCTATCAATATTACTGCTAAGGGAAGTAGTTCAAGCTTCATCATTTGGGAGATATAGAACTACTCTGGATAAAGCACTGCAGGGAACAACCTTCAATGATATAGGTGTAGATTAATTCATTGAATAGGTTTCTACCATCTCAGATTTATGAGAGTGTGTATGTAGAGCTTGATCACCAACATAAATTTCTAAAAGTAATTGGCTATCATGAAATGTTACACTTGGATTAACATTTGTCTGTGTTTTTAAGTGAGTGAAATCACCATTGTTTCCTACTATTTACATGCTTTGACTTAAAAGACACTTAATTCCTTAGGCTATATCTACACTAGAACAGTTAAGTCGATTTTGTTAAGTCGATTTAATAAGGTCGACTTTAAGTGTAGTGTAGACATAGCCCCTTGTCAACCTTATCAAGTTGACTTAACACTTTAAGTCGACTTAATAAGGTCAATTTAGGCACTAATCCCCATCCACACTGGCTTTAAATAAAGTTAAGGAGTCGATTTAAGGCTTAAATCGACCTAAAAATCAGATGTTAAGTCTATTTAAGATTTCCTTAAGTCGACTTAAGGAAATGCTTAAGTTGACTTAATAAAAGCCCAGTGTGGATATAGCTTTGTTTAGGTTGACTTAAGCCTCCTTAAGTCGACCTAACTTGCCAGTCTAGACACACCTTTTATGTGCTGTTTTAACAGACTTTAAAAAACTCCTGACCCTTATATTTTAAAAACAAACAAAAAAAAACAAACAACAACAAAACCCCACAAGACTGGCCATTTATTCACTTTGGACCTGACCAAAATCTCATGAAAGTTAGAAGAAACAAAGTATGGGGCTTTTGATTAGGCTTCTTGGCCCTAGATTGTTAGCAAGTAAATATAGCAAGAACAGAATTTGGCTCAGTTGCACAGCCTTTGGAAAATAAATTAACTGGAGCCTTTTGTTTCTTTGATTTCAGTATCATGACTCTACTCATGACTTTTTCACTTCCTTTCAAAAATTTTAATACAGGAAAGCCTTGCAGATCTAAAACCTTTAGAAAGAAAAGTCTTGTACTTGTAGATTTAAACCCCTACCTGGAGATAGCTCGACTGCACAAAAGACTGGATCCTACAACTATGGAAACTTGATTGGTGGTTTTTGAAATTGAGTTGAATGGATGCACGATGCAGGACCTAAAATTAAACTGTGAAGGTCTCCTGTTCAGCTAGGTATTTAAAGCACATGATTAAGTTTAAACTTGGACATAATCAGTAGTCACACTCATTTTTATAGTACTGGTTACATGCTTAATTATGTTTCTGAATCTGAACCAAAGCTAACGGGGTTTTATCCAAAACCAGAAATCAATAAGGCTCTTACATTGTACTGCAATGGGACTGGTATCAGGACCATAATCAGGGAACTGTTCATGAACTAACAAGGGCTATGTCTACACTGGCAGCTTAAGTCGACTTAAATTAAGCCACGTCCACACTAGGCTTTCATTAAGTCAACTTAAGAAATTCCTTAAGTCGACTTTATAACTACCACTCCTTAGGTTGACTTAATCCTTAAATTGACTCCATAAGTTGAGTTAAGGATGGTGTGGACGTGGAGTAACCCTTAAGTCGACTTTATTAAGTCAATTTAAGGGTGGTTAGGTCGACAACACAGTGGACTAAGTTGACAAAGTTCAGTCAAATTAGCCCACTTTGTTAAATCGACTTTAATAAGGTCGACTTTAAGTCGAACTAACTTTTTCTAGTGTAGACCTAGCCAAGGAGTTTATGGCTGTTTGTTACTGCCTGAACAAGAAATAGATGTCACTAAACTGAAACAGCCAATAAAGACTCTGACCCCCTTTTATCAAACATGAGAGCTGATTTCAGGAGAGTACTTGGAGGAGGAAGAAAGTGATGAAGAAATGAGTTCTCTTCTAGGGGAGAAGAGAGGTCAAAACTTGAAATGTGGCCAAACTGTTTCCTCAGTCACCTCAGGCTAAATCCAATATAATTTCTGTGAGTGAGAGCAGAATTTAGCTCATTGTATTAATTCAATTGCTCATTATTTCTTTAGATATATTTTTTCCTTTGGTGTTGTATTTTTCTTTCTCAAATCTGTCTGTTTGTTTAGTATTATCCCATGCTGATTGTGCTTTAACTGTGTAAATTGTCTGAATAAATTAATAAAGGTTTACTTTAATTAAATTGTAAACAAACTACATACATTTCTGTCTCCCTTTCATTAGCTAATGAACTGAGGACTTAATTAACACCAACACAATCTGTTTTCAGGGTAAAGTAAAAGCCACTATAAACCAAACATATTTGCAAAAATGCAGGTTATTGCAATGACAGGGCTTAAAGTACATCACATTTTGATTTCTAGAGGCTAGCTGGGGATTAGAGTGTATAAAATAAAACTGAAAACAAGTTTTATGGTGTTCAGTATAACCTCTTGTGTTCGTAATTTCTTTTATCTGTGTTTACACTTCAATATAACAATCAGGAAAGTGACGATGTAAAAAATGCCACCTTCTGAATCAAGTGATCTTTCCTTTGGATTTTATCTGCTCACTTTAATGTAAAACAGGCTTCTTTCTACTGACTTTTTTGTTTTGTTTTGTTTTAGCACCGCAGAGGTCAAAGAGCAAAGTGAATATTATCTTGATTATATTCTATTTTGATCCTTATTGCTACTTGAATTTCTATTATAAAACATTTATTCCCAGTTATGCTGCCTAAGTCAAAAAAAGAAAATTAATAATTCTTTAAAAAACATTAAATGAAAATATTTTGCTCAACTCTGACCAGAATAGTAAAATCCAATACTCTTCTGATTTTAGTCAATATAAAACACATCCAGATTCTCCCGTTCCTAGGCTATGTCTACACTGGCAAGTTAGTTCGAATTAAGGAGGCTTAATTCAAACTAACTAAAGCCATGGCTACACTAGGCTTCAGTTAGTTCAAATTAAGGGCTTCCTTAATTCGAACTAATAAGTTCGAATAGGGTATTTGAACTAAAGGGTTAATTCGAACTAACTAGTTCGAATTAACCAATGTGACCATGTTAATTCAAACTAATTTCATAATTTGAACTAACCGGCCATTGAAATGAATGGGGATCACTAAGTCGAACTAAATTTTCCTAATTCGAATTAAGCTAATTCGAACTAACTAAAATTTGTTTGAATTAGTTAGTTCAAACTAACTAATTCGAACTAATTTTAGCAAGTGTAGACATAGCCCTAGACTGCAAAGTATCAGAGGACCACCTTTTAGGATACTGCATTATACCAAATACAGTTTTGAATCTTTCACATCTCAGAGGTGGACCGATGAGAAATTCTGTGTTTTAAACAAATTTGTGGGACCAATCATATTTTACTTTTTTCTTTTTAAAAAAAGCCTCTCAGAAAACTCATCACACATTAGTTTAAAAAAAAACCCAAAACAAAAAAAGCATGGCCTTCACCAAGGGATTTCATCATTCAGTGAAACTAATTCACATTTGTAAAAAAAAAAAAAAAAAAAAAGGCAACCTTGAAACAATTCAGTCTTTTAAGTATTTATAAGTATTATAAGTATTAAGTATTTATAGTAATAAACATTACTATATCCAACTGATTCTGTAGGAAGCATTTTATATAGTTAGAAAATAATTAAAATAGTCAGTCAGTGCACTAAAGCTAAGAAGCTTATTCATGCAAAAAGTGTTATAATGGTCAGTGAACCAATTAATCAGTCTCGTGCTGCATGCCAAAGAAGAAAACTCCAGCAGCATACAACTCCTCTCTACCTAGGTATCATTCTGGCAGGAGTCACCAGATGGTGCAATTATACATTGTGTCTTACAAGTTATTTTCCTTAGCATGTGAGCAGTGAATTGTTTTTAAAGAAGAGCAATAATGCTGTTAGTGTTGTGAAGTAGAAATCTCTTTGGGGGAGATGTTACAAGCAGCAGGACATATTGCTGTCTTCATTAATCTTTCTTTCTAGAATCAGTTCTTGAGGCATAGCTGCTCCTTGTGAATCATGTAATGGTATTTTGACTGAGATCCCTGAAAGAGGAGCTTGTTTATACATTGTTTGCAAGCAGTTCTGTCTGTAAGTATGTAAATAAAACAAGTTACACTATGAAAATTCTCAACTTCGTATCATTGAATTCTCCTTCAATGAGGAACCAACCTGCAAGGCCCCTTTCTTCTTACTGTGCACAGTGTGTTTATGGGGGGAGCTCTATGTTTTGAAGGATGAAATTCAGGCACTTGTCATAGGGAAATGATACTCAGATGTTATTTATGATTGGGGAGACTTTTGAAATGAAAATGGTTTTACCTTGGCTTGCTTCCTTAAACAAGAGTGAGGCTTTGACCTCAGGATGAAAGGAAACAAATGCTCCTAGCAAAATCATTCCTGCTGAACCTAGGTGTTGACTGGTGTAGCTTATCCAGTGCTTCCCTTGTCCAATTGTGCTTAGCCTGTGAGATCTCAGACAGAATCACAGCACTGGGTGACAAAAATGCATACTACCATTTCCTCCTCCTCCCCCCTATTCTTTCCCCCCCCCCCCCCATTAATGCATATCAGTGTCTAGAGTCTTTTTTATTTCATACTTTAATGATAAAAGCCAAATTTATCCCCCAGTGTTATCTTATAGAAGATCTGGCAGGATATCAGATCACTAAGTGTTAATCACAAAATAAATGGTTTTTACCCCAATAGTCTCTGTCTTTTCTTTTCTTTTGTGCACTCATTTATGAGACGATTCAATAAACATTCAAGTTTAAAGGCTCAATTATCTGCAATACTTGTTGAAGTATCTGGCTTTTATTTTACACAATTATTCTTTTCCATACATCATTTACCATACACATGATTAAAGAATAGTGTTTTATTTTTGCATGATGGTACCCTTTGAAAATTAAGAACATGACAAATACAATAGGCCACATACTCAGCTGGTGTCCGTGTGTGATAGTCCACTGAAAATGCACAGTTTCTTGCTTAAAATCTACTTTCTTAAAAGGAGGAATATTTATTTTGGAAACTTTGTTTTGGTTCATGTTAATTAAGTATACCAAAATGTGTCAGGTAGTTCTGTATATATCACTTTTCATGATCAGCACCATAAACTCTTAAATAAATCTTCAGATCAAACTCAAAATGGTTATAAAATGAAAAGTCTTAGGTGATGTGTGATCAGTGGAACTGTAGATAATGGCTTAGGAGGAATTTATGTTGGTGAGGAACCATGGGGTAAAAAATATAAATCTGGGGCTGACTGCAGAAAGACATGTAACACTGGCTTTTCAGCATGTTTGTTTATATTCTCTTCCTTAAATTTCTGCCTTACTCCTGTATAACTTTTTCAGCAGTGCCAACATCACATGGTCAAAAATCATGAGAATGGTTTAAAATAATGAGATTTGAAAATAAAATGTATTTTTAAAAATTATTTTTATTTGACATTTGTTTGCTGAGCCAGTAGAATATACTGGGTTCACATTTTTAAGCTTTTTTCCACAACCATGAAGGCTGGAAATTTACTTTTATTCCCATCTCTTCTCCTCTCCCAAATTAAAACTAATGTAATCACATGATTTCAGGAGCAGTAGATTTAAGAAAAATAGCAAATGTTGTGAGACTTTCAATAAAATTATGCGACTTGGAAACATTGGCTAGTGCTAATGAACCACATGGTAAATGATGGTTGCACAGCTACTGTTTCTCAAGTTTTATAATGAATAGAAACCATGGCATAATTTTAAAATTAGTTGCAAGAGTCTTTATTTAAAAAAAACAAACAAACAAAAAACCCAGTTTCACTTTTTAAAAAATGATGAATTTCCATTTCTTTTTCTTTTTTAAGTGAAATTGTCAAATTGTGCCATTTTCTAAAGGGGAAAAAAAGTTGGAGATGAAAATGGCATTTTGTTTTAACATTTACGTTAATAAATAGTAAAACAAGTAAAAAATTAAAAAGGGTCACAGTTGAAATAAAACATTTTGAAATTATCAAAACAAAGTTTTCTATTGACCTTGCCTTTTTTGGGGGCGGGGAGGGGAGGGATTGTCAGTTCAATTCAGTTGATAATTCAGTTTTTCATCCTGATTCAGGATGGGAAGATGTTTTCAAAATCTCAATTTCTTGCCCATCTCCAATTTTTATAGCACTTAAAAATCGCATCTAAACACAGCAGAATACCTGCAAGATGCTGAGTAGTCAAGTACAATTTCAATGGGATTGAGCACTCTTTTCAGAACTGAACCCACTGTTTTGTTATTCCAACACAAACAGTATCAGTAGCAGCTCTGATTAGGACATAGCTATAATTCAACATATTAAGCACTGGGACCAAGACACAAAGGCTATGTCTACACTTGCACTTTTAAGTCGACTTAACTAAGTCGACTTAGTGTGTCTACACTTAAAATTAAAGTTGACTTAAAGGGGAACTTACAAAGTCGACCTAGAGAGTCCACACTGGATGCTCTAAGTCGACTTCGTGGGGCTAGGGGGACCTTGGGCAGGTCCACAGTGGCGGGGGAACACCCCTTGTGTGCAATGGGGCAAAGGGGGACAGGGACCCTGGCAGGGCAGAGCCCTGTGTGTGATGCTGTCTGGATTTAGGGAAGCATTTATGATATTATTTTCTATGGATATCTCATAAATGCTATAATCCATAGGAACTATGTCATGTTTGGTATCAATAGAAAGGTAGTCATTTGCTGGGAATGATTATATAGTTTATGTCTAGGAATTCTATTTCAATTAGAAGTTTGAATTCCTAACTTCTAATTGAAATAGAATTCCTAGACATAAACTATATAATCATTCCCAGCAAATGACTACCTTTCTATTGATACCAAACATGACATAGTTCCTATGGATTATAGCATTTATGAGATATCCATTGAAAATAATATCATAAATGCTTCCCTAAATCCAGACAGTGTCACACCCTGCCTACATGCCCTGCCCTTTGGGGGGCATGCCAGGCTCCCCCTGTGCCCCCCCCGGCAGGGAGGGCATTGGTGTAGTCCTGCGGTAGCCCTAAGTCGACTTAGGGCTACCCCAGGGCTACACTGGCTTAATTCAACTTTAAAAAGTCGAATTAAGCCTTAAGTCTAATGAAATCTAGGTTTAATAAAGTCGACTTTATTTTCCTTAAGTCGACTTAAGGAAACTGTAGTGTAGACACAGGGTAAATTAAGTCAACTTAAGCAAGTCGAGTGTAGACACAGCCAAAGATAGTTTCCCCAAAGCTTCAACCTATTTTATATGCATTTTTTGGCATTGCAAAGCTGAATGATAATGTGCCAAAGTGTCAGATGACCAAAAAAAAAAAAAAAAAAAAGGAGTAAAAGCTGTCAAAATCTAAGGGCTTGTCTGTATAGGGACACCCAGTTAGTGGGGATACTCCTATTAGAATTATCCTTAATCTGATTTGGTTTAGTTCACTTCTAGAATGAATTAAGATCAATAAAAATATAGCACTTTAATTCTGAATAAAAGTGTCCACATAGCTTACTGAAGTTTAACTAATCCACTTTAAAGGCAAATTCAGACTAATTTTCCTGAGCATGTCTGTGTAGAGATGTCTAAAACTAAGAACTCTTGATTTTTAATAAATGAGACTTTTTAAAAGTAACATTTTAAAAAATTGTTTTTTTCCCCTCCATGCTGCTTTCTTCTTTTCAATATAGACCTCATCATATAATCATAAGAGCTTCCAAGGAGAAATGCAATTCTTGACTTTAGTATCACAGATTAATTTCTTTTCTTGTAAGACTGAAGAACAAGTAGACCTGCAATACCACAGGGCTTTGATGTAGATACTACCTACACCAATGGGCGTAGTCCTCCCATCAGCATATGTAAATCCACCGTCCTAAGAAGTAATAGCTAGGATAGCTAAGACAATGTAAAAATTCTTCCATTAACCTAAGACTGTCTACACTTGGAGTCAGGTTGGATTTTTTTACACCCCTGAATGATATAGCTGGGTCAACCTAAGTTTCATTTTTGCTAGTATTAGAGGAAACCCTAAAATTTACTACATCTTTATGTTAACTATTACTTTGAAAATTAGTACTTTTCCTTTTCTCTTTTTCCATCTCATTCTGATTAAATGGGTTGTCAGCAGATTAGCTATTAAAAGGTCTAAGTCAAATGCTTGCAAACTTTAACTACTGTCTGGATGCAGGCACCTATGTAGAGCCAATATTCAGTAATAGAACTAATGAATACAGAACTTGCAAGTCACAGATTGAGGATAAGGTGCAGGGGCACACACAGAAGCTGTCATCTATACTGGAAACTAAAACTGACTGCTCTTCCGTGTCAGTTTCTAAGCAGCAGCCCTCAAGTGAGTAGGACAGGCTAGTGCGTAGAATGTGGGACAAACTTGTCTGTGGACTTCTGCATAATTGTCATTTTTTTCCCTTTTATTGAACTGAAAAACATTTGAGCCTCTGCTTAAAAAAATCAGGGAGTTAGGTGCATTTATAGAACTCCTTTTTAATGTCTAGGAGAAATGGAAACTAAAATATTATATTTAATGCATTAAATTAAATCTTAAGAAATTAGAAGAAAATAGTTTTCATATAGAAAACTTTGTACATTTACAGGACTAATTTACACTAAATAAGCAATTTAAAGGTCTTGCCATTTAGCAGAACTTGCTGGATAATTATAAAAAGAATTTGAAAACATTCTACTGAATAAAACCAGCAAGTTTGTCTGGCTGTCATTCATTGGCTCGGAAATATATATATATATATATATATATATATATATATATATGCAGCATTTTTCTGATGCCTGCTTTAAAGTTTATCAAAAGTGGATTTTTTTTTTCAAATTCTAGGGCAAATCAATCTCCTTAATATTCATCAAAGCCATTTAAAAACCCTCTCATGGGAAGCCAAAAGAGGTTTTCGTGAAGAAGGAGGATGAGAAATAAATACAAATAATTTTAAAATCCATTCAATTGGTAGGTATATGAAATATGGTAGTTGTGGGAGGACACTATCATTTCCATAAAATATTGCTTCTCAAAACTCCAGGTCAGAGAAATGACAAAAATTAAACAAATTTAATACAGTTTGACACATAAGGTGCTGTGAATACACCCTTTTGAAAAAGAATCATGCAGAAATTTGAATAATGATTGTAGCGATGGAGTGCTAGGCGAGTGACAGCATAATGGGAAATGGAAGCCAATGAATTCTAGTCCATGCACTTGGCAGATGTGTTGTTGGAAATTACATGCAGAAATACACAAACGTTCTGTGAAATGCTACCAGTTCAGATTAATAATAATCAAACAACTAAATGAACAAATATCTCAAATATATATGGTCTTATAATTTCTTGGTGTCAGAGTTACAGAATAAAGTGAATTTAAAGTCTGCTATATAGCCAATTAATCAGTATGATTTTTTTTCTTTTCTCAGAAAGAAACTGCAACAATTACATTTGGATTCCACAATGTAGCAAAATATAATGCATTACCTTGTACAAAAAAGAATGGGAAAAAGTTCCTCTCTCACACCTGAAAGCAAGGACATTCTCCTGAATATTTCAAAGCCCCAGTGATTTCTCCACGAACACTTACTGTATCCAAAATTTAGGTTATCCAGCCACAAAATGGAAACTATACAGAGCTGACAAACTACATACTTAATTCTGTACAAAAATCAAAAACAAAAAAACCCAACCACCACCAAACAGGCAAAGGAACATTTCTAGGAGCGGTTTGTGTTGCTTTACAGCTGTATCAATCTTTGCTGAATGATCAAGAACAATCAAAACTTCAGGAAAATCTCGGTTCAATGATAGGAATAAAAAAGGCCAAATTCAATGTAGAAATTGTTCACAACAAATATTTTACTCTCTACACTTCGGAGTCGGCAGAATTTATACTAAACTCAAACAGACATACACAAAATTAAACTGCCTTTTTCTACATTCCATATTGAGGGTTTTTTCCCTCATTGGCAGAGGGAATGGTGCCTCAAAAAATTGTTCAGAATCTCTGTTTGCTCCCTTCCTCTGTCCTTGTGATAAAGCAAACTTAAAAAAAACCAAAACAATAACCCAGTATCTCCTTTCATATACACTCACTAGGTCCTCAATGAGGACTCAGTATTCAAAAATTACTCCTTTCTACTCCTTTAGATACTCTGTGTAGATTACAACATTTGTGTATGGGACAAGTTTAATATCTATTTCCTGATATTCTAATGGAGTTTGCTATTAAACAAGAATTAAAATCAGCACAAGCTTCCATAGGAGTGGAGGTTCTTAGCAGTTCAAACAGTTGTTCAACGTCTTGTAGGAGTAAGCTTAAAGGCTATGTCTACACTTACTAAAATTAATTTGAATTAATTAGTTCGAACTAACTTATTTGAACTAATTTTAGTTAGTTCAAATTAACTTAATTTGAACTAGAAAAAATTAAATTCCAAAGGGGTAGCTGTGTTAGTCTATTGTAGAAAGACAACAGAGTCTTGTGGCACTTTTAAAGACTAGACTCTGTTGTCTTAGAAAAAAATAGTTTGAACTAAGCAAGTGCCATTCATGGCACTTGCTTAGTTCAAACTAGCGATTTCCATTGAATTCAATGGGCCGGTTAGTTCGAACTAAGCAATTAGTTCGAACTAACATGGCCACATTGGTTAATTCGAACTAACTAGTTCGAATTAACCCTTACTTCGAATAGTCTATTCAAATTTATTAGTTCGAATTCAGGAAGCCCTTAATTTAATTTAAACTAATTAAAGCCTAATGTAGCCCTGGCTTTAGTGAGTTCGAATTAAGCCTCCTTAATTCGAACTAACTTGCCAGTGTAGACATAGCCAAAGTGCCAAGATCTTTCAATTTAGGTAGGGAAGCCATGAATTTTCTGGCACGTTAAGCAGGATTTTCCCACTATGTACAAAAACCTCAAGTATCTTGGGGCTTCCAATTCCAAAGAAAGGCTCTCTCTTGTGTGGAAGTGCTTTATCCAAGCAGGGGCAGGAGTCACCAAAGCATCCCTTTCTTGATATATATGCAGTAAAAATGGACCATTGCTTAACTACACTTGAGAAACTAATCTCTGACATACTTCTGTGTGTTCAAGGAAGTAAAGGTTAAGTATTTAATCTGACAGTGACAACACCTCTTATATTTCATGTTCAGTACTCACCAACAGACATTAAAACAACTTTTTACTAGTTACTGAATATTTGGCTTAGAGACAAATAAACTAGCATTATGGGAAAGGATACACACTTATAAATTCTTACTTCATTAGAGTCCTGATGGCTATTCTGATATGCCAGAGGAAAAGATAGAAGGAAAATACAGTGCATATATTTAAGTTGCAGATTGACAGACCCTTATCATAAACAATTTACACATATAATAGTGTGCGTTTTATTTTAACTTCTTTCTTCAAAAGTGAATGACAATCCATATACTTGGAGCAACAAAACAGCATGCTGCATACTAGGAGCAGAGGAAAGGACCTTTTTGCCTTTGGAAATATAATGCTATTCTGTAGGATCTTTACTGTCCATAAAGAGGAAAAAGAACCATAGTTTTAAAATGTCATGCAAAATACCCTTACACACACAAAGCAGCATAGAACAAAGAAGGTCTGAGATACTTAAAAGTTCCAGGAAGGGTAGATATTTGAAGTCTATGTCTTTCTAGCTTCTCTTATGATAATTCAGCCTCCTGGCCAGAGCACTGAACTAGATCTACTCAACAGACATGGGTTCTAGTCCAGGCTTTGTCACTAGCCTACTAGCTGATTATGGTTGAGTCACTTCACTTATATGCACCTCACTTTTCCCCTTCTATAAGACAGGGTAAATTTTACTGTCCTCCTTCATAAAACAGTTTCAGATTTACTGCTGAAAAGCCCTGTGTAAGAATTAGATACTGTACATACAAGGTAGTACATGGTGCCAGATTGATCCCTGTGTAACTGTTGATTACATTGCAATTAAAGCAGGGATGAATTTGGCCATTCACTCTTTTCATGACAAGTTACAGAATTCAATAGACTATACAGCAATTCAAGGAAACTGGCTCCAAAAGGGAAAGAGAAATATGGATTGCCAAAAACAGCTGATTTGTCATCAATCAGCTGTTTATCTGCAAATTAAAATATATAACAGCCATCCAAATTGTCTAATTTCTACCAGAGGTTTGAGTGCTTTAACCTTTACTGATGCTGTGCAATTCTGATTCTGTACTTTGTCCCATTAACTTCAGTGGACCTGCTCACATAAAAGAATAATGTACTTCTCAAGTAAGGGATGCAGAATTCAACCTAAACTATCTCTACTAAATTTAATACCAACCATCAGCTTTCTGGAAAAGACAAATGGAGACTGTTGTGTTTCTCTCTTCTTTTAATGCCTGGGTACCTAAAGAAAACATTGTTATCTATCAGGCCAATGACATTAAGGTCAGCATAATGTAAATGTTAAGGAAGAAGGGGAAGAGACTAATAGGAGTACTACAGGAAACCTAACCATGAGCTTATGTTTTTATATTAGATGTATGCAGCAATTCAAGTCTGGTATTAAACATGGCTGTAGTGAAAGCAATAGAACGGAAGGAGAGAGTTAAGAGAGGTCTATTTTTACTGCACTTCTTTCCCCCTCTTTGGCCAGGCATGAATATATGCCTCTATATTAAAGGTACATATAAGCATATGTTTGGTAAAGATTTGTGTGGCATGACAAAATACTTATTCCTAGAAACAATCTATTTGCTGAAATATAACAACTTGACTTTTTTTTATCAGCTCAGACAATTGAATTATTCAGTGATTTTGTTTTCCTTAAAGTAAAATATTTGGGAGATGTTTCTATTTTGCAGCAGGCAAGATGCGTGTATTGATAATTAAAGAGGAAGGAAACTTCTAACATGTATCTTGATCTTAGTGGAATGAAGTGTGAATCACAAAAAGAAAAAAAGAGATATGTGGTTCACTCAAAGAGAAGTGGTGTGCGGAAAAGTGTGTGTGTGTGGGGAATATTTTGTTTTTTTTAAAGGAAAATGTGGACCCGATTTTCCATTGCCTTGCCCCAGTACAGTCATTTACAACCATCAAAAGAAAATGCAACTATTCAGGATATGTGGATACTGAAATCACTGTGTGACTTCAACTCAAGTAGATACATCTGAGCTAGCATTAATCTAGCTGACTCACATCCTGGAGCACTTCAGTTGCGGCAGTGCATGCTTCCATGCAGGCTGTACAAATCTACCCAGAACCCCAGGTAATTACTCGAGGGGCAGCCTAGACTGAAGAGCACACTGCTGCAGCTTCATTGCTCCAGGACACAAGCTGTCTAGATTAATGCTAGCTCAGATATGCCCACTTGAACTGCAGTCACATCCCATGATTGCTGTATAGATATATACTTGGAATAATAATTTTACAATCATGTTGCACAGGTAAATGACTACAAAAAGTGCAGTTTTATTATTATATATTATTTGCATTGGATTTCCAAGCTCCATTGTACTAGGCACTGTACAGACATATAACAACAACAAAAAGGGGGGGGGGTCTCTTCCATGAAGAGCTTACATTGGGGGAACAATAGGCAACATCTACAGTCTAAAAATGAAAGTTTATATTGCAAGGATGGTTCAAAACATTTGTCCAAATAAAAGGGCCCCCAGTTTCTGGGGAAGCCACCCCATCAGCAACAAGCTGAAATATTAACGTTATTTTCACTGCTCATGACTCATGGGGTAAGCACTGTTCAGTGTAGGTAATAACTGAAATATTTTTCAGGAAACAAGGTCTCTTGCTCTTATTGCAGTTCTGGCTTTAATATAGTGCATATATAGGTTTTCTCTTCCTGCTGAGCCAAAAAATGTTTGTCTATTACTCCTGTAACTCCCCCCAACCCATCAATTCTGAATGGATGGAGTCAGATTCTTTCATTGATTCCTATTTTATACAACTATCTCCTTTGAAGTCAGTGAAGATACAGATGTAAATCCATTTAAGCAGGAGGAGAAACTGGACCATTACCTCCTTTTCTTATATCCCTTAACCTTTCCATGGTCTGAACACCCCTCACATGGCTAATGTAAATGTATTCACATTAATTGCATTACACTTTGTAGAATAACATTAAATCATGAAATTTATTGAAAAACTCTAATTTATAAAGTACACTACCTTGAACTTATTTTTCAGTCAGTGGCAGTTTTCTTTTTGTCCCTATGGCTTAATTAGATCCAAATTATCTTCATTCATTCTGCAGCACACACAGTTATTTTTAAGAACTACATTTCTACCAGAGTTTCCAGAATTATAAGACATGTCTTCTTTAGCCCTAAAATTGTCCTGACTGAATTGTGATCAAGTCAATAGTGTATGGAATGGAATACTAGCACTGAAGTTCTCCAAAGTGCCAGACCACAGACAAATAGCAGATGCAGTCTGTAAAATGTATAGGTCAATATTTTTCAGCTGATACATTCATTGCAGATGAAAAATATGTCCACAACAGTGAAGACCTAGTTAGGGGTCCAGTCACTTCATGGAACTTAGAACTGCTGGGAAGAACAGAGAACAAAAAGACAGTCCCTCCTCCCCGGAGCTCTCAGTATTCTAGGAAACAAAGTAAGAGAATGTTGGGAAGATATGGCTGTACATATGAAATAAAGACACTTGTTCATAAAAAAGCCAGAATGATGAAACCCCAAATTAAATAAAATAGTATCTTTTGTGTTTTATAATGCTCCATAAAGAATTATAAACCACCCCAAAATTGTATACAAGAATACTATTTGTCATTGCATTTTTAATAGAATGTGCCACATTGAAAGTATTTAAGAGCTGAGTAGAGGAAAGGTCTTTAAATTTATTAGCATGGGAAAGAAAAGTAATTGACATAAACCAAGAAACTAATAGAATTAGATCCATACATCACAACTGAAAACCACAACTTGTCCAAATAGAACGAATTATACAATATTCAGAAAACACTGCAACAGCCTTTTCTAGCAGAGATAGAAATTTAGAAAAGGGGCATAATTTAAAATAGTTGGATTTTCCTGGCCTTTCTAAGGGTGCGTCTACACTGGAAACTTACAACGACTTAAAGAGGCTTAAGTCAACCTAAACTACTCCCTATCCACACTGGGCTTTTATTAAGTCAAGTTAAGGAAATCTTAAATCAATTTAATAACACCTGTTTTTAGGTTGACTTACGCCTTAAGTTAACTCCTTAAATCCACTTAAAGCCAGTGTGGATGGGGATTAGCGCCTAAATTGAATTTAAGTCAACTTAAAGTGTTAAGTCGACTTAATAAGGTCGACTTTAAGTCGACTTAAAGTTGACCTTATTAAGTCAACCTAAAGTCGACCTAGCTTTTCTAGTGTAGACATAGCCTAAGAATAGAGTGCTTTGGCAAATATGTAACAGAATATAACACTTCTGGTGTAACTGGTATTATGATTAACAAAATCACGCATACTTGTAGCTACAATAAAGACAAAGCAAACCTAGAAAAGAACTGGGAGCTGGGGCAGGGACTTACTAGAAATTATAGCAGAAAATGTCTGGATACCACAATATTTCACAGTTGGGGTTTTGAATAGTAGGCTTTAGATAGTGAAAGAGAGAAGAAAAAAAGATAATTTCTGTTCAATATATTTCCATTTCCGTGTTATTTCTTTTCACCAGAACAAACGATTCTAATGGCAATTCTTCAAGGAAATGTTGAATAGTTAGATTCTGTAGATAAAAGTCTGCCCTCATTTGTCCCTGTGTGACTCTACTGATGTTGATGGTGTTATATGGCTTAATCTGCAGGCAGAATTTGGCCCTGTATTACTTAAACACATCAGATGTTTTCTGAGTTGTTTTCCACATATATACACCTTCTCCAATTAGCCTCTACAAAATGAGTCATGTACTGTGTTTCCATCAATTCTTAAAAAGGATAAAATACTTATGCCTTCTTCTCTTTCTATTCTCATGTACCACAAGCTTTTACAGCTCCTTTTACACCCTTAACAGCCATTTCACTGTATATAAAATCTTGTGGTATAAGAATTGGCAGGATAAACAGAGATATGACATAGATTATGTGTTATACCAAATGATAGAGGACACAGGCAGAATTACCGTACAAAGGGAAAGGGTACTCAAAAAAGTACCATATGTCAAAAAGACGGTGCCTATTCCGGGAACTTACAATCTAAGTAGCTATCTGGTACTAGTATGAAGGAGGGATAAAAGCTCCTTGTTATTTTCAATGAGTCATAAAGCTGACAAGAATGACCAGTTCTTGGCAAAACATGGCTGTTTTCAAGTTGCTAAAACCTGAACCTCAAATTGTAATAGGCATAGTCATCCTGGATAGAATTTTATGGACTTCTGCAAGTTCCCTTGAATGCAAGTATGACCAATTTTCTGAGGTCAGATAACAAAAAAACTAAAAAAGACAGGAAACTACCCGCATCATTCCTTCAACCAGAAAACCAGGCCCCTCTTTCTCTCTCTCTCTCCCCATGTAGGTCCCAATGGAAGAATGTATTATGTGAGGAACTGTAAGTAGGTGGTGTCACCATTAATTAGCCCTTACCAAAAGTTAACTTTGTGCATAAGCAAAACAGAGCTGGTATTGACCAAGGACATGCCTTGCTCCTACCAGGTAGTAGACATACCTTGTTATTTTACAGAGCTTGCAAGTTAAGACCGAGGCAAAGGAATGTTGTAAATAAGTGTGAAAAACACCATGCTATTTCCCCACTTAGTAAGCTCAAAAGGTATAAGAAGCTGACAAGTAGCCCCCCCTAATTGGAACCACGTTGGCGCAACTGCTGTGTTCGCCACCACGAGCCATCGCTCCCCATGCTCTGCCCCTGAAGTCATTTAACTGGGGTTCCCGTCTGCTGAAGGGACGTAAGTATTGGTGCTTTCCTATTTCTTTTCTTTCTTGGCTCTCTTTTTCAATAAAACTGTTTTGCTTTTACCTTTTTTCTTCTCTCCCAGTGTTGTACCCACTAAACCCATCGAATCTTAGGACCTGAGCTATAGTTGCTGGCTAGTGTCCTGTAAGACCCCGGAGATTCTTGTTCAAAACGACACATTGAGCACACTATCCCTATGTTATGTGATATATCTTTAAATTACTCTTTTATTTTAAAATGTCTTGTATCAATTATCAGGCTACCCTACTATTCTTTTTTTCCCCCCTATGAAATGTTTAACATTGTTTTAGGCTCTAGAGTGCCTTTAATTATTTTTATGACTGTTTTAAAAAATCAATAACATTTTAAAAACTGAAAGTTTGCATGATTGTTTTCTCCCCTCAATGGCAAAACACCCATCTGTGTAACCATTGTGATTTTACCAGAAAATAAAGGAACCAGAATTACATAGATGAGGTCATTGAATGTATGGCTTTCAAATGTGTTACAATAGCCAAGCAACAGACATCATTTAATGTACCCTCTCTACACCCACACACATAATACAACATTTGAATGATTATTATGCTTATTTTAAGATGAGGTATGATGTGGAGTTCTCATGTTGTGTTATTACCATAGAAACGGAATAAGCAATGACACCATCAACATATTAAAATGACCACTATGAAATAGTTTTATTAGTTGTTAGTTTAATGACACCCTCTTATTTCAGGGTGTAAAATTGTAACTTCAAAGCATCAAAACAACAATCCAAAGTGAAAAAGAAATCTAATAATTCATTTGCACAAGTATCATTGAAATGTAATTTGGTGAGATTTCTAGTCAAAATTATCACCAATTTGTTTATCGTTATTTCTATTTAGAGTGCATGGGTTACCAGTCTTCATTGTCTTGGCAGATACACAATTCTGAACAGATAAGATAGGTCTGATTACAGACATTGCATAGGACGCTCTGATTACCTCAGAAGAATGAATGTCATGCTTCAGTGATATGTCTTGTGATGTTGGACTATCCTCAGTCTGTTATTGAAATACCATTTTTGCCATTGCATGGAAGGTGTTCTTTCCATCAGTGGTCTCTATATGATCATCTTCATGGCTGAAATTTCTACCAACATGAAATAGGGCAATTCTGTTTAGAATTAACACATCTCCCTGGGGTCTACTTCAATTTTTGAAGCACGAGTGATGAACTGCCTCAGCTCATCAGAAGTGATGTGGAATCCATGAAGGTGTGGCATGCCAATCAAACTGCAAGTCTCAATCTCATTGTATAATTGTGCAACAAGGCTTATGTGAAGTGATGTGACAATTCTGGAACTCTTAGGCTATGTCTATACTTGTAAATTTAGGTCGACTTTAGCATGTCTACACCTAAATTTTAAGTCGACTTAGGGAAGAACTTACAAAGTCCACACTAGACACCTAGGTTGACTTCTAGGGGTAAGGGGGACCTAGGGCAGGTCCACGGGGGAGAGGAGGGCACCCCTTGTCCAGTGCCAGGGGGCTCAGCCTTTGCCCCATTGTACCTGAGTACAATGGGGCAAAGAGGGACAGGGACCCTGGCAGGGCATAGGGGCAGGGCTCTGCCCTGCCCTGTGGGAGGGCATGCCAGGCTCCCCCTGTACTCCCCCCCCCCGGCAGGGAGGGAGTCCTGGAGTAGCCCTAAGTAGACTTAGGGCTACTCCAGGTCTACACTGGCTTAAGTCGACTTGAAAAAGTCGACTTAAGCCTTAAGTCAAACTAAAAGGAGGTTTAATAAAGTTGACTTTATTTTCCTTAAGTCGACTTAAGCAACTTGCTTAAGTCGACTTAAGGAAACTGTAGTGTAGATGCAGGGTAAATTAAGTCGACTTAAGCAAGCTTAAGTGTAGTGTAGATGCAGTCTTAGATATTATGCGCTCCACAATTCAGAGGCACCTCCTTTGAATGTCTTCTGAAGGATGACACTCATAACTGACTGAATTATAAATCTCTTTATCTATCAACTAAAGGACAAACTCCAATGCTAGCTGGGGCACAAATGTAGCAGACCTCTGTAAACTACAATCACCTGACTTTGGATAATATCCTACTGCTTTCATTTTGACTATTTCAGACCAAAGGATTAAAGCCCTATAACACAAAATCACTTGTTTATTTGAAAGCTATCCATCAGTCTCACTGGAAAGAAGAATATACTGAAAACATTTGGACAGCCTAAGTTCCTTCTTCAGATTACTAACAGATTGGGTATCATCAGCTAATGCTTGTCCATGAAACTGTAGACCATAGTTTTACTAACCTTGCCTGTATTTTCAGGGATGATGGAACAATTTTAATACTGGGTGTGTTGAGAGCCATTGAACTAAACTGTCCCTATATTTATGGAAACCACTTCAAGCCTCAGGGTACAGCAGCACCCCCCACACTCTTAGTTCCAGCACCTCTGCTTAATTTGCTACTGCAATAGCTTGCAGTTACTACATGTGCAGGAAGTAAGGCTTTATAGCTTTTTAACTGTTTGGCCATATGCGATACACAACATAATTGTCTAAGACTTCAATCAGCTGTTAAAATGGAATGTTTTAAGATTATTGTATTGAGCACAGTAACTGGATGGTTTTGTTTTAAGGTCTGTTTTACTCAGCTAGGAAGAAAGGCACGTTGATGATAAATTGCATCTATAGCAATCAAATCTTCCACACTTATTCCGCACAATGTCATCTCCTCTGTAAAACGCTGCCTCCCTTAGATTGACTGCTCTCTTAAATGTTTCTCTTTTATCTGGTGTCTTGCCTCTTCTGCATGCTTTCCTCAAGCAAACCTGCAACTGGACCAATTGCAGAGGGAAATGTTTGCTCTGGTTGTCAAAGAAACAGGTGATCATGATGCTTTCTGCTCAGATTCAGAGTCTGTTTTGTTTCCTGGCTTCACTATAACTGTGAAATGTGCCAAATTTCACTTGTTTGTGTATTTCTGAAAGCAACCCCTGAGACAAAGTATTCGGTGGCACATCACCATGATTAGAAAACTCATCCAATAGGTGTAAATACAATTAATCTCTCCTTGCTGCTGCTGCCAGCATCAGAAAATTCTGTCCAGAACTGGTAGCTTTTGACAGCTTTACATCCTTTTGATTTTTTTAAACACTTTTTTAAAAAAAAGTTTGTGGAGAGTCTTTTTCTCTTTAATGGAAGCCTTAAGGGGTTTGCATTCCCCATATACTGTAACTTCCCATAGAGGTAAAATTCCTAAACTATGTTGTTAACATGACACCAAAATCACTACCTTTCATTTTGTACAGGTAAACAGACTTTTTTCTAAATTACATCTATGACTCATCAAAATTGCCATTTTTGTTTAATGAGCACTTTGACTGAAGCCCAGTATAAAGCTGTGTCTTGCCTTCACCAACACCAATATTAACTTGTATGTAAATGTCACTGAATTTAAAAAGTTAATTTTTAGGATATTTCCAAAGGCTAGTATTGTAATTGCAAATTTAACTCATCTCCCAGGCAAATTAAATGCTACCCTGTATGGGCAAAGCTTACAAATGGAGAAGCTTTACAGTGAGATTTCACAAACGCTTATACTTACCTACTATCCAGTCCAAACTATAAGCACAGAATCTACTGCTACTAGTGCAAAACCTTCAATGAGAAACTCATCTGGCCAGCAAATTTCAAGTGAAAATATAGAAAAGTACTATAATTACTGTGAGATACTTTGAAAATTAAGAATATGTGATGTGGAAACATTTCATGTTATCATACTATAAAATGTTGATATTGACCATATTGGCCAATGCTCAACTGTTCCACCATTTTGGGGGTGGGAGGACTAACAAAAAAAGAAATTGCCATGAGAAACCTATACAAATCTGTTCATACATTGTTACTTAGTAGCAACTGACCAATGAACTCTGCATAACTTATTTAAACAGTAAAAACAATAGTCTTGGTGCAGTGTTTCTAGAACTGTGCAAAAAAAAAAAAAAAAAAAAAAAAAAAAAAAGAGAAAAAGTCACTCATTTTGGGTACCATTATTTCATCTCGCCTTGCAGGCTTATGGCACCACTTGACAGCTCTAAATCATACCTCATTTAAATGTACATAACATACGTTTTCAAACAATGTATGTGGTGAATGTTTAGGGTGAATACTTTAAATTCCAAAAAAATGGCCTTTTTGTAGATTTGCCTCATGTCAAAAAGAAGCACCTAACATAAATCACATTGAATTCAAAATGCTATGAACCTAATACTGAGTCTGTGCAAGTATTTCATATTATGTGAAGTAAGACAAGGAACACGTGACACTGAGTCCACCTGCATTGTAACAGCTCTTTAGGGTATCCTAACATTGAATGACGATTTGTTCTGGAATATTTTTATTTTTTATGAGCCATTCTTTCATTGTCTAGAAAATGCCACATTAAAATAACGAGAAGGTGGTTTTGACTTACATCTACAAAACAACAGACTATCAGATAAAAAAGGCTGAAACATAGTCCAAAAGGGCCATTACAGGCCTTCTTGGAAAGACTGTCATTTAATTTGGTAGAGTTTGAATCAGGAGCTTAGCCTGCGTTAGCAATTTTCCCAGTCTGCACCACCATGAGAGGCAATGAAGAGCAAGTCAGACAAATTCTAGTGCCATGTTTAAAGAAATGAATATTATACAAGTCAGTGTGATATTACAACCATTGCACCTTTCTAGATTTTGGGTAGATTTAATTTGCATAATTTCATAATAGTTTAACTGTGTGAAGCTAAGTAAAGAACTATAAAGAGCAACGATAGTATCACCTAGACAAAGCTTCAATAAAAGTGGAAGTCGAAATCTGGTTTCATCCAGAATTGGGATGCAAATTTGAAATATCAGAAGTGTCCTGAAAATTAATTTGAACCCTATCATATCATTTTGATAAAGTCAAAATATCTTGTTATGATATGTATGAAATGTTTATTTTACTTTATAATTTTGATTATTATATTCTAATTTAGGTAAAGATTTTGATGACTCCATGAAATTTTTGGCAATATTCATGGGTTTCTGCAAAACTGTTTGATTATGTTGAATGAGCATTTTCCAATGAAAAACTTATCCAGTGGAGAATTTTCAACTAGTTCTAATGATAAATAGCTAAAAAATAATTTCTGTGTGTGTCTATATGCAGTTAGTTGAAATATATGTTAATTAAAACTTTTAAGGTTGTATTTAGTTTTGTTATATGAAAGTCCAAATAGTATGCTAGAGTAAATTGGCACAGGTCTATTGACGGCAATGGTGCTGCATTAATTTACACCAGCAGACAATTTGACAATTGACCCAAAATGTTAATTTGAATGTTCCCCGAGTCATAATAATCATACCGAAACTCAACCTACATAGCCTTCTAGTTACTCATGTGGTTTGCCCCAGACACACTTCTATTCAATGGATTCTATTAGCTGTGGAAAACATTCATATCAGTGTTAAGATCTCTCTGGATTTATATGTTTAAACTATGAGTAGTTCAGCCCTATTATGTCTTCAAGGAAGGTCACAGGCTCTAGACTAAGGGTTAGAATCTAAACTGCTGTAGACAGCACAATTCTACTGACTTCAAAGTAGCTTTGCCAGTTTGCCAGCTGAGAATCCAATCCTGAATATTTTCATGCCCTTTGACATCTGGCTAATTGTTCACCATTTTCATCAACATTTATGGTCTGCCTGGATTCCTCTGAATGGTTTATGAGAGACCCGCTATACTACCCTCCATCTTGAAAGTCTATATGGATGGTCAATGACTATTCACAACATCTGTGCACCACAGACTGCAAGCTGCATGCAGATTCATCCTGAAATATGCAGAGCACCAAGGAATCATCATAGACAAAGAATAGATGAACTATGCAGACCCAGCCTTGGTCCTCTTCAGGAAACCCACAATAAGTTTCATGTTCTATTTTAGGATTTTGTTCTGCCATCCACCAGACTACATTGGGACCCTCTACGTACAACAGCGTGTGGAGAAATGAGGCCTCTAATTGGACTTCATGCATTTCTGACTCTTTTCCCTTTTTGAGATATAAAATCTCTGCTTGATGTAGAAAGAATATCTTTCAGGAAAGTCTTCAACTTATTCATGTATAATAACAAGAATGATGACAGGCTTCCATTGTTCTCTAGAAGGATCCCAAGCCAGACACAAATGAATAGTGCTTACATTTGAACAAATTTCACTTCCTCAGTTAAAAACCTGGGACCTGCAATCAAAAAAACAAACATCACAGATTTCTTTATAGGGCTGAACCAAAATACCAAGTCCAAATACCCCCTAGACTTTGAAGTTGAGTACAAGTTAAACTTTGTACCTTTGTCCACCTTCCATTATATCAGTGGCTTATCATGCAAACTATCCCCTCAGCAGCATGTTAATTTTTAGAACAACAATATGAAGGAAATGTTTCTTATATGACAATATATATGCCTGTAATGAACTACATTACACCTCTAAGATCGATATAGAAGCAAGTTGGATTGTAAAGTGTGGTAGGAATTAATTCAGGGCTGAAGGGGTTAATTTCAAACAAACACTTGTGATTTTTTACTTCTTAACCCTTGCTTTATGAATGTAGCCATTGAATACCCCTAAAATTGACATATGATAGTCACACTCATACTCATTTTTCTCTTTTTACTATTAGTTGTTTTTTTTTCAAAATGTTTTTACATTGCAGTAGTTCTCAAACAATCATCTTATAAACGTTCTTGAGCAGCACAGATGACTGCAACTTGTTGCAGTACTGAAAATACCCTGTCTGGAAGTACAGAGATGAATTATAAGAGAGTTTCTGATTCTTCTATTTTTACTAATAAACTATTGCTGTAAATAAATTTTAAAAACTACAGACATCTTCAGAATGAAAGGTATTCTTGCCTCTGCTGTGGAAGTTGGGAACTAAAGAGGTGCCTGAATCCAAAACTACTTGTTTCATGCAAGAATCAAGAAAATATTAACTTATTATATTATGACTTTTTAAAGGGATATGTATATATCTATATCTATATATATCTATATATAGATACATATACATATTAGAGTTACAAATGAATTAATTGAATTACGCAAAGGGGATTGAATAGGTAAAGTTTACATGGGCAGTAGTTGACTCCAGAAAATGTGATTAAAACCAATACATCGTTTAAGGACTAAGAGTTCCCGTTTTCCATCCAGTTCCCACATCTATTTGATCACATCCAGAGATTCATCCATACTAAATGATGACTAATCATGATTTGATGCCATTCCTGGAAGAACCACCCTTGAAAATAGTGTTTCCCTGTTTGATTTAGAGTGCCAGTGAATCTATAGCTCCCAAAGATATATTTATATATAAAAAGGCACTGTCATCTTGAGGCAAAATGATTAAAGGAAGCTACAAATTCTTTTTTTTTTTTTAAACCTACTAGTATTATTTTTTTATTTTCGGTTTACCAAGTCTTTGTTAGTGATCCTTTGATCTTCATTCTTCTACAATACTCTCGTAAATTCTCTTTACTTTACAGATTTTTGGATTATATCCTGAACTAGTTATAACTGGCAAAGCTTGATTTCAAATGATTTCACTGGAGTTGTACTATTTTATCTTAGTTCAGGATCTGTCCCTTTCTGTTCATAACTGAAATGTAGTTGATGAGACAACTCTTTGCAAGTGTTTTATCTCTTTTACCTTGGTGACTAAGTAGTTAAGGTATCAGATAACTACTGCATTTTAGTAAAAGTATATTATATCTACAAGTTCCACCTTCACAATATTTTAATATAACAGTGAAATGAAACAAAGCAAGTATAAGTTCTGAAACAGTCTATTCATAATATAACAGACATCTCTTTAAATTTTAACTAGGAAAAGTATATGGGACAGGGCTTGGTAATTGGAAACAATTTTCATATTGAGGTTATCACGTCAAATATAACTCAAGTTTGTCGTTGACAAAAGCTTACTTTTTTGATATCTGGTTGTTTGAAAATGTGATATAAGTTGATGAATTTTGTTTTTAGGGTAAGGGTGTCCACATCATCAAAACCATCACCTCCACTGGTACTAAATAGCACCCTTCCTGGCAATCTCAGCATAGGGGCTTTTGATTAAAGAAGTATGGTGACTAAACCACTTTCAGATGTGGGCTTCCCAGCAAGAGTTAGGGACAGATTGTTGGGCCATTATAAGGAAGCTTGTGCTATCAGTGCACAAGGTCTCTACATTAATCAAAAATCAGCTTCTAGTTCTGTGAATGAATGCCTATGTCTGTCTGTAGAAACAAGGAATCTATATGCACATTTCTAAACCAATGTTTCAGATTTTGGACATCTTGGAAGAAATCCTGGCCTCAAAGTCAGTAGCAAAATTCCCACTGACTTCATTAGAATCTGGATTTCACCAGAAATCTTTCTTAATAAAGCTTAGCCACCTCAGACTCTTTTTCTATAGTCATTATTATGTGCCAGCTCCACTAATGCCATGAAGACAGCTATCTACATGGCTGCACCAGAAAAAAGAGCAGTTAGATATCAAACAACACTTGCACATAGGTGTGATTCAAAAATAGTGCCTAATCATGCTCCAAATTAGTTTTGCCTGCTGCTGCTGTATTTGTTTTCAGTTAATGTACATGAAGCTCTTTTACTATAAGAAGTGCTCCAGACAGTAAATGCTAAGTACCACTATGGCAAGCTGTGCAAAATGACCTGTTTTTGCTTCACAAGTATTCACATATGAAACTGGCAGTTTTCTGCATAATATGTCTTATTTTCCCACAAAAAAATCCAAGCAAAAATAAAAATTACTCATTTATAAATACATAAAAATATATATTTTCCAAGCACAGAATGCTTTTTGCACAGCTTTAATGCCATACTTTCTACTATCATTGGGTATCTTCATCAACAATCTTCTCAACAGGAGAAGTGGAAACATAAACCAGCCCTATAAAATAATTTATATTGTATGAGTAGTGGACACAGCATGAAAAAGGTAAGAAACAAATTTCAAAGCACCACCATCACCAAGTACTTTGAGTGCCCAATAAATTTGCCCATTTGTTCAATTTTCGAAGGAGTGACATCTTTTCAGGATGAAAGATTATGATCCTTTAAAACCTGTACTCATCCACACATTTGGTGGTTCACATTGACATTTAACATCTGTGACAGATGTGAAAATGTTCTATAGTCATTCAGAATACTGTATGTTAACTTTGTTACAGGGATGTTTACTATATGAATTTATTGGTTTAGTTTCGAGGAGGGGGTTGTCTTGAAAAAAACAAGTAGGAAAAGAAAATTGGTCTAAAATAAGCTACTGATCTTAAAATAGTTGAGGTTTGCTATGCCATGTCCAGAAACCAGGGGATGCATTGGCCAGTAAGTCACATGTTTACAAATGCTCTGAATGTTATCACATCTGAGTTAGAGTCTCATCATTTTCTCAAATGCAGCAAGAAGTGGGCATAATATACCTGGACTTTAGCAAGATTTTTGACAGTCCCGCATGGCATTCTCTAAGTAAGCTGGAGAAATGAGGGCTCAGTAGAACTACCATTAAACAGATATATAATTGGTTAAACAATAACAAACAAAGAGTAGCTATTAGTGAAATGATGTTGAAGGGGAGGGAGGTCTCAAGTGAGGTTCTACAAGGATCTGTTCTGATCTGGTGTTATTTTAACATCTTTATTAATGATGTGGATATAGGAATGGAGAGCATACTGGTAAAATTTGCAGTGATACAAAACCGGATTTGGGGTTGCAAACACTTTGGAGGATAGAACTAAAATTTTAGAGGGATCTTGATAAATATGAGAACTGGGCTATAGACAACAAAATGAAATTCAATGAAGAGAAACGCAAGATGCTATAGTTAGGGAATAAAAAAAAAACATGTATAAATACAAAATGGGGATAACTGACTTGGCAGCAGAATGGTTTAGAATGATCTGGGAGCTGGGGTGATCACAACCACAGAGGATGGGACAAGAGGAAATGGCTTCAAACTACAGCATAGAAGATGTAGATTCAATCTCAGGATAAAAACTTCCTTACTATAAAGCAGTAGGACAATAGAACAAACTGTTTAGGGAAGTTGTGTAATCTCCTTTACTAGCAGGTTTTCAAAAAGAGGCTGAGTAGCCATGTGTGTTGGATGGTTTAGACACAACAAATCCTGCCTCACAAATAATAGTTCAAGAAATAGTCACACTGAATACTTTGCATGATTCCTGTAGGTAAAAATTTGTTCACATAAAACATTATTATAATTTCTTATCACAGAACAATTCATAGAAATCCTAGGTTCTCTAGTTGTTATTCCTTGTCAATATGTGTTTGCCTTAAACTATTTACTGGGCTTTTCTCAAAAAACTCACACACAGTAGAAGTATTTTGGTTAGGGATGTGATGTTTTACCAAAATAGTTCATCTACAACAACTCTTAGTGTAGATGCAGTGGTAGCAATAGCAGTATAAAGCAGCCTTGTACTGAAATAGTTAATTCCTATATTAGGACAGGAAGAAGGCATCTTTATACAAACATAACTGCACCCCATCATGGTGTTGCACCTGTTTAATTATATCATTATAGTTAAAACTGTACAACTCGTCTGCGCAGACAAGGCCTTAGAATTCCACATTAAGTCACTGGAACTCTGCTGATTCATTGTGACAAGTGCAGCTTGTTTGCTCCATCTAGGTTATAAGTGAGATAGAAGTGGCTCTTTAGGTAAAAAGAAACTGGGAAGCCAAGACCGGCAAAGTCACGTAGGGAAACTCAGACTGAAAATTACACTATGTTATTAAGTCATCAATAAATTGTAACTCCAGAAAGAAGAGGTGGGTTTGGACACCATTTCAAGTTGTGTGTGCGCCACTGAAGAGGAGATAGAAACTCAGACAAGAAATTACTTGTCTAGCAAACAAATTGATTCATTTGTCCTTTTGCGTGCTTCAACGGAGTTTAATTTTCAAATAGTATCAGCTCCCCCCCCCCCCCTTTTTTTTTTTTTTTTCCTTTAGTGTCTGCTGCTGAGTCCTTTTGAAAATCAGGCCATTACATTGCTGCTCAATGGCTTCCATTTCATTGTATTTGCTGCATATGTGAAAACATTACCCTGGGAGATTTAATTCACTGATTGACCTTGTCTACGTTTAGAGTCCTGCGGGCAGTTACACTGTTGCAGATGTGCTGCTGTAATGCTTACTGAAGACATTACCTACACGAATAGGAGAGCTTCCCTGAGAGAAGCTCTTCTGATGATGTAACATTGTCTACACTGGGGATTAAGTTGGTATAACTATATAATTCAGGTGTGTAGATTTTTCTAAACCCTGGAGAGATGTAGTTATATCAACATAATTTTGCAGTATGGACCAAGCTTGAGTCATCCAGTTTCAAAGCTGAAAGGGAAGAGCTTTTCATGTCAGTTAAAATCATTCGCACCAGTATGACTTTGCCTTCCGAATAGTAATGACATTACAAAAACCTGGACCAATACAAAGAAACACATTAGAATGAATGGGCAGCTACAGGGAGATAAGTGGAAGTTAAAAATATATCTCAGTGGAAAAGAAAGATAATGCTTCGCCCTCAAGAGTGGTATTCAAAAGTAATATATTCCATTTTCATTTTTTTTATAATGCCTAATGAGTAATAGATGAAAAAAAAATAATGAAGATCCTAAAATACAGATTTAATTTAGCAAATATATCAATGTCCAACAAAAAGAGGGAACATGGGTACAAATCCAGGGAATTCAGGTGTAAAATTCAAATCTTAAAATCCATCTTATTTACATCTAGTACAGTACATAGTCATATAGTCACAGAACCTTAAGGTTATGACCAGCATTTTTAAAAAATTCCCTAATTTCAGCTCCCCTCACCCCAAAACTAATAACTTTGGCAATAAACACATTTTAAAAACAAAAATGGCCTGCTTACTTTTACGCAATAGGAGAAGTTTTTGCCAAGTTTCAAGGAAGTAGAGAAAACTTTTAATGCTACGGGTTGAAGTATATTCAAATTTATCCTAGTTTTCAATGTTAACAAAAGTGTCTAACATTATTTTGTATACTCACAGGTCAGCAAGGGCTTAGTTTTAATGCCTCACAGTTTCATTATTTTTAATACACCCTGAAAAATAGTGCAGTCTTACAATGGAAAAAATGTATTCAAGTCTTCCCCCATCCCAAATTGATCTTTGCTGATGGCTTGATTGTTAATGATACAGTGTTCGGTCAAGTCTAAGCTTTCATTTTTAAAAGGCAGCAAATATTCAACCCTTTCTCATGTAAAGATAGCTTTGAAATATAAACTGTTCTGTATGGTTGAAGGTTTGTTACAGTGATGTTGCCCAGAAAAATCAGTTATCCATGAAGTCGTTCCACTACACACATACCCATTATCCCCAGATGCTCTGGGACTTTCCCACCTCCACCACCAAAACACAGAACTCCTGTCTGGAGTTCTGGCTGCTAGCAGTTTCATGCCTCACCTTTCTCCAGCCTCCCACGCTTGCCTTCACCCAATCCCCTAGATAACTACTGAGAGACACTATTGTCATCTCTTCCTGGAGACATTTTTTTCCCCTAATTTCTCTAAGCAAACTGCATCCTCATAAAGGAGATGAGGAATGGAAACGTCTTGCAAGCACTCCTAGGCACAAGAGAAGGAGACCTGTTGGGTATCCCCCTGTGGTGTGAAAAGGCTTACCTCCTACCTCTGGTCCTCCAAGCAACCTTCTCTTAATAGAGTTCAGATTGCTAATTAAATCATAGAAAGCCCAGGTTAACAATCCATATTTAACAGTGAATGGGATTATATTAATTTCCCCACTGTAAAATATCACAGACTGTAAATTCTTCAATGTAGTGACAATTTTTTGTTGGTGTTTGTACAACACTTAGCACAATGGGGTCCATGTTTGGAGCACCTACTGGATGTGGAGCGCTAAATAAATAAAAACTACATATTTACTGACAAGCGTTTTTTTTTTTTTTTTTTTAATGGGACTACGTAAAAAGAAGGCAATGTGGGGTTGATATAAAAGATTTTTAAGATGCTCTAGTACATGTGAGGAAATCAGCACCAGAGACAGCATTTAACCACACAGCTGAAAAGCATGCAGAAAGGGGGAGAAAACATTGTGGATTTTATGTGTTGTGATTTAAATAAAAAAGAGGATGACAATCATAATTATTAGGCAGGAATAGAAATATTTAGTTTTAAGTTTAAGGTGTTTGGTAAGTAGTAAATAATGGTAGATTTCTAGCTAAAACTTGCTCTAAACAAAAACGGTGTCCAATGATGTCATTGCTAAGAGCAGAAAGAAACAAAATGGCAGTGTAAGAAACTTAGAAATAGCAGAAAGTTAGGCTAGGGTGAAATAATTTTACCCCTAATTCCTGTAGGAATGGGTCAGTAGGTAAGGAGGAAAACCCAAGTTTGAAGTAAACAAATGAAGCTAATTAGCATATGAAACAGCTGATTGATTGAAAATGATATCACTTCAAAGGAGGATGCAAGGGAGTTACAAGCTTGAAGTAAACAACTAAAGGTAATTAGCAAATTGGGAAATTGATTGATCAAAAATGATATCACCCTGGGTGGGAAAAAGATGCTGCTGATTGACATTAAGAAAGCAACCAATCAGAAAGGAACAGAAAAAAATATGTATATAAAGCAGAGAACTGACAGGCTTGAGTGTGGTGTGGGTGATCAGGGATAGAGAAGTAGCAGCAGAAACATCTGAAGAGCATTACAGCAGCAGTAGCAACTAAAAAAAAAAAAAATTGAGCTGAAGGACCCATAGAGGGGAGACAGCAATTTAACAAGAGTAAGTATCACTCTTCTTAATATATGGAATGTATGGGTATGATTATAAATAAATCTGAATGTTTGTGTTTGAATAAGCTCTAACCTCATTCATTCTATGACTGTCTCATTGACACACAATGTTGGTTTGTAGAAGTATTATTATGTATGATAGCACTATATACATATGTATAAGGGATTATGTTATATTGTGATACATTAAAATACCAAATTTAACACTGTAATTAAAGTTTTATACATATGTATGCAGTATTCTTTGTTAGGTTGCTATATTGTATGTTTATAGTGCCACACTAAGTATTCATAACATTGTAACACATGCTAAGGAAGTGTTACATTGTGTTTTGAGTACTGCATTGTAATTTTATGGTTTATTATTTAACTGTCTCAAATTGCTTATTTTATTGTTTTTATTTACAATATATTAATTAGTATTTAATAAAGAGACATTTTGTTTTCAAACAACTTAGTGTCTGAGTGTCAATCTTTGAGCAGAGTACTGTATCCATGTCACTAAGGGTAAACCGAGACAAGCAGGTCTAGAGAATTCACCAGTGATTTAAATGGAAAATCCCCAGTAAATTCTTGTAAATATCATAGGATGAATTGCTTCTCATCACCCACTTTTAGAATTAAGGCTTGGATTGGTTCATTAGTATAGCCAAGATACAAGATCTCTTGTGGCCAGAGTTTCAGGGTAACAGAATTTGCTATATCAATAGTTTCTAGAGAAAATATGCTAACTTTACCAGCCCTGAAAATTCCAAGTACATCTGAAAATCAAGCCTGTTACCCTCTCCTAAATCATCACTCATAGATTTCTTCAGTCAACTTCTGCCCACAGTTACACCTGCGTAACTATCTCCCTTCTCACACACATTTTGCTCTCAGATACACTTCTTCAGGCCCAGTGGAGAGAACAGAATACGTGTAACAGAGTAGAAACTGGCCCAGTAACTAGAATTTACTTAATCTTGTTGATAATGCATAAAACAAAATAGAATACAACTTCCTTGGCATTACTATGTTCATTCTGCAGTGCTAAGTAATGAGCTGGCAGCAAAGTGGAGAAAGAATTCTTTCACAGGGTTATTACTTCCTTTCCTTGCAGACCTCAAGCACTGGTGGGTTTGGGACCCTCTTCTGTGCTTAATCAACTTCAAGTTTCCTAGACTTTCCTCAAGATTTTTTTCCTCAGAAGAGTACACCATGTTCTGCTATCATTAGAAAACAAAATTTTATTCTGGAAGAAAATCAGTGCTTTATATTGTTACTTTTTATGTATATTTCAATGGAGATTTTGAAACTTCAGTGCTTTCATCCAAAATGTATGTGTAAAGTGGAGAAAGCTATATCTTATTTTCTTTCCTAGATTTTTTTATCATTATGCATTATTTGTAATGTTGACATGACTGTACAAATCTGACAAATTCCCATATAAGTCAAACTTTTGTGAATTGTTTTTGCATAAGGGAAGTAGCCAAAAATACTATGTATCCTACTTTTGTATGCATTCCAAGAGTTTGCTACCAGAATATAACAAGACCAAAAATAGCAATGGTATAATCGGAATGACCTTGTGCCACATACTTGTGCTTTTTGTCCTTACTTACCTCTCTGTTTTTGATAGTATGTATTAAATATAGTTTCAGCTTAATCCAGTGCTTCTCAGCCAGTGGGCTGCAGAAAGCAATTAGGGCATTGCCAAGCAATAAAAACCTTAAGCAAAGATTATCTCCCCACACAACACTACCACCACATCAAACACAGACCTATAACAAGACAATTTAGGACGTGGGGTGACTAGCCGTATTTATGTCCCTAACCTTTGGGGGGCTCATTTTTATTCCACATTTTTCCCACCCCCATGCTCTTGCATCTTGAGAGGCTACCCCTTTCCAGTTACAGCCCTGCACACAAACCACATACCCTTAGTGTTCAAGATTAAGTATGCTTTCTCAAATTCTTGAAACACACATTATTTTGGCTTATCACTGAAATCCTTTTTACCCTTACCTTTACACTATAGGTGGGGGGGTTTTTTTTTTTTTTTTTTTTTTTTTGCTTTAAGGGGTGATCAACATGACAAGGTTGAGAAACACACAACTAACCTATCCAATTTATAATAGGCATTTAAAAAAAAAAAAAAAAAAAAAAAAAAAAAAACCATGTTCAGCTCATTCAACCAGCTCATGTTTAACTATTCACACAAGACTGGTTAAAATTCACCTTTTTGATAGTTTAATTTGAAAGATTAATGATAATTGGAGAAGTCACTTAAATGATAATATACCACAGAAGAAATAAAACAGGGTGCATTATTTCATTCAATTAATCTCACCTAGTGATTTCCTTGTCCTTGAATATCAATGATCTGAAATAGCAGCCATCTCATCCGATTTATAATCTTTCAAATTTAACTCTGTCACCAAGTGCCACTGCTGCTGTCCCAGCTTCAAGCACACACTGCCACACCTGGACCCAGTGGAGCAGGTTTATTCTTTTATGACACAGGTTAAACAAACAGATCAGTCTTCAGTCAATACCTGGCTTCAAGGCCACTGTTTTCAGTGGTCTCTGGCACTCCAGCTCCTGGTAACTTCCTAGCCTCAGCCAACTCTGTTCCTCACTTGGATTCTCTGCCCTGCTTGTTCCAGGGAACAGCCATTATAGATAACTCTAACCCAGGGTGACTTTTGCTGCCTATGACTCAGCCTGTTTCACTAGGCATCTGGGGCGGAAGGACTAATAGCCCTTTATAGACTCAGGTGTATCCCAGCTCTCTTCAATTACTTCGATTAGGCTCATCTGTTGCAATCCAAGGAAACAGGGCTCAATCTATCCACAAAGACCAGGTATCCTATGGCATTGAATTATATGAAATTTATTAGAGCTTAATTTCCCATTCTTCATGTTGCAGTAACTGTAGTTTTCTGCATGCAATTTCTGTGACTTTTAAAGAAGGAAAGAAAAAGAATGGAAAATAGTCAAGACTTGAAAGGATCAACACCTAGATTATGTGGTTTCGTGCCAACAGATATCAGCTACCTTTCAAAGAAGCCATTTGGATTTAGTGATCGCCATATGTGGGGTCGGGAAGGAATTTTCCCCCAGAGCTGATTGGCCTAGGCTCTGGGGGTTTTTCACCTTCCTTTGTAACACAGGGCATGGCTCACCTACTGGTGAATTCTCTGTATCTTAAAGTCCTTAAATCATGATTTAAGGAGGTAAATAATTCAGTCATAGGTTGGTGGCCTATTGCTGGAGTGGGTGGGTGAGGTCTTGAGGGCTGCATTTTGCAGGAGGTCAGACTAGATGATTGTACTGGTCCCTTCTGACCTTAAAGTCTATGAATCTATTTCTGTAACACCCTGAATATGCAGGAATATATACCCTTTAACCTTTATTCAGCAGCATGTGCTCAAAAAGACCAGAAATTGCATTGCAATATGTATTTGCCATCTTCTTAAGCAATTGTACTCCTCTGAGGTGTAATTTATGTTGCGATTGTCCTGATTTAGCAGCAGATTTTAACATGCATCATCACTTGGTTAAATTACTTTTCTAGGAACTATCTCAATAAAACATTTTCCTTTTTCAGTGTGTACTTATTCAGTAATGTATCTTCACCTTCAAGGCTCTTCCCAGTTTATCACCCTCATACCTATCACTTCTCATTTACAACTGAGATCACAGAATTGTAGAAGATTAGGGTTGGAAGGTACCTCAGCTGGTCATCTATCCAAACCCCTGCCCAAAGCGGTATTAAGCTCAACTAAATCATCCTGACCAGGGCTTTGTCAAGCTGCACCTTAAAAACCTCTGGGGGTGGAGATTCTCCACTTCCTTAGATAGGAAGGGTAATCAAAAATAAATCTGTGACCAGAGTCTTTGACTTCAAAAGGGCTAACTTTAAAAAAAACTAAGGGAATTATCTAGGGAAGTAGAGTGGACCAAATAACTCAACGTTGTGAACATTGAGGAGGCTTGGAATCACTTCAAGTTGCAGGAACTATCTGAAGCCTGCATTCCAAAGAAGAGGGAAAAATTCATAGGCAAGAGTTGTAAACCAAGCACAATGAGTAAACATCTTGGACAGGCAATTAAGAAAAAGCACAAGGCCTAGGAGGAGTGGAAGATGGGAGGGACAGGAAAGGAGGGCTACCTCTTGGAGGTCAGAACATGTAGAGATCAAGGGAGGAAGACCAAAAGCCAAGCAGAGTTAGACCTCACAAAGGGAATTAAAACCAATAGTATAAGGTTCTTTAGTCATACAAAGAAGGAAGAAGTGGGAGCACTAAACTCTGAGGATGGGGGGGGGGAGATCAAGGATAATCTAGGCATGGGTGAATATCTAAATAAGTATTTTGCCTCTGTCTTTAATGAGGATGATGGTGAGCTTGGGGATAGAGGTAGGGTAGCTAATGGGAATAAGGACGTGGAGGTGGAAATTACCATATCTGACATAGAAGCCAAGCTTCAGCTGCTTAATGGAACTAAATCAGGGGATCAAGATAATCTCCATCCAAGAATATTAAAGGAACTGGCACATGAAATTGCCAGCCCATTAGCAAGGATTTTTAATATATCTGGGAACATAGGTGTTGTACCATATGATTGGAGAATTGCTAATGTAGTTCCTATTTTCAATAAAGGGAGTAAAAGTGATCCAGGTAACCAAAGGCCAGTTAGTTTGACCTTGGTAGTATGCAAGGTCTTGGAGAAAATTTTGAAAGAGAAAATACTTAAGGATATTGAGGTGAATGGTAACTGGGATAAAATACAACATGGCTTTACAAAAGGTAGATTATGTCAGACCAACCTGATCTCCCTTTTTGAGATAACAGATTTTTTTATATAAAGGGAATGTGGTGGACCTAATTTACTTAGATTTCAGCAAGGCATTTGATACGGTTCCACATAGGGAATTATTAGTCAAATTAGAAAAGATGGGGATTAATATGAAAATAGAAAGGTGGATAAGAAACTAGTTAAAGGGGAGACTACAGAGGGTCATACTGAAAGGTGAACTGTCTAGCTGGAAGGAGGTCACTAGCAGAGTTCCTGAAGGATTGGTCTTGGAACCAATCTTATTCAACCTGACCTTGGCATAAAAAGTGAGAATATGCTAATTAAGTTTGCAGATGACACCAAGTTGGGATGTATTGCCAATACAGAGGAGGATCAGGATATCGTACAGAAAGATCTGGATGACCTTGTAAACTGGAATATTAGGAATAGGATGAAATTTAATAACAGGAAGTGCAAGGTCATACATTTAGGGACTAATAAGAAGAATTTTTCTTATAAGGTTGCGGACGCATCAGTTGGAAGTGAGGGAGGAGGAGAAGGACCTGGAGTATTGATTGATCACAGGATGACTGTGAGCCGCCAATGCGATGTGGCCGTGAAAAAAGTTAGTGCAGTACTAGGATGTATCAGAAGAGGTATATCGAGTAGAGATAGGGTGGTATTAGTCCCATTATACAAGGTGCTAGTGAGACCTCATCTGGAATATGGTGTGCAGTTCTGGTCCCCCCATATTTAAAAAAGATGAATTCAAACTGGAACAGGTGCAGAGAAGGGCTACAAGGATGATCCGTGGAATGGAAAATCTGCCTTATGAAAGGAGACTTAAGGAGCTTGGCTTATTTAGCCTAACCAAAAGAAGGTTGAGAGGAGACATGATTGCTCTCTATAAATACATCAGAGGGATAAATACCAGGGAGGGAGAGGAATTATTTGAATACAGTGCCAATGTGGACACAAGAACAAATGGATACAAATTGTCCATCAGGAAATTTAGGCTTGAAATTAGAAGCAGGTTTCTAACCATCAGAGGAGTAAAGTTCTGGAATAGCCTACTAAGGGGAGCTGTGGGGGCAAAAACCATAGTTGTCTTCAAAACTGAGCTTGATAAATTTATGGAGGGGATGATATGATGGGACATCTTAGTTTGACAACTGTCCATTTTTTACTACTGCTGATAGATATGCCAGTGACCTGGGAAAGGGCATTACATGGGGAGGGTTCTGAGTTATTACAGCGAATTTTTCTTGACTGGCTGGTGAGACTTGCTCACATGCTCAGTGTTTAAGTGATGGCCATATTTGGGGTCGGGAAGGAATTACCCTCCAGGACAGATTGGCTTGGGCGCTGGGTTTTTTTTGTTTGTTTGTTTGGGGTTTTTTTTGCCTTCCTCTGTAGCATTGGGCATGGCTCACTTGCTGGTTGATTCTCTGTATTTTAAAGTCCTTAAATCATAATTTGAAGACTTTAATAACTCAGTCATAGGTTAGAGGTTCATTACAGGAGTGGGTGGGTGAGGTTTTGCGGCCTGCATTGTGCAGGAGGTCAAACTAGATGATCATATTGGTCCCTTCTGATCTTAAAGTCTATGGCTATGTCTACACTTGCTAAAATTAGTTCAAATTAGTTAGTTCAAACTAACTAATTCGAACTAATTTTAGTTAGTTCGAATTAGCGATCCCCATTCATTTCAATGGCCAGTAAGTTCGAACTAAGAAATTAGTTTGAATTAACATGGCCACATTGGTTAATTCGAACTAGTTAATTTGAATTAACCCTTTAGTTCGAATACCCTGTTCAAACTCATTAGTTCGAATTAAGGAATTCCTTAATTCAAGCTAACTAAAGCCTAGTGTAGCCATGGCTTTAGTTAGTTCAAATTAAGCCTCCATAATTCAAACTAACTTGCCAGTGTAGCTATAGCCTATGAGTCTATGAACCCATCCCAGTACTTCACCACCCTCCTGATGAAAAAGCTTTCTTAATTTCCAACCTAGATGTCCCCCACTGCAACTTGAGACCACTGCTCTTAGTTCTGTTATCTACTACCACTGAGAACTGCCTATCTCCATCTTCTGGAACCTCCTTTCAGGTAGTTAAAAGCTGCTATCAAATCCCCTCCTCCCCCTCCACCAGTCTTCTCTTCTGTAGACTAGACAACCCTAGTTCCCTCTGCCTCGCCTTATAAATTAAGTACTCCAGTTCATTGCCCCCCTCTGGACTATGCCATTAGCCTTCTTACCAATATGGGCACACTATTGATTCATGACCAGCTTCTTGTTCACTCTAACTCCCCAGTCTTTTTCTGCAGAACTGCTGCCTAGCCAGTCGATCCCCAGTCTGCACCAGTTCATGGGATTCTTCCATCCTAAATGCAGGACTCTGCACTTGTCCTTGCTGAACCTCATCAGATTTTGTTTGGCCCAATCCTCTAATTTATTTAGGTCACTCTGTATCCTATCCCTGCTCTCCACTATATTTACCACTTCCCCCAGATTTATCAGAGACACTCAGGCTATGTCTACATTGGCAATTTAAGTCAACTTAAAGAGGATTAAGTCGACTTAAATTAAGCCACGTCCACACTAGGCTTTCATTAAGTCGACTTAAGAAATTTCTTAAGTCGACTTAATGAAAGCTTAAATTGACTTTATAATTACCATTCATTGGCTATGTCTACTCTTGTTAATTTAAGTCAACTTAGCATGTCCACACTTAAATTTTAAGTCGACTTTGAGGGGACCCTACAAAGTCGACCTAGAGCATCCACACTGGACATCTAGGTTGACTTCTAGGGGCTAGGTGGACCTGGGACAGGTTCACAGTGGTGGGGGGTTGGTGCTCCCCTTGCCAAGTGCCTGGGGGCTCAGCCTTTGCCTCATTGTACCTTGGTACAATGGGCAAAGGGGGACAGGGACCCTGGCAGGGCATAGAGGCAGTGTGGGCAGGGCTCTGCCCTGCCCTGTGGGGGGGTATGCCAGGCTGTGGCTGTGCCAGCCACGCTGGCAGGAAGGGCAGTGCGGATACTCTGGAGGCCCCTAAGTCGACTTAGAGTCAACTTAGGGCTATTCCACGTCTACACTGGCTTTAGATGACTTTCTAAAGCTGACTTAAGCAGAAAGTCGACTTAAAATGAGGTTTTACAAAGTTGACTTAAAGTTTCCTTAAGTCGATTTAAGCAGCTGCTTAAGTCGACTTAAGGAAAGTGTAGTGTAGACGCAGAGTAAATTAAGTCGACTTAAACAAGCTTAAGTCGACTTAATTTACAAGTGTAGACGCACCCATTAGGTCGACTTAAGCCTCCTTAGGTCAACCTAAGCCCAGTGTGGATGCATAAGTCCACCTTAAGTCAACCTAAAAGCAGTTAGGTCAACTTAACAAGGTGGACCAAGTCGACTTAAAGTGTTGCCACTTGTTAAGTTGACTTTAATAAGGTTGATTTTAAGTCGACTTAAAGTCGACCTTATTAAAGTCGACTTAAAAGTTGACATAACTTTTCTAGTGTAGACATAGCCTCAGAGACTCCTGCCTCTGATCAGCTTATAATACCATCTTCCATTGTCCCCGTGTTTAATTTTCCAACAAGCACTTTTGTGTTACCTCCCATGATGTTACTCACGTTTGGGGTGAAGTCCCTGTAAATACCCATAGGCTATGTCTACACTAGAAAAGTTAAGTCAACATTTGTAATTTTACACTATGACAATGTACAAAAAAAAAAAGTATAAAGCAGGTAGATCAGGGCCCATCCTTTCAAATAATAGATATCTAATAAATTTGAAAGGCAGAAAATTGAAACATTTAAAAAAAAAAACGTTCTCCCCCCCACATGATACATGACTAACCTGTGGAACTCATTGTCACAAGATGTCAGCTGGGAAAAGCTTAATAGCTTTTATTTAAATAGGACATATGTATGGAATTACAAAAGTAAGGCTTTAAAATAAATAAGAGTTTGAGAAGGGGTATTAAACATAATGCTTCATGGAAAAAGTCAAACACTATCTAATGGGGATTAAGAAGAGACTTTACCTGTGCAGAAGTGATTCCATAACTGCCTGCTGCAGTGTTTTGTGTGATTTTCCTCTAAAGCTGCTAGGCTCACTACTCTTAAGACAAGTTCCAAAGAGGTAGCTATGTTAGTCTATTGCAGAAAAACAAACCGAGTTCTGTGGCACTTTTAAAGACTAACAGATTTATTTATTGCATGAGCTTTTGTGGGAGAAAATCCCACTTTGTCAGATGCTTTGAAGCTTCAAAGCATCTGACAAAGTGGGTTTTTCTCCCACGAAAGCTCATATGATAAATAAACCTGTTAGTCTTTAAAAGTGCCACAGGACTCTGTTTGTTTTGCTCTTGAGACAGGACGCCAAACTAAATGGACCTCTAGTGTGAACCACTTTTGTGATTCCTTTGCTCTTTTAAGTAAATGAGAATGCAGACATATAAGCCTGAATTACTGAACACGGCTATCATTAAAACTGGAGACTCAAATGTTATTAGTTCATTAAAAATATAAATCTATATCTTGCTTCCATACTAAAATTGTGTTTTGTGAGCTGAAATATAATAGACAACTTAATTAGAGGAGACAGATTTACTGATCTGAGAATATACCATTAGAAAACAAAATAATAATATAAAATAAACAAAATCAAATAATATTATGCAAAAAAGTTAACATACTTACTAAAAGTGCATATGAAAATAATAAAGAGCTATAGAGCTAAAAGAAATAATATCTGTTCATGTTTAATGCCAAATGTTGAAATTTGAATTTGCTAATTAAAGACATTAGTGAATGTCAATACAGCAATATTTTAATGACTTCAAGAGAATCCCAAAGCAATCAATTTAGATCAGAATGAGTTTACTGTAAAGTGCCAAAGGTGGAACAAAAATGCTTCCTTTGCATTACAAAGTAATGATTTCTCAAATGAATATTGTCTGTTCAGAATTTAACTAGATAATTACTTCATTTGCATTTGCTAAGGTGATAAGAGGAATGGAAAAGAGAGCTCATTGGGAATGATGTTAGTGTTAAAGGGTGATGCACAAAAGACAGTTTTACTCAAAATTTTGGCATCTGCAACAGAAACCATTTTAAAGGAAACATGTTTATTAACTTCAGGGCCCCGGTGGGAAAGAAACAAAGCAGAATAAAAATATCATACAAGAATGCATTGTGGCTCTCCCAGCTCCAGCATGCAATTCAGAGTGGTTGGAGACTGAGAAATTCAGATATTCTTCTGTTCTTTGTGTATAGTGAATTCTAGGAATGTTTAATCACTAGCAAACAGGAGTGAATGAGTTCTACATCCAGCTTTGACACAGTCCAGCTACATGGCCTTAAAGAAGTAAGTTATGGTGAGCTACAGATAAGTGATGGTCTGTTTGAAGAAAGAAAGAAGAAAGAATGTTAATTTCAACCTCTTTTGACCTTCTTCCTCTTCTCCCCCTCTTTACCATGTAGAAGACTCCATCCTTTCTGGGAGTTACTAATTATTACCCTGAATCAGCAAAAGTACTAAGTATGCCTCACTTTAAGCATCTGACATGTTACTGAACTACTAATGGAGGATATTATTCACTGAAAGAGAAATACTAGCACAAAAGTGGATATTTAGAGCTAGAGAAAACTCATCTTCTGCTAACAAGTATGTTCATAATTTTACTCATGTAAGTAATCCCTCTTGGACAATATGTTTTGTTTTGTCTTAAACATTTGAACCAAAGGATAAATAGAAATAATTCTATTGTTACACTTGTGTAACTCCTTTTATTCAAGGATGTCCAAATACTAACACAAATTGATCAATTAATCCCCTCCTGATACTCCTGAGAGTTAGGTAGTTTTATAGTTCGACTCTTAGGCTATGTCCACACTAGCAATTTGGCTAACTTAAGGACTATTAAGTCAACCTAAGTTACTCCCTGTCTACACCAGACTTTCATTAAGTCAACTTAGGAAATTCCTTAAGTCGACTTAATGAAAGCTTAAGTCGACCTAATAAGAACTGCCCATTAGGTCGACTTAAGCCTTAAGTCGACTCCTTAAGTTGACTTAAGGATGGGGAGTAACCCTTAAGTCGACTTTACTAAGTCAACTTGGCTATGTCTACACTAGGGAATTAAGGTCGACTTAAAAAGTCGACTTTAATAAGTCAACTTTAAGTAGACCTTATTAAATTGACTTAGAGAGTCCACACTGGACTCCTAAGTTGACTTAAAGGGGGGCTTACTAAGTCGACTTAGAGATTCTACACTGGACTCTCTAAGTTGACTTGTTTGGTCCAGGGCAAGCCAGCCCCGTGTGGGGCTGGCTTTCCCTGGACCAGCAAGCTCCTGAGCGGTCCGGGGGAGAAGAGAACAAGGAGCTCCCTTCTGCCCCAGACCACTTGGCTACCTTCTGCTCAGGACTTCTCAGGTCCCAGGCAGAAGGGAACCCTCCTAGCCTGGACCTCTCGGGTCCTGGGGAGAACTTCCCCAGGACCTGAGTGGTCCGGGCCAGGAGGAAGAGCCGGAGACCTGCGCTCCAGCTGCTGGCTGCTGAGCAGCTGGAGCGTGGACTCGGACCCTCGCTCCAGTTGCTCAGCAGCGGGCTGCTGGAGCGGGGATCCCGGCAAGAAGGGATCGTGGGGCTTCCTTCTCCCCGGGACCTAAGCGGTCCTGGCAAGAAGGAAGACCTGTGCTCCCTCTTAGCCGGGGCTGCGCTCCAGGTTCTCGGAAGCCCCTGGGGTTTCCTGATCAGCTGGAGCGCCAGCACCCCACATCTACACTGGCTTAAGTCAACTTAAATAGTCAACTTAAGCCTAAAAGTCGAGTTTATAACAGGTGTTATAAAGTCGACTTTGAATTTCCTTAAGTCGACTTAAGCAGCTGCTTAAGTCGACTTAAGGAAACTGTAATGTAGATGTAGGGTAATTAAGTCAACTTAAGCAAGCTTAAGTCAACTTAATTTTCAAGTGTAGCTGCACCCCTTAAGGGCAGTTAGGTTGACTTAACAAAGTGGACTAATTTGACTTTAAGTCAACTTAGTCCACTTTGTTAAGTCAAATTAATAAGGTTGGCTTTAAGTCGACTTAAAGTTGACCTTATTAAGTCAACTTAACAAAGTCAACTTAACTTTTTCTAATGTAGACATAGCTTGAGACTCTAAGGTCAGAAAGGACCAAGGTGATCATCTAATCTGACTTCCTGCACAATGCAGGCAACAAAACCTTACCCATCTACTTCTGTAATAGAGTCTTCAAATCATGATTTAAAGACTTTAAAGTACAGAGACCCCATTCAAAGTGAGCCATGCTCCAAGCTACAGAGGAAGGCAAAAAAACCCTGAGAGCCCTTTATTTATTTAATCCAAGTAAAAATGTGCTACGAACTGATACCGAGTCCTCAAATGAATCAAAGAAATGAAAGAGTATTCTAGAAACGAAACAGTGCCCTTGCCTGAGTATGGTGAAAAGCAGAAGCTATGGTACAACTTCAGATATGTGCAATTAAAGAAACTATGCCAGAAAACTAAAATCAGACTGGCAAGATAGAATGTTAACACCCTAAATGGCCATAGCATGGATCTGAGGGAAATACTGAAGAGGAAGACAGTACAGATAGCATGCATCCAAAAAAATGAAAGAGAAAGGGAAAAGGTCAAAAAGGTTGAGAAAGGGTACAAAATAATTTACTATGACATACCTGAATCAAGAAACAGAGCAGGCATAGCTCTTGCTAGTAAAATAAAAGAAAGAGTGATGACTGTAAATAGTCTCAGTGAAGCTGGCTTTTGAATGTGGCTTCGTCAATAGTTAGTACATATGCTCCATAGTCTGGCTGTGGTGAAGATTATAAGATTCTGGGAAAAGATAAATGCTGCTCTTCAGGAAATTCCTAGGAATGAGGAAAAAAGTTATCAGCACCATCTTAAAAGACCATGTTAGAAGAGGAAGGATTGAATATAGTTGAGCACATGTTGGCAGGGGTTAAGGACCTTTAAATGAGAAAGCATATTGCAACTGTCACAAGCTCATGAACTATTAGTATCCAATACAATCTTTATTAAAAGAGAAGAAGATCTTACCATTTACAATTTCCTTGTTTCCCAGTGGAAAATAAAAAACATTGAAGACTGCAACATATTTCTAGGAAATAGTCTTCAGGGGTCAGAAAACTGTAGCATGCATATCAAAAGTGGCATGTCCACCGATTTAAGTGGAACACAGCACCCTGTCCTGCCATCAATACTGCCAACCCTGCCACTGGAAAGGGAGCAGGGGGGATGACTGCGTAGCACTCCCAACACTGACAGTGCCATCAGAAGTGGAGCTGAAGACCACTTCTGTCATTGACAGGGTTGGTGGCATGGCCCCCTCCGCAATGCTGAGACTGCCGTTGGCACTGGGAGAGGAGTGGGGAAGAGATTGGGCACAGATTTCCGAAAGGTTGCCGACAGCGATACAGACATTCATCTCAGACATGTTCTTTAGAGTGATGATACAGGCAAAATCAGAGAGGGAAACTTGAAAGATAAGATAGTGGAAATATACAGAATATGGTTGAGAAGGATTTTAAGGAGTTGCCTATGGAGAAGATGAGGTCACCACTATATGCAGATCAAGTGGATAAACTGGGTGACTTTATAGCAACAAATGTTTAAATATGTAGAACATGCTAAACAAGTTGTGAGTGAATCAAAAGGGAAAGACTTTATTCAAAAAGAATCTTGGTAGTGGAGTGAAGTAAAAAAAGCAATACAAAATGAAAAAAGTTTAAACATTGGCAAAAGAGTGGAAGGAAATGAGACTTGGAGAAATACGATCATGTAAAGAAATTGGCTAAGAATGTAACTGAAAAAGTGAAAGCAAAATTTTCCCAGGAACGTTAAGCAAGATTTGGAAGAAAGGGGAAGTGGAGAGGAAAGAAGTATATAGACTGATGAAACTATAGAACAGAAATACCAAAGATAAAGGAAGTGAAGTTCATGAAAAAGATTCAGGTCAGGTCTAAACTGACAGTGGCAAATTCGCCGCCCTCAGTTCTATCTTTCTGGTTCATTTGAGTAGTCAGTGAAGACCTGCTCAATTGACCCAGAACTTGTAGTCCTGAGTTCAAAGGAGGACATTTACCTTTGACTCAGTGCAGTGTAGTTGTTGCAATAAATAGGTGTTAAGAAGTTGAAGGGAAATACACAAGTTATTTTACACAGATTGAGTATTTCCCTTCTACTGCTGCTGTGTTCCACGGCCAGTGTAGACCAGACCTTAGTGTTGAGTAATGATAAATACATAGAGGAACAATGGAAAAGGTATTTTGAACAGATTTTAAATGAAGAAAACCCACCACAGCAATGTGACTTGAAAATGAGTAATCTGGCTGTATGGAATGTGATGGGGTGTCCTGGGCCTTCTTTGGCTCCCTGCTGGAAGCCTTGTTGTCCTTCCACATGCACCCCAGAAAAGGAGCAGTGATGATGGATCCTAGAGGTATGCCTAGAGAAACTGCAGGGAAGCAGCCAATCAGAGTGAAACAAGCTCAATTTAAAGTTGCTGCAGGGCCCAAACAGATCAATTCCTCAGCAGGACCAAAAGTGATAAGTGAAACTCTCTAGGCAATGAGGTCTGGGAGAGACCCTGCTCAAGCAGGAAACAGATGGACTGTAACCTTAAGGTAATGAGTGAGGGTGAGGGGACTGAGTGGTAAACAGCTCAGGGAATGCAGCAGCAGCAAATATTAAAGAAAGCAGCACATGGCTGCAATTTGTATGGTCCCTGTGTTGAGAACTGGAGTAGCTGGTGGTTTCAGCTAAAATGGCCTAAGCCCCAGGAAGGGGCTAAAATTTAAACAAGACAGCAAAGAATTGCTGAGGACAAAGAATCGCCAGGGAGAATGCTCTGTGCACATTGCTCTATATCAGAACAAGCACAGGCTTGGAGCTTGCTCCAAAGAGGCTGAGAACTGAGTATAGAGAAAGGGCTAAAGACATCACTGTTGGCACAGAGACAGCCCTGTTGGATCTTATGAAGTTCCATCATGTGTTTATACTATCTGTGACTTAGCTGAATGGCTATGTCACTGAAGATCTTCCTGATGAGAAAAAGAGCTAACAGAGAGCATAGAAAAAGAGAGAGAGCATGCATAGGTTGGCATCCAGCTGACCGGAGGCACTCATGAGAAGCTAGTGCACACCCCATTACATGAAGCCTATCACACCAGATAAAGTGTCAAATGCTTTCAAAAAGACATTATTAAGGACACAAGAGCAAACTATTCTACTGCATAGGAAGGATAGGAAAAAGACCACCCTGGCTTAACCAGGAGATTTTCAATAATCTAAAAATAAAGAAAGAGTCCTACAAAAAATGGAAACTAGGTCAAATCACAAAGGATGACTATAAACAAATAACACAATTGTGTAGGGGAAAAATCAGAAAGGCACAAACTGAGATCAAACTAGCTGAAGGCATAAAAGGTAACAAAAAAATTAAATACATTAAAAACAAAAGGAAGACCAAGGAAAACATAGGACTCTTATTCAACAAAGAGGGAAAAACAATAACAGAAAATATGGAAATGGCAGAGGAACTAAATGATTTCTTTGTTTCGGTCTTCATTGAGAAGGTTGCTGATGATGAGATTCTGGATGTAGGGGAGGGTAGTAAAAATGGGATTGGATCAGAAGTTAAAATAGGGAAAGAACAAGTTTAAAATTTCTTAGACAAGTTAGATGTCTTCAAGTCACCAGGGCCTGATAATATGCACCCTAGAATACTCAGGAGATATTGGCTATTATCTTTGAAAAATCATGGAAGACTGGAGAGGTCCCAGTGGACTGGAAAAGAGCAAATATAGTGCCCATCTATAAAAAGGGAAGTAAGAATAAGCAGCGGAATTGTAGACCAGTCAGTTTAACCTCTGTACCAGGAAAAATAATGGAGCAAATAAATAAGGAATCAATTAACACCTTATTCTCTTCTAGATGTTTACTAAGTGATAGTCAGCACGGATTTGTCAAGAACAAATTGTGTTGAACCAACCTGATAGCTTTCAATGACGGAGTAACAAACGTTGCGGATAGAGGGGAAGCAGTAGATGTGGTATATCTAGACTTTAGTAAGACTTTTGGTACAGTCTTGCATCACCTTCTAATTAACAAACTAGGGAAGTACAACCTGGATGGAGCTACTTTAAGATGGATGCAAAACTGGTTCGCTAACAGCTCTCAGAAAGTATCAATGGTTCACAGTCATGCTGTAAGGGCATAATGAAAGGGGTATTGCAGGGATTGGTTCTGTATCCAGTTCTGTTCAATATTTTCATCAGTGATTTAGATGATGGCATACAGAGTACACTTATAAAGTTTGCTGAAAATACCAAGCTGGGAGAGATTGCAAGTACTTTGGAGGATAGGCTCACAATTCAAAATGATTTGGACAAACTGGTGAAATGGTTTGAGGTAAACAGAATAAAATTCAATAAAGACAAGTGTAAAGTACTTCACTTAGGAAAGAACATTCCATTACACATATACAAAATGGGCAATGACTGCGTAGGAATGAGTACTGCGGAAAGGGATCTAAGTGTCATAGTGGATCACAAACTAAATGTGAGTCATGAGTATAGCGCTGTTGCAAAAAAGGCAAACATCATTTTGGGATGTATTAACAGAGTGCATTGTAAGACACGAGAAGTAAATCTTCCACTCTACTTGGCCCTGATTAGGCCTCAATTGGAGTATTGTGTCCAGTTCTGGGCACCTCATTTCAGGAAAGATGTGAACAAACTGAAGAAAGTCCAGAGAAGAGCGACATGTATGATTAAAGGTCTGGAGCACTTGACTTATGAGGGAAGATTGAAAGAGCTGGGTTTGTTTAGTCTGGGAAAGAGGAGACTGAGAGGGGACATAACAGTTTTCAAGTACCTAAAAGGTTGTCATGAGGAGGAGAGAGAAAAATTGTTCTCCTTAACTGCTGATGATAGGATAAGAAGTAATGGGCTTAAATTATGGTAAGGGAGGTTTTGGTTGGACATTAGGAAAAAAATTCTAACTTTCAGAGTGATTAACTATGGAATAAGTTGCCTAGGCAGTTTGTGGAATCTCCATCATTGGAAGTTTTTAAGAGCAGGTTAGACAAACACCTGTCAGGGATGGTTTAAAGAGGGTACTTGGTGCTGCGATGAGTGCGGTGGACTGGACTCAATGACCTCTCGTGGGTCCTTCCAGTTTCTATGATTCTATACTGTAAAAAGAAATAAAAAATAATAAGGCCATAGGTTCAGACCATATCCATATGGAGGCATGGGAAAAGCGCAGAATAGAAGGCATCCACCTTCTGTCATGCCTGGTCAGTTCAGTCATGATATGAGAAAAGGATCCAAACACATGGATGAAAAGTATCTTGGTGTCAATAAAGAAAGGAAACAGTGATTCTGGAAACTACAAATTATAAAGATATAAAGGTTGATGAGTCATACAATGAAACTGTAGGAGACAATTATCAGTGAGACTAGTGAGTGAAATAGATATTAGCACAAATTAAGATGGCTTCTTGCCAAGATCAGCAATAGAGGCTGATTTTTACACTGAAGCAGCTGGAAAAACTTAGTGAAAAGGAAAAAAATATTAACGCTGTGTTCATTGATCCGAAAAAAGGCCTCTGACAGAATTCCAAGGGAGGAATGTTGATGTCTGAGGAAGAAAAGGTACCAGTACTTTATGTGTGTTTTATTCAAGACATATATCCAGGTGCAATGTAATAGTCAGAACTTCTAATGGTGAAACAGACAAACAATTGATAAAGGTGGATGTGGATCAGAGATTAGCACTGAGCTCTTTCTTGTTTTCTTTTTCCTGGATAACCTTGGTGTATGTTGTATCATTCTTTGCAGTGAGAAGAAAGATAGTCTAGAAAAGTATCTTGAAAAAATGAAGAGACATTGGAGAGAACAGATTCAAAATAAGCAGAGGAAAGTATAGAGTATATATTGATTTGTTTTAGTAATTATCCTTGAAACTACATGGATAGAAAATAACATAAATGTGGTTTCCTGTACCTAGATTCCAGAATTCAGGAAAATAGGGAACAAAATTAGAGCTAGGATAATATATGCAGCTTGTTCAGAGAGATGTAATTGGTATTAGTATGTGACAGGAAGATACAATGAAATTAAAAGGGAAAGTCTTAACTGGTGGTCCATCCAGTTTTGTTGTGTGGCATTCAGTGCTGTGCAGCAAAGAAAAAACAATAGCAACTCATTTGTTCCACAGAAATGTAAATGTTGAGGTGGATGAGTAGTGTAAGCAAGAAAGACCACATGAGAAATGTATATATCAGAGCAGGGATGGGACAACATTTTGTCCTTGAGGGACATATCTGCATCTAGATGAGCTGAAGAGGGGAAGTGGAAGGGGTGTGGCTGGAAAGGGTGAGTGGTCACTGCATTACAGCCAGAGTGCCAGTAGGCCCACATGGTGGTGGTGGTGAAGTGATGAAGATAGGCAAGAGGTGTGGTCACCACGTTCTCGCCAGGGCCTTGCTGCTGGCCCATGCAGTGGGAGAGGGGCAGTGAGGAGGGGAAGGGCAAGGAAAATGAACAACTGCTGCGCCCTTACTAGGGTGCTACTGGGCCCTGATGTTGGAAAAGGGATAGGGCTGGGAAGGGGGAGTGACTACCACACTATGGCCAGGCCCACCTGGAGGGCCCAATGAAAAGCATCCATGGGCCAGATGTGGCCGTTGTTTGCCCACCTCTGTTTTGGAGTCATGTTCAAAGTAACACCCATAAATGGAAAAAAAATAAATAAAGGAGGTAGTGCAATCTCAGGTCATTTTGTCTTGTGTATGGTCAAAAGTTTGTCTCTTACCAACAGAATTTTGAGCAATATAAGATATTACCTCACCCACTTTCTCTCTCTAATATCCAAGGACCGGCACAGCTTCAACGCATATGTGGTCACGAGAAGCCCAGTTCTGACAGCTAACAGTCCAACAGGTCAAGATAAATAACTCAGTCATAGGTTGGTGGCCTATTGCTGGAGTGGGTGGGTGAGGTCTTGAGGCCTGCATTTTGCAGGAGGTCAAACTAGATGATCGTACTGGAGCCTTCTGACCTTAAAGTCTATAAAAAAGACAGGCCAACCCAAGAAGAAATGATGAGATGTCATAAAAGGAGACAGACTAGCATGTGGTGTGATAGAAGATATGATACTGAGGACCATACTTTGGAAGGAGAGGACTCTTAGAATGGGTCTCATTTGATGGGATTTATGCAAGGAGAAAGAAGATTGTAACTCACTGGAAACTAGTTATATGATTGTTATTCGTGTGTTGGCAGGATAAGATCCATAATTTACAGTGTGACAAATCTGTCACATGACTGATTAAGAATTGAAGGGGTGGTTGCTTCTTTTTTGTGAGGATGGCACAAAAAAGAGAAGATTTTTAAGGAAGTTGTATATATGATATTGCACACTTCATGGAGTAACTTAATCCTAACAGCATCAGTAATACATTTATAAATCCTCTAACATAATATTTAATCACTTAAAGCCTATACAATTTGGAAAGGGTGTTGAAAAGAAAAAAAAAATCACGTAATTTATTAACTGTTGTGACATTTTTCATCAATTTTATGTAAAACAAGTTAAATCTGCAAGCAGTTAAAACAATCATGCTCTACAGAACATGAAGACAGATCGCAAAAAATAATTATTTTTACTGAAGCAGATTGCTAGTCTTTAATAAGGTAAAGTTAAAAGGCTTGAAAAAATAATTTGGCCCTCTCTGAGTAATTTGTGACATAGTTTCAGATTTTTAAAGCAGTATTCAAGTTAATAATGTTATGCTGACAGTTGAACAGACATAAGAGATTATGGAGGAAGGGCGTGACATCTGACATTTTCTTTTTTCCAGTGTGGAAGTAAGGAACTTGAAAAAAAAAACAACAAAAAAACAAAAACACCTTAAAACAACAGCTATTAAAGTCATGAAGGATATTTTAATTTTATTTATTTATTTTTAAGGAAATTCGTTGAAAGACTTAGGCCTTGTACACACTGCAAAGTTATTGCGCGATAAAGCCCTTTATCGCGCAATAAGAAGCAGAGCGTACACACTGTACTTACAGTTTTTGCGCGTTAAGACCCTTCTTCTTTCGCAAAATGTAAACCACCAAAACGAGCGTGGTTGCTGCTAACGCGGAATAGCTATTGCGCGACAGCCCGTGTGTGTACGCTTCTCGCGCAATGTGAACATTCCGGAAATGGCCCACAATTCCAATCCCCTCCCTTCTGCACTTCCTCCTGTCCTCTATTGCCGTGACGTCATTTTTCCCGACCTCCCCTTCTGCCCTGCGAATTTTTGAATTCCCCACTCTCCCTTCTGCCTCGCTGTTCTGTGGTGCTGCTCCTGTGTGCTCTGCTCTCAATGTCTTCACGCCGCAGCAAACGAGCTCCAGCCTGGACAACAGCAGAGGTGATGGATTTGATAGGCATCTGGGGAGAGTCCGCCGTGCAGTCACAGTTACGTGGCAGCCGGAGGAATTTCGACATTTTCGGACAAATATCTCAGGCAATGACTGAAAAGGGGTACGAGAGAGACACTCTGCAATGCCGGGCCAAGGTCAAGGAGCTGCGGATAACGTTCCACAGAGCCAGAGAGGCCAACCGGCGCTCTGGCTCCGCGCCAGCAACGTGCCGGTATTACAAGGAGTTGGAGGCGATCCTGGGCGGAGATCCCACAACCACCCCGATCTCTACGGTGGACACTTCCGCGACAGCATCAGAAAATGAAAAGGCGGCAGAAGGCGACGATGCAGTCGTTGACGAGGAAGCAGAGGAGGAAGAGGACGAGGACGGAGACAACGGAGCCACTGAGCTGGGGAGCCAGGAGTTATTCGCCACCCCGCCGGATACAAGCTCCACGGATTCCTTTTCAACGCCTTCCCAGGAATCGGCAGATGGCACCTCTGGTAAGTTATGTTGGCAGTGCTCTCTATTCTATCAGCTACAGCTTAGCGTGTACAGGAAGATAACGCTTTGAGTTCTCCTTTTATGTGTCTTCTTTTCTGTGCGATAATGATGAGTCGTGGTGTTACTGGCATTACATAAAAAGCGCATCAATGCATGCCTCAATTGCCAAGTAGTCGTTCCCTCTCAAGTCACTGAACGCGTGCTCCAAATATCTCCAGAGTCTTCTCTTGAAATTAGATGGTAGAGCGAGCCTCTGCCCTCCACCATTCAGGGAGACTCTTCCTCTCAGGCTAGCAAGCATGGCTGCGGGAACCATTGCCGCGCACAATCCTGCAGCGTAAGGTCCCGGCTGGAAGTCAGCCACATGCAGGAGATGCATTCTCGCTTGCAGAGGCACTCTAAGCAGCGTGATATCTGCTTCTATTGCAGCCATCTCTGACACGGGTTCAGAACAAGCAGCGTCAATAGTCAACTGTCCCGTGGACCAACTCACAGCAACACGTCCCAATCTTTGGGAAAATTGTTACTGCCCACAGTATGTCCTCCCTTGAGTAACCAAGGAATGTGTTGTGAGAACCTCCTTATTTGCACCTGAACGTGGCGAGAACAATAATGCCATTCAAACTTTTTCATATCTGCACAGGAACGACCTTCGATGGACAGTGTACAGCTGCTGCAGAGCGTCTGAGGAAGATAAGGCGCAGGCCACGCAGGAGCAAGGAAGATATATTTAAAGAGCTCATGCAAGCCCATGAGGCTTCTGCGAGGGAGACAAAGCAATGGAGGAGGCAGTGCAGGGAGGACAAGAGACAGAGCAGCGAGAGGAGGGAGAAGCAGAAGGATGCCCTAATAGGCATTCTGCACGAACAGACAAACCTCCTGAAGTCCATGGTCGGTCTGCTCCAGTCTCGTCCCCCCCACCCTCAGCATCATCTTCCTTTCCCTCCATCCACGCAACATTCTCCCCCCAGACAGTTTTTAGACCACCATGGACACCCATGGTGTAATGTTACCTCAACACCTCCCCCAACGTATGTCGTAGAGTCCCGCACCTATACCCACCTTTAGTCAACCCTTCCCTCACTGCGAACCTTACATTATTGTTATATTAATAAAGGACAAGCAATGTTAAACTCAATGTGACTTTATTTGGTGTCATTTTGAATATGCCTTAAACGTTTGTTGTTATAGAAACACAGAACAGGAAAAAAAAATCAATGAACTAATTCTCATACAGTTAAAAAAAAATAGCAATTAAAAAGTAAAAGAGAGATAAAAAGGTACACTTTTAGTCCGCAGTACCAAAATGATTCTTTAGCGCCTCCCTTATGTGCACAGCCCTTAGCTGAGCCCCCCGGATACCCCTGGTGTCCGGTTGCTGGTAGGCATATTCTAGGCGTTGTGCCTCCATGGACCACGAGCTATTAAATCTCTCCCCCCTGTTTTCACAAATATTGTGAAGAACACAACACGCAGAAATGACTGTAGGTATGTTGTCCTCATTTAGATCAAGCCTGCCGTACAGCGATCTCCAACGTGCTTTTAAACGGCCAAAGGCACACTCAACAACCATTCGACACCTGCTTAGACGGTAATTGAAGCGCTCCTTGGCAGGGTCCAACTTCCCGGTGAAAGGCTTCATAAGCCATGGCATCAGTGGGTAGGCGGGGTCCCCAAGGATAACTACTGGCATCTCAACACCCTCCACTGTTAGTTTCTCGTCGGGAAAAAAGGTGCCCGCCTGTAGCCTCCTGAACAGTCCAGAGTTTCTGAAGATGCGTGCATCGTGCACCTTTCCAGACCAACCTGCATTTATGTCCGTGAAGCGACCACGATGGTCCACCAGTGCCTGAAGAACCATGGAGAAGTATCCCTTACGATTTATGTACTCGGAGGCGAGATGGTCGGGGGCGAGAATAGGGACGTGAGTTCCATCTATTGCACCACCACAGTTCGGGAAGCCCAACTCCTTAAATCCATCGATGATGTCCCTCACGTTCCCCAGTGTCACCGTCCTCCTTAGCAAAAGACGGTTGATGGCTCTGCACACTTGTGACAGAGCTACTCCAACGGTCGAACGTCCGACCCCGAACTGGTTTGCAACCGAGCGGTAGCAGTCCGGGGTTGCAAGTTTCCATAGGGCAATAGCCACACGCTTCTCCACGGAGATGGCGGATCTCATCCTCGTGTCCTTGCGCAGCAGGTCCGGGGCAAGCTCCTGGCAGAGTTCCATAAATGTGGCTTTCCGCATTCTAAAGTTCTGTAGCCACTGCTCATCATCCCACAGCTGAAGAACGATTCGGTCCCACCAATCTGTACTCGTCTGCCGGGACCAAACACGGCGGTTCAGGCTGTGCAGCTGGTCTGCAAAACTGATGAGAATATCAGTTCTGTTCTCAAGGCTGTCAGTATCCGAAATAGAGTCATCCGAGTCCTGCTCTGAATCAGAGTCAAAGGCGTACCGCATCAGAATCTGGGCTGTGTTTACAATGCTGAACGCAGCATTCAAGATCACAGCAGAATCCATGTTGATTATTAAAAGGCAGTTCCGGAAACCGGTTGCTTCAATTTGAAATTCGTGCTCGTTGCTATCGGCAACTGCTGGGTAGCGTCGGTAGCATAATGCACCACGGGAAATGATATTGGGGACTGTGGGATAGGTACCCACAATTCAGTTTGTTTTTCTGGAGGACTGCGAAAAGAAGGGGGGGGCTTTGTTCCGTTAGAGCCAGCCGAGTGTGTACGCGATCTCGCGCAACAACAGCCACGGGACATTTAAGGCGCAACAGGATTATTGCGCGGTAAGAATGGTAGTGTGTACATAGCCTTAGTATGGTCAATGAGGAATCTCAGAGTCATGAAAAAAGAGGAGCAAGAAATAAAGCTGAAATGATGACTCAATCAGTTGAATGCCACCCTGGTGAAAAGAGATTGACATTGGTCATTACTGATGTGAGGAGACTGGTGCTGAAGATAAGGAATGTCATAGCAAACCGTGCCAGTGTCCATCTTTAAAGAAAAAAAAAAAAAAAAAAGATCCTCTGTGTATGAATGACCCAGACATCTCATAACACCACTGTAAAATGTAGTTTTTTTGCACCACTGCTGTCAAATACTGTATTTCTTGGGTATTAAGATTATAAAGAATGCACAGAAGCTACACTGGAGACATAATAGGTCCATTCATCATCCCAGAAAAGCTTACTTGTTTATGATTGCATCTTGCTTGATATTAACAAGTGGAACATAATATATATTTTCCTCACAAGTCGCTCTGTTATATGTTTATTATATTGAAGAACTATGACTGATATGCCAGTGTACATCCTGTGAAAGACTGACAATCTATCCTGGACAAAACTCATGGAATTAAGCTAAAATTTACTCAATTAATTTAAGCCTTATTGAATTAAGATTAATACCTTGTATTAAAAAATCCAATAGCATATGTGTGTTGTGGAATAGTATGTACTTTCTTGACTAGGAGGGGGATGCTAATGTATTTCCTCTAATTATCAGCTTTAAAGACACACCCTGGAAAGGTACACATATATTAGTTCAAACTGCATTCTCCAGGGGCCAACAAAGATAGATTTTATTTATTTATTTATTTATTTTAAAATAAATAACCTAGTTTTAAACTGGCTCAGGGCCATCTTCCTACTCCACCACATAGACAGGACCTCTGGTCCATGGAAAGCCCCAATCCTTAGGGCGGTGGTTTTCACACTTTTTTTTTCAGCACCCAGTTGAAAAAGAATCATTTATGCCCACAACCCTACAATTAAATCTTTCAGCAATTCATTCCACTCTTGCGGCAGTGGCGGAAAGGGGTGCCACAACCCAGTACCTGAGCGTGTCTGACCCAGTACCAGGTCCTGATCCATGCTTTGAAAACTACTGCTTTAGGGAATGGATCGAAGTACTTGGCTGAAGCTGTGATGAATTTGTGACTACAAAGGAAACCAATTCTGTACTGGGGGTTGGGGGAGTGTTGAAGGTCTGCTTATGCCATAGCCCATGTTAGGTTTTGGGAGTGACATCTGGTGAGTTTATTAACATGTTCATAGGTTCCTTTATTGATTTTAATATGTTCTCTTTAATGCTGTGTGGTATCAATAACTGTGGACAGTCACATTGTTCACTGTTTCTGACGAGAAGCATCTGAGCTCAGGGAACTTATATTTGCTGGGAATAGCACAGTGATGTTACTTGTCATCTCTGTGTTCTTGGGGAACCAGGGCATAAATACCCTACTGTCTGACACACCTGAACCCATTCCCCTGACACACACGCACACACTCCTCTTCTGCTTGAACTGATCAGAGATGGACTGACTAAAAGCAATGAAAAGGCAGTGGAAGACACATGTAAAACCCTTCTGGACAAGAGTGAGGGGATTAAGCCAAATCCCCATGTCTCATTTACATTGAAAATGGGAGGGAAGCATCTCAATTAGCACACTGAATGAAGAATGGAGAGCTTCATTTGCAACAAGAGGGAACTAGAAAACATCTCTATTAGCAAACTAAATGGAAAACCAAGCTCCAAGGCAAGAACTGCTCTGTACTCTGGGACCCAAGCAGCAGAGAAGCACTGCATGATGGGGCATATCTGCTCCAGATGTTAATGAACCTATGCCTGCACACACCAAGCTCAGCAGTTTTCAGACCAATTCTCGTAATATATCCATTATTGATACCCAACATATTGAATCTGCCTGATTGCATTGTGGGCTCCTTCAAAGGAGTTTTATATGTCAGGTAATAAAATAACTTTTATAGTCAAATTGCTTGCCAGACTCTCTTCAAACTTACTTACTCTTGCATGTTCTTGGCTTTTCTATTTTCCTCTGCAGCAATGCTTCTCTTATCTAAACCAAACAACCCTGTAATGTGCAAAGATCCTGTGAGATTTGCTCATCAAGAGGGTTGTTGATGCCCCTGGCTGTGTCTAGGGTCGCTCACTGAGTAACTCGGGGGGGTGGAAGGCCACAGTGTCAATGAATCCTCTTCGCTCCAGACTCGGACACACCTGGGACATAACTGGCGCCCAACAAATCCCAACAATAGCCCATATAAGGATGTTCCCCTGTTGCAGGAACTGATAACCTGTTCCTCATAACAGAATAACAGTACCAGTCTCAGCCGGTCTCTGCTTGTAATTATAACATAGCCTTGAAAGCATGCTTCTCACCCAAAGAGGAGGGGGGTAAGATCTTTTCACAGCAAGAGAAAATCTATATAAGAGTTACTGTAACTGAGTGGGGGGGGCGCATGATTTGAGACGTGCCTGTCTCCGTGTGCCTGCTTAAAATCTCAAATAAATCTTAGTGTGCTTCTCTGCCCTGGTGTGATTATTGGTGCTGTGCACTCCGGGCAACGAATCCACTGTTGCTAGCCCCTGCCTGTCTTCAGGCGTCCACTTGCAACAGTTTTTGGCGACTCCACCGGGACTCTAGGGGCTTTAAACAGCCTTGCTCAGACCCCTCCGAGGGCCAGGGCAGCCACCACTTTGACGCCCACGTGTACACTGGCATTTTGCCAGAGGGCCTCGTTGCGTGAGACTGTCCTGCCCAGAGGGCATTCCGGTGCAAAGCACCTTTGGTAAGCGGAGAATCACAGGCACAAGGTGGGACCAGTCCATTTGGTGGTAAGTCCGTTTCCCTGGGGACGCCCAGGGGTAGTCTCTGGTATGGGGCAAGGACAAGGGAAGGGCCCAGGGTATTGCACCCTCTTGGAATGCATTCTGTTAAACTGGAAAGAGTTGGGGTCAGACCCCATGACTAAGGTATAATTGAAAAAGTTTTGTTCTGTTGATTGGCCACAATATCAGCTGGGGGATCAGGAGCAGTGGCCTCCAGGGGGATCCCTTAATTATAACACTATTCTCCAGCTTCTTTTGTTTTGTCAGCACATGTATGCCCAGCTGTTTATGGCTCTACGGGACCGAACAGAGCTGTTGCAGAAATGTGGTCTGGTCGCGACCGGGTCGGAGACGTTTTCACATCTGCCACCCCCTCCCCCGGTTGTAATGGCAGAACCGGAGCCCCCATCGACCCCAGTACCTCCCCCAGTTAGGGATGAGGGCCCCGGAGTTGAACAATTGTAGCGTAAGAGTAGGGATCGTGATGTGCTGACTCTGTGGCTTATAAGCTTTTTCTCTTAAAAAAAAAAAAAGTGTTGGTATTCTGGCAGGAGCAGTGTGGGGCAGGGAACTTGTCTGGACCCCACAACACTGCTGCCCCCTGGGGCTTCTCCAAATCCCCCGCTCCACCGCCAACACCCAGCGGCCTTCCCAGGCCCCACCTCCAGGCCCCCCCGGCTCCCCCCCCGCCCCTCTCCCCCCCCCCCCACCTCCCTTCCCTTCCACCCACTGGTTCCCCGCCTCCCTTGGTCCCTTCCCCACTCCTCTTGGCCCCCCAGATCCATCCCCAGCTGCCGACTACCTGACCTCCCCCAGACCCATTCCCTAATCCCCCGCCACTCCCTGATTCTTCCAGCCCCCTCCCCCTTACCTGGCTAGAGCTGCAGGGGTGGCCAGAGTCTCTCCTTGGCCAAGCTGCTCTTGCCCTGAGCCACATATTTGAGCATGCTCAGGGTGGGAAATCTGAAAAAACTCCAGCCTGGCAGCAGCTCCCAGGTATCCACGGGCTGGACTCCAGCCCCTGATAGGCCAGATTCAGGCCTGTGGCCACTGCTCCTGGCTCCTGCCAGCCCCTCTGCCCAGCTGAGGTCCAGGGTCAGCAGGGGAAAGGAGTGTGTCTCCTTTCCCCTGATGATCACAGACTCCAGCTGGGCAGCCGGGCCAGCCAGGGAAAAATAGCTGCCAATACATCATACCACTGTGTACTAGCAGAAAAAAAGCCCTGCATATAAGGATGACAGACAGGAAGTTCTGCTCTGTCTAGCCTGTGGAGTACAGGGGCACATAAGAGTATCAGCTAAAACGTGCTGCTCTGTCCAGCCGCTTCAGCTCAGGGTCATATAAGGGTATCAGCTTAATTAAAGGTGTTGTCTTAACCCAGACTGCTCAAATGTGTTCTGTTAATCTGTCAATGTGTGTCTGTATGTAGGTTTTTCTTTGAGTCTGGAGGAACCCAGCGCTGGGAAATTTAGATCCTGCAGGGTAGTTTCATTGGGAGGGGACTTGCAGACAGGAGACGTGAAGCTCCATATAAAAACAAAAGTAACACAAACCTCTCTCCTCCTAAGGAAAATAACCCTAATAAATGAGCGGAATCCAAGGTGACAGGCAAATCTGGTAATAGTAAAGGCAGGAAACAGGGCAGCCTGGAAATATCTTAGTTAAAATAAAATAAGGCACACTTTCCACTCAAGAAAAACAATGGGTGGGGAGCTGGAAGCCTGAGGGTGGGTGCTCTTGCTGGACCATTGAGTAGAAACAGGTTCAGTTGCCCTGAATTGTGACACATACCTATTAGAGTTACAGCCTAGCCATGTTTTAAGTAATTCCTTCTGCTAAAATAAATATAACCCAGATTAAGTGAGTGAAGAACCACAATACATCAGTTTATCCTTTGGGGGAAAATAATCATGTTGGCACTAAGGGTTTGCAGTTTGTGACCATTTCTCGGATGCATATTCACTGAGCACTGGCAAGTAGGATATACATTTGTATTTAGATTCCAGGGGGGGTAGCCATGTCAGTCTAGTCCAGGAAAACAAACAAGGAGTCCTGTGGCACTTTTAAAGATTAACAAATTCATTTATCACATGAGCTTTCTTGGGAGAAAATCCCACTTTGTGAGATGATTGAACTTGAGGACTTACATTCCCCATCTTTATGCATTTGACGAAATGAAAGCTCATATGAAATGAAATGAAAGCTCCTCTCATGAAAGCTCATATGATAAATACATTTGTTAGTCTTTAAAAGTGCCACCGGACTCCTTGTTTGATTTGTATTCAGGTGAATGTATGAGGCAGTAATCCACAAAGCCACACCTCCAAGAAATCTCCAGTCTGCTCACCAGCTGCTCCTCCAGACTTGCCATAAGAGCACCTGCTTACTTAAACTCTTTGTCTTTGCAGACAATCATCTGAACAGTGTCACACTTCTGTTAGCAGTGGCTCGAGCTGTCATTCTTTCCACATTAAAAAAAACACCCACATTTAAAAAATACAGGAAATTTTGGCCCATACACAATATATTAGTGGTCTGATAAGTGACCGACACATCTGGTTTTAGATGTATTGTCTTTCCTTCAAACCTCAAGCTGCCAGCAAATTCCAAGGCCAGGTCTGTAAATCAACAGCTGCAATTACGCCAGTCTGGCACTAAACAAGAGGGACATGATGTGGGTGAAACATAATTTTGGCTGGGTACAAGCACCACTCCATAGCAAATAGCAGCAACAAAAGGCACAGCAAAGCTTCAGATAAGAAAAGTAAAGCATGTGTACAACAGCAGATAATTCACAACTGCAGCTGAACGCCCAGCAACAAGGTTATATTTCTATCCTTGCTTCCCAAAAGGATCCCATTCTTAATGTAAGTGTAACCTTCAAGTCCCTGTTCGGGCGCCAATTTGTAACCTTCGGGTGGGCTAAAATTCATTTAATTGCCCTTCTCCAGTGACTCACAGAAATTAATCCCAGTCCCTATGGAGAAAGCAGCTGGAGACCCAGAATCCAGTCTGTATGGGACTCACAGCAAAGATTGCTCAGAGTTACCACCCCACATTAAAATACTACTAAAAAAAACATAATGAACTTTATTAACTACTAACTAAATAAACCTTATCCTAAGAAAACAAAATACAATTAACCAAGAACAATCCCTACAGAAACCCCCACATGAAAGATACCAAAGAGTCCCAAAGTCCAGGTGGAGTTCACTCAACTCTCAGCTACAGTCTTTGTTCCAGTGTAGAACCTTGAGTGGCAAGAAATAGCTGTCCTCTTCTTCTTTCTTTGCAGGAATCTTCTGTAGAATTCCATGCAGGCTTTTCCTTCTCCTTTGCAACCAGCCCTCAGTCCCATATGCATGTCTGCAAAATCTGTTGCAGATGACTCCATGGGAGGGAGAAAACATCTTGTTCACTCCTGGCTCAGCTTCTCTCCTGAAAACTGAGCACATAGGTTCTTCTCAAAGCAGCTCCTGCATGCTGTCTGCACAGACTGCTGCTCTCGTGATCTGACTGACCACACCACATCACACCAGCAGGGCACCCTGTGGAGCATGCTCGAAATGCTACCATTCCCTGCTTCTAGAAGTTTCTAGTTGTGGGTAGCTAATCTGCCCAGCAACAGTAACCCACCCTCAGCAGGACTCTTAAAGAGATAGCCTTTTCAGGCATATGGGTTACATATGCAACGGTGAACGTGACATATAAACTATTTACAGAGAGACACAGGGCTGAAAAACACATTTCCTATCTCCAAGCTTTTGTGCCTGGAGTCATCTTGACATTCTTGATGATGACAGAGTAGAAAGCAAAGACTCACAGCCGTAACAGCAGCAGCTTTTGTGCCTAATTGTTTTGCTTTGTCATTGAACAGAGGCACTTGCCTCTGGGATGAGCTACCCATAGCCTCTTCCTGGACACTAACATGAAGTGCCCAAATTCCAAAGGGGTAGCCGTGTTAGTCTATTGTAGAAAAACAACAGAGTCCTGTGGCACTTTTAAAGACTAACAGATTTATTTATCGCATGAGCTTTCGTGGGAGAAAATCCCTCTTTGTCAGACGCTTTGAAGATGGGAAACTTACAGAGTGGGAGGAGGAAATTAAATGCAGGGGAGTGTATGACATAGGATCAGGTCAGGCTGTAACAGCAAATCAAAATAGGTGTTCGGATTCAAACACTGGGGAACAGCACATAGAGGAAGGTGAGGTCAAATCACCTGTTGTAATGAGAGAAAAAGCCATAGTCCCTGTTTAACCCCAAGGCAACTGAGTCAAATTTGCATACAAATTCGAGTTCTGCAGTTTCTCTTTGAAGCTGTGATTTGTTATTCATCTGTTTCAACACAGCTATTAACAAGTCGTCATTGAAGTGAGCAGAGAGGTTGAAGTGTTCCCCTATTGGTTTTTTAGTGTTGCAATTTCTGATGTCAGATTTGTGACCATTTATTCTTTGGTGCAGAGACTGTCCTGTTTGTCCAATATATAAAGCAGAGGGTCATTTCTAACACATGATGGCATAAATCACATTGGTGGATGAGCAAGTGAATGAGCCCTTGATGGAGTAGGTGGCTTGATTAGGTCCTGTGATGGTGTCTTCAGTGTAGATATGAGGGCAAAGTTGGCAGCGTGGTTTGTTGCAGGGATATGTTCCTGCTTTAGTGTTTCTGTTGTATGATCTGTAGTTGCTGGTGAGTATCCGTTTAAGGGTGGGGGGCTGTCTGTAAGCAAGGCGAGGTCTGTCTCCCAAGGCTCGAAAGAGTGAGCGATCATCCTGTAAAATAGGCTGTAGATCTTTGATGATGTGTTGAAGAGGTCTGACTTGGGGGTCGTAGGTGGTGACCAGTGGCGTTCTGTTGGTTTTTTTGTGGGTTTCTCCTGTAGTAGACGACTTCTGGGTACCCGTCTGGCTCTGTCAATTTGTTTCTTCACTTCTGCGGGTTTGTACTGTACTTTTAAGAATGTTTGATAGAGATCCAGAAGGTGTCTGTCTCTATCTAAAGGATCAGCGCAAATGCGGTTATTATCTTAGGGCTTGACTATACACAATGGATCGTGTGGTGTGCCGAGAATGAAAGCTCGAGGGATGTAGGTAACTATAGCGATCAGTAGGTTTACAGTATAGAGTGGTCTTTATGTGCCCGTCACTAATTTGCACTGTAGTGTCCAGAAAGTGGATCTCTTGTGTGGAGTATTCCAGGCTAAGTTTGATTGTGGAGTGAAAATTGTTGAAATCTCTATGGAAATCTGAATATGAAGTGCCCAGGCCTCCTCAATATGCTCTGGCAATTGTAATAACACCTGTGCTTCATGGCAGCATTCTTATCGATTTCCATAAGATATGACAGATCAAATGGATCCTCTCCAGATATGGTTGCAGCTACCTAATGCTTTTTGCTGCCTGCCTTCTGTTCTGGTAAATACCTTTCTCAGTTGCTTCATCTGGCAATTTAAATTTGGCAAATTAAGTTTAACTTTACGGAGAGCATTTGCCTGTGAGCAGCAGGCAGAGCAATTTGTTTGGGATATAACCAAGGCTTAGGAAGCTATGCTGTAGCCCTATGGGATGGCCCCACTTTTTTTTTTTTTTTGGCCCTTGAATAATACTGTCCCAGAGAAATGCCATCTTTTTTGCACATAAATCCTCTTCAATTAATTTGGTGGCAGCTGCTCCTGCTACTCATGACTCTTCATTTTTTTTTGGAGGACTATCTTACATTAGAACAGAACTCTCACCCTTCTTAGGAATCTGTATTGCTACATTAACAGTGAAGGGGCAGCTTATTTTGAATTACAAATACTCAGAAACAAAAACAACAAGCAGAGAAAATTGCAATCAGTTCATTTATTTAATTTGACAGCCCTTCAGCATTTCGGTTTTATTGATTTATTTAAAATGAGAAGATAGGAAAATGGGCCAGCCAATATATCTCTTCATAAACCCTAGCTCTTCATCACCACAATTCTGGGTAAATCTGAGTCTTGAAGCACACCATGAAGGTCAACAGATTTAAGACACTTTGAACCAAGAGGAATTCTAATGATCCATACTATTCAGTTACATATTTCTAAGGATGTAATTTGACAACAGTGGGAAAGCAAACTTGTAATTGAAGATGTAATTTGTTATAGTTCTTGGACCAAAAGCTACAAAGATTTCAGTGGAAGTTAAGAGCCTAAATAGCTTTGTGGATTTGGGCCTTTTTACCAGTGTGAAGAAATGAGAGATAAAGACCAGTGTGGTGATAGGGCACCAGACAGAGTCAGGAATTGGATTCTGTGGTCAGTCATTAAATTCCTCTTTGACTTTGGCAAATTGCTTAATCTACTATTTATCTCAATTTTGCATGTGTAAAATGGGGTTAATACTTTATATTGGTGATGTTAGGATAAAATCAGTTAATGACTATTAGGTACTCAGATAATTAGGAGATAAAGGATTGTGTGATGAGAATGAGACCCAGCTTGACTGTCAGACCTCAAGCTGAGTTTGTGGCAGTGGTAACTTCATTTTACTGTAAGAAGGACAGATTTGATATGAAGTTAACAGAATCAGTTTTCAGACTAGAACAGTAATTTATGAAATTCCCCTTTCTAGATTATTTTTGTTTTGTTCAAATACCCATTGGTAAGGGCCAGCTTGTTTAAAATAATAACATTGGTTTGGGTGGAAGGTGAGTCATAAATGAGGATGAAAATGAAGCTGGTAAAATTGGCAGAGATGACCAATAAATAATTGCCTGAGAAAGAGAGCAGCATGACTGACCCTCATCATACATTTTAATTATGGTTATTAATTGCCTTTTGAATCCTATAAAATCAGTGGCCTAAGTCTCTACCTGCTTTTTCTTAGCTGTACCAAATGTGCCAGCATTAATCTATGGCCTATAAAACAGTAGAGGACAGAGTGTCTTTTAGCAGGTCTATCAGAGATTCAACAACTTTTATTAACAAGGTAGTGTCTTAAAACTCCCTGTGTTTTGCTCTAGAAAAGCTTAATCTGATAAGATTCCTTGGAAATTTGACCTAATTGTTTAAAAAAAAAAAAAAAGGAATTAAAAACAATACGTAACTAGACTGAACCGTGTGATCTAAAGTAAAATGTCCATGAAACTCAGATCATTCACATTATTATTTAGATCTTGTGATGAAAACATAAGAGCTGTAAAGGAAAACAATCAAAGAAGAGTCTACTTATTTTATAGAGCACTCAGTGTCACAGCTTTTATGGCCCCTAAGATCATTTCTAGTTATGTAAGAGACCTTTGATTTGTAGAAGCTCTAGTGAGTTAATTCTGGGATGCTGAAAATGCAGGTTAAACTATGACAATGCAAAGGCACTCCGAGGTACTACACATCCAGTATAGAACTAATTTTTCATTCATTATGTGAATGAAATGCAATAATTTCCTGTTTTTGCAAAAGTCAATGCATTAGTATGAGTTAAGTTAGCTCCTACAAAAGGTGATAGAAAATGTTCCTACTTTGGCAACTTCAATCTAATTTGTTAATCTCCCATAAAAGGGCTAGATCAAGATCAGAGGCTTGGATGCTACTCTCTTAAGGCTTGGAATTATAGGAGATCTTTAGTGCTGACCCTGAACATTTTCCCTTTTCTCTGAATTTGCAAACTGTGCTTCGTAGCTGTATGTGTCATCCTATCAGCCTGCCTTATGGTAGAAGATACTATTTAAAAATATTATTATAAATCATTCTAATGAAATTAAGAAAAAAAAAAACAACTGATAAGAAGCTCTGCAAATTTGGAGGGTAATGGGGGAAGAGATAGGCAAAAGCCTTAAAGGATTTGTTTGGTTCAGATAAGTTTTCTAGTCCACAGTCAAAAATCAAGATTCTTATCCAAAGTTCTAACCTCGACATGTAAACCTGAAGAGCCTAATACATTGTACTCTCAGAATATAAAATATAATTAGTTTTATATTTATAAATGATATAAAAAGACATTAAAATGAAAGATGGCTGGTTTGATGATCCATCTTTGTACTCTGAGGAGACAAAGGGGGCACTGATGTGACTCCTAATGTAGGACCAGAAAGATAAAAAACACAGACAACACGTTCCTTAGAGAACTTAAGAATGACCTGCTACTCAGTAATCCCTTCCTTAAAACAGAAATAGAAGCTCTGTTAAATTTCTCCTGTAAGACATAGTGGCCTTCTCCAGGAACCAGAGGATCAAAAATTATGAATGTTATTAAACTCTATGGCTGTGTCTACACTTGCAAGTTAGGTCAATTTAAGGAGGCTTAAGTGGACCTAACTTAGTCCCCATCCACACCAGGCTTTCATTAAGTCGACTTATTCCTTAAGTTGACTTAATGAAAGCTTAGGTTGTCTTAATAAGAACTGCCGGTTCAGTTGACCTCACCCTTAAGTCGACTCCTTAGGTGGACCTAAGCACAGTGTGGATGCTTAAGTCCCCTTTATTGGGTCGACCTAAGTGCAGTTAGGTCGACTTACTAAGTCTCCCGTCAGGGAAACCACTTTGTTAAGTCAACCTAATAAAGTCTAATAAAGCCTCCAAGTGTGATCCTCTGCCAAATTAAAAATACATTTTTTCTAGGCAACACTATTTTAAATGCTAAATTTATAACTAAACCTTCTGCCTAAAATGAATTTATCTTTTCTCACCATTTTGAACTTAACACTAAACTACATTTTTATGAAATTCTTGTTAGACACAGAGAAGTTATTTTTAAAAGTGTTATTGTTTAATACTGGTGGGTGCAAAGAATTTGTAACAATACCGCTTTTCAGAGCAAACTTAGCGCCCCGTTGCCTCCCTTGCTTCTGCACAGCTATTGCCAGCTCTGGGTGGCCCACAAACCCCACATAATAAACTTACGACCCTCTAAGGGGTTGCGACTCCCATTTGAGAGCCCATGTCTTAAAGAGACAGACTAACCTCATTTTACAGATTGGGAAACTGAGGCACAGAGTTGTGAGGCAACTTCGCCCAAAGTCCCACAGCAGCTTCGTGGCAGAGCTAGGACTAAGACCCAGAGCTCAAGACTCTCATGCTTTAACCACTGAACAATACTAACCTCTAATATAACCCCACACCTCACAAACCATCTTTGCACAGAGATGAATGCATTTTTCATCTTAAGGAGTACTAAACCGTTCACTAGTAAAGACTATTTGGACCTTAACCCTGTAGACAATTTCCCTATGACTAATGTAACACCACATGTGCAGCATGTCAGAACGTTTTTGGCAAGGACACCACAGATGCCACTCCCTTGTGCTTGTAGAGCCCTTTTGCACAGTCAACCACAGTTTCTATTTGTTACAACTGATGGTCACACAACTATTAATTCATCTCCTGTGATAAGGAGATAAGAGGGACCTCATTATTTTAATATTTTTTCCATTTTCCTTTCCACTGTTAATCCTTTCCAGAGATCTAACATAATAGATTATTGTCAAGAATAAAAATAAAATGTAATTTACAACTTCGTTCCCTGCCTACTTTCCTTCCAGAACCTTATGTTTATGTATGTGTAAATTACTTAGAGAATGCTCATTAATTGAAGTCATTATTCACTAGGTGATGATCCTTAGGTCCCTAGGTTGAAATGTGTGTTATACCTTTCCTTCTCCTGCTTTTAATTAATCTATAAGTGAATTTAGTAATTTATTTAATGTATATGAAGCAGACGAATTAAGAGCACCATCTAGATTAGTCAGCATTGTGTAAACTTTCCTAAATAGCTCTGTGAGCAACTGAATGTCAGTCAGTCAGGATAAGGCTAACCCTTTGACATCATCACTGTCCTGAGATTATTAGGCAGTTGTAAGGACTTGACCTTACAAACTGTTCCCTGTGAGCAGATCCTACCACCAAACAATTGGAGGTTGTTCACCTAGAGTAACCAGATAGCAAGTGTGAAAAACTCAGGAGAAGGGGTGATGGGTAATAGGTGCCTACTCAAAGACAAAGCCTCAAAATAGGGACAGTCCTTATAAAATCAGGATATCTGATTACCCTAGGTCCACCTATGTGGAACAATTCACAGAATCAGGGCCTTGCCTAACATTACATGGCACAGGGAAGGGGTTAGTCATTGTAGCTGCATAGCTAGGAAGACCCACAGAGTTTCTGCAGAACAGAAGCTACAGAGACTGCTTTTCCTGAAATAGGACTGATCCTCAGGACTCAAAAGTAATTGATTCAGTGTTCATATGTGACAAAAATGCTATGTAAGGGGTTATGCCTGACTCTTTAGTCGAGATGGGCATGATCTGAAACCCCATGTTCAAACATCCTCTATCAGTGGGAAGAAGGGAGGGTAGGAATTTGTAATCCCAACCTGGATCCATAAAACCTGGCCCCATTTAAGTAAATAAGATTTTTTCCAGTGAATTCAAAGGGATCTGTATTTTATCCTAATCTTCCAAATTATTTGTTCTCTTTTGAATACATTTTGCCAAATCCGTGAGCTGACTACCCTGACCTAAAAAGTGTTGGACGAGTGCTACTCTGGGTTTGAAATTTTACATCAGAGACTAAGCCCTGCTCCGAAGAGCAAAAATACCACAATACTGTAGGTGAATGCTCATGCTAACCCCAGTACATCAAACAATAGCAAGAACATACAATATTATTAATTAATTTAATTATTGCAAGAATAATTCTTGAATTACTGCAAGAATATTAAGAAACAACAATAAGTAGATAGTGTTGAGCTATAAACAATTTTTTTTTTTTTTTTTTTTACAAATTAAAGTACAAGATGGTTATTCAAATCTCCCTTTCCCTTTTCACCTCTTTAGAATATATTATGTCAGAAAAGAAAAAGCAGCTCTCCACTGAAATGAAGAGATTTTAATTAAGCTAACGGCAAAAGTAGAATAGGCAATGTCTGTACTGCAGGGAAAAGGGGGAGGATTTCCATCATCTAATATGGCTGACACAAGTGAACAACTAAATAAGGCTGAAGCCTTGAGCATGCCAAGACTAAGCAAAGGGCAATTCTTTCCTGCAAATAAGGTTGGCTGCAGCGTTAAGCTTTCTCTTTGGGCTCATCATGTACTCAGCTCTTTTGTATTTAAAGTTAAAATAGAGTGCATTTTGTAAATGCAAAGTCTTCTAATCTGTCCTGTTTAAAGTAATTTTCATTACTAGTATTTTGCCATCCACAGCCATAAATTAGTTGCCTTATAGTTTAATTAAATTAACACATCCCTCATGTACCTTTAAGATAGAATTAATGACCCTAATTATGGCAACAAAATAATACTTAAGTAAAGATTCATGGGATTGTTCAGGTGTTGTCTGGCAAAAGCACAATCAGGAGTAGTATGCTACTAAAATTTGTAATAAATGCTAACTCCAAGAATTCCAATGCCAGCTCAAGAAAGATTGGCATAGGACTGGAGACTCATAATGCACGTCAGGGTCACAGCACATAATGCCACAGCATCTCCAGGCCAGGTTGTAGCCCATAGGAATGACTGGAGACATTGCCAGAAGGTATCCTGGGCTGCTGCTTTCTTGAACAGAAATGGATTCTTGAGTCAAGTGAATAAACAAGAAAACAAAATAAATTAGCAATTGGTGATCTTTCATTTATGACACATTAGGGCTCTTTACACTTTAATATCCTTCATTCATGGCCCCTGATAGTCTATGCATGATGATCTGCAGTGACAAACTGGATGGAATTTATAAAAGAGCAATAAAAGTTACATATCCTTTAAAATAATAAATAAAAAAATAATAATTTTAAAATATACTTGTATTTTTAAAGTGTTATATTTTAAATTAAAGTGTTTCTCTTTATTCTAGAATTCATAAACAGAAAAAAAATCACATTTTAACTCATAAATTAGCTCTTGAGGCAAATGATTTGACATTTCTACAGGTGAAAACTGTTGAATAATTTTACAATTGCAGCTTAGGGTATGTCTTCACAGCAACCAACACCCCTCCCCCGCAACCCTCGCCCCCCCCAAAAAAAAAAAAAGAAAAAAAAAGAAAACCAGAAATGTCTGACTGGGATTCATGAGGCTCAGGCTGCGGAGCTGTTTCACTGTTTTGTAGAATTCTGGGCTCTGGCTGAAACCTAAACTGTGGGACCCTTCCACCCCACAAAGTCCTAAAACCCAGGCTTCAGTCCAAGCCTGGAAGTCTTCATCACAATGACCAATCTCCACTGCTTCAGCCCAGTCAGCCCAAATCAGTTGGTATGGGCCAGCCATGGATTTTTCTTTGCTGTATAGACATACCCTCACATTTTCACCCTTAAATTGGTGAAAAAAAAGTATGGAATCACACCTCTCTGCTTTTGGCTTAATTTGTCTAAGAATATTTTGGATTATGCTACACAAAATTGCACAATATCACAAAAAACACATTTATTTTGCAGGAAAAATGAGGAAAAAACCTTCTTTGAAAGCTGTTAAAGTGTTGTCAACTAGACTAAAAGACAGTTTTGAGCAGTTCAGCACAATTTGTCAGCCGCCATAAACACTGCACTACATCCCTCAATAATGAGGTAAAAACCTGTTAAACAAAAGACCCATTTAGGAGCGATAATAAAGGACTACTTTAAATCCACTTTAAAAAATGATTAATTCAAATGTTATGTGGTGAGATCATGATGTTTCCTATTTTTATTTATTTGTTTGTTTTTAATTGATATGCTTGCATTTTCCAACGAAAAGTTTCTGATTTCCACAGGGAACAAACAAACATGTGGAAGGGGAAATGGATTCTGAAGATTTGCTCATGGAATAAAAATACACAAGGATTTTTTTTTTTTTTTTTTTAGGTAGAAATAATGCAATGCAATGACCAAGACTGGTATTCTGCATCAAATCACTTTTCCTTTCAGCAGTTGGAAATAAACATTTAACATCTAAGGATGTGCAATAATAAAAATAATTAATAATAATAATTAATACTTAGCTCATGTGGTAATTTGTATCTTAAAAGCTTTTACAATCTTTATCTAATTAAACTGAACTACACCCATGTGATGTACTTAAGTAAGCATTAATAACCTCCTGCTTGTTTCCCCCCTCATTTTTAACATGGAAGAAACAAAGGCTAACTTACTTTCCTTAGGTCATCAAGTCTGTCATTGCAAAGGCTGAATTAAGAACATAGAATTTAGTAGGCTTGAAACACCCCTCTTATTCATCTCCAGATGAATAATGTCTACTGTTAAATAAATACAGCTGAATAATTAATTCTAGAATAATTAAGAATGAAAATGATAAAAAGATCATTTTGCTCATCCTCTGCCAATAGAAAATAGGTCCCTATAGTATAACCAATAGAGCATTAACTTGTTGACTTTTTAATGTATTTGTTACAAATAATTCTCAGTCCCTCAGTTTAAATGGCTACAAAATCATGCCAGATGAAATGTCATGTGTTTTACCCAGTTTGTTTTATAAAGATTTTTCTTGCTATATTATTAACCCACAGTGTTGTGGGATTTCCCAATAGAATGCCTTTACAAAAAGGACATTGAATCATGTATTTTCCAATTCCTCTTTAAGACCCACTTCTGCTATGGCATCTAACAAAAACTTGAGTCAATTAAGATTTTCTTTTATTTAGATCAATTATTTTTGTCCCTCATTCATACAAAATAAAATGTATCCATCATGATCTGCAATAGCCATAGCTGGGTAAAGGTAAGGTTGTAATATTTTTTTTTCATAAATCTTGTAGCTCCATCAATTCTTTCCTCCTGCTTGCTACCCCTTTGCTGCTTCTAACTAAAATTATGCCCTAGAACCTGCAATGTGATGCATGCAAGTGCAAGGGACCTATCTGCGCTCATAGCATTGCGGAATTGTCATCTTAGATTGCAAGCTATTGGGGCAAGGACCAATGCAGTGCCCACTGAAGTCAATGGGCATTTGACCAGTACTGATTCTTTCCACTGGTTTGTATGCATATTGGATCAAGCCTCCTGGTGCCTTCTAATTTGTACTAATCACCTAAATTACTTTTGATCACTTTGAAATATCATATAATGAATAAGTTCTGGAAAGACAGATTTGCAGGCTCCAGATGTCTTTTTATAGTAACATCTATGATTAAAATTAATATTAGTGCCTGAAATTTAAAAGGGCCAATTTACCAAACCTAAAAAGTAATCAGAAATTGAATAGGAGGAAAAAATTAAATATAAATCTGTGAATGATAATTGGGAACTTTAAAGAATGGATTATTAGATGCTATGTCCCCACTATCCCACACTCTATAAAATTATGTAAGAAGGCTTTGTTTGGTTTTTAAAAAACATCTTGGTTATAAGGGGTGTGGGGGGAGGGGGAGAGCAGGGTGGTGATAGTGAAAGAATCAATTAATTTAAAATAAATAAATGTAGAGAATAGGGATGTTAATAGCTATTAATATACATGAGAAATTAAGAAATTAGGTTAATTGATAGAGGAAGCTAAAGGTATCAGTGTAAAACTATGCCACTATGGTTAGGGACAATAAGAAGGAATTCTTCAAATAGAACAAAAATAAATAAAAGCCTAGCAATGGTATATGTCTGATACTAAGGATGATGCCTAAAAGGTGGTAGTAATCAATAAATATTTCTGTTCTATATTTGGAAAGAAGCAAGAAAATGTATTTATATCATACAGTGATAAGGAAATACATTTTTATTCCAAAGCAATTGGGGAAGATGTTAAACGGCAACTAGTGAAGTTAAACATTTTAAATGGGAAGGACCATACAACTTGTACCCCATAATATTAAGGAGTTCTCTGAACTATTAGTGTGGATTTTTGACAATCCTGGAATACAAGAGGTGGTCCAGACAACTGGAAAAAAGCTATGTTTTTTCCAGTATTTAAAAATGGTGAATGAGATGACCCAGATAAGTATAAACCACTTAGTCTGATATAAATCCCAAACAAATCATTGAAAGGCTAATATGGGGTGCAATCAGTCAAGAATTAAAGGCTGATACTATAATAAATGCCAATCAACATAGTTGCACAGAAAATGTGGTTTACCATATAAACTTGATATTGTTTTTAGATGAGATTACATGGTTGGTTGAAAAAGGTAATTGTATTGACATATTATACTTAAACTTCCATAAGCCTTAGCTGCACATGACATTTTGATAAAAAAAAATTATACAATATCAATGTAGTTCACACTAAATGGAATTAAAAACCAGTTAACTGTTAGATGTCAAAAAGTAATTGTAAATGAGGAATCAGCATTCAGTGAAAATGTTTCTAGTGTGTTTCCACAGAGATCTTATTGAATAGTTTGGGGCCAAGAATACCTAGAAGGAAACATAGAATTATTGCTGTAAAAAATGTACAGATAACACTCAAATTGAATTCCAAAGGGGTAGCCGTGTTAGTCTATTGTAGAAAGACAACAGAGTCCTGTGGCACTTTTAAAAACTAACAGATTTATTTATCGCATGAGCTTTCATGGGAGAAAATCCCACTTCGTCAGAGGCATTGAAGATAGGAAAGTTACAGAGTGGGAGGAAATTAAATGCAGGGGAGTGTATGACATAGCATCAGGTCAGGCTGTAACAGCAAATCAAAATAGGTGTTAGGATTCAAACACTGGGGAACAGCACATAGAGGAGGGGGAGGTCAAATCACTTGTTGTAATGCGAGAAAAAGCCATAGTCCCTGTTTAACCCCAAGACAACTGAGTCAAATTTGCATATAAATTCGAGTTCTGCAGTCTCTCTTTGAAGCTGTGATTTGTTATTCATCTGTTGAAGTAGCAGTATATAACAATGGGGACAGATCAGACATACAGGGTGATACAGATTGTTCATTAAGGTGGGCTTGTTTTAACAACATGGATTTTAATATAGCCAAATGCAACTCAGACTTCTTGAAACAAAGAATGAAAGTCATGCATAAAAAATGGGGGATCAGTAGCCTGAAAGGCAGTGACAGTAAAAGGCTGAGTTTAGTGAGTTTTTTTCAAAATGTATAGTTTATTCACTTAGCCCCCCCGCCCAAAACAGTCATTCGGCCAGACAGTGTGTGTGAATTGTTCTATTGTCTAGTGGCTAGGATATACACCTCAAGTGGGATACCCAGGTATCAGGCCCTGCATCTTGGAATATTTAATTATTTATACAAAGGGAAGCAGTTTCAACAGGAGAGAAAGAGAGTGCTTTAACCTCAAAATAGTCTGTATTCTCATAGTTAGGGCATGGAAGGTAGAACACCCAAGTTCAAGTCCTTATTCAAATGACCTTTATACAAAATGCAAAAGCTTCAACAGCAGAGATTGAAACAGTCCTGTTCCAGAATATCCCATAGCCCACTGGTAAGCAGGGATTCTCCTGGGAGATAGTAGAAGACCCAGATTCAAATCCCTGCTTTGGGAAGTAGAGGGGAGAACTGAATCTCTATTTCTCCCATACCAGTTGATTGCCTTAACCATTGGTTCAAAGTTATAAAGACCCCTACATGTCTGCCCATTTTTTGAGTCTAGCTATTTAAAAGTGCCTGGAAACAAAATGTTTTGAGTTTAACAAAATCTTTCAATTCTTGCAGCCCAAAGCGGGCTTTGTTGAATCACCATTTTTTTTTCAGTTTTAGTTTGTCCTGAAATAAATTTGTTTTCAGTGTTTTGTTTCCACTGAACCAAAAAATCAGTTACTCACCCAGCCCTAGTCAGAGGTTCCTTTGATTCCTGCCTCAGAAAAGTCTCAAATACAGGAAGATTCAGGCTGCTGTAGCTAATTTAAAAACACTGACAAGCTTCTTTGCTAGCAGGATTTTTAATGCAAACAATCTGAGAACAAGGCCGATATAATCCACAGTGTTTCTTTTAGACAACCTCATCTACATGCATACCAGTCAATAAAAAGCCTGGTGTTACACTATGAAATTTTATACGTACTGTAAATTTCTGTAACTCCCACTATATAAGAAGTTGCAGCAAGCAGTGGGTAAACAAATAAATAATTGGAATTGACTCAATGTTGCTTCTGCTAACATAAATATAAAATCTTTTGCTAAATTCAAGATGCTATATACCTCAATAGATAGCACTTGACTTGCCTGTCTGTCCCCATTACTAAAACTGTATGGAAATGACAAGCAGATTTAAGGTTGTCTGCTAAATAAGGCACCATTGCACAAGGAGAGTTCAAATTCTGAAGCTGTGATTATGTTCTTTGCTGAAGCAGACTCTGTCGATGTCATACTAAAGAAATTGTAGTAGCTATACAGCATCAGCTGTTAGGATAAGCCATCAGTGAACGGATATGCTGATAACGTGAACCAGTAAACAGCACTCTTGACTTAGAGATTTTAAAGTTGATTTAATAACTTTTATGTTCGCTCTCACACTTTCTGGAGTCTCTCAGTCTAATGAAGCGCCATCACTATCTTTGTTATCAGTAAGCAGCTGCTACACTGTTGGACAATTTTTATACACAATACATTCCCTCATGCATTATGTTCAATAGCATAATACCTAAAGAGAAAAATCTGTCATGAAGAAATGACAGTTCGTAAAGTTAGAGGGGAGCAGTTGCCTACCACTTCAACCAAAAAGAAAAGAAAATTCTATGGGAATCAGAGCAAGCAACATCATTAGAGTGCCCAGATCAAAGCAACCCTTGCCAATGAATTACTTTTAGAAAGGAAGGTAAGTGCATGCATATTTTTGAGCATAGTCTCACGTGTGTGCACCAAGGGAAACTACTCAAATCTATGCAGACAAAGACTCAAAAATGAATAAAAAAGATAAAGCTGCATGCAACAGAAAGAAAAATAAATAAATAGAAAAGATTACAGAATGTCCAGACATTGTTGTGAAATAAAATGAAAATAGAAAGCTGAAAATGCCCAAGATGCACAACATATTTTTAATGAACAAGTCACCAGAGAAAAATGGCAGAGAGGCTGTTTGCATGTAATCCCATCATTTAAAACTCTGATACCTTTTGGTGTGGGTGGAAGAATAGAAAGCAGGTGGAAAATAAGCATTTTTTAATGGGAGGGATCGTGGAGAAAGGCATAAAAGAAGAGCCCTATGTCATCTCCCTGGTATATCTGTCTATGCCACAGTTTATATTGTCATGAGCTGCATGACTATTCTTATTATGTGGAAAGTTGATAAGAAAATAGCTGGAAGGTTTATGCCTCAATTGATAAGTGGTCTTAAAGCTTTCGTTCTTTAATCTGCTATTCTTCCTTCTGTCACTTGTGCTATAGACCCTTTTACTGGCTGCAACACAAATACCATTTTGGATTCCCACCAGAAGTCCTGGCCTTTAACTACTCTTAAACACTGCAATTATTTGCTACAGCAAAGTTTAGTTTAGGGCAGATGGAGATCCACAGGGATCTATACATTTTCTGTCACATAACATCCTTCATGCCACATGTAATAGTGCCAAATGTTAGCAAACCAAACAAACTGCATTTTATCTAACGTAGATCTCAGAAATATGGATATTTAATTGGTCTTGATTCAGCAAAGCACTTGAGAACATGCTTAACTTTAATCACATGCCTGCATAGCTATTAGGCAACATATTTAAGCATGTGCTTAAGTTCCTTTGAATTAAAAGCTAAATGGAGTCATAGCAATTTAAAATGATTTTTCATTCCTTGTTCAGATAAAACTGACACTGAAGCTACTAAAGATCTGAGCATTCCAAAAGACTGCAAAGGTCTCAAAAAGTTGTTGGGAATATGCATGTTACAGGGGTCGGCAATCCCTGGCACGCATGCCAAACCTGGCACACAGGCCAAGCCTGAGTGGCACGAGGCACCGCTCAGGCTCCCCCGTTGGCCCTGTCCCCCAGCGCATCCTGGCCCCCACTTGCTGCACTTCCCTGCTGGGAAGCATGGCCAGCAGCTGCGTGCCACAGCTGATAGCCCCTGCTGGCCCCACCCCCTGCTGGGCAGAGCTGCTGGAGGGCAGTGGGGTGGGGTGGATTGAAGAATTATAAAATATGCCTTATAAAGCAAGAATAGACTCAAGGAGCTCAGTCTATATAGTTTTGAAAGAGAAGGTTAAGGGCTGACTTGATTACAGTCTACCTGTACAAGGAACAAATATTTAATAATGTGTTTCACAATTCAGTACAAGTGCATCTGTATTTCCCCTCTGTGGTCCAGCAAGGGCATCCACTCTAGGCTCCATCTTTCTTGAGCAGACACCGAAGCCACTCTTCCACGAAACTGTTTTTTTTTTTCCAGGCTGCATAGTTCCCTGCCCATATTGTGAGCTTCCTAGCAAGTTCAACTGCCTTAGCAGGCTTGCTTTAGTTTTCTCCTCAGGATATGAACAGCATAATTACCCAGTTAAAAAGTTGCCATATGGCCACTTCTAAGCAAGCACATTTATTCTTAAGGTGAATGCATTATAGAGAAAATATTTTTAAAAAATTATAAATATATACACATGAAGACAATCTTCAGCTCTCACAAAGGCACTGGCAGGTGATAAGTCATTCAAACCTACCACAGAATTTTTCTGTGATTACAAGGTCATAATAGCTGTTAGCTCAGAACAAGCATACTCATGAATCTAAGTCACTGTCCTTTATAGAGTTTGGGTTTAAAATTTGGGACCCCAGGAGGAGGTAGAAAAATGCTCTCTCCTTTTGGCAAAGCTTCAAAAGTCTGGACTTTTGCATGATAGAAGGTGAAGGTTGGATGTGAAATTTGCACTCCTTTTTCTCCACAAATTTCCCAGGAATTTTGCTACATACCTATGTCCTAAAAGTTCACTTTTGTCTGCCACATCATTCAATATCATCTTTTGATCATCCAGGACCACACTGATATTTAACCTTTGTATTTAATACAATGGACTGTAGAGACATTTTAACTTAATTGAATAAGAGCTCTGTTACAGGACACTGGCTACAAACTGTAGCTTCGGCCCTAAGGTTCAATGGGTTTGGTAGACTCAACACTGGGAAACCAGATAACAGGTAAAAGCAAACTAGTTTTATTAAGATACAGAAAAGAAAGAAAAGAAGTAGGAAAGCACCAATGCTTATGTCCGTTCAGCAGAAGGGAACCCCAGTTAAATAAGTGCAGATGCAGAGCATGGGGAGCGATAACTTATGGCAGCAAACACAGCAGTTGCCCCGATGATGAACTAGGAGGGGAAAAAATACTAGCTTTTATACCCTTTTCCTTGCTAGGGAGTAAATGGCATACACATCTGGTTATTTTCCATGCTTAGTTACAACATTCCTTTCCCCTGGTCTTATCTTGTTCTTTTACAGAGCTTGCAAGCTATGTCTGCTACAGGGTGGGAACAAGGTACGTCTTTGGTCAAAATGAATAGTACCAGCTCTGCTTAAGGTTAACTTTTGGTCAGGGCTGATTAATGGTGTCACCACCTACTAACAGCTTATCGTGTAACAAATTCTTCTGTTGGATACTACAAGCTCTCAAATATATTATAGGAAATTACCTTATCTATCCAATGTCCTCTTGTATCTAGACGAGAAAAGTAAACACAATCCAATCTTTGGAAATTGAAGCTACACAAGTTCAGACTGGAACTAAAGTATTTATTTTTAAGAGTGAGAGTAATTAGCCATTGGAGCAGCTTACCAAGGGTTACCATGGATTCTCCATCATTGACAATTTTTAAATCAAGATGGAATTTTTTTCTGAATGATCATTTTGGGGAAGTTATATGGCCTATATTATATAGGAAGTCAGACTAGATTACTACAATATTCCTTCTGGCCTTGCAATCTATGACTGACATGGGGATTAGTTACTACAGGCTGAATTGGCTCATTATGCACATTGTATCTATGGCTGTCTACCTGACTACTAACTCCTTCCAAGACAGGATCTTTTTCACTTAAAATAAAACAAACAAAAAACAAAACATCTCTCCTCCATAAATCTATTAAATTTAAATGCAAAAAACAAACCTATATCAATGAAGAGTTGAGGTTGGTTGCTGGTATGTTGTCCCCTCATGAGACTCTGAGTTGAGCAAAATTCAGAATTTCTGTAAACCAGGAAATGCACAGATAAGGTCACTCATGGAACCTTAACTCAGCCCTCTTTCAGCAATGCCATACTAGGCTCCATTAACATATTTACCTTTTACTCTGCCAACCCCACAGTTGCTAAAATGTCCAAATTCTTTACCTCCTTTTATAACCTATTCACTGGCATTCACAGGTAGAGGGCAATTTCCTAGGACAGCAGATTGGTCAACCTCCCACACACCAAGGCTGACTTTCAATGTACCTTAGATCTCTTTCGAGATGCCTATATATCCTAGAACTTTTCCGCAACTTTGAGAAGACCAAGGTGCTACATCAATCTTCCCCAGCACAAATTAACACCATTCTCCCACTATCTGTCATTGGCAGCAAGGCCATCCCTAGGGGGGAGTGGGGCCCCGGCCACTCTACACTCGAGGGGGAAAGGGCAGACCGAACCAGCCCACTCCGCCCCAGGATCTGCCGGTGGCCAGGTCTGCTGCCACAAGCCACTCCCAGTTGAGGCTACGGCTAGGAGCAGGCCCTGGCTGAGGCCGCCACCAGCGCCTCAGCTGGGGAAAGTGCACAGCATCCTAGCTAGCAGTTGTGATCTTTCTAAGTGGCTACTTGTCAAATATATGGAAAAATCTGTGGAACATAAATCTGCTGCCGCTGAGGTTGGCAGATGAGATGACAGTGGTAGGACTTCCTTAGTGAGGGGCAGAATTCCATAGAGCAGGAAGCAGTCCCCAACTGCAGCTGAAGAAGTGATCCTGCCCTATCTTAAGCTGCCCCTTGCTTCTGGCTTGGGTAAAATCATGGCTGCTGCCAAAGCTCAGACACAGAGGCTTGAGACTGCTCCTGACAGCATCACAACAGCCACTGGGGCTTCTTCCACAGACACAGCAACTCACCTGGCTCCATCTCAGTCCCCAGTCTGCACCTGCTGCTCCATGGATGGCCCCTAGCCCCTGCCCAGCCACCTGTCCCATACGCTGACAATGCATAGGCTATAACCTTGACCATGAAGAGCTCATTCAGACAGGAGCAGTGAGACAGACTGAAAGTTGCAGGGACTTCTGGGGGCTGTCCAATGGGAAGGATCCCAACAACTCTTCTGCAGGGCATCAGCCCCTAGCCTGGGTTTAGTGCAGGATAGAGTAGTCCATGTGGCCTGATAATGGAGCCCTATGGGCTGGGAGCTGCCAACTGCTTTTGTGTCATTGTGGTTGCATTGATCTGGTCCAAGGAAAGAAGCCTTCACTTCCTGGGGTGCTGAGCTCAGGCTCACTCCACTCTTGATCCCCAGGCAACAACCACCTGGAAAGAGTCATTGGGAAGGCCAACCCTGGCTGGAGGTATCTACCATCCAGGGAATGGGTCTCAGTTGCTTGCAAGACCTAGACGAGAGGCCAGTGGCAGGGGTGAAGGAGGAACAGGACCTTCACTCTGCCCTGCTCAGCACACCCAGGCTGTTCCTGTCCCATGTAGTCTGTCACTGGAGCCCCACAGCTTCTGCAGCTCTGACCCCAGTGCAAGAGGTTTAGGGCTGATGGTGTGCCCTAAACTTCTAATGGGGTAGGAGTGGGGCAGGCTGAAGTTTTGCCAGAGGAGAGGAGATTTTCTTGAGCATCCTCTGTCCACAGGATTCTATCTAACACTATTCAAGTGAGGAGAGGAAGTTTCCCACTCCACCTTCCCTCTTTGAACAATACCTGACACTTGGACATACTCATAGTGGATGTTGGGACTGCAAGATTCAGAAGTCTGGAAGACACACTCTCTAGACAGAATCCCACATTTGTACTCTTTATGGACCATTTCACAGTCTTGTACAACTCCCTTACACTTACTCACAGGATATTCTCTCAGTCTAAACTTTTGCTTAACCATTATTAAAGTATTAAAAGCCTCTTATATTTTAGATCTCACTGCTAACATTACCCTATGTAAGAAAGGCTCTATGGCCTGCTATTGACATGGCCTACACTATGCTGCATAAATGAATTACGCATCCTTAATGTACCTACAGTAAAAGTTGAAGATAGTAGATGGGCTGCTTCGCAAAGGTGTGTATGTGATACGCAAATATGTATAGATTACTTCAAGGTGTGTGACAACTATGATTAGAATATGAATAGATCTATGTTTTGTACCTCCTTTTGTGTATTTTCTGATTTAACTTACTAACAGTGGAACATACTATAGTTTACATCTAATTAGGAAAAGAGGAATAGAGAGTACCAGAAATCCACAATATGGATGAGAAAAAACAATCTAAACTGTAAGAATAGATTCGCTTTGGAGTGTATTTGATCTTGCATTATCTACCATGCTGTAATACTACATTTTTGAAGTGAGCTAAATAAGTTTACTCCTAAAAGACAAAAAGCTAGAGGAACTGTACATGGTATGGTTACTTTACAATCTTTAATGAGAACCGTGATAGAGATTTTAACTACCATGCTCCTCATGTTTAACCTACCTACAGTATAAGCATTTTAAAAGCATGCTTGTATTGTATGTTTCTTTGTCTACAGCTATTTGGTTTGCATAAATTATAGTCTTCTGGTTTTACCAGAAAAATTCTTAATCCTTTTTGCATCAGAAATGGTCCTGTGGTTATTGCAATGGACTGAAAACCAGAGTTGAAATCCTGGGCCCGAGGAAGTCAAGAAGGTATTATATGGATAAATTTACTACTAGAGGAGTGGTTCTCAGATATTACAGTGATGGGGACAACCTATATGTCCTATATATATATGGAGGTTTAGAAGTTAACAAATTAACCTATTTTAAGGGAACTGGAGCCTATTCATCTCCTTCCAAATGTAGCAGAGAGAGAGAGGAACAAGTGATGGTGATGATGATGATGATGGTTTCAGGGCAGTGGGATTTAAAGGATGATCGACAAAGTTTTGTACTAATTGCAGTTTACCCTCCAAGCAAGTGGATATAACTGTCAACAAAGAGTTCCAATTATCTAATTAGGAAGCAACAAATGCATGTAATAAAATCTTAATTAGTAGCTATAATATAATTTGCTTTTGATGAATAATCTAACATCTAAATCTGCCTTCTGTATATTAGTAGCAACTTTCCCTTCCTCTCCTTTCATATCATTACATTGAGTTTACGTGGAAAAAAGAAAATCTCCCTTATGATTCCCTCTCATTGTGTTTGTTTATCAGATTGCCTGCATGTTTGTTTCTATCAAAGAAATTGGTTTAAAATAAAGCCAGCCTAGACATGAAGATTTCATTTTGAAAGTGAATTTGTGAATTAGCAGAATTTTTAAGGAGGATATTACTTACTTGCCACATTGTGAAAAATGGCCTTCTCTGTAATAAACATATGAAGAATTATCTGTGTGGCTCTTTCAGTTACAAATGGCGATAATGAAAACCTAGGCATTGATCCAGAAATGTCATAAACAGTCAAATGAATTACTTTGGGTCCATTCTACTTGCCTTAATCTCACGACGATGCCCACTGAAATCAACAAGGCTAATTATGTGAGTAAGATGAACAACATACCAAATCTAAACACTAGCACACTATGAGTATTATGTGAATTGTCATGCAAACAGTATGTTCTTTATGAAGCATTGTGGTATTAATATTAATACTGTTATTTTCACAAAAACTACTTAAATCAATTTGGTATCTTCTTAATGTATTTCTCTCAGAATTTTAAAAAACCGTGGGTGGTGGGTGTGGGGTGGGGAGACATGAAAAGCCGTGTAGTACAGACACATTGTTTCCATGAAACCTTTAATGGGTTTTAATAATTAGGCTGTAAGATTTTTAAGGAAAAGACACTCTTGTTTCTATGAACAACAGAGTCCAAATGCTGGTTGAGGCCTCTTGATATTTTTGTATTAAATTAAATAAAATAAATGCATAAAATAAAACAAAGGAAGTGCAGTCTAATACAAAGGATATGGAGTGGAAGTCAATAGACGTGTCTTCTATTTTCAACCTTCCCATTGCACTGCAGTGTGGACATACACCCTCTCTGTTGCCTGCTGTTTGTCTTATCTATCTAACTGTAAGGTAGGGATAGGGAAAGTCTCTTACTGTGTGTTTGTACAGATTCTTGTACAATGTCCAGGTTCTGGGATCCCTTCCCAGTGGCAGCATCATCTGCCACCAGGTATATCCATCAGTTGCAGTTAGCCGACTGCCCTCCAGGTGTGAACAGTGGTTGCAATATAAACAGATAAACCTGTCAAATAAGCAGTTGTGGACAATCTGATGGCTGTGCCAAGAGTGAGTGGTTGAGCACCAGGTGGCTGGCCGTATAAAATGTCATAGATGCCTGAGACTATTTACAAGAAACAGGGACACATGATTGCCCTGCCAGAAGTAACTCTGGAAAGGTGGAAGAATGAAGACAGGTCAATGGCATTCAATAAAAGGAACTCCAATCAAACTTTCATCCTTGTTTGTCACCCATCTCATTGAAATTTCTGCACCTGTATTTCCCAAGGCTTCAGAGGGACTGAAACTATATTCATCTTTGCTACTGTAATTCAGTCACAGTGCAAGTGATTCAGCAATGCAACACCGACTCTGCAACCTCTCAATCAGCCTAAAAGAAACTGAAGTTGTATGCTAACTGTTCTGACAATTGGTTTATAGCTTTTACCTACTTAGGAATGTACCATAGAAAGTAGGTGAAGTTATTTTCAAGAAAGAATGTTACAATCAGGTACAAAAGAACCAGACAGAGACAATAAATTACTTCAAGCATAATAGATCACATTAATATAATTCCAGAACTGTGCTGAAATCATGTCTGGTTAAAAACATATAATGTAGAACTGGAAATTAATGAACCAAAATTAGCATGTCAGATATTAGCGTAACTAGTGGATAAAATAATGAGGGCATGGGCTAAACCACCCACTAGCCACTTTTTAGGCCATTAAAGAAAAAAAGCTTTTTAGGGGAAATAAAGAGAAACAAACAGAGCAAATTTCTCCATTACGTCTGCCACCCCCACCATCTCCTGGGACCCTGGACTCCCTTTTCCCTAATCCTTAAAGATGTTCTGACCAGCTTGGGCTAAGAGAGAGGTCCAGATGATATCGCCATCCCTACCACCTCTGGCTGAATCCCAAACACCACCTGAGAATAAATGGGGCTGGACTTCAATAGCTCCAGTTCGAACACAAAATCTTGTTAAAATAAGAACTTTACTTAATACTGTACATTTTAAAAGGCTTTAACTCTTTTTTTCCTTCTTTTCTGTATCTTTAATAAAAGATTAAAAGGGCCTTTTTAATGATGTGTTTGCTATAGTACTAAGAAGATTTTGGGCTCTGTATATCAAACTCCAGGCCTTATTTAACTCTCTTTAATGTCGGACAGTGACTGCCCCATTTATTCCATCTCAATTAATGCAACACAACCTGTGGGGGGTGGTGCACATGTCTACCCAATTATTAAGATTAAAAACACTCATCTCAAATCTATCAAGTTTTGCTACCTAGGGAGTAGGCTGTCACATAATACTAAAATTGTTGAGGAGATGATCTCTCACATAGCCAAGATCAGTGTGGTACGTGGAATGTTTGTTTTGCCCATTCTGGAATGATAGGGGGGTCAAAATAAGTACAGCTAATATTGAGCAATCATGCTTACAATACTTCTAAATAGGTGTACTACATAGACAATGTAGTACTGCCAAATTAGGAAACTTGATCTACTCCTTAGACATTGTCTTTTTTCTGTTTGAAGGATTAAATGGTGGGAAAGGATTCCTAATACTGAGGTACTTCATTGCTATTGGATGCCTGGCATTTACAGAATGTTCATAACAATTCAATTGCATTGGTCTGAGCATTTCATTCATATGGCTGAACTGAGAATACTCAAGGTCATATTTTATGGTCAACTAATGCAAGGCACCTGATCTCATGGTGGCTAATATAAACAAAATAAAGACACATGGAAACCAATCTTGAAAATATGTCAGGTAGACTCCAGAACTGAGAAGCACGGGCTCCACAACAGAACAAGGAAGTGACAGATTTATCCTGTTGCCATTAATTGTTTTGAAGTATAGTAAATTAATACCTTCTGTGAAAAAGATGAAGAGTCCAAAGTAAGGATACAATAGCCTACAATGGTCATGGACAATCCAGTTTGTCCCACATGTAACCACATTTGTAGTTATCACACTGGTCTGACCTCATATCTATGCTCAGCTATGTTTGCTGAATCCTTAGAAATCAATATCGACATGAGACTCCATATATAATGTGGTTCAGATCTCAATTGGGATCCTTTGGCATTACTGGAATATTACTTTAATAACAATTAATAAAAATTAAAAAAAGGAAGATGATATTTTTGTCTGTTGGTTTATTACTGGATGTCAATAATTTCCACTCAAGGATTCCAAACAAAGGGCTTTATAGCAGTATAGATGGACCATGGCATATGACCTACCAGATGGCTGCCTCCTGGTGATGGTACTGGGGAATACAGTCAAGTGGCACCCCCATCCAGTGTTCTGTGCTCAGCCTCTCGCATGGTTCTCTCTAGTCCTGGGCAGGACCTCGGCCCTCTGGCTGAATCCTTTCAGTCAGCCCCTCTGGGATTTAGTCCAGTTCTGGCTGGCTCATTTATATTAGTGGCTGCCACTTTCTATTCACTACTCACCTGCGGCCTCTCCATCCACTGACAGCCTGGGGAAGGTGGGTGGGACCCGGACCCAGCCCTTCTCTGGGACCCAATGCATTTTGTCTAAGTGACACCTACACTCCCTCACTCCTGTTCGGTCTATACCTCACCAGGTCCCCTGGGCCATATATATACCTCCCCAGATACCTGTTGCCCTTCTATCGAGGCTGCAGTCTAGCTGAACCCTGGCAGTGTCCCAGTGAGCTGTCCAGGTTCATGTCTCTTACAGACTAGCCAAAAATCACACCCTTCTTCTCAGGTCAGGAGAGAACTGCCTAGAGCAGGTGCTGCAGCCTTGGTTTTATATAGGCTCCTAGGCCCTGTTTGGTTCCGCAGCCACCTCCTCCCATTGGCTACATACACTTTCCTGGGAATTTAACTCCTTCAGCACTGGAGCAGGGCAACAACCCTGCTACGAGCAGGTACTTCCTATCATCTTAATAGTGGTGCATATATTTAAGAAACAAAACATGTATGTTGTGGTTGTGAGGGATTTATTGGGTTAATTACATCTGTAACTGTGCAATTAACTGCAGTATTTGTTCTCTGGATTGTGTCTTCCTTTGTGGTACAAGTTGCTTTCACAGCCATATCCTATCATATCTCAAGAGAAGATTTAGAATAAGACAGCTGAAGTTTAACCTGAAAAGGATTTATATAGAGTTTTAGCCATTTCCCTGTTGGTTACCACCACAACCACAGAGGCAGAGTAGTCTGTTCCCATACACATCAGGCAGGGCTGGGATCAGGTTTGCCAAGTGTATTAGGTAAGTGAAATAGCAAGGAAGTGGTTTAATGGCATATTTGTTTGTTTATTCATTCATTCATTCATGCAACAAAAAAGGAATTGAAGGAAACAGGTTCCGGAGTGCTGAGAGAAGTATAACCTTGTACATCATACTGATGTAGGAAACAAAGAGAGCAGTATGAAATAGGGACAGAGCAGATAGGCCTGGAATAATTACCTTCTGTTTGGGGGAATTATAGTTAGATTCTAAAACACACTTTAATATACCTATGGCAATTATCCAGAGATCATTTTGATTAGTTGCAAATCTGAGCTGCCCTGAAGGACCAACAGTTCTACTACTTGTGCTGTACCATCTTTCCTCATAATGTATTGAATATGACCAGCTTTCTCGAGAGACCAGTGTTCAATATCCATGTTTTAAAATACTGGCTTTGCTGTGATATATTGTAACACCAAATTTTGAATCATAGTGTTCTCAGACTGGAATCCCGGCCGGGGCCGCAAGGGAATCCCCCGCCACTGGAACCCCGGCCGGGGCCGCAAGGGAATCCCCCGCCGCTGGAACCCCGGCCGGGGCTGCGGAGGAATCCCCCGCCGCTGGAGCCCCAACCGGGGCTGCGGAGGAATCCCCCGCCGCTGGAGTCCTGGCTGGTGCTGAAGGAAATCTCCCGCTGCTGGAGCCCTGGGGGTGTCGGGGTTCCCCCACAGCTGGGGCTCCTCTGTTGCTCCAAGCCAGGACTCTCCCTTCTCCCCAGCCCATCCCCACCTGGAAGCCCTTCCCTGACCTTCCCCACAGCACAGGCCACAGTATCTTACCCACAGTGATCGCACTGCCTCCCGGCCTCCAGTAGGGCGGTGGCAGGCCTTAGTTTCTAGCCCAGGGAAGGGCGAGTCTCTATAAACAAACACAAGCCTGGACCCAGGCAGGGCGGGGCAGGCACCAGTCTCTAGCCCAGGGAAGGGCAAGTCTCTATAAACAAACACAAGCCTGGCCCCAGGCAGGGCGGGGCAGGCACCAGTCTCTAGCCCAGGGAAGGGCGAGTCTCTATAAACAAACACAAGCCTGGCCCAGGCAGGGTGGGGCAGGCAACAGTCTCTCAAAGTCAGTTTCACTATCAGGGTGAATTATGGGGGCAGACGGTAGGAAGAAGCATCACTAACAAACCTCAGTGGCTATAGCAGGAGGGTTCCAATGCCTTGGGGTCATGAACCCCCTGGTGGGGGCAGCGGGGTCCCACCACAACACCCTGCCCCCAGTAGGGTCCACACCGGTTGCGAGGCCGCAGACCAAGCCACCCTTCCCTCTCCCTTTTCCCAGGGTACCTGGGTCCCCACTCCTAGGGGACGCCGGGGTATTCCGCTGTGGGGAAGCTCCCGAAGCCATCTGCCTCATCAGGGGGTGGCAAGGCTGGCAGGGTCTCATCCAGGTCCTCGGCAGAGGGCAGCTCCTCTAGGTCGCAGGGACTGTCGGGGGGGGGGGTCCGGTCCATAGGGCTCCGGGGCAGCGGGTGGTTCCCTGGGGTCATCAGCCAAGGGCAGCTCCTCCAGGTCACAGGGCCCATCCAGTGGCTCCACACTCCCGGGATCGGGGACAGAGGCTTGGGGGCTCAGGACCTCCGGAGGCAGGAGCTCGACCTGGTCCCAGGGAGCGGGCATCTCCCCAGCCCGCCGGGGTGTGTGCCAAAGGGGGAAGTCCTCAGGCAGTGGGAAGCCAGGGCCAAGCCTCTGCAGGCCCTGGGCCGGGCGTCTGGCCCCAGAGCAGCGAAGCACGGTGCTTCCCTGCTGCTGGCTGGGCCCTGACTAAGGGAGAGGGCCGCCGCCTTATACTGTCTGGCTGGGTCCCGCCCCCTGGCTTCCTGTCAGCCCAGATTGGTGGATCCGGCTTAACCCCTTTGCAGGGGGTTGGCCCAGTGCTCCTGCCTATCTCCAGGGGCGGCCATGTTCCCTGGCCCTTACTCTGTCCCTTACACCTACCCACTCTTGTAATATATTCTTAATCTAACACTGATTTACTGAAGTTCTCAAATCATAATTTAAATACTTCAAGATACAGAGAATCCACCAGCATGTGAGCTGCACCCTGTGCTGCAAAGGATGGTGAAAAGTTCACAGTCCCTCTGCCAATCTGCTCTGGGGTGAAATTCCTTTTCAACCCTAAATATAGTGGTCAGCTAAACCAGGGGTCAGGAACCCGAAAGACAAAAAGAGCCACTTAAAAAAATTTCTTCAATAACCAAGTGTTTTGAGAGTCATAATGGGTGTAGCCTCCTGGTGTGGGAAGCTGGGAGCTGGAGCTGGACCAGGGCACCTGCTGCAGGGTCCCCTGCTGGAAGGAAGCTTGGAACTGAACAAGACCCTTGCAGGGTCCCTGGTGATGGGGGGAGGGTAGAGCCATGGCATGGGATTCCCACACTGTCCCCCAGTGGCAGAGGTACCCAGAGCCTAGAGTCACAAGGGGTCAGCCAAAGAGCTGCATGCAGCTTCAGAGCCGCAGGTTGAAGACCCCTGAGCTAAACTCTGAGCATGAGGGCAAGAGTTATCAGTCAGCTAACCAAGAAAGAATTCTCTCTGTAGTAACACAGAACCTAAACCATCTAACATCCCATCACAGGCCATTGGGCATATTTACCACTAATAGTCAAAGATCAGTCAATTGCCAAATTAGGTTGTCCCATCATATCATCACCCCCATAAACATATTAATCGCTGTCTTGAAGCTATCTAAGGTTTTTGTCTTCACTGTTCCCCTTGGAGGCTGTTCCTGAACTTCACTCCACTGATGGTTAGAAACCTTCATCTAATTTCAAGTCTAAACTTCCTGATGGCCAGAGATGCAGTCTTTACTTCTAGAGATGTCTTGATGCCTGGAAGAAATAAAAAAATAGACAAAATCAGAAGAGATGCTAGTAACAGAGAAGAAGCTTTTTGAGAAACTTACAAGTATGCTAACATCGCCAATGTTGTAGAACATCAAGTTGGCATATAGCCTAAAGTCAGCTACCTGAATTCACAGATGCCATTGTGGCAACTGGCTAAGAAGTTTTGTCTATTCCTCTGAGTTTAGTAACGTGCTAAGGAAATTCTTTCATCTGCTCAAAGCTGGACTAGTTGTGTTTCAGTCTACCTAGAGTTAGAAGAAACTGCCACCAAAATAAAATAAAATAAAAAAATCAGTACAGCACATAATAATATCAACATCAGCATTAATGGACAACACATTACAACAGATTACAAGTGAGCCTAATCTACCCTTCAATGGAGACCTAGTTACAACAGATAGCACCGCAGCCATCACATTTCCCCAACATTGCAGTTTAGTAATGTAGATGGATACACCCAAGTTCTAACAGTCTGCCACTTGGAACATTCTTGATAGAGGAAGCCAGCTGTAGGAAAAAATAAAAAAAGACAATACAAGACGTGATGGATTCTGACTGGAAAATAAACACAGTCCCCCAGAAACGGTGTTTTTAAATGAATAAATAAATAATAGTTGGCCCTCAGAAAGTTAAATTCCTCTGCCCTGGAGCAACTAGAAGGAGAAAAAGTCCTATTAACCAGTACTTGGATAGTATTGTAATAGGTACTAAATAGAAACATATAATCTAGATATCCTATAATCACAACAAATTGCTCAGACATAATGTAATGAATAAAATTTCCTTATGAAATCACCTGGCTAATAATTTCAAATAATGAATAAATTGATGGGGGAAAGTTCCTGAGCTGGCAGTGCACAATCTACAAATAGAAAAAATCCAAAAAAATCAGTTGATAGATTATTTGCTGTGAATTATTCATTTATTTCTAGAAATAAATACTTTGGTATTCATTATAAACTGAAGATACAATAATATTATATGCAACAGTCCGTATATTCCATATCCTCCTTGTCCAAAAGAAAACCAGTTAATGTATTGGTTTATACAGATGTAAAGTGCAGCCAGCAAGTTTTATTGTATTTTCCAAAATATCAACTGTGTTAAATCGCTCAGAGACAATTATGTTCTGGGAGGATACATTTCCAAAGACGTTTAATGCATTCATTTAGCAGTAACATCATATCCTACATACACACAAGGGACAAAATGCCTTTGTGGGCATATTTGTTTCCAGAACAATGCCATAATTGTGTAATTCAGCTAAAGGACTTGAAGAAATTTAAGTGTAATTAAATAAGACAGAACAAATATAGTAAAGAATATACTGGCAAGGGTCCACATCTTTTAATGTGTGTCTGACTATCAGGTATATTTTAATTTTAAAATATCCTCCTCTCCTCTCTAATTTCTACATTGGAACAATTATACTGAAGCAAGCTCATTTGTGTTGTTCCTCAGAGGTTCATAAAAGGTGGTCCACAGAGCAGTCACTGACAGTCTACAGAGATCTGGGTCCTGATTCTTCCAACACTGAAGAACATGCTGAACGTCAATTATGTGAATAGTCCCATTGACTTCAGTTAAACTATTCACATGCCTAAGTATTTGAAGGATCAGGGCCCTGGGATAGTCATATGGTGCTGGCTCTCCCGCTTTCCAGATGGTAAGTCCAATTACATAGGAAAATATTTAATATATTTAATAACATTATTTTCCCACATAAGCTATTGCAGCAGGGATGTTAAAGGGTTGTAAAAGCAAGGAGAGGGGTCCAAGAGATAACACCCTTCTTTGATTCTTGTCTGCATGCCCTCTCTGGACTTCAACAACTGTATTCCAAGTCCAATGTGTAATACACTCCACAGCACTTTCACTAATTCATATAGTAAGATGTTCTAGAACTTATTAATAAAATGAACACCTATGACTTTTACCCATGCACACAATTCCTGATAAGAGAGACCCAGAAACACCTGGATAGATTTAATACCTCATTTGAAGAGGAAAGTCTACTTTCCACCTTTGTGAATGCTATAGTCTGGCCAATTCTTAAGAAACCATCGTTGGATCCAAAAGACCTGGAGAACAAGCATCGGATGTCAAAATTCCTGTTTCTGAGCCAGAGCATCAAGTTATTAGTGAAGAATGACCTTTCAACTACCAAGATACTCAATCCCACCCACATGGAATTCAGACCAAATAATGCAAAGAGTAGTGTTAATGCTTATCCATAAAACCCTCCTGCCGAGTGATAGAGACAAATGTCCATACCTACCCTTTTTATGATCTGTTAATCACATTTGATATTGTAGATAAAAGCATGCTACTGTTCTATCTCAGTGACATAATAGGGGTTGATGGGAAAGCTCTGAAATTATGTTAATTCTTCCTTTCTGTATGTTCAAAGAGGGTAATCTTGAATAACTCCAGAGCCCTTTCCCGTGGACTCACACAGGATTCAGTCCTCTTTCCCAGCCTTTAAAAAATCCTTGTGATGTCAATTGGGCAAGGTGTGAGACACCGGAGTCACAAATACTCATAGTAAGTAAACAATATGCAGCTGTTCATCTTCTTTACATCCTGCACAGATAGCAGCATTTCCTCGTGGTCCCTTCTATGGCTGCAATACTTCTTCAATCTACAATAATTCTTTGACAGTAGCATAAAATTGTTGGCAAAAGAGAACTGGGGCATAAAATGTATTTATGCTTTAAAAGAAAGGTATTGCAGAGTTTAATAATCTTGCTGAAATCTTCAGGACATGCATTTAATTTCAGTCCAGTTGTCAAAGTTATTATAGTTTAACCTCACTGTGAACTCCTCTCTCTCTCTCTCTCTCTCTCTCTCTCTCTCTCTCTCTCTCTCTCAAAAACATATTGCCAAAACAGAGGTGGGCAATAAAACAAATATAGGGGTTTACCAGGACATCAGCTTTTCCATACTCACTTCCTCAGACTTTACTTAACCACCACAAACCAACCTGACTACCCTTTTATTATTATTTCTGCCTAGTTCTGGCGGGGGGAGGGGGGAGGGGTAGTGTGGTAAGCTGGCGGGGGGGTGAGGGGTGAGGTGGGGGGAGAGACACATTCACTTATGTTTGGGAAAATACACATGTATTGATGTGAGTGAGGTAAGGTATGGTTAGGCATGCACCCAAGACAAAGTACAAATAATAAACAAGACCAGGTGGAAGCAACAACACAAAAAGTGTTATTTATTATTAGTTTGTCTTCATCTTAATGTTTTGAAGGTGGTTAACAGCGTCAGAAACAATATCTAACAAAAGATTTAATCTTCATACCTCATTCAATAGAATTTCAAAGGGGCTCAAATGCCTGTGGGAGAAAGATCCTACTGAGCATGTGGGAGTTACAGCTACAATTGTGGTTCCATTCAAATGGATGGTTTTATTAGTACCCATTCATTAAGCTGGCTGAAATCTTCACTACATACATTTAATTCCAGTCCAGTTATCAAAAATTATTATAGTTAACTCTCTAAAAAAAGACAGTGTACGTGCTTTTTAAAGAGCAGAAGTATTTTTCATAACTTGTTTTGCTGTTCCCTCTTTCCCCCATCTTTGATGTAGAAAATGACTTCAGGTTTCTGAGAACACTTACCATAAGCCTTCTTTCACTCAGTCCCCCCACAATAAATTAATTATAAATTTATTTACCAAACTTCAGGGGGAGGGGAGTGGAGGTGTAAGCCATAGGATCAGGTCCGACTGTTACAGAAAATCAAAGCAGTTGTTTGGATGCAAACAGTAGACAACAACATATAGGAAGGAGGTGTGGGGGAGGAGGGGCAGAGGGGGAAGGAAAGCAAAATTACCTGTTGTAATGGGGGAAAAAAACCCTGAATTTTCAGTAACAAGGAACAGAGAAACATGAATGAGCTTTGATTGTTAAAAGGGTTCTCAGATTTGCAAACCTGGCTGTCTGAAGTTAGATTCCTATAACTGCCATAAAGAATAGATGATGCTTCAGAACCTCAACTTTGCTTCAACAAGGATACCAGCTTTCCCACACTCTGCTGAACCCAAGAGATCTATTTTCATTTACACTCACAATTACATTGATTTAAAATGGAGAATGGAACATTTACACAATTACATTAATCTAAAATGGAGAATCATCAATCCAACATGGATGGTGGTGGTGTCCCACCTTGATCTGTTCATAGCCCAATGAATAACTTTATCAATAATTTGAAAGAAAACATAAAATCATCGCAGGTAAGGTTTGTGGATGGCACAAAAAAAGAAAAAAAAATAAAGTAGCAAATAATAAGGACATATTATCAGTCCTACAGCACTAGGATCACTTTGAAAGTTGGCCTCAGTTGAACAATATGTGTTTTAATAAAGTGAAATGTGAAGTCATATACCCAATAACCAAGAACATAAAGCAGACTTACAGGAGAGGCAGAGAGTATTTTAAAAATCAGTGTCTCTGAAAAGGACAGTTGGATAACCAACTGAACATGCACTCCCAGTGCAATGTGATCTTTGATGCTGGATATGTAAGAGGAAGAATATTCAAGTAAGAAGATGTTATTAGCACTGTTCATAGCATTAGTGAGACCCTCCATGAAATACTGTGTGTGTTTCTTCTGTCCACGCTTCAACAAGCATGTTGTAAAATTGGAAAGAGTTCATAAAAGAGCTACAAGAGTTATTCAAAATCTGGAAAAGTTTATCCAAGAGAAGAGTAAGAGGTGACTTGATCATAGTCTACACATGCCTACAGGAGATATACATTTATGATAGTAAATGGCTCTCAATTTAGTAGACAAAAGTATAACAAGATCCAATGTCTGAGAGTTGACATTAGTCCAAATGGGTGCGTCTACACTTGTAAATTACGTCGATTTAAGCTTGCTTAAGCTGACTTAATTTACTCTGCGTCTACACTACACTTTCCTTAAGTTGACTTAAGTAGCTTGCTTAAGTCGACTTAAGAAAATAAAGTTGACTTAATGAAAATTAAGTCGACTTTATTAAACCTGCTTTTAATTCAACTTTAGGCTTAAATTGACTTTCTAAAGTCGACTTAAGCCAGTGTAGACCTGGAGTAGCCCTAAGTCAACTTTAAGTCGACTTAGGGCTCTCCAGGACTCTACCACTGCCCTCCCTGCTGGGGGGGGGAGGGGACACAGGGAGAACCTGGCATGCCCACCCTGCCCCTATGCCCTGCCAGGGTCCCTGTCCCCCTTTGCCCCATTGTACCCTGTTACAATGGGGCAAAGGCTGAGCCCCCTGGCACTGGGCAAGGGGTGCCCCCCCCCGGCACTGTAGACCTGCCCAAGGTCCCCCTAGCCCCTAGAAGTCGACCTAGGCATCCAGTGCGGATGCTCTAGGTCGACTTTGTAAGTTCCCCCCTAAGTCGACTTTAAATTTAAGGGTGGACATGCTAAGTCAACTTAGTTAAGTCAACGTAGCTAAAGTCGACTTAAATTAACAAGTGTAGACATAGCCAATGAGAATAAAATGCACATTTTCATCAGTGAAAGTAAGCAATCACAAAAGCAACTTATCTAGAGATATGATGGATTCTACAAGACAAGCCCTCAGTCTCTCAAGCTTTGGGCGGCAGACCTCTCCTCACTTACAGACAACCCCCCAACCTTAAACAGATACTCACCAGCAACTACAGACCTAACAACAGAAACATTAAAGTAGGCATATACCCCTGCAACAAACCACGTTGCCAACTTTGCCCACCTATCTGCACAAAAGACACCATCACAGGACCTAATCAAGCCAGCTTCTCCATCAAGGGCTCATTCACCTGCTCATTCACCAATGTGATTTATGCTATCATGTGCCAGAAATATCCCCCCTCCTTATACATTGGACACACAGGATAGTTGCTGTGCAAACGAATAAATGGACACTAATCTGACACCAGAAATAACAACATTCAAAAACCAACAGGAGAACACTTCAATCTTCCTGATCACTCCATTAATGATCTGTTAATAGCTGTATGCAGGCAAATGGATGACAAATCAAAGCTTCAAAGAGAAACTGCAGAATTGGAATTCATATGCAGATTTGATACTGTCAATTTAGGGCTAAACAGAGACTATACCTGCATTTATTTTGCTCCCATTCTGTAAGTTCCTCATCTTCAAGCCTCTTATGAAGTGGAATTTTCTCCCAAGAAAGCTCATGTGATAAATAAATTTGTTAATCTTTAAAGTACCACCAGACCCCTTGTTTATTTTGCTGAACTAGATTAACATGGCTACCCCTTTAGAATGTCTCTATTCAGTTCATGATTTTTAGTGTTTAGTAAAGTTATGAATATTAGCTCCCAGGCTCATATTTTAAAAGTCTTGGATCAGTCCTTCTCCTCAAAGGAAACCTGCACATCAGATATAAAGTGATCACTTTGTGAAAAAATGTTTACCCATGAGAGATAGGGTGTTTTTGTCTCTTATTATTTTTCTCTGAGAGTTCATTCAAGAGTGTAGTGATGGTTTGGTTTCACCCACACAGTTATTGGGGCCATTTATTGCACTGTAAGAGGTAAAACACGTTGTGATAGGCTTGTGATAGACTCATGGCTCTTGAAAGGTGTATTTTGTGAAGTGCTGATCATTGTGGTAATCGAAACATGTCTGCAGGGTTTGTTTCTGTTGTTCTGGAAGAGCCTGGTGCTGCTTTGAGTAGGTGTATCCTGGTCTTTGGGCATATTGCCTTTCATGATGAGCTGTGAGAGGTTAGGTGGTGGTTTGAAGGCCAGAAAGGGGATTCAGAAAAGATTTCTTTCATGATAGGGTCCCCATGCTGTATGGGTTGTACCTTTTTCATGATACCTCAATATGGGTTCCAGTGTGAAGTGGTATGTGATAGTTAGGGGATTGTGATAGGAGGTGGCTTTATTTTTGTATCAAAGCAAGTTCTATCAGGATACTTGGGTGGCCCATTCTATGATACAATTTACTTCTCTGGTGGAGTGTCCTAGTGTGGCAATGGTGGTTTGAGTATGTTAATGTGTATATCCTGGATTTTTTCCTTGAAGAGTGTTCTGAAGTGTCTGAGCACCTGGTTTTAGATAACAGGTTTTTTGATGTGTTTCAAGTAGTTAGTATGCCTATGAAGGCAGTGTGGTGATTTGTGGGTTTCTTGTGTATAACTGTCTGTAGGGTTTCATTGTTTATACTGACTGTGGTGTCCAAGAAGTTGATGCTAGTGTGGGAGTGTTCCAGAAAGCGTTTAATGAATGGGTGGTGGTTGCTTGAAGTTGTGGTGAAAATTGAGTTAAGTCGTCCATCCAGAGGATGAAAATATCATTGATTTATCTTAAGTAAATCATTGATCATGTAGTATATTTGTCCAGAAATTCTATTTCCAGATGACCCATGAAGAGGTTGGTATATTGGGGAGCCATCCTAATACCCATGGCTGCTCTCATGGTTTGGGCAAAGTATTTGTTGTTGAATGTAAAATGATTATGGGTGATGATGAAATGGATGAGTTTGGTAATGAGTCTGGGGTGGATATCTGAGGGTTGCCCATTTTATTATAAATATCAGAAGCAGGGTCACACGTCTCTCTGATTTCTTCCTAGCAGATTTATATGCCCCCCTCCAGCTAGGGGGACAGCTTTTCCTGACTGCCTAGTTAAACATGGTCCTGGCTTGTTCTAATTAGCACATGCAGTTGTTGCTTTCTTCCCTGCTGACTTGGTCCCTGCCAGTCACTTTACTCCAGCCCAAGCAGCTGGGTTGGGATGTGGCAGAGGCACTCAGGAGCTTATCCCTCCCTACTCTGCCACAGTCCAATAAAAATAATACCTCATCCACCTTTTCTCTAGAGCAACCTGGAGCAAAAATGGCTACAAAAACCTTGCATACAAGAGATGAACCACTTTTTTAAATGTTTTGCCATCATGAATTGAAAATGAACTGGATATAGAAAACAGGCCTCTGCTGGATTAAGAATTGACACATATGGTTACTGAAGAAAACATTTGTCATGTGTTCAGATCTGGATATTTAAACCTGACTACATTCAAGATGGGTAACTTTGATGCAGCTCATCTATAATGAGAGGTTTTTGATTTTTTTTTAATTTAATTAGATATCAATAGGGAAAATATTGTTAATATATTTACATAAAAGTAATTTGTTTCTAATAGACTAAATGTAACAATGACATGCCAATTTCCAACTTGAAAAATTGTTCCCTTTCTATCATATCATCCTTGCTTCCTTTTTTATTGATTTCAGGATGGCAGATAATGAGATTACATTTTAAAGCATTCACAAAGTACCGCATAAGGACAAGACTATAACAAAACAATTAGATTAATATAAATGAGCCTTTAAGCACTCCAAGTGATATTTTTCTTTGCACAGAAAGTTATTTATTTTCTGCATTCATCCATTCCTCAGAGGGGGTGATGAGGAAGGCTGTGGTTAATCAAAATCAACAGTTAAAGTTTTAGTCCATCAAACAGAGAAATGGCCAACACATGAAGGGGGAGAAGGGTTCAAGCCATGCAGCTGAACCAAGATAAGACACCTTCCTGTCATGGGGTAATTACTCTCAAAATAGCATTAACCTCTCAATCAATCAATCAATCATGAAAATTTGTCTTGGTATTTCCCATAATTTAGTATTCAAGTCAATAGAACCTTAGGCAGAATACAAACGAGACAGAGACAAGGTGATTTGGATAAAATGACATTTCCTTCTCCAGAGGTCAGCCTCCAAATAAAACTAAAGATGTGCTAAGTTCTTTTTGAGGTTCAGGGAAGCTCATTTTGTCACCGAAGAGAGAGTATTTGCATACTGCAACATTTCCTCTTTCTTTTCTGGCCACATCAGGAATACTAGGGGAGGGGAACATAAATATAGTAGATTCTAACCATACTTTTCACCCAGGAATATTAAACATTTGGGAATAAGACCTATCTGAGGGAAATCTCCAGCTTTATTTCTAGTCAAGAACAATTTAGATATTTAAAGAGAAAGAGCAGATAGACATCTCAGTAGAACAGACTGAAAAGCTTTTCAATTTTGCCCATTGATCATTTTTCACTATCATATTATTATAATTAATCAATCAATTGATCAATCATTATGCCATGATTGTGTCCTTCCTCCTTTGAGTTTGCACAGGGCAAGCAAAGGGAAGGAAAGAATGCAAACAATCTTCTAATCCCCTATGCCTATCTTCTTATCCTTTGCTGCAGTCTCCATGAAATAGGCAAAGCTGTGTTCTGTGCTTAGCAGGTTAATAAGTGAATAGCATGTTAGTTGGTAAGATAACACTAAATATATTAAAGGGGTTGAAAAGAGAGGGTCCTGGAACTATTCAGTAAAACTTGATGAGAGTGGATAGGAGCTCACATAACAGGATGATGCGATCACTTTTGATCCTAGGCTTTCTGATGCTTACAATATTAAAGTTAAAGAAATATTGTTAATTAAATTCCCATTCTGCTTACTCACTTTTTTTCCCCTCCTGGTAAATGTGTAATAAATTTTGCCTGTCAGCTTTTACTTTCCCACATCATAATTAACATTAGCCATTTAAAACATGATTCGACAAAGCACTAGACAATACATTCTAAAGAAAGATATTGGATTGGTGGATAGGAGTTTGAACAAACTTAGTAAGAAAACACACAACATAATGATGTAAAACACTTCTGAAACAATGTAAACGTCAATGTTTTGGAGCATTCTGGTGGAATATTGTAGTATTTATACACAACTCATTACAATCTTTCCATCAAATCTCTTCTTTTATGACTCTGTGTGGGATAAATCCTCAGCAGCTGTGAATTAAGGAAGGCCATTGACTTTAATTTCATCCAAACAGGTTCAAAATAGGCAAAAATATTGAAAAAATAGACAGGTCTTTCCCCATGGTAAAGCTTTAGCTTGATTTTTAGCTAGCTTTTCCCTAATCCTTCACTAAACTATTTAATACGATGTTGAAGAACAATAATTCCCTTCTTTTTCTAACATTTTTATTCTGCATAACTAAATGAATTCATATAAATAGAAGACATGTTATTCAGTGCCCCAACCAAGAATAATTTGTTGGGAGAACCAAAGCCCAGCAGTATCAACCTTCTTTTATATTTATCATTTTTTCTCAAGAACCACTCTATTAATTGTGAGTCAGCAAGCACCAAAGCAGAATGCTCAACTGCCTTTCAAGTATTATGTACCTATCTCTAGGATACTAGTAACTTCCAGATATTTCATAGGAAGCTCTTTCTCTTTCTTTCCCCCGTAACCAGGTCCCTCCTTTTCTTTATTCAGTAGCCTTGAATTAGTCATTTTAAATGGTGCATCATCTATGTTAGTGGTTGCTCATACACTTAAGTGGAAGATTGTATATATTTGGAACAGAAACTAGTGCTGCTTTCTTTGCCAGAATTATTGGCTTTGCCCACCCTATTCTAAGTCAGATTTATTATCATTTCTCACTGCTGTATATTGTCTTTGGAGTGTACTTTTATATGTCAATTTCACCTACTTATTTTCAGACACCACCAGCTTCCACTGCAGTACAGATTCATTAGAAGCCACCACTGTGGCAGGTTATTCAGCAGGCATCAGAGAGAGTGGCTTTGACATTTTCTCCACAGTTAGACTTCAGAGACAGTTTACTTGTATGGCAGGATTTCCCTTCAAATAAAACATTTTTTTAGAGGTAAATGGGTCTGCTCTCCCCATACCTTCATTATGTCACCAGCACCTGCCATTTTCACAACCATGTAGTGCTAAATACCTTTCTTACATGTGTAAATCTCAGTCTGTCAACCTGTTACAGTGAGCATGGGGGAACATTCTCATTTGTACTATACATGACACTTTGCTCTTTAAACAAACAAAAGCAATTTACCATGGACATCATGCATTTTTGCACAATGCTTTTCCTATAGACTAGCATTTTGGTCTCTGTACTAGGGGAACACACTAGACAAAATGTAATTCTTTTTTAAGGATATTTATTTCTGAGAAACAAAGCCAAATCTAAAAGAGTTAAATGGACATAGATTATTTCAGTAACAAATATAATATTAAATTTGATTGTAGTGGAAAGTTGTTTTAACAGTGAAAGCAGTGCTTATTGGAGAACCAAATGTTTCCAAATCTCACTTATATTTTTGTGTAAGATTTACGTAACTCCTTTTCCTCAGGAACAGGCCACGCTTGCCTGCGTGCCCAGGCATTTGATGCTGTTGACAGTAAAGGAGATCCTGAGTACTCCATTGATGGTGTTGGAGACGTGGGATCTAGAAGCTGGAGACAGCTCTCTGGTGTGTCTGATGCATCAGCCCAGCCCGGGCAATAAGAGGCAGGAAAATTCTTATCTGAGATCATTCCAAGCTCCTCACTCCACTGAAGGGTGTAGTTGTTATAACCAAATGTCAGGATCTGGTTTGATGAGAAGGGATTTAGGGACCAGTCAGCTCTGTAATAGACTGAACTTTGGGGGAGCGGGAAACATACATTTTTAAGACAGGAAAGTTAACTACTATCCAGATGAGGCCCCAGATCATGTTTTATGCTTTTGTTTTATATTGTAACCACTTGTTTTCACCACTCTCTTGATTCTTATGGTATCTCTATTAATCATTTCATTTCATTTTATTTTTAACTAAACAATTTGTTTCATTAATAACTACCTCTCATTAGCTTGATTTAAGCTTTAAGTCGACTCTTTAAGTCGACTTAAGGACTGTGTGAACGGGGAGTAGCCCTTAAGTCAACCTTATTAAGTTGACTTTAGGCCAGTTAAGTCGACTTAACAAGGTGGACTTAAGTCAACTTAAAGTGTTACCACTTTGTTATGTTGATTTAATAAGGTTGACTTTAAGTTGATTTAACAAAGTTGACTTAACTTTTTCTAGTGTAGACATACTCTTAGCGATCAGCACGGATACCAGTGAGACACAGTCCGCCCAACTTGCAGGTCAATAAGGTTTAATGTGCAAGGATTTTATCAACATACAAGTTAAATACAAAGCCTAAAATTAACTATGATAGGTGATACTCACTAAACCTAAAGAGCTAAGCAGCTACTCATAAGGTTGTATACAAGAATGGCTTTCTTCAGGGGCCTCACCAGGGAGTCAGTGGATCCTCTGGTCTGACCAGAAGCATTTCCCGTGTAATTAGGCATGGATGGAGCATGCCCCTTTGCCAGAGCAAAAAGTTTTATAGTTTTCTATAAACAACCTTAACCTCTTTACCTATCTGTTAATTATTATATATATTTACACCAGGTTCTCATCCTTAACCACATTCTAGTCTAACCATAATAATTGGGGACATGAAAACAGCATCTGGTAATAGGAGAGGCAGTAAATAAAACATGCCCCTTGGCAGTGGAAAAATGTTCCCCCAGATATTCAAGAATGATATGTTATTTCCATCACTGTAATCTGTGTACAGCTGCAAGTATACATGTTATGTATTTCATCTTATTATGTGCCTTGGTAATCAGAAACTGAAACATCTGCCAGGTTACTAAGTATTCCTATTTGTCTCTGCCAACCAGAAGATGTCAGGCTGCTGCAAGCAACTTAAGCTACGCTAGGCCCAAACAAACAAGCAATTTAAGCTATGCTAGGCCCAAAATAGTGATCAAGCAACTCAGATTCCATTGGATCTCCAACAAAAGGGAGGGTAATATTTGCTGAAGGGGTTGGTATGAGATGTTGTAGTGTTGCGTTGTTTCAGGATATGTAAAAATGTAAAGAGTGGTGTAAGAAATGGTTGGTTTTGTCAAAAGTTGATTAAATAATACAGAGGAGATGATGTAATGATGGGAGATGATGAAAAACGGGATTAGGTGAGAACAGTCTACTTACTATCAGTTATCTTATCGTGCCTGAAAAAGGTGCTGGGCTCTGTAAAAAAGATATAAAGGTGACACAAACAGATTGCAATCTACATCTTAGATAAGACTCAAGGAGTGAGTCATGACAAAGAGGAGTGATTTAAGGAAGGACAAGATTACAGCAATATGATCACTCAGCTTGGGGTTTTCAAAAGAACATATGTATATAATAAAAAATAATAAAACTTTTTTTTTAATTGGTAGGTCTTAAAATGTTTTATAAAGGTGGTCAGTATCATTGTCTCCATTTTACAGATTGGAAAACTGAGGCCCAGCGATGTGAAATGACATGCCGAAGACCACTCAACACAGCCAGTCCAGTGCTCTAGCCAGTAGGTCAGACAATCAATTGTTTTTATGTGCCTAAAAAGGCAAAGAAAGGGAATGGGAAAAATTTGTAGATCAGTAAATCTATTTTTAAAGGCTACTTTTAAGTTATACTAAAGATCCAAAGGGAAGCTTAAAAGCAAGAAGCATGAAAATGTCCAGATGAGTATTAAATCTCCACTTGTGCCCCTGAATTTTAAGCTACTGGTGCTAAAATATCAGATTACATTTGCTGATCAGCCAGCACCATGAGGAGGGGGAATTAACCTCTACAATATTACATTAAACTGTGGAAACTCTCCTTCATTACCATTTACAAGAAATCCCAAGGCAGTGTTATTCAACAATGGAGGATCCTCCAGGTAGGCCAGATATGCTCCACCTATCCTATTATGAATCAGACCTAACACCATTTTATTTACCTACCACGGTATATTGGCTTTCTGTGCACTGTTAAGTGTAATTTTCAGCCATCTATTTTCAGACACCATTAGAATATGCTACTGTATTAAAATCCATCAGGACTGTGTGTTTCTCAGCAGGCATCAGAGAGAGTGGTTTTGACATACTCTCCATTGTAGAACCAGTGTCTGCCATTTTCACAACCTTACAGGGCTAAACATTTCTCCTATTCCTTCCTATTCAATCTGGCAATCTGTTACTGTGAGCATGGAGGACTCTGCTCATTTATAATAGACATGTCAGTTTGCGCTTTAAACAAACAAACATAATTTAGTATATTATTGATCTGTTTCTCCTGTCATGTACACTGAAGTAATCACGTGGAACTCCATCAACAGTAGAAATACAGTGTACAATTTTCATAAGAGGAAAATCAGGAGCACTGTGCTTTGTGTATCACTCTTCAGACAAATGAGCGGAAGGAAACAAATAGGAATCAGTGTGGTCAAACTGAGTTCCAGGAGTTAGGTAGCTGGAAGTTTGAAAGTGTTGGGGCTATTAAAGATGTTGACAACTTGAGTTTTGAAGCTATTGCTTCAAAGTATATGGCATATTTTCCTTAAGAGCCAGGGAACTCAGTGGTGTCACTGAGATGCTGATGTGAAGAAGCTTTCTATAAAGTGAGACAAAAGAGTCTTGTGGCACTTTTAAAGACTAACAGATTTATTAATCGCATGAGCTTTCGTGGGAGAAAATCCCACTTCGTCTTCA
>ML685780.1:13498592-13528322 GCA_007922175.1 Pelusios castaneus | reverse complement strand
ATTAATAAATCTGTTAGTCTTTAAAAGTGCCACAAGACTCTTTTGTCTTTCTACAATAGACTAACACGGCTACCCCTTTGGAATTATTCTATAAAGTGGTTCCTTTTAAATGTGCTTTAATGAGGAACTAGGGATGTGTGTAAGGTGGCAGGGAGGATAGTTCAATTAAAATGTCATATCCCATATACTTTAACAAGAAACCAAGAATTTGCTTTCACTAGTTCCTACACAGCTTGATGAACCATAATACATGTTTTCCCTTAACTAGTGTGTAAGAAACTTTTTTTAAAAAAAATTATGGTATTCCTATAGCAACTGGAATAGACATAATAATACACGTTTATACGTCTACTAGTAGTATACAGAAATCAAAACATTTTAGCAATGATAGGTCTCTGCCACAATTACATCTGCCATTCATGATGAGCCCTCAGTACAAAATTACAGTAATAGCTTCCTGTATTATGTATTTCCTTCTTACCACTGAGAGAAAAGGAACCATAAATCAGAAACAAACTAAGATGCTGTACAAAGCTTGGAATCAAAAATTTCATTAGCTTTCCTGCAATGAAGTATTCATTTATTCTACCTAGTATATGAACTTTTCCCCTCAACTGCTGTCATAAAATGTGACAGTAGAATGAAATTAGCATGAGACATCTTGCCCAGATTGTAAAGGAATCCTCTTTAGTATTCGTACATAATTTTTTGAGAGTTTAATGTTAAAGAGAGTTTATGTGACTGTTATGAGATAGATACTCCAGTTTTATTAGAAATCCTTCTTTTCTTTCTTTACTGCAAAGACTGCCTGCTTATTGCTTTTGTCAGTCCAAAGAATAGCTAGCTCTACTGTAATATATCTGTTGAATATTTTTTCTCTACCATCACTATTGCTCAAATTCAACCAATTAGTGGGATTTTTATACATGATAAAGTACTTGTCAGGTAGATAATATTGAGAATCAACAAAGACGTTCTAGTATCAGTATGCAGACAGATAGGAGATTTCCAAAGAATCTTGCTCCCATTTAAGTAAAAGGGAATTTTGCTCTTGATTTCCATGGGAGCAGGATTGAGCCCTTTGTTTGCAGTGAATTATTACCTCTGTCTTAAGGAAAATGGATACAGAGAGTAAAACACTGTTTCAGTCTCCCCAGCTTGTTGATACAGTGTTTAGCAATTCCAACAGTAGTGTATTTTTTTAAAGATATATGCTATTACTATAGCAATATTTGTTTTCAATTAATTATATGGAAGACAAAGACAGTTCTTATTTAAGCTAATAAGTGAGTTAGTTTTCCTTTTTTGACTTTCATGAACTGATCTGTGCAAATACATTCCACTTTTAGATTTCATGGAATTACAGCATCTCCTTTTCACTGCTAACAGCTAAGAATCGGAGTTCTAGTCCCAGTCGAAAAAACTGCACTCTAACTGATGTTTGCATTTCAGAGTGTGTTCACACAATTCGAATCAAATCTATGGATGCATGAAGTAAAAAAACAAGCTGTTTCCTACTCTGACAGCAATCTCAACTCTGACTGGAAAGGAACACCCTGAACTAAAACATTAATCCAACATGGCATTCTAGCTCAGAGATTCAGTAGAATGCATATGAATACTCAAACACACATTTAAGCTGTACTCCCTTTCATACCCATTTTTTAAGTAGACCGCACTTCTCATGGTCCACCCCAGGCATCCAAAAGGTCTCTCCAAACCTATCAATCTCAGCTTCTGGCCTGTTTTCTCCACTGGCCTAGTCCGTCCTCCATCTTGTCCCCCTCTGTAAATCAGCCTTTTCCTTTTTTTGGTTCCTTCCTTCCTATCTCCTTTTCTTGGTTTCTTTCTCAGTCTTTCTTCAGATAGTCCCCTACTATTCATTGTACAGGACCAATAGAAGAGAGATTGTGTTCTGTGTTACTGTTTTCCTGAAGATGAGTTCAGGTTCTCTTGCCTTTTTAGCCAATGAAAAGCCTGGTTGACCCTTCCACTTCCTGATCATCAACTTTATCAAGAGGCCAGTGGAAAAGGGTGATGGAAGTAGCAAAGTAGCAGGAAAGCACTTGAAGTCCTGAAAGCTACTTGCAAGGGGCCTGAAAACCCGATTGTGGCTCTGCCAGCATTTCCAGGCCCCAGTGTGAGATACTAGGGTGCACATGATGGCCATAGTGTGGTAAGATGCTTGCTTAAAATCAGGGCCATCAGTAAGTGTGTATGGGGTGGCCAAACTGTGGCTCTCAAGCCATGGGCAGCTCTTTTAAAGTTAAAGTTTGGGTTCACAGAGATACCTATATCCCCTCCCCACTCAATTCTTCACTGACAAATTGCAGTGGGGAGCTCTGAGCTTCTGCCCTGGGCAGGGTGATGGGGCTAGAGAATTCTGCCAAGCAGGGAAGAGGGTCTCAGGAAGGGAGATCAGTGAATTTGTATACCTCGATTGTATAGCATGCTGCCTCTGTTATTAAGGTCTGTAGTCTTTTTTATATTTTGGCTTCAGTGGCATTAAATAAATGGCAAATGGTAAAAGGCCATTTCTGACATTAGCAACTTTGTGTAAAGAAAGAACATCACAAAAAATGGTTTGGGGTTGGTTTATTTTTAAGAATGAAAAAATGGAGTCACTGAGTTTATACATGAGATTGGGGCAATCAGTCTCTCATGTTTTGGAAAGATTGTCATTATGAACAGTGCTTATTGCTTATGTCAATAAGAAAGTTCCATCCTATATCATCTACTAAAGTCTGTAGCAGCTAAGAAGCATCCTAAATCAAGGCACTGTCTATATCTGACCCAGAATGACTCGTTACAGCTCTCAGCTAAAGTTACTGAGGTTTTCCTGTTCTTCAGGAATCCAGTCTCTCTCAGATGATTATGCAGAAGCCAGTTACAAAGAAAAAAGATGTATATTTTCTAGTCTATAACAAATATAATTGCTGTTATGTTAGCCACAATATTATAAATTAGAATTTCTTTGACTTCTGATGCACACACCACTGATTATTAAATGTTTCTCATAAGTTATATGGAACAGTCTTTTCCTTTTTGTCAACAAATTTGTACCATTCCTAGGAAATTTCTGAATGAAGTCTCAAAATCAGGGCCAGCTCATTATCTCCTCTGAGAAATCTATGGAAGGAGGCAGGGGGTGTCACTGCTGCTGGGCCATCAGGGCTCATGCTCCGACTGTTTTGCCCAGAGCCCTGAGCTATAACAGCCTCCCTGCCTGCATTAGCTAAACTAATCCAGGGAGACTGCTCTCTCTGTTCAATTCAGTCAAGTGCTGCTCACAGCAGGCTGCCTTGGGATTAAAGAACCTTATACCTGGATGGGTTGTCACTTAAAAAAATGACTTGTAAAAAAGGTAAAGTGTTACCTATTTTGCAAGGCATTGCTATCTGGGAGTCTGTGTACTGAGTAAACTTTAACCCTTTCCTATGTAACTTGTCTGAATTTCCATGGGGGGTGGAGAAGGGGGCTTTTACCATTTCACAAAAAAAATTAACTAAAGCAGCACTTTGGGAAAATTTTGCCAGTTTAAAAACAAATAGAAAATGATCCACAGAAACCATTAATTTATTTTAAATAACCCTACACCCAATCAATATGTAAATGAGATTTCCAAAAACAAATAAAAGGAGGATGCCAAGCAAACCTGCAATGAACCTTTCTGTAACATACTGTGTGCATAAACGTGACCACTTCAATCTGAATACATTACAAAACACAAGAATACACAAGCAAAAGACATAGGGCCAAAGCCTATACCTTCAACTCCCATTGAGGTCAATTAAAGATGAAAGTATCAACAGCCAGTGTTCAAAAAATCATCAGAGAGGTTTTTCTAGGCCTAAGATATCTTTAAAAATAATTAGATTTTTTAAAATAATATAATTTTGTTTCTTTTTCTTTGCCTTCTGGTATTTTAACTCAGGGGATGTCTTCAAGCTTTTCTCAACAATCAAGGGAACTAGAAACGTGTGTGTGTGTGTGTGTGTGTGTGTGTGTGTGTGTGTGTGTGTGTGTGAGAGAGAGAGAGAGAATTTGAAATTGTCAAAAATGACAGGATTCATAGCTTTAAGAAAAAAAACCCGAATGTCAGCTTTTTGATAAAATTGTGAGAGTTGGCAATGCAGGCATTCCAGTAACACTACAAAATAAAAATACCACCCTCCCCGCACAAGAATGAAAGATAAAAAGTAACACATTCCAAATCCTCATGATTTACCTGACATCAGTGTTATCTTTTATTACATAGGGTCTAAGATGCCATCTCAGATCAGTAACAGTCACTTTGCCTTCAGTTTTCCCAGCCTCTAGCTCCAGTCTCCACTGAATATGTATATCGGTGATATTCATTACTCTGAATATGTTTGGAAATGACAAGAGATCATTGAATACATGATCTCCAGATGAAAATTGCAGAGTAAAGAACAAACAGAGGGCTTTGAATGTTGCATTTTCTGTGTAAATTAAAGGGGGGGGGGGAGAATCAAAACTACTTAAAAACAAACTCAGAAGTTAGCTGCCCCTTTCTGCAAACTGACTTCACTCATACAATTGATCACCTGATAAGTACTTGCCAACCTAAGACACCACACTTGACTTTCCATTCCTCATTGCCTTTGACAATATACGCTCATTTTCCTTTATGTTAAAGATCATCTTCTTCTCTCTTGGATATTTATAATCTCTTTCAATTCTACCTTTTCCCCCTCTATATTCTGATGTGTATGCAATTGTACTGCTTTGCAAATGTTCTCTTGAAGTTCTGTCAAGCAGAAAATGTTGGATGTGTGTACTATAACAATAGCTTGGTACTGTAACCTTATAATCCTTTATCTACGCCACACCATACCTCACCAATTCCTTCAAGCAAAATAAAAGATTACAAAACAACAATCACACACTGAGGACTTCTTCATTAGAAATACCAAATTAAATCTTTCTTGAAGGACAGCTTAAGAAACAGGAAAATGTAAGCTTCTGATTTAAACAAAAATAAAATAAAAAATGAGCAGCCATATATAATTTATTTCAGAGGGTCCAATTAAATGAAACCCCAAAAAATGTTAGATTACAGACTATTACAGTTGCTTTTGTGTTACCTTATAATTATTGGACCTAATTACAATATAATTTAAATGATTTTAGTAACATTTAATTGACAATTTACTATGCACATTACAATATATTTAAAAGACACAAAATCTATACAAGGTCCAAAGGGGTAGCCGTGTTAGTCTAGGTCAGCCAAACAAAGCGTCTGATGAAGTGGGTTTTTCTCCCACGAAAGTTCATGCAATAAATAAATTTGTTAGTCTTTAAAAGTGCCACAGGACTCCTTGTTTGTTTAAATAAAATGTATACATTATACATATAAATATGAATTTCATTTAAGCAGATGTTCTAGGAGAGGAATGCTTTCTTTGTGAATGATTCAGATACCATGATAATGGGCACCCACATATGCAGCCATATAGACTGATAACATGTACCATGTAGTTTTTGTTCTGTGTGGTTATCTATCAGAGCTCTAGAAAATATCTAACTGTGCTATACACCGGTTCCTTAAAAATAATGAAATATTTCCTTGGTCCCTCTGCTAGAGCACAATTTTTAATACTGATATATACAGAAACAGAGGAAGCTGGTGCTTGCATGTTGGGAGAAAGGGCCATGTTTTGAAGACCAGTGAACACATCTCCACTTCCAGTTGTCATAAGCCACCAACCCACCTTCTCTTAAATATACTGTCTACGTACACAATAGCCAGAATCTTCAGCCCCGGAGCTACTAAGCCAGAAAGTAGCAGAAAGTGTTAAACCAAAAATTGCCCCAACATTTACAGTCCTCCCTTTCTGGAACATTGCTATGAGGTTTAGATTACAGCAGCCTGGGGGCTGTTTGAACTTATTCCAGGGTTAGACCAGGCATTAATAAGTGCCTTGAGGCTCATAGTGGGCTCCTTGACGGTCTTTTCCTCCTCTCTGCCACCCCTGCTGGACCATGCAGAAACCCGATACAGCAACTAGATTTCAAACCACCTTTATTTTATTTTATTTTTTTCTGGGCAAGAACTAGACTAAGCCAGTAAAGCTAAAAATCAACAAAATATGTCCCCAAGAGGTTGCTGTTTTGTATTTTTATACTACACAATGCTAAGCAGATGTGTTTCTCTATTACACCATTTCAACAGTGCTGAATTGTGTCTGGGTCTGTGACATGGATCGGTTGGAGGAAAAAAAAAAAGAATTGATAGTGTCTTTCATCAACCAGCTGTAGCCTAATCCTCTTGACCATCTATGTAGGGACACCAAAGCTGGCCCCTTGTATTTCTTAGATCTATGGCTCTTGCTTATTTTTATTGGTATTATGGCATGTCTTAGAGGCTTCAGTCAGTGTTCATAACCCCAGTGTCCTAGGCAATGTACAGACATTCCAAAAAAGGCCTTTCCCCAAGGAAATTACTGGTAGTACTGTTCATAAAAAAAATCAAAAGTTTACATTCTATAACACAGTGATGGGGTGTATGGAAGAGCTTAAATAGACTTGAATATCCCAATTCAAACAGAGGACAGGGAAACTAGTAAAAAACATAATGGATGCTTAAAGAGCTTTGGATTGCCTAAAATCAGATCCTTTTCCAGTGGTAGCAGTAGCCATTTGAAGTGGATGTTACTGACCCTGCTATGTCACCGTCTATATCTCTGACCTATAACATGTAGCTAGATGAAGAAATAACAGTTTGTCATTGACCAGCACTCTGGCAGTAAAAGTGATGATCAAGAGTTACCCAGAGACTCCAGGTATTATCAGTCCTCTCCACTTATTCTAATATTAATTGCAAGCATATTACATTTTGATGAATGAGGAGAGTCTTTTGTACAAGAGAATTAGACTATAGAGAGGTCTGCAATTGTTTTCTCCATCTGTAACCAGCCAACTAGGAGAAATGTTATATTTTCATATTGAGTAAGGAGGAGACTCTTCTCTCTGAATAGTTCATGACATCTATGACCTTTTGCCAAAACTGCTGAAGGAGTTACATTAAATTATTAAATAAATAAATATATTCTAAACCTTATCAGGCTTCTGTTTTTTCAGTTGCACGGAAGTCTTCAAATACCAGTGTTAAAGGATGTTCTGTGCTAACATTTTGAAATGGACTTATTGAAAGTAAACTGGGTTGTGGCTGCACAGATAAGGATTGCTTAAGCAAGCATGATACACCATTCTGAAGGGTTAGAAAACAAAATGAGGCAACACTTCACTGTAAAATAAAGGTATTCTGTATAGGATAAGGTAATGATTATGAATTGTAAGTATACACATGCACACAGCATATTCTTTCTTTGTGTTTATGATTTCTGCATATGAACATTACTGTCTATATATTTCTTTTCCTATTAGGTAGTGAAAAAAATACCATATAAGATGTTAAAGAGAGAGATGCATAAATTGAACCCATTTATAATTAATTATTATAGATACCATATCATCGCCATTTCAACAGCATTTTAAATGCTCCTTTCCCAGAGAGGAGATTTCGCAGAAAATCAACAATAGTAAACAGGGTGAAATTTGCAGGCAAACACTGCCAGCCTGTTACACATTGCTCCACAGAGCTCAACTCCTCCTTCTCCGCCCCCCCCCCCCAGCTTAGTTTCCTTTTCTCCTCTGCCACCTTTTTGGAGTCCATGTCCCAAAGACTTCTGTCTTTTCTACAATACCTGTTATCTATGGCATCTCCTTTTCCATGGACATAACCCTGTCTTCCCTGGACTCCTTGGGCACTGCCTATTGCCCAGGAGAAAGACTAAATGTAATCTTACTACACTAGAACAACAAACTAGGGCAATTTGTGGAACATACCTCTTCAGAGTCAGCCCTCCTAATCTGCATTCATGCAAAAATCATGACCATAGGACAGATCTGGAAGTCTCTAGGCATGAATGCAAGTGAACTGTCCATCCTCTGCTTCTCAAAGATAGTCATTATTGTATTAATCCCACCAATGTCTTAGTATGTCCTGAGCCCACTAGGCCAACCACTATTCCCCATTCTATTTGTTCAGATACCTTACCTTCTCTGGAACCACACATCTTATCAAAATCCAGAAAGGGATGAAATGCTTTTCTAGTTGACCCCATTTCTTCCTCCAGAACTAGGCCACAAGAAGAACTGATGGTTTCTCTTTAGAATCTGGACATTATCTTAATAGTCTGTGGCATACTTAGGTTTTTCACTTAAATGCACTGAAATGAAGCTTTTATTGATAGGAATATAATATTAAAATTGTAATAACTAATGGCATCCCGAGTGAATGTAAGTACAGACCAGATCCTCAATATAGATTATGATACACTCTGCTGACATAATGCTCATTTTACCATTGATGATAACTTAAAAAACCTACCCATTATTATAGATGCTGCTACTAACAGTTTATAACATTGTAGCAGTATTCTATTTCTTCTTGCCAGCAAATAAAAAGTTGGAAAAGAGAAAGAGAAAGAAATGGGAAGGAGAAGAGAAGGGGAAATGGAAACACAACAAATGGCTAGTGGCTTTACAACCTTTTATATTTAGTTTTCAACATGTCTTGATGCCAGTAACATTAACTACGTTTCTATAAATGTACTTATATATGTATAAATCAAATAAATCTGTTCAATAAATGCTTAGCAATGATTATATTTATGGGCAAATATCAGAGGGGCCATGAGTGAAGCAATGGATTTTGTCTATAATCACTTCTCCAGACATGCACAGTACTCCACCTTTTGAATTCTGGGGCGGGCACACACATCTCCTCCCCCTGCAAAAAAAGAACTCTTAATAATGAAATGACTCAGTATTCCATGTTTCCATCTTAAACAACACAGATATAAACATCTTAGACTTGGAGGGGGGAAAAACAAACAAACAAAAAACCAGACAGCCTTGCAGTTACACATGAAATACTGGATGAATATACGTCAGAAATGAATCATTATACCAGGATCAGGTTTATATGCATCTCTCTTTCACTTTGAAGACTAGACGAATATCTGTGATAGTGTGCATCTCCTGTAAAGGTTGTGTTTTATATGAAAAATAAATAGTTACTTGTTGGCTCATAGCACCTTTCAAAGCAATAATGTTTTGACAAGTGTCTTGATAGATGAGTCATCAAAGTTCTCCAAGGCAGAAGAGTGTGTTCTCTTACAGACAAAATATGCTTCTATAGGCTTTCACCTCCCAAAGGAATGTGCATTTAATTTTTGGTTTCATCTACACACACAAAAGATTATTAACCCCAATGTTCACTTAGAGGTTCACTGGCGAAATGCCAGCAGCAGAGTATTGTAAAACATTTTTATACGTAACTGTCGGAAACAGCTGTGCTGTTTTATGACAGGATTCAATCACAGAACTGATTAACTTTATTGCCGTCAACAAGAGTATTTCTCGAAGTTTTGGAAGCTGACACCCCCTTCAGGAAAATTAAATCAGTCTTATTGCTGTCCCGTGTCATGTGTTGTTAAAGGCCTCCATATCTTAAAGTATATGTCTTCTGCATACTCAAGCCTGCCAAGCCTTCAGACTCTCCTCAGTGGCCCCCTCTTTTGGAAATGCTGGGGTAGATCATCTTAATATGAAACATTCTCTCCTTTCTTTGCATTTTGAGTTGTGAAATACTTCCTGGTAGTGACATTTAAAAAATCATCAGTGGCATCTGAGTTATCATCCATTCAAGCAAATAGAGATGTTACCTTCCCAGAGCTATTGTTTCAGAATCAACAACAGACATTGCTGCATTGCTTGCTCTCAGGTCACATTTTAAAGGTTTCTACACAAACATAATAAGCTCTTTTTTCCTCTAGTTTTTAAGACAAAGAATCCATACCATGCCAGTGAGCACAGTTTAATTCAGCACATTTGTTGTACTATTGTATTTTTCAAGAAAATCTCAGGGGTGATTGCTAGGGGTAATGAAGAACTAAATAGATATAAAGAGATTCACTACGGGAGACAGCGCCATTGATTAATTTAAAATTATGAGAAAATGTATTTGAAGGTGCCCTGGATAAGTGCCCTGGAACATGTGATGGATGCCGAAACATACTAGGAGCTAACTTTTTTTTTCTTTTTTTTTTAAAAGCCAGAGATTAGTCAGATTAGTCACATGACTCTGAACAATGAGGTACCTATAGTAAAATACTTATCTAACAATATGGTAGGATGTGTTGTCTTTGTGAGGGTGAGCATATGCTTTACTTTAATAATTAATTTGTTCCAAGGACGTCAATGGGACTATTAACATGGTAAAAGTTAAACACAAGCTTACGTGCTTTTGCTGAACTGATGACAAAGTACTCAGTACCTTGCCAGGATTGAAATATCTGAAGCTGCCTCTTTAATCACCAAAAGCAAAGAAAACATTAACAATCTCATACTCTGGAAAAGCATATCTGATTCTGTTTATCAGCTGTTGAGAACAATATTTATTTTTGCCTATGGCTTTGTTGCATTTGTTGGCGTTTTGTGCATGTGTATGTGTCTGTGGGTTTTTTTTTTCTTTTTAAATAAAAGGATCAATTGAGAAAGGGTTCTTCATCCTTACAATTTCTTTAAGTTTCTTCAGAAAACACACAATCTTTCCTCTACTGCAGAAGACACTTTTAACACGCACCCCCCCCATACACCTCTCATGAAATCTTCTAATGGTTGTTTCTTTCCTTTGTGAAAGTGAATGAATAGTTTGTTTCTCACCTATTGAGGATGTACATGGGAGGTAATGAAGCAATTTGACACATCCCCCCCCCTGCATCTTAACCTTTCCTAAAAATGACAAGATCTTTAGAAATTAATGTTCAATAGTTTATTAATGCAACCATTAAAACTAATGTTTTTTTGTTTTGCTAAAGGACCTATTGATAGAAAAGGACAAGATTCAATTATTAAAAAGGAGTTGCCAAATAGGAAACATCTGCTAGATTCAGGTCTGTTAGATGTCACAAACATTCTAGCCTTTGTATAGACTTTTAGAACCACCCTGTAGAATTCTGTAGTAAAAATTAAAAATAGAGAGTATATTCTGTAAGATGAGTCAAAGAAAATAAAAATACCATAAGCTTAGAATAGTCTATTAAAGTTTGTAGGGGTTTTTCTACAAAGGATTCCAGTGACTCCTATGGATATTTAACCAAGTTATAGTAGGGATGAAGTTGGTTGAATGAGTTCTATTTTAGGCAACATTGTGAAACAGCAAAACTATTCCTCCTTGTAAGGACAGAACATAGCTTGCATTATTTGGTGTAGTTCCTTTAAAGCTTATGAAGGACTTTATTGCTTAATATACAAGGTATGATCAAAAGGTCAAAAGGCTAATTTAGGTCCAAACAGCATTTTGGGTCCATGATTTCATGGGGTTTTTTTTAATTGCCAAATTTCCAAAGGACACCGACGTGACATGAATGAGAAAAAAATATCTATCTTTTTTAACAAACTTGTATGGCCATTTAGATCATCAGCCACACATTTGTTTACATAAGAAGTTGATCTGAGAATCTGCATGCATTTTTGGCAGAGAGTTTTTGTCACACAACATTTCAGCTCATAGTTGCATGTTTTGTTTTGTTTTTCTCACTTCTACTTAACTTTCCTTTTTGCTTTTCTGAAAGAAATATCTTTTGAGTATGTTCAATTCCATTGCATTAGCCAACAGCTGACCTCTGTAGTCTTTCTCCAGACTGAGATGATTTAAGACATCTATTATTCTGATCCCCTAATTCCGGCTTTTTTTAAAAAACTTATATGTGTTAGAGTTCATTTTATTGCAGCAGCTTTCCAATTTGTTCTTATTCCTTCCATTCTCTTTGCCATCTTTTTCCCCCCATCTACCAATGATTCTTATTCACTTTATGAAACAAATCTTGAAGTGCTCATTGAGCTTTTGCTCTATTCTAATTAAGGCAAAATTCCCACTGATTTTCATGATTGACTGTAATAAGATGACTAAGTAAAACTCTTCTGGATTTGCCCCCATGTGTACAGTCAAAGTAGCGATCTATTGCTAATGTTGTGCCAAGTTAGTGCAGGTAAATCAGGCAATTTTTGGTAAACTTGTTGGCAAAATATATACCTCTTAGCCTGTATCGAACTTGATTGAAATACTTTGCAAAGTGACCTATCCCAGTGATCACAAAATCCCCCAAATTGAAAGAAAGTAATTGATTAGAGCACTATATCAAGACTTACAATTTACTTCCATAAATGAACAGTCACTTCCATTCAAAAAATTGAATTTTTTTATTTAGAAAATGTGAAGATGCCCTCTTTTGACCATTTCAATGAAACAACTTTTTTGAAGCAGGAAATTTATGGAAATTGGTCTTTCCAGTTTCAATCCTGACACATTGGGAGTTGCTGACTACGATACATTTAAGTTCAACGTATCTGACTTGCTCTAGAAAGATCCCTGTTTAATTCTCAGAGTCCAGATTGAGTTTTTACAGCTACCAATAATCAAATTAACAACTAATGAATTGAAAACAGTGCACGTTACTTTTGGAAATTGTTGACAGGCAAACCCAGAATTCTACAATGCAATTACATTTCAGGACAAATGATGCTTCATTATTAATCATATTATAATATGCTGGAAAAATTATGGGTCAAAGACTGAAGATGTACTCAACTGTGAGTTATAAATTTGGACATGATCGGACATGTGCAACAAAATCTGGAGAACATTTATAAAAGTATCAAAATCATAAACTGTAATGAGTTTCATCTCAACTTTTAGACCTCTACTAAAATATTAAAGAACAATAACAAAAATCTGTATAAAATGACTGGTAGAAGGCTAGATTGCAATATAGCATATGGATCTGTGCAAGTCAGACTACTTTGGATCCAGATCCACAGAGGTAAGTTGTGCTGCATAAAGATAACTATTCACTCCCTCCCCAAAGCAGGTGGGCAGCGGAAGGTGGGATTGGGTTCAACTGTTCTATTCTTATTAAAGAGTAGCTGAGCCTGCTTGAGGGAGGTTTAATATAGTAATTTTATAAGTCCTCTTCCTTCTCTACTTCCTCACTAAGGGGTCACCCACCACCTGTTGCTACACCCTCTACCTGCGCACAATTCTAATCCTATCCTGATGTGGAAAGGAAGCCCTGGGAAGGGGTATTTGAGAGTGAGCCTTTCCCACACTCAGCTCACAGTGGCAGCTCTTGTCCCATGGGGCTGGGCTCAGCTCCTTGGTCATTGCAACCAGGCATACAGAGTTACAGCACCATTTTGGTTTATCCCAGCTGTCCCTCTGTCATGACAGGGGAGAAAGCAAGGCCAATTTCAGTGAGTGACATTACGGCCTTGAGACGGTGCTATGAGGGGAGTGTGGGGTGGGCTGGTCTCCAACTTCCTTACTCAGCAAGGCCTCCCTTCTGCATCAGGCCCATGACACATCTACAGCTTCCATGACCTACCATTAAGGAGACACTAATTTAGCTGTCCATATTGGTATAGCTCCCCTAATGCAAGTTTTGTTTCTTTACTCTTTCTAAATCTGTTATTTGGTCACATTTCATAAGTAAGCCCTTATAGGAAATAAATGTCTGGGCTGAGGAATGCAATCCTCACACTGTTGGTTTTTTTCAGAGATTCAATAGGATGGGCAGAAAGAAACCCTCTTAAACAAAATACTTTGGGTCCTGATCCACAGAGGCTACAGTGCTACATACAGATACCTACTTAATCCAGTCTTCCTGAACTTTTGTTACAGGCTAGAATAAAATATTTTTTGTCCTTCATCACAGATGTAATAGAAATATAACTGCTATATATTTTAATTCAGAGCTATACATTTTGGAACAAAGATCTATAAGATGGTAATATCACAAAGAAAATAAATCTATATAAAATAATGTGCAACATCTACACTCCCAGTTCTGAGACTAATTCTACAGCAATTCAGAGAAGGTATATTTTAAAACCCTACTACATTCCTCCTACAGACAAATAGTGAAATGCATATTCAGCTTGTTTTTAAAGTTCAGAATGGCATGTCAACTCAGGACTTACTAGCATGTTCAGTGTTTTCCCAGTGTACATAATTATCCTTGAGATTCTTTTGAACTATTCAACCAGATGCTAAAGTACCTTTTCATATTATAGACTTTAATAAGAATAGAAATAAAAATAGAAAGAAATGAACCAAGCATTCAAATGATTGACATCTATTTAAAAGTGAGCTGTATAGATGTAGATTTCATCACACACACACACACAGATGACATTCTGGCTCATTTGCATTCAATGGCAAACATATTTCTACATATTGACGGGGGGAAATGCTATTAACTGCTATTTGAACAACAGACTCCCAAATGACACAAAAATAATTTAAAAGATAAGATTATAGCTGACAATGACATTAACCAGCTTTTTATACTTTTAAAACATCCTATGTGGGAAAATACTTACTACACAAAAGAATTATACAATCACCTTTGCATTTCAAGTAATAATATATTTACCATATAGTGTTCTCTAAGATACCACTATTATATTTCACTATATTTTATTTAGAATACAGCATAATTTCAGTATTTTCTATTTTCAAATTTAACTTTGTATGTAATTATGAGTAAATACTTAAAATGTAATAGTGGTCACTGGACACCGTTTTTTGTGGCTTATGAAGAGACACAGACATTTTTTATAACAGCCTAAGATCTTTCTCTTTCAGATATGTGTATATAAATATACACGCACACTCACACTCACACGCACGCACGCACACACTTTCTATGCCCCCATCCCCAAAGGTTCAGATGTTTTACAGATTCAGTCCCCGTTATTTTTACTATTTGAAAATCTTTGTTGCTGTCTCCTAAGTTCCTGTTTCACATTGTCTCACTAAGAATTTAAATGTGTGATTTTCCCAAGGGGGATATATTGATTCCTCAAATGTAGACAGGTTTTGTTATGACTGGGAGAAAAGAGATGTACTTTGATATGAGAGGAGTAGCATATCTTATATGAAACCTCAATTTTTCTTTTCCCTTACCTATGTTTGACAAACTCTTTACAGGCAGAAAACTAAAACAAGGTTTTGGGTTTTTTTTTGTTTTTGTAAGCCCCATGTAACCAGAGGGAAATCCTAAGGTATCCCTTTACATCTAACTGGAAAGGGACATTTTTTCTCTCTTGCCCACTCTCCTCCTTTTTTTGCTTATTTTCCCTGATAACTCAAGGCTCTGCAGGGCCTTCTTGCTCTGTGCAATATCCAGGGACCTAACTTGCAGTTTCCTGCTCTTTCCAGTTTTAGTGCAACTTCTTACTTTTTTTATCCTGAGGTCACCTGATTCACCCTGAGTATTGCTCATCCTGTAATCAGGGTTGACCTACCCCCACATTCTCCAGCACATGGAGCAAGCTGTTGTGTTACAATTCCATTCCTAAATAACTGGACTCAACATGGAAAGATGGTAGCAACTTGAAGGCACAGGGAAGAGCAGAGTATTATTATTATTGTTATTATTATTACAGTAGCACCCAAAGGTTTTCATTGAGATCAGGGTGCCTACCAGTCTAGGCACTGTACATATTCATAGTTAGAACACTCACTACCCTGGAGAGCTTGAAAGCTAAATAAGAGATACAAAGGAGGAATAGTCATCTCCATTTTACAAGTGGGGAAACTGAGGCACAGAGAAATGAAGAGGCTAGCCTAGATTCCATAGAAATATCCATGGCAGAGCCAAGAATTTAACCAGTGCTTGAGTCCTAAAAATAAAAGTGCTGGAATGGAGGGCAGTGGGAAGCTCTGGGAATGAACAGAGAGAGAAACAGGGAGGCAGTAAGTGAGGAAGGGAGGAAGATAGCATAGTGGGGAAACTGGGGGAAAGGTAGGGGATGGGGATGACTCTCTACACAACTCATCCCATTCCTGCATCCCTCCATCAAGCAACAAGGGATTCCTCCTCCACCCTGGCTGGGGCTCCAACGATGAGGGAATTCCTGCCATCACAGCAAGGGCTCCCGCGGGGGATTCCCTCACTGCTGGAGCCTTGGCTGGGGCGGCGGAGATTCCTTCGCTCCCCAGCCAAGGCGGCAAGGGAATCCCTCTCTGCCGGAGCCCAGCGGGGTATTCCCTCCCACTGGAGCACCCTTCTCCCCAGATCGTGGCTTCCCAGCAAAAAAGGAGCTGTGGCTTCTCTTGCCAGGAAGCCGCAGGTCCTGGAGAGAATGGAGCAGGGGCTTTCCCAGGGACAAGGGAGCCATGCAGGGCTCCCTTGTCCCCTGGCCCTAGGTCGACCTATGGAATAAGTTGATTTAGGGCATCCACACTGGCGTAAGTCGACTTAAGCCTTAAGTGGACCTAAAACTAGATGTTATTAAGTCGACTTAAACTTTCCTTAAGTCGACATAAGGAACAGCTTAAGTCGACTTAATAAAAGCCCAGTGTGAACAGGGAGTAAGTTAGGTCGACTTGAGCCTCCTTAAGTCGACCTAACTTGTAAGTGTAGATGCACCGTGAGAGCTCCATTTTGTCATTCACCTGGTTTAACATGCATGAACATAGGAGACTGAGCCTTTTTTTTATTATAGTATCATCAGCAAGGTGATGACAATCCACTGTTTAATGTACCTCAAACCTGACAGAAATGGTCTCCTTGCTTTTTCAGTACCTAGATGAGAGAGTATCCTGGATGAAGCTAACTAGCTAAGTCTCAATTCAAGTAAAGATGGAAGAGATTCAGTTCATAGGAAGAATTTCTGGAGGAATGAAGAGGAGCTGTTACTGTTCTCTGTTGAGAGAATTTGCCTCCTTATTCTGGTATTGCTGATTTCCAGCCTACCAATTTTTCTGAATGTATTGATGCTCCCTAATTCTCAAGTGTTATTGGTGTATTGAAATGTCTTTGATCATCTTTATTTTGCATCAAGGCTGGCTGAGGAACTTTCTTTCCAATGTGGACCTCACCCAATTAGTTGTTCATGTTTCTGTTTCCTTTGGGCTGTGTTATCTAACGTAGCAGAGTCCTGTGGCACTTTTCTACAATAGACTAACACGGCTACCCCTTTGGAATTTATCTAACGTACTTTTACTTTGCAATACCCTTAAAGAGTACTCAAGCTTTGCCCAGAAATAGTAAGATGCAGTCTGCATTTCCCTCTTTCTCTACATTGTTGATCATAACATACTTATGTCCTTCAGCACTTTTAGTGACTTAAGTTGATTAGACCCTATGGCCCAGATCCTCAAAGGCATGGCATCTAACTCCCAGTGGAATGATCTGGGCCTAAAAATCTAATATTCAGTGATAGGGGAAGAGTCAGAGAAAATATTAGTCATTTCTGAGCTTGTGGAGGTGTCTGATTGAAAGCAATTGCTAGAGGGACAATTACTTTGCAGTTGAGGCACACATAATACAGAAGTCCTATTTTGGGCAATGAAAGAGGCGTTTGAACAGCTATTTGCTACTAATCAGTCTCATATAATAAATGAATTTCTATCAAATCTAGATATAATCATTCTCTTTTCATTCAGCATAATAAATGGATAGAATAATTTACTATACATATCTCATATAAACATAACTTTTCTATTCATGAAACTGACATTTTCTTAAGAACAGCAAAAGAACATGATTCTTTTGAAGTGTAAGAAAGAAAAGATTAGCATGCTGGTTTGTCCAATTAAAAGCACTTACTACATATATCTATTATACATGTTATATATAGTATAGAAAATGCACTATGTTATGCTGTCATCCATCAATACAAATGTCATATCATATGATGCCTCACATCTGGTGGTCATAGCAAAAAGTAATGCAGCGTTTCAGGTGAAATGAAGTTGAATGTATTGTTTTAATGGAGTATCTTCCATAGGTGGTAAAATGTCTAAGATGACTGCAGGTTAGCTTGTTCTCTGTAAAAGGCCACTGACTGACTTACAAATGAATAATTCTGAATTACATTGTTTTATAGCTCTCTCATGTGAAGAATTTTAAAAAAGACCATTATAAGAGGCAGTAACAGTAAAACTCAGGTTTCTGTGCATATGTAAATACACTCACTCTAGTTTTCTATGTATTGATGTCATTTTATTTTATTATACTGATTTTTTAAAGGGTAAAGTGCATGCTTATGAACCCACCATGAAATGGAAATGTAGAAGCAAACTGCATTATATATTATGAATAAATATAACTCAGAGGGGTTGATGGTTCAGAACAAGCTCTCAATATAAATGTATCCATTGAGAGAGCCTCAGCCACCTTGTCTCTTTATTGAGAGGGACTTTTTCATACATTAATTTATAAGAAAATAGACATTTACAGAAAATGAACTCTCCCCTAACTCAAATATCTGCTCTTGGTGTGTTTTAAATCAGTATGTTGCTTATTAATTTTTACAGCACTAAAATTTTACACTAAAATTTGCAAGACAGAAACTCAGTTAAAAATGAGTTCAGGCAGAAATTGTGCACCATTAATGTCCTTAAACAATATAACTTTCTGTATAAAAATTCTACATTAATTGTTCTCAAGCATATTCATATTATGCACCACATTATAAACAGAAAGATGATGTCATGGACATCCTTTTTCCCCATTCATGATTGCATGGCCCCTTCCACTTTCCATTTTCAATTGTATAACATTCATTTGGCAACCAGTGACTGTTAAAAAGGAACTGTAATATTCATAAAGTATTTAATTTATTTGGTTGTGTCTTATGGCAAAACTGGAAATAAGGAGGACAGTCCACCCAGAACAGTAAAAAAGTTGCACAGAGTGAGCAGCAGAACAGGCAGATAAGAGGAACAGAAGTGTCCTTTCCAGAAAAGAAACCCCAACACAATGATGTGCAAGCACAGTAGTGATCCAATAATCAAAGGACTAGGCCTTAACAATTTCAGTGAGAATATGTATGGAGCGGAACATGTATTTCCATGTATTGAATGCAACCTTGGACAAAAATCTTCTCAAAATTGAAATGAATCCAAAATTGTTTCAAAATTAGATGCCCAGTCTGGGTTTTGGCAGATACCACTTGCCACAGAAACTGTACCATTAGTAACTTTCATCACACTTTTGGATGGTTTTGTTTCATTAGGCTCATGTTTGACACATCTGCTCCTGAATACTTCCTGAGGAAAATATCACAACTCTTGGAGGGCCCGGAAAGCATTCTCTGAACAATGGAGGGTATCCTTACCTGCAGTTCAGCTCAAATCCAACATAACCAATGTCTCCTTGCAGTTTTGGAAAAATGTTTTCATTTGAGGTCAGTACCTGAATGAACAAGGTTTGAAGGAGCTAAGTTCTCCAACATCACTGGGATTTCCCATGATTTGTAACTCTTCAGTCTTCCACAGCAGTATTTTGGGATAAGGGATTTTCAGAAGCAAAACTCCTTCTAGACTCCAGTCTCTCAGATGATGAAATCTATCCATGCAGTTGCTATTTTGGATCATTCATCTGTTTTTTTATCTCACCTTTTTACTGAAAGCATCTTGCTTAACAATGAGGAAACCCCGATAAGGCAGGATAGCAACAGTGTGGAAGTTGGTTTCAAAGTACCTGTGAAGATTCAATACTGCAGATTCTGAAAATCTTACTCATGCTGAGAATGCATGATCCCACTGGAACCACTAACACTATTCTGAAGGGAAGATGTTTGTGATGGGGTACCCACTATTCCTATATATTGTTTCTTCTAGTTGGCTCACAGACATTCTCTTGCATAGCTACCATCTTGCAGTTTATTTACAATGTTTCACACCATTACCTTTGACATACTATTGCATCAGCGTATTTACCATGTCTTTTAGTTTTAGTACTTCTTCTCTGAAGGTGAGGGGAGAAAAGGTATTACATCCAACAGAATTCCCTTTTATCAGGTCTTAGTAGCCTTCTTCTCTTCGTTTGTTTCTCTCCTTGCACTTTCTTTCTGTGATCCTTTATCCAGTCTCCCTGTTAATGGGCTAATTAGATGCCCTGCCCCAACCTGGACTTGCAATCAGGAACTCCTCTACTTAGATACTACTTCTCTATGGCCTAACGGGTAACCAGAGTGCTTATTCAGCTGTTGATTTCCAGCACTCTGTGTAAGGGTGTCATTTTTTGACCCTCGGTAAACAATGAGCTTAGAATGTAATTAAAACTCATGTGAGCTTTGAGGGTTCACTTATGGTATGACTGGGTGCTATATAAAAGACAGGAAAGTTGAATTTCAGTATCACCAATATAACTTCAAATCAAGCCTTTCCGATTGCAATTTTCAATGTTTCAGCACAAGTCCATTTGATCTGCATGTTAATATATTTCATTATGATGATGTATACTTGACATGCTTTTGTGTCATATTGATGGTTCCAAACACACTACTCACAATCAGCCAACCTTTCCTATTGTCTAGTTTTAGAAGTCACTAATGAGAGAATGCATGCAAAACATTTTTAATGACTACTGAACATAAACAAAGTGAAGAGAAGAGAATGTTCATTTCATTGGTTCAGAAGAAATGGAGTTATGTGAAAACAATCTCCTTATGTTCCCATTTGTATTACCAGTGAACTGTTGATGTTATATAAAAAGGATAATTTCCACATTCAATCTTTCTAAATTTTTATTTTATATTACAAAATGTTTGATTTTTTTTTGTTCTAAACATGTCGCTTATATTCATTTCTTGTTCTATGTATATTTACCATCCTTTCAGAAAATAAGATGATATATTAGAAGACAGTCATGATTTTTTGTAAATTAAACTGAATTAAGAAGGGATTAGGCAAATACCATAATTGTGATACCGAGATATTTTGATCTTCAACATTTAACTTGATCTGAGTTCACATACATATAACTTTCAGTCTAAAGTTTTCACTAGAACTGTTCTTTCTTTTGTGTGGATTATTTTATTTGGGTTTCTTTCTTTCTTTCTTTCTTTCTTTCTTTCTTTCTTTCTTTCAACTTGTGAATCTTAAGCATTTATGACTCTGTTCCTTGAAATGAACTCTAATATAAATGTTCCCACAGTATTAGGCTGCACTTCTTTTTCAATGACTTTTATGTTTCGTTCTATTACCCACACATCTATGCTTCTTCCAAGAAAATTGCCAGAATTCTTAGATGAAATGACCCAAATCCGTACTACAAATACAAAGAGAAAAAATCTTGAGCTAAAAGTGCTCCAGTAGGTAATCTGAAGACAAGATTTCCCAAAAAGTCAAGTGTTGTGTGAATGCAATATTCCTTTTTATTCTGTTCCAATTCTCAAAGATAAAACAGAAAGAACATTGCTATATTTCAGGCCTCTCAAATACTCTCCTGTAGCTTTCCAATGTCTGTAGTATAATCATAATTGTTATTGTTATTGTCATTACTTATTGTATTATACATGCTCATATGTGAACATACAGTATGGACTCTTCAAATTATTCCAGAGCCTTATTTAACCTCAGGACATTTGCTCACTCACTCATTCTCTCTCCCCAGTTTTTGTTTGTTTGTTTATTTTGTTTTGCTTTTAATTTGCTTTTGTTTGTTTGTTTGTTTCAAAACCTACTTTAGAAGTCAGACATTTTTAAATCTTCTAAATGCCAGCTAAGATTCCAGTAACCAAACCTAAGGTTTGTTTGTTATTGTGCATCCATCCTCTCCCCTGCTCCCTTATCCATGCCCTGGGAGACTTTGGTGCCTTCTGTAATTTTGTCTTGCATGAAAAACTTCAGTTAAACCAGCTGCACTGGAGATATCAGGATAAATGATGTCCTGATTTCCATATGTGCAATGCACATATAGCCACTAAGGACTGTAAGCTTTAAGGACTGTAAATCATGGAAGAATCTGGCCCATAGAAAACTGAGGCTGAGTTTACTCATCCTTATTGACTTCTCTCCAGGAGAAATTTTACCTCTTTCTCTAGGATTCTTCTTTCAGTGTACCATCTCTCACCAATTTTATCATGGGTCTCGTGATTTTTTCTTTCTTTGTTTGTTTGTTTAAAGCCTTTGGTCCTAGATTTATGTAATCACATTAGAGACTCAGAATATAAATAAATGAATAAAAATAAAAAATCTAGCCCTCATGGTTGCAGAGTGAGAAGAAACAAGACCTAAGTGCCAGTTAAAGGCTCAGAAACCAAAAAACAAATAAGAATAATCCAAAAATACATAGTTCATGATTTTGGGACCAGATGCCTGAATTTTTAAGTTTGCAAAGCAAAAAGTTAAAGCTCTGAGTACTTGGGGATGGAAATATTGCTCCTTCTGCTAAAACAAAAAGCTAAAAATCCTGCATTAGCTCCTTAGTCCCCACTCTTTGGCTATGTCTACACTCAGAAAATTAGGTGGACTTTCTTAAGTCGACTTTCTAAAGTCGGCTTTAAGTCGACCTTATTAAGTCGACTTAGAGAGTCTACACTACACTCTCTAAGTTGACTGGATAGGTGGAGGGAGAGCCAGACATGCTGGGCTGGCTCTCCCCAGATCAGGAAGCCGCTCGTGGCTCGTCCTGGCAAGAGCCAGGAGTCCGGGCAAGAAGGAAGCACGCTCCAGCTGACAGAGGAAACCCCGGGGTTTCCCTGTCAGCTGGAGTGCAGTCCGGAGAAGGGACTGCGGGGCTCCCTTCTCCCCGGGACCCCACTGTCCCGGTCAGAAGGGAACCTGCACTCCTTTCTCCCCGGGACCTGAACAATCCCAGGAGAAGGGAGCCGGGAGAGCCACATAAGGCTTTTCAGTCCTGGCAGAGCCAGCCATGCACCGGCTGGCTCTGCCTGGACTAGCCGCCTGCAGCTTCCTGGGAGGGAAGGAAGCCTCCCGGGCTTTCCAGCCAGTGTTCCAGTGGGGGATCCGCTCCCACTGGTTCCTTGGCTGGGGAGCCCTTCTTCCCCGGACCATGTCTCCTCTGGCAGGGAAGCTGCGGGTCTGGGGAGAAGGGAGTAGGGGCTCCCTAGGGGACAAGGGAGCCATGCGGGGCTCCCTCTCCCCCCCCTCCCGCCCTAGGTCAACCAAGTTGACTTAGGGCATCTACACTGGCTAAGTCAACTTAATAAAGTCGACTTAAACACTAGTTCAAATTATAATGAGATGTTATTAATTTAAACTAGTTTTTCCTTAATTCAACTTAAGGAGCAGCATAAGTTGAATTAAGGAAAGCTCAGTGTAGACGTGGAGTAAATTAAGTCACCTTAAGCCTGCTTAAGTCGACTTAATTTATAATTGTAGATGCATCCTTTCATAGCTTCCCTGACAAGGATATAATAATGACATCACTCAGTGAGCAGATTCTCTCAAACTGTCCACATTGCAGACTTGCTTGCTTACTCACCCTAAGTTCAGTGGAATACAGTTTGGTTCTTTTCAAACCTCAGTCTGGCTTCCCAGTGAAATCCGCCTTCTACTGCAAATTTCTGACCCAGAAGAATTGTCAGATACAGGAAGTGGTGTGAATTGGGCAGGATTCCTAAAGAAGGAAGGGGCTGCCTCAAGCATACTCCAGACTTACAATTTATACATTCTAATATTGTAGGGGCAGATGACATAAAAGACATAAAAAAAAATCAAGATCCTTGCCCTGCAGATATTACAGACTTTCTTAAGCTTAACAGAATGCAAAAAGACAACAGAGTCCTGTGGCACTTTTAAAGAGTAACAGATTTATTTATCGCATGAGCTTTCGTGGGAGAAAATCCCACTTCGTCAGACGCGAAGTGGGATTTTTCTCCCACGAAAGCTCATGCAATAAATAAATCTGTTACTCTTTAAAAGTGCCACAGGACTCTGTTGTCTTTCTACAATAGACTAACACGGCTACCCCTTTGGAATTAGAATGCAAAAAGTTATGGATTAGAAACAGGTTAAATCAGAGGTGATCACATACTGAATGATTAAAATAATATTTTTTTAAGTAAGTATTTAAAGGAGTCTTGACAGGTGACTTAGCAAACAGAGACAAGAAGTGCAGTGAGCAGGGTGAAAAAGGCACATAGATTAGAGTACAAGGAGAGGAAAGGATTGTTCCTGTGGCATATTCATGTATGGAGTTCCTCTGTTAACAGTGGGAGTTTCATGCAGAAGGCCCCAAAGAAGCCCTAAGGTTCCAATCCTGCACTCTAAGGTCATAACCCACCCCATATAATATCCTATCACAGGCTATTGAACATATTTTCCACTAGTAGTCAAGGATCAGTTATTTAACAAATTAGGCCATCCCATCATACTATCCCCTCTATAAACTTATCAAGCTCATATTTGAAACTAAGTTTTTTGTTTGTTTGTTTTCTTTGTTTAGTTTTTTGCTCCCAGTGTTCCTCTTGGAAGGAACGTTACTTCTCTGATGATTATTAACCTTTGTCTAATTTCAAATCTAAACTTTCTGATAGCCAGTTTATGTCCATTTGTTCTTGGGTCCATACTAAACTCCACCAGTAACCTCCTTTCAGCCTACCAGTATCACCTTTAACCAGTTCCCTATCCACCTTTCAGTTTTCCTAAAAATCCCCATCTTTTCCAGGATCAGGACCCAATGAGGACTGGGTAATATGCGAAGTGGAGGAGAAAGAATATAAAAACTAACAAGTGCTGAAATTTAAACTAAGGGTGTGATTTTCACTGAGTATCAGTGCTGGCCTAGCTCTCAATCCATCAATTCCAATAAGAACAAAATACAATCAATGCAGAGTACTTCTGAAAAATCCCTTTCTAAGGCCTGGTCTCTACCAGAAAGGTTTATCAACATAATTACATAAAAAAAACAAACAAACAAAAAACCACCTATACCCCTTACAGACTGAGCTATGCCAGAATAATGCCACCTTAATTGATGTAGCTATGCCTACATGTCCATGCCAGGATAGTTTTCAAGGATAGACATGTCCTAAGTATTTACGGAAAATCTTATTAGTTTAAATGCAGTTAACTACTTAAATAAGAATAATTAATTTAGTTCTGAAAATGTGCCTGTACAAGACACAAAATAAAGACAGCTCCCATCCCGAAAGGCTTAGAGGTTATAAATAGTTGAGATACATACTCTTGACACCACATACATTATTAAAGGCATGTAACAGATTTGTTAAAATAAGTCACCTCTGTAAGAGCTCGTGTCATATTACACTTTAACTTTGATAGTTACTACTCTGTTTTGGACAACATATACTAAGATGATACATAAAACTTTTAAGAAAAGGTGTCTGAAGATGAAAGTTGTTTGCACACAATCTATAAGATGAGCAGCATGTAGGCTGTATGTCTCCAAAACAATTAAGTGAAATTGTTGACTTTTTTTTTAACCCATCAGCCATTTAGCATATGCAGTTGTCCCTTGGTAAGAGAGGGCATGTCCATCTCTTTTCTTTTCTCTGAAGGTTTTTATAAGATCACACATATACCTTGTTGGAAATTTTTCAATTTTTATTGTTGGAAAATGACAATCAAAACTGAAAACTGTTTTCAGGAAAGAATCAGTTTAGATAGATCTTCCATTTTAAAAACATTTTTTCAAATGACTTAAGGAAAATAAAGTTGACTTTATTAAACCTCCTTTTGGGTCGACTTTAGGCTTAAGTCGACTTTCTAAAGTTGACTTAAGCCAGTGTAGATGCAGAGTACCCCTAAGTCAACTCTAAGTCGCTCTAGGGCTCTCCAGGACTCCCCCACTGCCCTCCCTGCCAGGAGGGTGATACAGGGAGAGCCTGGCATGCCCCCCCCAAAGGGCACGGCAGACCCCTGCCCACCCTGCCCCTATCCCCTGCCAGGGTTCCTGTCCCACTTTGCCCCATTGTACCCAGATACAATGGGGCAAAGGCTGAGCCCCCTGGCACCTGGCAAGGGGTGCCCCCCCTGCCACCGTGGACCTGCCCCAGGTCCACCTACCCCCTATAAGTCGACCTAGGCATCCAGTATGGACTCTCTAGGTCGACTTTGTAAGGTCCACCCTAAGTCAACTTACAATTTAGGTGTAGACATGCTAAGTCAATTTAACTAAGTCAACTTAAAGTCAACTTAGTTAAGTCGACTTAGCTAAAATCAACCTAAATTGCAAGTGTAGACATAGCCTAAGGTTTAGATATCTATTAGACACCATATACTGGTTGTTAAAGAATAATCTTTACAAAAGAAGTCCAAGATAAAATAAAATAAACTGACCTGGTGAAAAGTGAAGTTTACTTAAACTGTTCACTAAACCAGAGCATGTTTCATTAATAAATTGAGTCATTTTAAACAATAACATAGTACAAGATAAACCTATTAAAATAATTCACAATTCCTTTTGCTCCAATAAGTTAAAATATAGATAGGCAAGACCATGCTGCCTTTTTAAGGACAGGTGATGCTTTGTAACACATGAAGATTATTGTATTATGTCTGCCCATGAAGTAAAATTACATTCTCTGTCATACACATATGAAAGTTTGCACGTTGTTTGTCCAAAAAAACCTGAATACATACTCTATTTGGGAAAAAAAATAAATTCCTTTAGGAAAAATGTTTAGCATTTTGTAAGTTTTATACTTTTATTTTCAGTAATCAAAAAAGAATATATGAACAAAACAGCAAAATACAATAATTTTCAGTGCCTCTCCTGTGAATCATTCTGAGTTTCTGATTCTGTGATATGTGCAAAGCTGCCTCTCTTTGCCCCATTGTCTTTGTTCATGAGCCACTTCCCTCTAAATTAAATATAGATCAAAAGACAATATTTAACTATCATTAATTAACAATGAATCACCTGTCTCTTTCCTGGGATCAATAGTACTTTCCTTCCGACAGAACAGAAATTTAAGTTTTCTTACAGTTTTCTTTCCTTCTGTGCTACTTTTCACCAAGATAATTTCAAACAGTCCACAAAGTGCAAACAAGGACACAAGATAATAGAGCTGGGATAGCTCATCTTCTTTAGAAAGGGAGTGTTCCCTACACATTTGGCAGTAGCACTGCCAAAATTGTATCCAGGGATTTTATGATGCCTATAGATAGTATGTTTCATTAGTTTATATATTCTGCTTAATTTCTAAATTTAGTCCAAGAATTTACTGTTAACCCATGAAACCTAAGGAATAATATTATAAATTAGAAAATAGGAGATTGTTGTCTATGCTTGTTGATCTGAAAGAGCAGCCTTAAAAGGTACAAGAAATTCACAGCTAGTCTGGATTGTCTATGATATCTAGACTCATTTTCTACTTTTTCTTCCATCTTTCGAAACTTTCTTCCATGTTCAGCAGTGTCTGCTTTGCTATGCCTAACCAATTATTTATTTAATCAATTTATTAATGTATTCCTGTTCTCCTGATCAACAGTTTTCCTAATTCTATTATAGAGGTCTTTCCTAGAAATATTATTGCTCTGTTCAATGTTTCTACAAACTTCCTTTCAAGAAAAAAAGAATGCAAGGACATTCTGAGGGAAACACTGTCTTGAGAAGGACTACCAATCCTAGATTCTGGAAAGATCATGGACCTTGCTTTCCCTACACTTCCCTTTCACTGCAATGCAGCAGGATTTCAACTCAGACATATAACAGCCATAACAGAAGAAGAGTGACAATCCAGACTTCTTTTAGACAAACTGGGGGGGAGGGGGGAGGTGTCGGAGGGTATAGGTGTGAAGAGTAATTCTGAGGTAGCTTGACGAAAGGTCATGTAATTCATTTAATCAAACAGAAATAATAGAACACTGCATAGAAAAACAGTTTTGTACATGAGGGTGGCAAAATATGTTTTTTAGCAAGTGAAGATGTGTAAACTAGAGTTAATATTAGATTGACATACAGTTTTACATGGTGGTAAACGTGTGTAAGACAGAACTGCAACAGCATTTGCAGATCCTGCAGAGATCTCCATTATAATGGATTAGCATTGCCTTGAGGAACCTGCAGTTCTTGCAGTAATTTGTGCCCTTTTAACCTGCTCTCATTGTAAATGATGTAAAATCATTTTAAAAGCTTGGTTTAAAAACAATCACATGTAAATTAATGTAAATCACCTGTTTATATGCACAGTGGAAACTACATAAACCTTATTTTTCAGGCAGTGAGGAGGAAAGGAAGATATAAAATGAAGGAATAAGACTAAGAGCACCTTTCGAGACCTAGGAAGTATGCCAGGAAATGGGAGAGGGGGATTTAAACTGAAAAATTATGTCCTCACCATTAGGCAGAACAAGAGGACTGAAAATAAGATTGGCCTATTAAATACCCAATGGTTAGTAATCTTAATATGAGCTTTGTAGTTATTTATTTCCCAACCTGATCCTGTCAATATTAGATGTTCAGTGTAATATGTCTAAACCCCTTTGTCCCTTTCATTATAACACAAAATTATTTAGAACAGAACTATGCTATTATGCTGGGGAGGAAAAAAAATGAGAAAAAGAGACATGAAACCAAATTTGTCTGTCAGTTATCCCAGAGTAAAATTGAGGCACTATTTTGGGCTTCACCCAGTGTGAGAGATGAATTTTGTATTCTGTGTTCTAAAAACATCTATTATGGCTGAAGTGATAAAAAAACAAAACAGAGATTTCCAATATTTTTTTGGATTTATTTTTTCAATTGCAAAGATTTTTTTTCCTGGTTTCATTGACAATTTAAATGTCAAATATTTTATTTTTTTCCTCCAAAAATGTTATCATTTTTATCAGTTTTAATTGCACCATTATGGACCTGAGTCTCCTTTACACTAAAAGCCCTTCATAACACTCTAGCAAAGTGCATTGTCGCACACTGCTCCCCTATTCATTGGCCGTAATGCCAACCCTTTGGGAATTTCAGAGGATCGTGGAAAATAACCATCTTCCCATTCACCAGGACTTTAACAATGTCCCTCACTGCCATGTGAATTCATGTAAGCCCTTTTGGACCCTTGGATTTAACCTTCAACAATGCAACTTCAACCCTGATGAAGCTTAGAAAGCCAAATATAGTGTACAAGAAGTTACAAATAAACACCTCATTAAAGACCAACATAGAAGATCCCTTTCTTAGATCTCCCCTGAAATTTATGGGTAACCATAAACTATATCCATACAAACCTATGACAAATGTAGATACTTGTTGCATATTTTGAAAATTAAAGATGCTGCAGTGTGTGACTGTGGTCACTTATAACAGACAATGGAACATATAACAACTCAATGCCTGATTCACAAATACAAAGGAAGCCTCACAGCAATATATTCTTCTACTCCAGATGCAATTATCTGGCTTAACCACCTGAATTTAAAATTATAGTCGTTGCTGTACATTTACATCACTCACATGAGAAAACAAAGTAAAAGAGCATTAAAATGTGTTTAAGTTACATGTATGCTCACTTTCCAGCCCCGTTACACTTCAAAGGTGGTGTAAACAAGTCTTTGCCAGCATGGGATTAAGATTCTATGTCTTTGAAGAAAATGTCTGTGTGACAATAAGCACCCTGTATTCATACCTACAGGTTTTTCTAATAATCTTCGCACAAAATGGTTTTTTGCACTATCTCATGAAAAGTAATAATGATAATAGTCTTTTGTGGTCTATGTATATGGCGGATATTAAGAGTTATGGACATGCTTTGGAATGGTAACTAAAATGTATTGCTCACAAACCAGGTAGAATTGGCAAGGAAAGTAGAAGTGCATGACAATCATGGCATCAGTGGCCATGATATGGTTGAATTCAGGATTCGGAAGGAAGGAAGGAAGGAAGGAAGGAAGGAAGGAAGGAAGGAAGGAAGGAA
>ML685780.1:13434808-13498582 GCA_007922175.1 Pelusios castaneus | reverse complement strand
GAAGGAAGGAAGGAAGGAAGGAAGGAAGGAAGGAAGGAAGGAAGGAAAACAGCAGAACACAGACCCTGGACTTTAGAAAAGCACACTTTGAATCCTTAGAGAACTGATGGGTGGGATCCCCTGGGAGGGTAATACGAGTGGGAAAGAAGTCCAAAAGAGCTGGTTGTATTTTAAAGAAACCTTACTAAGGATGCAGAAACAAACCATTATGATGTACAGAAAGTATAGCAAATATTGCAGGTGACCAGCTTGGCTTAAGAGAGAAATCTTTGGTAATCTTAAACTTGGACAGATTTCTAAGAAGGATTATGAAAATATTGCAGGAGCATGCAGGACTGGATCCAAGCACAACTGGAGTTACATCTAGCAAAGGATGTCAAGGGTAACAAGAACAGTTTCTACAGATATATTATCAACAAGAAGAAGGTCAGAGAATGTTTGGGCTTCTTACTGAAGGGGAGGCAACCTAGTAAGAGAAGATGTGGAAAAATCTGAAATACTCAAGGCTTCTTTGGCCTCTGTTTTCACAGACAAGGTCAGCTCCAAGACTACTCCACTAGCAACACAGTAGGGTAAGGAGGTGAGCAGCCCTAAGCGGTTAAAGAACAGTTTAGAATTATTTAGAAAAACTGGGCATGCACAAGTCCATGGGGTCAGGTGCAATTCATACGAGAGTACTGAGGGAGTTGGCTGATGTGACGGCATAGCCACTGGCCATTATCTTTGAAAACTTGTGGCAATTGGCCAAGCCCCAGACAATTGGAAAAAGACAGATATATTGCCCATCTTTAAAAAGGAAAGTAGGAGCCAGGGAACTACGGACCAGTCAGCCTCACCTGAATCCCTGGAAAAATCATGGAACAGTTCCTCAAGGAATCCATTTTGAAGCATTTGGAGGATTGGAAGGAGATCTGGAACAGTCAGAATGGAGTCACCAAGTCCAAGTCATGTCTTACCAGCCTTGCTCATTCTGTAAATTCCCCATCTTCAAAGCATCTGATGAAGCAGGATTTTCTCCCATGGAAGCTCATGCAATAAATAGATTTGTTAGTCTTTTAAAGTGCCACAGGATTGCTTGTTGGTCTTACCAAACTGATTGCCTTCTTTGATGAGGTAACTGGCTCTGTGTATGTGGGGAAAATGGGTGGACATGAAATACCTTGAATTTAGGAATAACTTTTGATAGAGTCTCCCACAGTATACTTTATGAGAAAGTTAAAGACATATGGATTGGATGAATTGACTATAAGATGGGGAGAAACCTGCTTAGCTCATCAGGCTCTATGGGTAGTAATCAACAGCTCTCTATATAATTAGTATCTGGTAAAAAAAAGTGAAATGCTGCAGGGATCGGTGCATGGACCAGTTTTGTTCAACATTTTCTTTAATTATATGGAGGATGGGGTGGATTGCATCCTCAGCAAGTTTGACAATGACACTAAGCTGGGGGCAGTGGTAGATACTCTGGAGAGTAGGGCTATGATACAGAATGATCTAGAAATTGGAGGAAATGTAAATGTCTGGGTTTGATCAACTTTTCTCAGTGATAATGACTGAACAAAATATGATTTTTCTACTTTATTTAAATATTTTGTTATGAGTGGAGATGAAACTAAAAAAAAAGAAAGAAATCAACAGTTTGAAATGCCCCAGGAATTTGGAAAGTTTAGAAATCTCATCTCTAGCTATGACTGAAACAGGAAAATAAATATTTTCACTGCAACCTTTGCCAACAATTAAGAAAATATCCTCACTCACACTCAAAACCTGTGAATTTTCTCACATTTTATAAACTTTGCAATGGACATATGTTGCGATAATTTATTAACACTCAGAAGTTTGGAGACTTACCCAATACTCTCACAAATTTCTACACTATTTCTTGTTTCCTTTCTGCATAACAAACTTTAATAACTAGGTAATCCCTTGCTATAGACCTCTTAAGCTCATTTCTCCTCCATGGTCATTGTTGGTTTCATACCCTTAGTTCAGAATGCAGCCTGTCTTAGTGCACCAGTGAGATGAATCTTTTATGCCCATATTTTCTGACACAGAATTCAAAGTGCAGCTGGCTCTAGTTTGTCTCTTAATGGGAAAAGGTTCATTTTCTTCTTGTGCCATGATGGACTGATTAAAATGTCCAATCTTAGTCCAAAACCATATAAATCATATTAAAAAAATGTTAGGAAAAGAAGGAGAAATTAATATAAAACAAACAGAAAAACAGTATACAAAAACATACCCATGTCTAAATATCCCTGGACTAATCTAGGCAGACCCCTGCTAAACAGAGAAGTTGCACCCATAGCAGGATAGCGTATCAGAGTTGCAGCATATTGAGTCAAGCATCATTCTGTTCTACTGGGATCCACCCATCTCTCTTTTCATGTCTGCCTGTTTATAGTCTTTGGTTCCTCATCATTTGAGCTGTTTTTTTTTCCACTAACTTCCAGCATTATTTTACACAATAATTCCTGAAGGGTCAGGAATCTCACTGTCCTGGATGTGATGTTCTTTGAATGCATTCCTATCCTGTAATATTACAGTTACTGCTTTAGACAAAGAGTATTGGGTGACTGATTTTATTTTCTGTAACCCAAGATGTATGCCTAATTACAAACCTAAGTGGCAACAAATTGTGTGCACCCACTAGGCAATTTATCTGCCCCCACACATAGGTTTTGTGTTTTATGCCAAATTAACATACTCCCTCCACATTTGCAAGGAAATTAATAGTGAGTACACTATTCTAAGGGAGATCAAGGGTGAAAAAAAATTCTAATAAAAGGAATATAGGTGACTTCAGCTACCCATATATAAACTATAATTAAGTTCAACACCTTTTTAAGCTTCAGGAAGAAGTGGGTTTTGTTTTATTATGTTTTAATGAGAAAGTTAAAAATTTTCTAAAATCTGTAAGAGAAAATTAAAAATCCTAGAGAACATATAGATTTTGCATAACTGAGTCACATAAAATAATGCAAATTTCCAAACAAAAACACAAGAAGTGGAAAGACAACAAATAAACATCCAAACCAAAACCTGATCAATGAGAAGATATAAAAAGTTAGTCAACTCAAACCGGTATCTTTCAAAAATGGATTCATCCCAATTGAAGCCAAATTAATCTAACTCAGTTGAATGACAGTTGAGGGGGGAGCATACATTACTGCAGATATCATGAATATAGAGTTAGGTGGGGATTTGAAGAGAAAATAATCAAAGACATAAAAATGAATGCAATATATACATCAATTGTAAGGCAGTATGACCATCTAGTCTCACCATTATGATCAACTATGATCATCTAGTCTGACCTCCTGCATAAAATAAAATAAGGAACCTCCTTTAATAATTTCTGCATCAGCCCATAACTTCAGTTTGATCTGTGGCAGCTATTTTAGAAAGACACCAACCTTGATTTAAGTATCTGAGAGGCAGGAAGCCTGCAAGAGAATTTGTGAGTATGACAGGCGGGCAGGGGGTAAATGGAGTAACTAAAAAGGGTAAAAAGATTGCAGCGAAGTAAAATGATTTCTTCACAATATCAGCCATCACCCACATGATGCTGGAGAAAAAAAGGCTGTGAAACAGGAGGTTAAAAACTGATAAGAATTGTACAATGGAAAGAATAATTTGAACAACTCATACGCATTGTTGGGTTCTCAATTAACTGTAACCACTGAAGAAAAATTACCATGGTGAGCTTTCTGGACAATTTAATAAAATCCTGTGCACGAAACACATGAGGGGTCAAAAAGTCAAACAAAATATTACTAAGTATAAAGACTTGGATGGAAAATAATACCAAAATTATAATGACAGTCAATGGTACACTTTCACTAGTAACAATAGTTCCTGATATGGGTAATAAAAATTAGACATTAGGGGTTAGTTTCACAAAAGAAGGTAGGTGACTAACTGCCACTTGAGGCACCAGATTCTAGACTCAGACTCCACTAGCTTTCACAAATCATACATACCACCCCCTCACCTTTGCTGCTGCCTCCAAACCTGTTGGCATTGGGTGCGTCTACAATTGTAAATTAAGTCGACTTAAGCTTGCTTAAGTCAACTTAAATTACTCTACATCTGCACTACACTTTCCTTAAGTCGACTTAAGCAGCTGCTTAAGTCGACTTAAGGAAAAATTAAGTTCACTTTCTAAAACCTTGTTTTAAGTCGACTTTCTGCTTTCTGCTTTTCTGCGACTTTACGTCGACTTAGGGGACTCCAGGGCTTCCCCACTGCCCTCCCTGCCAGGGTGGCTGGCACAGCCACAGCCTGGCTGTGCCCCACCAAAGGGCAGGGCAGAGCCCTGCCCACCCTGCCCCTATGCCCTGCCAGAGTCCCTGTTCCCCTTTGCCCCACTGTACCCAATTACAATGGGGCAAAGGCTGAGCCCCCTGGCACTTGGCAAGGGGTGCCCCCCTGCCGCCATGGACCTGTCCCAGGTCCACCTAACATAAGAACATAAGAACATAAGAAAGGCCGTACTGGGTCAGACCAGAGGTCCATCTAGCCCAGTATCTGTCTACCGACAGTGGCCAGTGCCCAGGTGCCCCAGAGGGAGTGAACCTAACAGGCAATGATCAAGTGATCACTCTCCTGCCATCCGTCTCCATCCTCTGATAAACAGAGGCTAGGGACACCATTCTTAACCCCTTTCTGGCTAATAGCCATTTATGGACTTAGCCACCATGAACTTATCCAGTTCCCTTTTAAATATTGTTATAGTCCCAGCCTTCACAACCTCCTCAGGTAAGGAGTTCCACAAGTTGACTGTGCGTTGTGTGAAGAAGAACTTCCTTTTATTTGTTTTGAACCTGCTACCTATCAGTTTCATTTGGTGACCCCTGGTTCTTGTATTATGTGAGTATTTAAACAACTTTTCCTTGTCCACTTTTTCCACATCAGTCATAATTTTATATACTTGTATCATGTCCCCCCTCAGTCTCCTCTTTTCCAAGCTGAAGAGGCCCAGCCTTTTCAATCGTTCCTCATACGAGGCACTCTCCAAACCCCTAATCATTTTAGTTGCCCTTTTCTGAACCTTTTCTAGTGCTAGAATATCTTTTTTGAGATGAGGAGACCACATCTGTACACAGTATTCGAGATGTGGGCGTACCATGGATTTATATAAGGGCAATAATACATTTGCAGTCTTATTTTCAATCCCCTTTTTAATGATCCCTAACATCCTGTTTGCTTTTTTGACCGCCTCTGCACACTGTACGGACATCTTCAGAGAACTATCCACAATGACTCCAAGATCTTTTTCTTGACTCGTTGTAGCCAAATTAGCCCCCATCATATTATAGGTATAGTTGGGGTTATTTTTTCCAATGTGCATTACTTTACACTTATCCACATTAAATTTCATTTGCCATTTGGATGCCCAATCACTTAGTTTTGTGAGATCTTTTTGAAGTTCTTCACAATCTGCTTTGGTCTTGACTATCTTGAGTAGTTTAGTATCGTCTGCAAACTTAGCTACCTCACTATTTACCCCTTTCTCCAGATCATTTATGAATAAATTGAATAGGACTGGTCCTAGGACCGACCCTTGGGGAACACCACTAGCTACCCTTTTCCAATCTGAGAATTTACCATTTACTCCTACCCTTTGTTCCCTGTCTTTTAACCAGTTCTCAATCCATGAAAGGACCTTCCCTTTTATCCCATGACAACTTAACTTACATAACAGCCTTTGGTGAGGGACCTTGTCAAATGCTTTCTGGAAATCCAAGTACACTATGTCCACTGGATCCCCCCTGTCCACATGTTTGTTAACCCCTTCAAAGAACTCTAATAGATTAGTAAGACACGATTTCCCCTTACAGAAACCATGTTGGCTATTGCTCAACAGTTTATGTTTTTCTATGTGACTGACAATTTTATTCTTAACTATTGTTTCAACTAATTTGCCCGGTACCGACGTTAGACTTACCGGTCTGTAATTGCTGGGATCCCCTCTAGGGCCCTTTTTAAATATTGGCGTTACATTAGCCGACTTCCAGTCTTTGGGTACCGAAGCCATTTTAAGGGACAGGTTACAAATCTTAGTTAACAGTTCCGCGACTTCACATTTGAGTTCTTTCAGAACTCTTGGGTGAATGCCATCTGGTCCCGGTGACTTGTTAATGTTGAGTTTATCAATTAATTCCAAAACTTCCTCTAGTGACACTTCAATCTGTGACAGTTCCTCAGATCTGTCACCTACAAAAGCCGGCTCAGGTTTGGGAATCTCACTAACATCTTCAGCCGTAAAAACCGAAGCAAAGAATCCATTTAGTTTCTCTGCAATGACTCTATCATCTTTAAGCGCTCCTTTTGCATTATCATCATCAAGGGGCCCGACTGGTTGTTTGGCAGGCTTCCTGCTTCTGATATACTTAAAAAACAATTTGTTATTACCTTTGGAGTTTTTGGCTAGCTGTTCTTCAAACTCCTCTTTGGCTCTTCTTATTACACTCTTGCACTTAAGCTGGCACTGTTTGTGCACCTTTCTGTTTGCCTCACTAGGATTTGACTTCCACTTTTTAAAGGAAGTCTTTTTACCTCTCAGTGCTTCTTTTACATGGTTGGTGAGCCATGGTGGCTCTTTTTTGGTTTTTTTACAGTGTTTCCTAATTTGGGGTATACAGTGAAGTTGGGCCTCTATTATGGTGTCTTTAAAAAGCGCCCATGCAGTTTTCAGAGATTTCACTTTAGTCACTCTACCTTTTAGCTTTTGTTTAACTATCCCCCTCATTTTTGTATAGTTCCCCCTTTTGAAATTAAATGCCACAGTGTTGGGCTGTTGAGGTGTTCTTTCCCCCACAGCGATGGTGAATGCTATTGTATTATGGTCACTAGTTCCAAGCGGTCCTGCTACAGTTACCTCTCGGACCAGCTCCTGCGCTCCACTCAGGATTAAATCTAGAGTTGCCTCTCCCCTTGTGGGTTCCCATACCAGCTGCTCCATGAAGCAGTCATTCAAAGTATCAAGAAATTTTATCTCTGCAATATGTCCTGAAGTGAAATGTTCCCAGTCAATATGGGGATAGTTGAAATCCCCCACCATTATTGGGTTTTTAAATTTGATAACCTGCCTAATTTCCCTTAGCATTTCATCATCGCTCTTACTATCCTGGTCAGGTGGCCGATAGTAGATCCCTAATGTTATATTGTCATGGAAGCATGAGATTTCTATCCATAGCGATTCTATGGAACAAGTGGACTCGCTTATGATTTTTACTTCATTTGAATCTACATTTTCTTTCACGTATAGTGCCACTCCTCCTCCCGTACGACCTGTTCTGTCCTTCCGATATATTTTGTACCCCGGAATGATTGTGTCCCACTGATTGCTCTCTGTCCACCAGGTTTCTGTGATGCCTATTATATCAATATTCTCCTTTACCACTAGGCACTCTAGTTCACCCATTTTATTATGTAGACTTCTAGCATTTGTGTATAAGCACTTTAAAAACTTGTCCCTGTTTATTTGTCTGCCCTTTTTTAATGTGCCAGATTCTTGGTCATGTGGCTGTTTATCATCGGATCCGGCCCCCTCACCATCCTTTTCTGTCCTCTGTTCCTGACTATAACTATAACTATAACCTGGAGATTCCCTCTCGTCAGACGCTCCCTTAAGAGAAGTCTGTGTCCGATCCAGCTGCTCCTCTGCAGCAGTCGGCTTTCCCCCATCCTCTAGTTTAAAAACTGCTCTACAACCTTTTTAATGTTTAGCGCCAGCAGTCTGGTTCCCTTTTGGTTTAGGTGGAGCCCATCCCTCCTGTATAGGCTCCCCCCATCCCAAAAGTTACCCCAGTTCCTAATGAACGTAAACCCCTCCTCTCTACACCATCGTCTCATCCACGCATTGAGACTCTGAATCTCTGCCTGCCTACCTGGCCCTGCGCGTGGAACTGGGAGCATTTCTGAGAATGCCACGATAGAGGTCCTGGATCTCAATCTCTTTCCTAGTAGCCTAAATTTTGCTTCCAGGACATCTCTCCTACCCTTCCCTAAGTCATTGGTACCTACATGTACCACGACCACCGGCTCCTCCCCAGCACTACACATAAGTCTGTCTAGATGCCTCGAGAGGTCCGCAACCTTCGCACCAGGCAGGCAAGTCACCATACGGTTCTCCCGGTCATCACAAACCCAGCTATCTATGTTTCTAATGATCGAATCTCCCATTACTAACACCTGCCTTTTCCTAGCAACTGGAGTTCCCTCCCCCGGAGAGGCAACCTCCGTGCGAGAGGCAGCCTCAGCATCATCTGGAAGGAGGGTCCCAACTATGGGAAGGTTCCCCTCTGCTCCCGCTGACTGCTCTGCTTCCCTTGGGCATTCTTCCTCCTCAACAGCACAGAGGCTGTCTGAGCAGAGGTGGGACAATTCTACAGTGTCCCTGAAAGCCTCGTCGACAAACCTCTCTGCCTCTCTCAGCTCCTCCAGTTCCGCCACCCTGGCCTCCAAAGCCCGCACGCGGTCTCTGAGGGCCAGGAGCTCCTTGCACCGAATGCAGACATACGACACCCGCCCACAAGGCAGGTACTCATACATTCCACACCCGGCGCAATAAACTGGATAGCCCCCACTCTGCTGCTGGGCTTCTGCCTGCATTGTCTCCTAGTTAATGAAAGGGTGGTTGAAAGAAAGAAAGGGGTTTTAGAGTATGGTTTTGAAGTATAGGTTATATGGGGACAGGGGATCAAGGAAGACCTATGGGGCCCTGCCCTCCCTTGAAACTCCCTTGCAAAACTCCCTGTTAGCAGCCCCTGTTCGCAAGCTCCCTGGTCGCTTATGTGTGGCTTTATAAAGCCCCGGCCTGGGTTAATGCCCCACCCACTGATTAAGGCTGATTAAGCTCAGCCAATCACCAGAGGCTTCAAGCTCTCAAACTTACCTTTGAGGCTCACAGCCTCCAACTGCCAGCTCTAGCACACAGTCCTTCAAACAGACACACAGACAGACACCAACTCAAGCTCAGCACACAGCTCACAGCAGTAACCCCTAAACACACACACCCCCCCCAATACTACAGACAGTCACTTACCCCACAGATTCTGCAGTAGCTCCTCCTTCACCTGGAGAACTCCCTTGCAAAACTCCCTGTTAGCAGCCCCTGTTCGCAAGAACCCCAGAAGTCGACCTAGGTGTCCAGTGTGGACGCTCCAGGTCAATTTTGTAGGGTCCCCCCTAAGTCAACTTAAAATTTAAGTGTGGACATGCTAAGTTGACTTAGCTATGTCGACCTAAATTAACAATTAACAAGACATAGCCATTTACAGTAGCTTGATGCTACATTTTTGCAGTAAAAGTTTCCTTGGTGCCTTGATTTCTGCCTACACATATACTGCTGCTCTACTCTAGGTTAGCATAGCGCACTAACCAGGAAGTTAGGTGCTCCTCTGCTGAACTCACTTGCAGGGTAAGGGTTGTCAGACATCATCTACTGGATCAGATTTCCATAGACAAACTCTTACATAATAGTGAGAAGGAGGAGGTAAAGCATTTGCCTTGTAACATTTAGCCTAGTGGTTAGGAAAGTCATCTAGCTATGGGATAGCCTCAGTCTAAGCCCCTACTCCATTCACCTGAGGGGAAAAGAGATTTGAAAAGGGATCTGCTGACTCACAGGTGAGTGTCCTAATCACTGGGCTAGAGAATATACTAGTGCAGGCATCCCTCAGTCTCTCTTGTTGAAGTTGTTCAACTGTGGGTAATTAATTTTGAAAGCCTGCAGGACAGATACAGAGTGAGCAAGCATAAAAGAATAACTCTGAAGCCTGGTGAGTAGAGCACTTACTTGGCAGGATGGGAGACCCATGATCCAGTTAGTCTATTCTAATGTGTTTTTATTTTTTTCATTTTTAATACATTATTTAACCACAATAAGTGTTAACAGAAGAGCTAAGGGAGTCCTTTATTAGAATATCTTCTAGCCCACTGTTTAGGGTACTCACCTGAGAAATGGCAGATACTTTTCAAATCCTCTCATCCTCTTCAGATAGAAGAAGTCCTAAACTAGAGATACCCAAAATCACAGATGACTACCCTAACTCCTCCTCATCCTCATAAAACATTCCTGTGTATTGTAATAACTGGGCCTACAAATTTACCCTAATTATGAGTACAACTGTAAAAAGTAAGTGCAAGTTTATTAGATGTCATGATTATCTATAATAATAAATATTGATAGGAAAAGGTACAAAACAGAGACAGACAAACAAAAAAGCCTACTAATATAACTGAAGGACTATGTTAAAATCATGCTTGTATACAAGAAAAAGGATGTAACCAGAAATTGGTGAGCCAAAACTGGTGTGTAGGAAACTTAGCTTAATTGATATATAACACAATGAAGGAAAAGGTTGTTACACCACCACTCTCTCTGGCTATGTCTACACTTAACTAAAATTAGTTCAAATTAGTTAGTTCGAACTAGAAAAAATTAGTTCAAACTAAGCAAGTGCCATGAATGGCACTTGCTTAGTTTGAATTAGTGATCTCCATTGATTTCAATGAGCCGGTTAGTTCGAACTAAGAAATTAGTTCGAATTAACATGACCACATTGGTTAATTCGAACTAGTTAGTTCGAATTAACCCTTACTTCGAATACCCTATTAGAAGTTATTAGTTGGAATTAAGGAAGCCCTTAATTCAAATGAATGAAAGCCTAGTGTAGCCATGGCTTTATTTAGTTCGAATTAAGCTTCTTTAATTCAAACTAACTTGCCAGTGTGGACATAGCCTCTGTGTGTACTTAAAGAAAGAGACTATGAGACAAGATTCACCATCATGGATGGCACTCCCATCATATCCTGTGACCTAGGGTCTTTGTCATTCTGATCCTCAGAGATGTTTCAGCCAGACCAGAGCAGAGAAAGGACCCATATGATATCAGCCCTCTATCCACTTCAGCTGAATCCCAAGAACTACATGGGATGAAATGGGATCAGATTTTTACAACAATAGCAGATACAGCTCATCTGAACTAACTTTTCTTTTCTGAAAAGTACCATATTTGACACCAACTAAGAGACTGTTGAACAGGGGGCTGAGGGGTTGGTTGGTTCCTTCTAAAAACTCTCTCTGGCTAAAGGGAAAGGGAATAAAGGATATTGTTACAATGAACATCTCATTTAATCTTTTACATTTCAAATGCTTCTTACTTCTTTATCTTTAATAAAAGATTTTTTTTTAAAAAGTGAATGGTTTGTTTGCCATATAACTAAGCAGGCTGAGGTTTCTACATACCGAACCCTAAACCTTGTTCAACACTGTTAAAGGTGGACAGTGACTGCATTATGATAACACTTTTAACTCATATATTTAATTAAAATTAATACAACAGAAATCTAACCCAAAGATTGATATTCCAAATGAAAATGCCCACCAGGCTCTTTATAGCCTAGATTTAGACACTAAATTCTGGACAGGGAAGAGGTTTATGACACATACCCTCGCTCTGGCATCTTCAATTGCAGTGGTTTCCAACCTGTGGTCTGGGGGACAAAAAGTGGCCCATGGGGGCTTTCAAAGTAGCTCGTGGTTCCCCTACTGCTGGCTGCAGAAAGTAGCCACTGCCTAAGAACCCAGATAGAGCGCATTTCCACGGGGTATAAAGACTGGTGCAGGCTCCTTACTGCAGCCAAGGGAATGGGAGATCAGCACTCCACTCCCCTGACTGTAGCATGGTGCAGTGGTGTTCAAACTACGGGTCGGGACCCAGTACTGGGTCGCAGACCCTCAGGTACTGGGTTGAAGCATCCCCTGATGCCACCACCACATGACTGGAATGCATTGCAAAGATGTAATTGTTGTGTCTCAAGCAAAAATGATTTTTTTCAACTGGGTCCTGAGAAAAAAGTTTGAAAACCGCTAGCATGAAGCATAGAAAATTGTTCCACCTAGGTCTATAAGTGCTGGGGTCCAGAGGGAAGGGAGCACTGACCTTCTGTCCCTCTGGGTGCAGAAGGGAGCCATACCTAGGGACTTGGGTGGAGTGCACAGGGCTACAGGATGCATGAGGTTTCCCTGATGTAGTCATGGAGATAGAAGATCATTGAGGAGGCAGAGTGCTTTTTGGGGGGAGGAGGCTGCTAGCAGAAGCTGTTGCCCATATTCAGGGATGTAAAAATGGTATCTGTGGTCCTTGAGACAAAAAGGTTGTGAATGACTGTTCTATTGGCTAGCTAAGGTGGTGGTACTGCCTAGCGTGCTGGCTTTTGTGAATTCTATTGATTGTTTACATGCCTAAAAGTTGGAGGGGAAATGCTCCACCTCACACCTAAATTTCTTTGTTAATCTACTCCTTGAACTCTTTAGTTTGGAGAATGGAGGCAAAACTCTCCTTGATTTTAAAGGAGTCAGGATTTCATCTGAACTGAAGATGACTGGACTTCATCAGGATTTAAAGCATACTAAATTAAAAGTAAATTGGAAGGTAAAAGGAAAATATATTTACTCTATCTTACAATGCAAGAACAAGGTAAAACCAATTAAATTAAAATGATAAAACATGTGAGAAGGATTGATTAAAACAAATTCGTAAGTAGCCTATGGAACTCATTATCATAAGACAGAGGCCAAGATCTTAGTAACACATAGAAAAGAATTATACATATATGTGGATGATGATAAAATCCACAGTTACATTACTTAGAATACAAAATATATATAAATTTAATCCTTTTGTGTGTAAACCTACCAATAACTGATGGAATTTAGAAAGACATTTTGCCTATGGGTAGATTATCTCAAAATCGCCCACTAGGTAAATTCTTGCATCTCCCTCCAAAGCCTCTCCAATTTCTAGAGAGCTAATTGGACTGTGGCTGAACTAGTCAGTGATTCACATTTATTTGTTTGTTATTGCTTTTTTAACACAAAGCTTCTAGTATTAATGTTTATGTTATCTTTTCTGGATCTACAAACAGTTATAATGATTACCTAAACATTACCTAAATACTTGTGAATAACACCTATGAATCACAGCATAAGTTGTATTTATTCACAAAAATATAGATTTCTGTTACCAGTTCTAATCCTCATAGTGTTAACTGTCAGCTGATTATGGATTTATTTTAAAAGAAGATAATGGAAGGAATAAATTGAAAGATAGCCTCTATCTTCTTCTGCTGGTTGAATAAGGCTGGGCCAGTTCATAAAGCCAATCTATATTCTTGTCTTGGATGGGTAGCTAGCAAGGAGTTAACATGTTCCTAGCATTCTGTATTCTAAATTACTTTTGGAAAGTAATATCCATATTGCACCTTGAAGGAAGGCCTAAGCAGTAAACTTTAATGGCTGCCTGAGTTGGCAATCATTTCATAGAGACAAGACACTGCACTGGAAATTGGTCTATAAATAAGATCCCTTACAGAAGAATTAAAATGGAATTCATATTATTGATGTTCACTAGCAGTCATAAAAAACATCAGACAGCTAGGAAGTGGCACTTGTTTCAAATCACTCTCTGAAGCACCTGAAGGACACCCTCAAAGTCAGATGTGATCAATGGTGATGGATATGTTGGTCCAGCTTTCTGAGTAACAGTAATGCATTTGGAAGCCTTGAGGAAATATGCCTGGCAAAAGAATATGAGCTACCCCCACAGCAAAACTTCTCTGAACATTAATTCATTTCAGTGAAATAAAGTCATTCTAAACCCACCCAACATAAACTGGGAAGTGGGGAACATTTAGTTTTGTTTTTCCCCCTCCTTCAGGGGATAAGGTCTGTGAGGAGTGACCATATTCCCTGGCTTAGAGAGAAGAGATCTACAGTCATGCTGTTAGTATCAAAGTTAGAATCTCCAATGCTAAACCACATATTTTGCTTGTGGTGTCAAGAAACAAATTATAGTGTGGTGATTGCACTAGATCTCTGACTGCCATGGCTACTCATTAATATTCTGTAAGCATTTCCACAGAACTGTCAGTAGCGGAAAAATGTTACATAAACATGTAAAAGTTTAACTGTAAATCTAAGGGGGGAAGGAGAGTGAGAGGGGTGAAGAGGATACACCACTCATTCAAAAGAGGGTTTTTCATATACCAAGGAAGAGGTAAAGTGAAATGGAAAAGAAATCAAATTACTCTAGCAGTAGAAAACGAAGCTCTAAGCAAAAAAGATTCAGAATAGAAAGAAAGAAATTATATAATATCATTACCTAAAAACTGAATTTGATTACTGAAGCTCTTCCATGAAAGGTCACATGATTCATTCTTCTCTGCAATTCAAATTTTCCTTTAGACAGACATGGCAAAAGATGAGCAAACTGTTCCAAAACTGCTATAGCATATGGTACTTTGTGTGATTGATGCTTGGTAGTTAGCGGTGACATTGATGGGGCTATGTACATAGCAGGTGCTGAAAATGTTTGCATTTTGTTTAAAATAAGCCTTATTTTTATTTGCAAATTTTAAAAATTATTTTTAGTAAACTTAGGCTATGTACACACGATCAGATTAAAGCGCAACATGGCAATCGCGCTACAAAAAAAACACTTGACTTTTATTGCGGGATAGCGCGTACATACGTCGCTCCTTGTAACGCAACAGAATTCTTTGCAATATCGCGGTGTAGCGCAATGAATTCTGGGCACCTATCCCACAGTAAAATTTTCCCTCAATCTGCACTTGGAATCATGGGATGAAGGAAAGGAACGCAAAGCAACATGGGTAAAATCTCAGTTTCCTGTGGTGCACTGTGTTCCCCTTGCGTCTTCCTCGTTCCCAATAGCAACTCGTGCCTATTTTCAACAGTACAGTGACGCACTATTTGTGAGCAATCACAACAGCGACAGCATGGATCCTGCTCTGATCTCCACTGTCGCCTTCAGCATTCTAAATACATCTCGGCTGGTTGCTCAGTACGCAACGAGCTCCGAGTCAGATGAGGACGCTGAGGAGCAGGGGCTGATCAATGCCATGCAGAGCAACAGCACCGCATTGATCAGCTCCTTCACCGATCATCTGCACACGGTGCAACACTGTTTCTGGTTGTGAGAGACGAGCACCGAGTGGTGGGATCACATTGTTATGCAGCTGTGGGATGACGAGCAGTGGGTACAGAACTTTCGAATGCGGAAAGTAACCTTACTGGAACTGTGTTCAGAGTTGTTCCCTGCCCCATGACGTAAAGACTTCAACATGAGGTCAGCCCTAACCATGGAGAAGCGTGTTGCGATAGCTGTCTAGAAGATGGCGACTCCTGACTGCTATCGGTCGGTTGCAAACCAGTTTGGAGTCGGGAAGTCCACCGTCGGATTAGCACTCTCACAAGTCTGCTGAGCCATCAATCGCATTCTGCTACGGAGGACGGTGACCTTGGGCAATGTTCGTGAGATTGTGGACGGCTTTGCTGCCATGGGATTCCCTAACTGTGGGGAAGCCATAGACGGCACACACATCCCTATTTTGGCTCCAGACCATCTCACGACTGAGAACATCAACAGGAAGGTCTACTTCTCCCTGGTGCTGCAAGCACTCGTGGATCACAAGGGGCGTTTTACAGACATCAATGCTGGGAAAGGCAGCATGATGCCCGCATTTTCAGGAACACTGGTCTGTACCAGAAGCTGCAAGGGGGCACCTTCTTCCCTGATCAAAAAATTACAGTGGGGGATGTGGAGATGCCCATAGCGATCCCTGGAGACCCAGCATACCCACTGATGCCATGGATCATGAAGCCATACACCGGTAACCTAGATCGCAGCAAGGAGCGGTTCAATTACAGATTGAGCCGCTGCAGAATGACTGTGGAGTTTGCCTTTGGCCGTTTAAAAGGGCGCTGGCAATGTTTGTATGGGAGGCTGCACTTGGCGGAGGACAACATCCCTGCTGTGATTGCGTCGTGCTGTGTCCTTCATAGTATTTGTGAAAGTAGGGGAGAAAAGTTTTCCCCGGGGTGGACTATGGAGGCATAGCGCCTCGAGGAAGCATACGAACAGCCAGCCACTAGGAGTATTAGGGGGGCCCAAGGAGAAGCTGCTCGCATAAGGGAGGCACTCAGGGACCATTTCAATGATGCCTTCCCCTAGTTAAGTTCCAGGACGCATCAGGTGCACCTTATGAGATTTTCAATGTGTACAAATAAAGGCACTCTTCAAATTATTTGTCACTGTTTTTATTAAAACCTAAAGGGGGGGGGGGGTTTACAGGTGGGTGTAGCTGCGGGTCTCGAAAAACTAGCTCTGGGGGGGGGACTGGATGTTGCAGTGCACCAGGGGGACGGGTGGCCTTCAAAGAAATTCTTTGAAGGACTACGGGGTGTGGGAGGCAGACACGGCTGAACTGTATGGAGTGGAGCCCGTACATTAATTGCCTGGGTCTGCAAAGCAATCATGCTCTTGAGCAGTTCTGTTTGCTCCTTTATCACGCTTATCAGTTTGTCCTTGTGTTTCTGCCTCCTCTGTTGGGATTCCTCTCTCCAGGCTCGATTGTCCCTCGCGGATTCCTGTGCTGTTTTCAGCAGGTCCTGAAACATATCCTCCCTGTTTCTTCGAGCACGCCGCCGAATGTTTCTCATGCGGTCAGCTGGGGTACACACCGGCCTTGTGAAGGTCGAATCTAAAAAAAAAAAAAAAAATAATAAAGCTGTTGTTAACACATAGCCTAGATAACCAATGTAACCTTCCAGTAGCACATTCCACTGGAAGGTGCAGGGCAGTCAACATCCTATGCTTCACTGAAGCGGAAAAGGTACATCCTAATAGAAAGCTTACTGGGGGCTAACATTTTGCACAGGGCATACAGATGGAACCCGATATCTCTCTCCTCAGAGTGTCCCTGCCAGCTAGAATACATATCCTACATGCCACCGGTTGCAAGCCAGGACCGTATGCTGCTGCGCTGTGTGCTGCCATGGTTCCCAGGGCTGTGCTTTGCAGCTGGCGAGGCAGAGTATCCATCTTTGGGAGCGTAGACACAAACGTTCTCCCATCTAACCTGAGTAGGAGGCTCTGGGGGTACATCGAGGAAACCTTTACTGACATAAATACAGATGATTTTTTGACAATCACTGCTTGTGTTGATGCACTTCTAATGACTGCAGAGTAAAGAGCGTGTACAGCGGGGACTGAGACAGCAAGTACCCCCCCGCCCCGGACAATGATATTTTAGCAGGAGCCATAGCTGCACGAAAAAGAAACTTACCGGAACCCCCCTCTGCCGCCTCAGAGGACACGCTGCAATTCATGTCTTGGGTGGACGTCTCAGCGGGGGTGCAGAAGAGCTCCTGGCTACATGCTGTTGCGCTTTCCTCCATCTCCTCCTCCTCATCAATCACGTCCTCATCCTGCTCGGGTCTGGCATTCACTGGATGAGGGGGGGCCGATGTGTCCATGGGACTCTTTGCAGTAGTTGTGGGGTCCCCACTGAGGATGGCTTCTATCTCCTTATAGTACCTGCATGTAGCAGGCGCTGATCCCGAATGACAGTTTGCCTCCTTCGCTCGGTGATAGGTTAGTCTTAGCTCCTTCACCTTTGATCTGCACTGCACAGTGTCTCTATCATAACCTCTCTCTGACATGGCCCGAGAAATTATACCAAATGTATCATAATTTCGCCTGCTGCCGCATAGCTGCACCTGCACAGCGGACTCTCCCCAGATGCTGATCAGGTCCAGCACCTCTGCCGTGCTCCAAAGGGATGTGCATCTTCCACGATGGGCCGCCATTGCTACTGATGATCGGAGCTGCACTACACTCCCCAAGGAAGAGAACAGGAAGTGAAACAGACAAGAAATTCGAAAATCCCAGGAATCTGATCAGGGCGGGGACTGTTTCGTCACGGCCACAGAATGGGTGGGGGAAGACCAGAGAGGACGACTTTGGAATGCTAGGACACTTCCGGAGGCCAATCATTGCGCGGTAAATGTACACACGAGTGGAAAGGCGCAACAGCTGTTCCGAGTTAACTGCTTACCACCCTCGTCGAGGTGGTTTTTGTATTGCGCTACAACAAGGCAGTTAATGCGCAACAGCCCTATTGCACGTGTGTATGCTGTTGTTGGTATCGCGCGGTAATGATTGTTAATGCGCGATAAAGTGATTGTGTGTACAAGGCCTTAGTATCTGTGAAAAGTGAGAGATTGATATCTCTTGGTGGTTTAAATCTTCTATTATTCCGCACAATAAATACTTCATAGACTATAAACTGCCTCAGTGATGTACTTCTATTAGTTAGTTACAAGAGGTTTCAAGTATCTCCAAACCCATTTCAGGCCTTTCTTAAGTGCTTAACTAATACTCTGGTAAGTGCTTTGGGAACACTATTGATTGATGAGAGAAAGAGAGAACTGTGCCATTTTAGGTGGGTTTTTGTGTGGTAGACCCTGTTCATTTATTTTTGAAACTTTTGATTTAAGAAACAAACAATAGAACGGATCTGAATATTTCCATCCATTTTTTGTTTTCTATGGAGGGTAGGGAAGGGTGAGAGGAAAAGGAACAAAAATACCTTTTTTCAAAAGAGAAATTTTCATAGAAAAAATCATTTTGTTTGAAGTTTTCTGAGTTTTTCAACATTTTTGGGACGCGTTCAGTTTTACTAAAAACCAAATGTTTTCCAGGTTTTAATTTGCAAATCTTGGGGGAAAATATCCATGTAAAATATGGTTTTATTCCCATTCTTGCCCCCTTCCCCCCATGTGTGTTTTCTGACCATCTCCAATAAAACCTTACTAGTGGACGCTCACTATTTCTTAGTTTTCCAGGTGAATCTTGCCCTGTAAAGCCCTGGAAACCACAGACTGGCCACAGAATTGACACAACATGGACAAGAGCATTGCATGACTTCCCATGGTACCCTGCCAATGCGCCTCAAGTTTGATTTGGAGGGTGTTTAAGGTCAATTCAGCAACATATTTAAATACATGCCTAAGGCCTATTGATTTATCAATTGGCTTTAATGGGGCTTAAGGATGTTATTAAATGCTTTGCTGAATTGTGGCCTCAATCTACTCAATCGTTGGCCTTTTTGGTGAGACTGCCAGCAAAGGTGCCGATAAGTGCTTGTCTACTAATGATGGCAACATAGTCCCTGAATGCTACTGTAAGACCAAAGGTTTCAGTTCACATACCAACAAGCCACTCAATAGCCATCAGGCCACAAAAACGTTCAGTCACTCTTGTCTTGTAGCCTGATTCTGTAAACATTTACTACAAGTATAGTGCTTATTGTATATTAAATAATCTCTACTGAAATCCATGGGTTTGATTGAACCAAAAATGAACCCACCTAGTTCCCATCAGCAGTAGCTAGTTTTAACAAATGATATACATATAAGAAATGGAAAGCAAGCAATTCTCACTGTTCAATTTTATGCACCATTGCAGAAAAAGCCAAAAATTTGTTATTTACACTTTTTAGTGTTAGAATTTAGTGTGTCACCCCAACTACATTTCCCTCAATACTGAAATACAAGGAAGTAGTGGTGGCAAAGAGTGGAACAAATAACTTAATGATTAAGGGTGAGTTCAGTGATCTGCATTGATAGAATCAAGACTCGTTCATTTTCCAAATGTTCTTACAAATCATTTCCTTTTTTTTGAAGAGGAAAAGTTGATATGAGTGACAGATAAGTTAGGATCAGCACTCAGCATCATGCTTCATTACTTTAGGAATAGTAAGTACTACATGCAAGTTCCAAAGTTAGTTTAATTTTGCACATTAGTCACATCCATGCTCTTTTAGATAGGACAATTAAATAGACCATTAGTCATTTTATAGGGTATTTATTCACCAGTCAGAAGGAAATGCTCTGAGATGAGCTGGGTAATTCTCTACTCATAAAATCAGAATCCCTCCAGATACACGTGCATATCTGAATATCCAATTTTTAATTAATTCCAGCAGCAGTTTATTACTGTATGCTTATGGCATATACAGTCCCTACACATTATGTTCCTTACATCTTAATAATAGATTAGATGTTGGATAATAGAACCTGTCATTCAGAAAATGCTGTCTCAAAAGCTAAGCATTACCTGGCTTAAGCAATACAGATGGGGTAGGGGGAGGGTCCAACCTTTATGGGTGAGGGTCCACATTGCAATTCTTTTCTCACTTAGGGGGCCAGTGAGCAGATTTTGGATAGATAGCCATAGTAGAAATTGATAGTTCTATTCATTAAATTTAAACAGTCAAAAAAACCCCACCAGTTTATAAACTCAATTTGATTCTGTAAAAGTGGAAACTTATATTTCATACATAATCACAATTCTCAAATAATATTCATCCTCACTCCAGCAACCTTTAGATAAGTATCATTTCCACAACTGTACACAACAAATTTTCACTTGTTAACTACATTACATAAAGTTAAAACTGGTTAACTGATAGTTCTCAAAATGTAACCGTGAATGGGAAATCATCATTAAGTAGATGTATTTTCAATGCAGTACCACAGGGATCGGTTCTTAGCCTTATACAATTTAACATTTTCTTCAATTTCTTGTAAGAAAACAAAATCATCCCTGATAAAGTTTGCAAATGACTCCAACTCTGGATTGATAAATATGGAAGAGCATAGTTCACGGATTCAGACTGACATGGATCACTTGGTAAATTGGGGGCAAGCAAGTGGTATGCATTTTAAAATGGCTAAAAGTAAATCTATACATCTGAGAAAAAAATGTAATCCATATTTACTGGATGGCAGATTCTATCCTGGAAAGTGGTGTCTCTGAAAAAGCATTGGTTGTTGTGGTTGATAACCAGCTAAACACAAGCTCCCAGTGTGACACTGTGGCCAAAAAAGCTAAAGTGATCCTTGGATGCATGAACAAAGGAATGCCAAATAGGAGTAGAGATGGTATTTTACCTCTATACTTTGCACTGATGGAATACTGTGTCTAATTCTGGTATTCACAGTTCAAGAATTATATTGATGAACTGAAGCAGGTTCAGAAAAGATCCATAAGAATTATTAAAAAATTTGAAACTATACCATATAGTGATAGACTCAAGGATCTCAATCTCTTTATCTTAAAAGAGAGAGGTTTAAAGGGTGCATTACAGTTACACAGGGAACAAATATCTAATAAAACGTTCTTCAGTCTAGCAGAAGAATGACTGGAAGCTGAAGCTGGACAAATTTGGTTTGGATATAAGTCATACAATTTTAACAGTGAGAGTAATCAACCATGGGAAGAATTTACCAACAGTTGTAGTGGATTACCAACACTGACGAATTGAAATCATGACCTGATGTTTTTCTAACAAATATATGAGCCAATAGTGTGCCCTTGTTGCCAAAAAGGCCAATGGCATATTAGGCTGCATCAGTAGGAGTATTGCCAGCAGATCGAGGGATGTGATAATTCCCCTCTATTCGACACTGGTCAGGCCGCATCTGGAATCCTGTGTCCAGTTTTGGGCTCCCCACTACGGAAAGGATGTGGACAAATTAGAAAGAGTCCAGCGGAGGGCAACAAAAATGATTAGGGGGCTGGGGCACATGACGTATGAGGAGAGACTGAAGGAACTAGGCTTATTTAGTCTACAGAAGAGAAGACTGAGGGGAGATTTGATAGCAACCTTCAACTACTTGAAGGGGTGCTCCAAAGAAGAGGGACGTAGGATGTTCTCGATGGTAAGAGAGGACAGAACAAGGAGCAATGGTTTCAAATTACAGCTGGGGAGGTCAAGGTTGGATATTAGGAAAAACTTTCTCACTAGGAGGGTGGTGAAGCATTGGAATGGGTTACCTAAGGAGGTGGTAGAATCTCCATCTTTGGAGATTTTTAAGGCCCGGTTAGACAAAACCCTGGCTGGGGTGATTTAGTGGGAGTGGTCCTGCTTTTTAGCAGGGGGTTGGACTAGATGACCTCATGAGGTCCCTTCCATCTGTATTATTCTATGATTCTCTAGGAATTATTCTGGGGAAGTCTTGTGTCTTATGTTATACAGGAAGTCAAAATAATAGATTATAAGGCCAGAAGGGAATATTATGATCAATACACATGCTTTCCAAATGGATTGTGCAGGCAAGATAGGCAAAGGAACATCTAGCTTCTTCCAGTTACTCCTGTACCTCAACATCAACCCCGGTGAGTACCTTAACCACTGTGCTTAAAGTTATGCTAGAGGTATTCCTTCCCACTGCCTCTTAGTCATTTTGTGTAAATTCCTCTGTAGGGGCCTGATGTGGCAGACTAGCTCTGAGGCCACCTAATGGATCAAACTCCACAAATGAGTTTAGACAGAGGAACACCTATATTATGCTTGTCTGTGAATTGCTCTGAGGCTGAGGTGTCCAGACACCTGCTGTGGGTCTGCTGTGCATATGTATACATTCAAAACCATAGGTGCCTCTGTGATAGTCTGCTCCCAGAATCTGGTCCGGTATGCTGCTGTGATACCCCTGATATTCACTCCTGAATCCTGACTTACCCTGCTTTGCCAGGTGACTACTCACTCCTGAGTCAATGCACGCTAGCCTCCTGCAGGTAATTGGACCCAAGCAGTTGTTGTGGCTACTCAGGCAATAGTCCTCAAGCAAGCACTCCCAGCCAATAGATGCCACAGCAGGAACTCCCATCCTACAAGGGATGGGATTCTTCCCCCAGCCACCATACACTCAGACTTTCATCTGTCCATTTGACATAGAAATGGATTGGCCCAGCCATTCTGATTCACACCCCCTAAAGTTCACACAACTTTAAGCAAAAAAAAAAACCAAACAAACACCCAAAAAACCCTACTAGTTTATTGATTAGAATATGATTTTAAGTGAGCATGTAGCAAATCAATGCACAATCATTTAATAAAGGAGTCAGGAGTTTCCACAAGCAAATAAACAGTATAAAACACATGTTAAACTAATAACACTATTCTCCTTCTTACCCATGAGACTTGCTCTTGATGATGTTCCACAAGCTTAGGCCCTCCTGGCCATGTGGATAGGCCCAGAATCTTTTAATTACTTCCAAGATGGTCTTTTCCTCACCAAAACTCAGCAACTTCTCCACTTCTCAACGTGTCTGCATTCCTTCTCATTTCCCCCTTGGCCCACCCTCTCTCTGTGCTTCTATGTGATTTCCTGCCTTTTATCTGAGCCAGGGACAGCAATTTTCATTGTCTTTGTCATGTAATTCTCCTGCCTCTGTGCTAGAGATAGTCGTGAGGATCTGTGTTATGTAACATGCATCACATCTGTACACATACATGATGCTGCAGGGAAGATGACATTATAATAATATGGTAGAACATTCAAAAGGGAACCTTGCATGGCATAATTGGCATCAAATCATACAACCACAGTGCAAAAGTGAACAGAAAAATCATATAGATCATAGCCCAGTGGTACACGGATGTGCATCCAGTGACAGCATCCAAGGAATTTTTATTGCTAAAATGTGGATACCGAACAAGTTCAGGCACTACAGGGTTTAGCAGCAGCTAGACGGGGATTTCGTCAGTCTCACTGGAGACTGAGTATGGAATTTATGTACCTAAAGTGGCAGTTAGGGACCTAAGCCCTTTTGTGAATTTAATCCTGTATTTCTACCTGTTGAAGAGCATGTTTCACAGTTCTAACATGCCATTCAAAACAGAATCAGATCTATTCCTGAGTGGTATCATTTTCACAAAGAAACTGCATCTTGCATTGTGAGATTTCTACAATACAACAGAGCAAATTAACACATTCAGTACCCTCTGGTTATAGCCAATATGTCCTGATTTAAACCATGCCAAAAAGAGGAATTTTAGACCGAAAAAGATATGGTAACAAATTCATTCAGCTTACAAATACAATAAATAATGATTAAACACTTCATTTAACTTCACTGTTCAGCTTCTGCTTGACTTTATGCAGCAAGGTCTGGTGTAATAACTTCCATTACTTCTAACAAGATGGGATGCCCAAGTTCCTACGTACCATAATGAAAATGTGCATCCAGTTGGTATTTTAAGCAAAGTGAAAGGTGCTATGCCAATTTACATCAGCTGAGGATTTGACCCTGTGTATTTAGTCAGTGATATGCTTTCCTGTGTGCATTGGAAGGAGGTGCTTGACAGCAGAAAACTAGGAAGCATATTCTGCTTTCTTTTTCCTCTTTTAGCACACTTACTTCTGTAAAGCACATTTTGCAAATGTCACAGCTATACACTGGAAAAGATTAACATACATCTGAACAAGAAGTTACAAAACTGTATTTAGCTCATTTTAAAAGCCAAGAGACAAAACACCCCCTTTTTGACAGGGGTTTACAAATCCATTTATATGTCACACCAAAATGTTTACTTTCACTTAAGGTTGCTCAAGACTATTTTTAATCAGCACAATTAAATTAAGATCACCAGTTAAGCCTACAATTAAATCTACATCAACCTCAATGAATCTCTTTTATTGTTCAAACATTTTATAACACAAACATGCTCACAGTTGCTGCAGCTCCACAGCAAACTCCTTTTCAGTTCCAACATAGAACCATCCACAATTCATCTCTACTGAAAAACTTCCCCTTCAGTGTCAAAGACAGTGGCTCTCAACCTTGGTACCTCTGGTTGAGTATCACTAGACTAAAGATATAGAATGCTAAAATCTATAATGCATTGCAGTGTTTGTACTTAAAGAAAGAAGTAAAATTGAACTTTTGCATTTCAATTTGATTAAGAGACAGTGGATGGGAGTATTTCTAATTAGTTTATTTGTTAATTTAGTTAAAACACCTGAGCTATATCCAGTCCCATGGATATGGAGAGCAATTATCAACCACTGCATCTCTGGGAGTCCCTGAATAGAGAGGGAAATCAACAAATGGGAAAGTCACCGTCACCTTGCAAAGAATCCTGCTGAGGATGGTGGCTGTAACATGGAGACAGGGCACCATGGGGTACTATAAGTGAATGAACAAGAGGCTGAAGTAGCCTATCTTTTAGTCATTTACGGCAATGACTAGTTCTACAGCTCCCAGCAAAGCAAGGATTTCAGGTGCTTTGTTCCCCTCTGCTCTCACTACAGGTGGATGTAATGCTTCTGAGGATCTATGATCTGGATTCTGGATCCAGCTTACACTGGAGGAGCCCGGGACAATGAATCAAGAGCCTGGTGCCTAAATGGCTCACTACTATTCATATGTGCTTTAAAAAAGAATATGTAAACATGGTGTTGGGGGTTACTGTTAATAGGGGTGCTAGTCTCATTTAAATAAATATATATACTTCCATGAACCAAGCAACTATCCTTAACGTAATATTTTAAAATGTATGATCACAATGAATTTGATTATCATGTGTATTGAGTACACTTCTAATACACTTTGTATTAGAGTGGTAATTGATTTCTAAACATTCAGGGTCACCATGCAATTTAATTGTGTTCTGGGCAGCACTTTCTTCTCCACCGTCCTCTCACTATTCAGCTGAACTTAGATTCATAGGCTATGTCTACACTTGTTAATTTAAGTCAACTTAGCATGTCCACATTCAAAAATTAAGTCGACTTAGAGGGGACCCTGCCAAATCGACCTCCAGCGTCCACCCTGGATGCCTAGGTCAACTTGTACAGGCTAGGTGGACCTGGGACAGGTCCACGGTGGCAGGGAGGGCACCCCTTGCCAAGTGCCAGGGGGCTCAGCCTTCGCCCCATTGTACCTTGTTACAATGGGGCATAGGGGGACTGGGACACTGGCAGGGCATAGGAGCAGGATAGACAGGGCTCTGCACTGCTCTGTGGGGAGAGGGAGGGCATGCCAGGCTGTGGCTGCGCCAGCCACCCTGGCAGGGAGGGCAGTGGGGAAGCCATAAAGCCCCCTAAGTTGACATAGGGCTACTCCACGTCCGCACTGGACAAGTCGACTTTTTAAAGTTGACTTAGCCAGTAAAGTCGACTTTAAACGAGGTTTTATAAAGTCGACTTTATTTTTCCTTAAGTCGACTTAAGCACCTGCTTAAGTCGACTTAAGTAAAATGTAGTGTGGACGCTGATTAAATTAAGTCGACTTAAGCACGCTTAAGTCGACTTAATTTCTAAGTGTAGACGCACCCATAGACTTTAAGGTCAGAAGGGACTAATATGATCGTCTACTCTGACTCCTGAAAAATGCAGGCCTCAAGACCTCACCCACCCATTCCAGCAATAGGTCACCAACCTATGACTGAGTTATTTACCTCCTTAAATCATGATTTAAGGACTTTAAAATATAGAGAATTCTCTGGTAGGTGAGCCATGCCCCTATGCTACAGAGGAAGGTGAAAAACCCCCAAAGCCCAGGCCAATCAGCCCTGCGGGAAAATTCCTTCCCGACCCCAAATATGGTGATCAGTTAAACCCTGAGCACATGGGCAAGTCTCAACAGCCAGTTACCCAAGAAAGAATTCTCTGTAATAACTCAGAACCCACCCCATGTACTCTCTCCTCTTAGACCACTTGTATATCCACCACACGTAGCCAAATATCAGTCAATTTCCAAAATAGGCTAACTGATCATACCATCCCCTCCATAAATTTATCAAGCTCAGTTTTGAAAACAGTTATAGTTTTTGCCCCCACAACTCCCCGTGGAAGGCTATTCCAGAACTTTACTCCTCTAATGGTTAGAAACCTGCATCTAATTTCAAGCCTAAATTTCTTGATGGACAGTTTATAACCATTTATTCTGGTGTCCACATTGGTGCTGTACTCAAATAATTCCTCTGCCTCCCTGATATTAGTCCCTCTGATGTATTTATAGAGGGCAATCATATCCCCCCTCAAATTTCTTTTGGTTAGGCTAAACAAGCCAAGCTTCTTGAGTCTCCACTCATAGGGCAGGTTTTCCTCTCCACAGACCATCCTTGTAGCTCTTCTCTGCACCTGTTCCAATTTGAATTAATCCTTTTTAAACATGGGGGACCAGAACTGCATGCAATATTCCAGATGGGGTCTCACCAGTGCCTTGTACAGCGGCACTAACACCTGACTGTCTCTACTTGAAATACCTCTCCTGATACATCCTAGAACCGCATTAGCTTTTTTCACAGCCACATCACATTGGCGGCTCATAGTCATCCTATGATCAACCAGTACTCCCAGATCCTTCTCCTCCTCAGTCCGTTCCAACTGATGCATCCCCAACTTATAGGAAAAATGCTTGTTATTTGTCCCTAAATGCATGACCTTGCACTTCCCACTATTAAATTGCATCCTATTCCTCATACTCCAGTTTACAAGGTCATCCAGATCTTTCTGTATGGTATCCTGATTCTTCTCTGTAATGGCAATACCTCCCAACTTGGTGTCAACCGCAAACTTTATTAGCACATTCCCGCTTTTTGTGCCAAGGTCAGTAACAATAAGATTGAACAAGATCGGCCCCAAGACAGATCCCTGAGGGACTCCACTGGTAACCTCCCTCCAGCTTGACAGTTCGGTCCTCCCTTCAGTATGACCCGCTGTAGTTTCCCTTTTAACCAGTTCCTTATCCACCTTAGTATATTCATATTAATCCCCATCTTCTGTAACTTAATTAATATCTCCCTATGTGGAACTGTATCAAATGCCTTGCTGAAATCTAAGTAAATTAGGTCCACTGCATTCCCTTTATCTAAAAAATCTGTTATCCTTTCAAAAAAGGAGATCAAGTTGGTCTGACACAATCGCCCTTTTGTAAAGCCATGTTGTATTTCCCAGTTACCGTTATCCTCTATATCCTTAAGTACTTTCTCCTTCAAAATTTTCTCCAAGACCTTGCATACTACTGAGGTCAAATTAAGAGGCCTGTTGTTACCAGGATCATTTTTGTTCCCTTTCTTGAAAATAGGAACTATATTAGCGATTCTCCAGCCATACAGTACAACCCCCAAGTTTACCGATTCATTAAAAATCCTCGCTAAAGGGCTTGTTATGATCATCTAAGTGACTAGTGATAATTGATCTGTATGTTTTGAGAAAATTGTCATATAACTTGTGCCAGCAGTAAAGGGAATTAAGGCTCCAAATTCAGTCTTGCTGAGATGAACCTGTACCCTCAGGAACCCAGCATGCTCTGTGCAGAATTTTTATATATAATGAATCTTGCTCTACTTTTGTGATCAACTGAACTCCAATTTATAACGTATTTTTCTCTTTTCTCAGACTCTCCATCCTCCTTGCATCTTCTTGTCTCTACACATCAGCTTTGTTTTAACATACACTATCCACTAGTTTGTGCATGAAAAATAGAGCAGTGGGAGGACTAATTGCGTGAGTTTGTGTCTAGGATCTCAGGCGCGTATGTACTTGATGAGGGCTAGCCCCTCCCCTCTGGCTACCTTCTAATTTAAGCGCTCTAGATCTGTCAGAGTCAATGTGGTATATATCCTCAAGTGGGAATTTACATCTGCAGCTCAAAGAGTAGATGTATCCTTAGGGCACCAATCAGGATATGCTAAACTCTTTTAAATAGTATCTCTATTGTTATTTTGTCTCCCCACAGCGATACTCAGAGACAGTGACACAATACTTAGTACAGTTCCACCAATGAAGAAAGAGGGGTTCATTATAAGACCAATAGAACATTTTTTTAAAAAAAGGTTCTATTTCCCAAAACATTCCTAAAAGCAGCCACTTTTAATGTAGTAGCCTCACTGGATAATTTGGTGCAGTAGGTTGCTGCAAAATGGATGTGTGACTATATTTACACAAAATAGATTTGAATAATATTAGATTAAAAGCATTTTGTTGTTTCAAGAAATAGTATTTTCGTTTGAAATAAGAACATGCATCATCTTACCTCATTCTCAAGATCACTGGTCAATTTTGACCTATGTTGTTGTCTCTGTGCAATGCTGAGGTGATAAGCTATTAATTGGTACTCTATAGGATTTATTATTTGTTATTTTTATTATTAATGCTATAGTAGTTCCTGAAGCCCCAGCCCTGATTGGAACCCTATGGTCTAGTCACACTACAACTGCAGAGTAAAAAAAAATTGCCCTTGATCCACAGAATTTATAATTGAAACAGGACAGAAACAAAAATTAGAAGGAATCCTGTGACACTTTTAAAGACTAACAAATTTATTTATTTCATTAGCTTTCATGGGAGAAAAATCCCATTTCATAAGAAACTTGAAAATGGGAAATTTACAGAAACTTTCAGAACTTACAGATCTTTCTGTAAACTCCCTGTCGTCTAGCATCTGACAAAGTGGGATTTTCTCCCGTGAAAGCTCATGCAATAAATAAATTTGTTAGTCTTTAAAAGTGCCACAGGACTCCTTGTTTGTTTTTCTGAACTAGACTAACACAGCTAACCTTTTGGAACAAAAAGAAGAGAAAGTGTTCTTATCCCTATTTTAAAGGTAGTGCCTGCAGAAACGTCACATTTTAACTGTAAGCTATAATGTCAAAACTACCTTTGACTTCAGTGGGGACAGGATTCAACAGCCTTAGTTGTCTTAGTGCTTTAGTTTTAGCATCCAACAAGCTCAGACCTCACCTTCTTGTTTATTCCTAGAGTTAGCTACTATTTTCCTCTTAGAGCTATTATGTATCTGTTCTCAGTGTCTTAATTGTTCTCTACAGAATAACTACCTAAATCTTGCTAACTATACCTGGTACATGGTGCAGAATGAATGTCAAGTGGCCTCCATTCATAAGGGACAGAGATTTGAAGTGCTGATATTCCAGTTATTGACATTTCCAATGAATGCTGTTGATTGTCACTGCAGCAGAGAAACTGCTGTTGAATACAAGAGCAAGAGAGTTACATGAATGGCAATGCTAATCAAACATGCAAGATTGACAGCATGGGAGAACGGAATTTTCTATTGATGCACAGAACAGGTACACAGCATGAGAGCCTGGTGGTGGTTCATGTAAGTCACTGAAGACTGATCATAGTATGGAAATTTGGAAATACGTCAACCCACTTTAACAGAGCTGTGATTATTGAGTTTTAGGTCCATACAATTCCTCATATTTTCCCCAATATTACTACTCCCTTGAAAACAGAATAGAAGCTTATGATTGGTTTTATATGAAAGGTTTTGATTTTTTGAGGTTCTACTTTTTTTAAAATGACTACTGATTTTGGTTGCCTCATATTTTGAGTTTCCAACTTGAGATACCTTAAAAGGGCCTGATTTTTTAAACAGTAAGGGCAAGATGCAAAAAAGGATATAGACACACAACTACCAGTTTTTGGCACCACTGCAATCCACAAAATTTCTGCTCAGCTGCTTCCTAACCCATTAGCACCTAATTCACTCAGCATCTACACATTACTGTAAAAGTTCCAGAGATGTTTATATTTCTGCCTTTGGGTATGTGAGTTGTTGCCTATCTGTAGGTGGCCAAATGCCCATCTCTTATCTATGTCCCAGTACAATCCTCAAATCCAGCTGAAGACACGTTGCCAATTTACCTTGTGGGGTCTGATCCCATAAGTGCACTCAGAGCACACCTAACTTCACAAATAACAAAGGGGAGGCAAGAAGTGGCCTCCAAATTTATTACCTTTATCACAGTGGTTGGGATACTCACTTGAGATGTGGGAGACTCTAGTTCAGTTCTGTCCTCTGCTTGACATGGGAGAGGATTTGAATAGGTGTTCCCCACCTCTCAAGGGAACACCCTCACTTCTTGACTGTGGGATATTCTGATGTGAGTCTCTCTTAGTCTCACTGATAGTAGCAACTCTAATTTAATTAAATAATTAAAATATTAATTGGGCCAAAATCAGAGTGAGAATCACTCTCTGTTCCAACTATGAGAGTACTGAGAGGTGGGGGGAACCCCCTTTCAAATTCCTTCTCCTCATCAAGCTGAGGGGGATGGAATTGAAGTAGGGTCTCCCACATTCTAGATGAGCACCCTAACCACTGAACTAAAAGTTTTGTGTGAGGCCTCTTCTTCCCACCTGCCAGCTTTTTTGTGTTGAGCTAGCTTCCTGCCTAACTCATTCTAACCAGGCTATAGACACCTGAGCTACCTGACTCCAGGAGAAGGGTTCACTCATGGATTGCAGTTAGAGACAGGCACCTCCCCACAACCTGGACTTACACACCAAACTCAATAAGGGCATGTGATTAAGGGCACCACTTTCTTTTTAGCTTCTCCCATTGGCTAACTCAGGCAGCTCTCTGCTTTGTGTGCTGGCTTTTGTGGATCCTATTCTTATGTATCATTTCTCATCATTTATTATTAGGTATCTAAATCAGACTCTGTGGATCCCACTCCTGTTTCAGTGGTTTTCTACATATCTAGAAGTTAGGTGTTGCAATGTGTACTATTGCATTGCCTACAAACCTTTGTGTATTCAGGCCCAAGCACTCAGAACTTTCTAAAAACAGACACCTTTAAGGTGTCACAAATGGAAACCCAAATATTGAGGTACCCCAAATCATTAGTGGGTTTTGAAAATATACGCTGTATATATTAAACAGCTAATGGATACCTTGCTGTTCTGACAAATCTAAAGGTTTTGTGGACCATCTCTGAATGTTTGTTGGGCTATAGTAAAAATAGATTCATGTGAATCAAAACCCTTTCCTTTTTAATCAATTCTACTTTTCAATTTTGAATCTTTCATTTTTTAATGTATAATCCTTCTATTGTGTGTCAATGGCAGCAACAAAGGCCAGGTTCAGTATTTCTAGAGCTTCTTCTCAAAAAATAACAAAAACAATGGCTTGAGCCCCGAACAAAGAGTCTTATTAATTTTTCAAATCTGGGGGCAGAGAGAGCAGGGAAACAAACTACCAACCGATAAAAATCCCTCTCCCTTATCACCCTATGCAGGAGTTTTTACCCCACCCACAAACTCTCCTGAGTTTATTTTGGAATATAAATCAAAGCAGTTTTTGCTGAAAGGAAAGGGAATATAAATACAAAGCATGGGGAGAAAAATCAGTAGTTAAATATTTATAAAAAACCAAGTCAACATAGCAGGCATTTATTCAACACGATTCAGACCAGGCTCAATAAATGTCCTGAAACTGCAAGTCCCAAAAACCTGACCAGCACAACTGCAACCACCAGTTGAGTAAGTTGCAATCATTAACTCCGAGTATCTAGGGGTGATATTTCTCTGCTTTCTTGCTCTGGTTCTATGAGAGCTCCTCAGTGTTGTCCCATCTACAGGCATAAAGACCTGGCCCAGCTCTGTGATTCAGCTCACCCAGACACTGAGTGGGCTCTGCTGTCCTGCCCATGGTGTCTGTTTCACTCCAATGACAGTCGAGTTGAATCTACACATGCTGTCGTTTTCACTCCAGGGGTTTCCTTCCTCAACCTGTAGAATCCTCAGCTGCTGAACCAAAAACACACAGGCCCAGCTACAGAATCCTTGCTTTTCATTCAGGCTTATTCTACAGGAAAGAGCCCTCTCCTTTTCTTTTTCTGGGCTCAACTTTCACTACCTCAGCAAAATCCCATTCTGGTATTGTTAGATGATCTCTTACTTGCAGCTCATATGACACAACACTTTCCAGAGTATTATCAATATAACTTTAAAAAAACAAACAAACAAAAAAAAAAACACCTTTATCCTGAAAACAAAACCCAACCCTACCTTGTTAGGAGAACTGATGAGTCAATAATTATGGAAATAAAGCAGACTACAGCTGTTTTTCCCTTTCTCACCAAAAGAGGAGGCAGAAAGTTCTGTCTCTCTAGACCAATGGTTCCTAGCCTGCAGCTGCTGGGGTTTTCAAAGTGGCCCATGGCTCCCGTCCTGCTAAGTGCAAAAGAGAACGTCTGCCTAAGGACCCAGCAGAGCATGTTTCCGCAGGACTAAAAGACTGGCGCAGGCTCCTTGTTGCAGCTAAGGGGATGGAAAATCAGCTCTCCCTTCCCCTTGGCTGGACCAGGGAGCATAGCAAAGCACTCCACCTAAGTCCATAGGTGCTGGAGTTCCTAAGGAGCCAGAGGGAGAGAAGCACTGATCTTCTATCCCCCTAGCTACAGAAGGGAGCCACTGCCTAGGGACCGAGAAGAAGTGCACAGGGCTACAGGGTGCATGAGGATTCCCTGCTGCAGCCAGCATTGCTGAACTCCTTCTGTCTGGCTGCAGGGGAATGGTGGTGGTGGCGGCGGAAGAGGGGAACCCTGCTGGCAGAGACAAGTCACGCTTCAGACTTGTAAAAATGATATCTCTGGCCCTAGAGCCAAAAGATTGTAAACCACTATTCTATACCTTTTCCATCAATGCGGCTTATATACGAAAAAAACACAAGCAAGTTTATTGCACACTACTTCAATAATGTACTGAATTGAACAGCATGCAAGTGGTGGGAAATACGTGGAACAGGAAAGAAGCAGCAGGAGTATTTTAAATGTCAGGATTAGTCAGATTTTATTAAACCCATTGGGAAGTTACAGAAGTCTCTGCTGCCCTTTAGATTAAGAGACTGTGTATTTATTAAAATACAACGGTGAATGAGACCAATTAAAATAGTTCAGAATAAAATAGGCTTGTGTTTGGTAGGGGAACAGGTTGGCTGCTCAAGCAGATTGCATCAAGGGTGAGAATTTTCAGATGTAGGAAATGACTTTTTAAAATGAATTATCTACTAATTTCTTGTAGCACATATAAATTATCCTGATCACCACTGACAAAGTTTCTTGAAAGTAATCCAGCCCTTTATTTACTCTCCAAACTAGAAGGAACAGGATAGCAACTAGGTAAGAGGGAGGGCAGTTAAGACCTAAGAATGTAGTGGACTCCCCTCCCTATCACATGAAATCTTTATAATGGGTTCAGATGTTTTTCGCAAAGATATGCTAGCTCAACCAGAATTTATGGGCTTCATGCTGGAAACACTGGGTGACAAATTTCTAGCTTGTGTTTGAAACAGAACTCCAACCAAACTGATCTGCAGCTGAATTTGTGTTAGTGGTCCAAAAACAAAACAAAACCCCAAAACTCACTGTCTTTAGCCGATGTTGAGACTGCACGACATCCTTATTAGATATTATTCCTGCACACATCAGTTGCTTGTCCAGCCACATTTGATTTAAATTATCGAATTTTAAATGCAATATTATTCAGGAAACTCATTTTGTGCTAAAAGAGTAAATGCTGTATTTTGAAGGGGTCACTTTTCATACATAACAGTAATTTTATCCCTGCTTTAAGTGAAAAACTGAACTCAGTCTTAACCATGGAAGTATGTCCAATGCATCTATAATTATTACAATGTTAAAGAAAGAGAGAGAGAGAGAGAGATCTCCAGGCTGAAAATGTAAGAGACTTCCTCTTTTCCCTAAAAATAAATCTAGTTCATCCAGCAAATCATGCCTTTGGATGACCTGAACCTTTCACAGGCTGGATCATATTTCCTACTACTGTGGGTTTACTTTAAAAAGCACCATAATTCCAGATTCAAATACTACCAGTACCAGATATATTTTTGTACACTTAAAATGGGCAAAGACTATTAGACCCACTAATATCTTCAGAATAAGAATAAACTTCTTAATGGTGTTTACTGTACATTTGAAATTACCATATTTTCTATTCAGTTGAAATTATTGGTTAGACTTTAAAGGAGCCAAGCTTGTGCCAGACAAGCTTTAACACAAAATATTCAATCTTAACCTTCGCCGACCTTTTTTTGCAAGAATTAGTTGTTCTACTTCTTGTATGCTAGATAAACTCTGTTTCGGTTAATTATATTCTGCTTACTTAAACTTCCTGATACTTCTCTTGGATGCAATATGATTTCACACCCTAAATTATTTGTTACTATTAGCTCTGAAAGAACTGTGATACTGCACCTTAGAGAGAATGTGCTTCATATGAGCTACTCAAACCTTGGAATTTAGGGGGGCATGCTAAGATCACTTAATCAGGGAAAACTGCAAAATATATGGCAGACTATCCTTAAAACTGTTGCTAGTCTTTCATAAGATATAACAAACCAGAAAGAAAACAGCTTTTACAATACATTCCTGGTTACTCAGAAACCAAAACCACAGCTCCCTAAAAGCAATCCAGCCCTGAGCTCTCACGCACATATCTAAGTAAAATATGAGGGTTACTGAAAATCTCGTTCATCATATAAAAATGTTCTTCAAATCCTGAAAGACTGGACACATAACATACCAGGTCAATGAATACTTCAGATCTTACCTAAATATATACTTAGAGTCAATTCCTATTAACTAAACTAATATTTATTTACAAAGAAAGAAAAGAGTATTGGTTAAAAGATCATTGTACATACAGAGAAGAGTAAAGACCAAAAGTTGGTTTCAAAGTTCTTTAAAGAAATTCTGCTCATAGATTATAATTCAATTATAATTCAATAGACAGTTCAGGTAGAGAGTCTGAATAATTTCTTCCATGAGACACAGCAGGGAGATCCAGACAAAAACTTATGACCTCAGTTTTGTGTCTCAAACTTCCCCTGTTAAAGTTTAAGCAGATCTATATAACTAAACCACAGTTGTATATATGCACGGCGGGATGTGGACGCAGGTCCTGCGCGCGCATATAACTGATACAGCTATGTGCGCGCAGCAGCTGAATCCACATCCATGCCGTGCATAAGCCTGTGGATTAGATAGCTCGCGCGCACGGCTGCCCTCCCGCCCACCCAGCGGCTCTGTTACACGAATTCCCGCCCAGTGTTTTTCTTACTTATGAGTGCAGAAACTCAGGACACTCCACCCTCCATCATTTCTCATCCCTGAAAAGTATGGAGTAAACACTAAGTGATTACCATTCTTCAATTTGCAATTCGTTAGAGAATCGGGGTTTTACCGGTCTGAGATAAAAAAAAACAGGGTCAGCTTCCTTTATAGAATCCTTTAGTAGGCCCTGATAGCCTCCTGACAGTAGACATCACAGCAGGCATTCCTTGGATGAAGAATATATTGCTCTGAAGTAAATCCTTATTTCCTAGGCTCACCAGTAACTAACTACATTAACATAAGGTAATCAGCTATCTTCAGTCATTTACAGTTATTACAAACTTCAAAGAGAATTAAAACAATGACAATGTTACTTTCAAATCTCATCAAAATGTTAATATCTTCTTTTGATTTTCGAGCTGCAGAATATAGAGACAGACAGGAACTATTCGGTTACATTGATAATCACTAGCAAGATTATAAGTAAATACAGATATACATAGTAATTAAGGGGCCACGGGTTTCACAAGTGAGAGCCTCCCCACCCCAGGCCCAGCCTGGTCCCCCAGCTCCCCACAACAGTACGTCACCCTACCTGGGGCCCCAGCACAGTCCATGACAGCCTCTGGAGCCCCGTTCTCCACTGGTCCCAGTTTGGCTGGTCTGCCAGGGTGGAGCCGTTTGGTGTGCAGTACGGCCTGCAGTGCAGCCCTCCAGGGCCATGGGCCCTGCAAGGCCATGCTGAAGGCCAGACTGGCTGCATGTGTGCCAGCCAGCCCCAACCCTAGAGCAGAGGGAGCACGTCAGCCTGCCTGGGCCCCAGGGGCAGATCAACTGGTTCAGGGGCAGGATGAGGATGCCATGGCGCTTGGCCTCTGACTCCAGGGCCCTGCCCCTACCCAGTGCCAGCAGGGGCCCTCCCAGCACCCCTGAAGCACTGCTGGCACTTTTGGGGCTGAGTAGCAGGAGCCTTTCAGATAATGCAGGGACCACAGGGACTAGAGCCCAGGTCCCCCCTTCAGGCCAGGGCTGGGGGTTGTAGCCCCTATAGCTCCTGTGTTGATCCATCCCTGGTTCCATGTCCCACCCTGACCCTTCCCCATTGAGGGGACTGACTGGGGAGAGGAGAAGGAGCCATTTAAAATACTCCAGCCTTAGCAAAGCTTCCAGGTGCATAGTGGTCAATGTTGATGCACACCTGGAAGTTTTGCTGCATCTGGGGTATTTTAAATCTCCTGCCATTGTTACCGGCTTTTTCGGGAACGTTTTCATCAGGTGTTCCAAGTAAAGTTATTAATACCTTTAGGTGTTCCCCAGCCCCATAAAGGTTTAGAAACATTGCCTTAGAGCCTAGAGCAATGGATATATAACTTTGTTATTAGTATTAATTTATACAGTGATGTACATTTACACATTACTTCATATTATTAACTAGAAGATTTTTTAGTTTCAGTGTTAACACTAATATTTTATTTAAAATATTATAAATATTATAAATTACATTAATTCTTCAGCATTTCTGGTGCCACTTTGCTCATACAATGAAACAAAGTGTGTTGCTGAACATTTATATTAATGCAAGGCCCTTCAACAGGCAATAATCCAAATATGTCTCATAAAAGGAGTTTCTCAGTTACTTATAACATCGTGGACACTCAGAGCTGTGCACCTTTCCTCCATTTCATCTTGCTGAAGTGGTAATAAAAATAGTTTAAAGAAATTACACACTGTACTAACACTTTGTAAACACTCAGTCATAGCAAAACCTGTTATGCTCAACCATTTCCTGCCACATACACTCACAGGCCATGTCTACACTGGCAATTTAAGTCGACTTAAGGAGGCTTAAATCGACTTAAATTAAGGCACATCCACACTAGGCTTTCATTAAGTCGACTTAAGAAATTCCTTAAGTCGACTTAATGAAAGTTTAAGTCAACTTTGTTACTACCACTCATTAAGTCGACTTAACCCTTAAGTCAAATCCTCAAGTCGACTTGAGGATGGTGTGGACGTGGAGTATCCCTTAAATCGTCTTCATTAAGTTGACTTAAGGGTGGTTAAGTTGACTTAACAAAGTGGACTAAATTGACTTAAAGCTAAGTCAACTTAGTCCACTTTGTTAAGTTGACTTTAATAAGGTCGACTTTAAGTTGACTTAAAGTCGACTTTATTAAAGTCGACTTCACTTTTCTAGTGTAGACATAACCACAGAGATTACCACAACTCTTGAATCAGATTAAAATTAACTCAGGAGCCATCAATGACGAAGAGAAGCATGTTGGTTTTGCCAACACTGTCACTTCTTCAAATGTTTCTGCTCCTGTATAAGATGTTGTTGAGGTACTGTTTGTTCTAATCAGTCATTCTTTTTAAATGTACACATCAAAACTAATAAGCAGAGTTTCTATATTCCCTTCCTTCTACTTTCACCATTAAAAAAAAGAAAAAAAGAAACAACCAAAACCAGAGTAAGTCGGTGCCACTTTGGTAGAAAATACAATGAAACATGATTTTCCAAATACTAATGTAAGATGCACAACACCTTTTGTCCAGGGAATGTATTGAATATGAATAGATATGTTTATAACAGGTGGATAGATGTCTCAATACATATTGGAGAAACAGCTAAGCAAATGCTTAAGGTGACTGTAGCCGGAGTATCTCAATCAAACTGTTTTAATCGATTTATGTATTAATAAGAATGTAACATATTTTATTAGCATCTGAGGCATATTTAGTTGTTTGTACAAATATTTTAAAAACAGTGAACTGAACACCTGAAATAGCAAGTTATCCAAGGTCTTAAATGTACAATAAACTTGCTTTATTCCAAGATCTGCAGTCCTACTCCCTCTCTATTTAGAGCAAAAACCCTTTGTAAAGACACTTTGACCACGAAATTTTACTTTAATTCCAACCTGGATGTAAGTGCCCCCCTACCATTTTATTCTGCACAATGCATCTATCGTATGGAAACTTTTATCCTGGGAGTTCGAGAACCACCACTTACCCCTATTTAGCATAGGCGGTTTAACAAATGAATGAACAGAAGTCAGTAACTGGGCTATGCTTCTCCTTACCAATGTTGGATCTTTGTGAAACTTTCACAATGAAAAGAAAAATCTTGAAAAAGTGGGTGTCGAAATTGCCTTGAATTTTAGCCCGTCGGCTAGGTTTTATAAGCTTATGAGACAAAAATCTGATTCAGTAAAGAAATTAATGATTTACTTAATTTTAAACACTTGAATAATCCCATTGATTTTAAAGTTTAGTGTCTGATTAAGTGTTTTTCTGAATTGTGGACCAAATTTCAGGGATGTATGTATGTCTTGAGACAAAGATGTATCACTTCAGTTTTGAAGGACTTTTTCCAACCCCAAACCAGGCAATGTTCACTTGTTTTAAATAATTTCATTTTAAAAATATTGGTTTCATTCAAAAACAAAGCCCAAAAAAACTCTAGTCTACCACTGCCCTAAAAGCTTTGCTGAACTGCCAGAAATTAACTTTTTTTATTTCACAGAGGTAATAACTACTTGATAGATATTGGGTATTATTTTGTATTAAACTATTTTGTATGTTTTTTTTAAGTCTATGGACATATTTGCTCCTTTACATGCTTATTTAACTGTCTTCATCACCTCAGTATGGGTTGGTTGGTTTTTTGTTTTGTTTTGTTTTTTGGAAAAAAAAAAAGTCTCAAGGCTGATGTAAAATTTAAATTTAAAATTGTGATTTAAAATTTAGAAAGTGTTTGAATCCTAATTGAATCACAATAAATATTTCATTGAACTGAGTAGATCAGGTATCTTTTCAAGGATCATTTAAAAAGTAAAAAGGTTATCTTTTTAAACAAACATAAATCTTCAGCACCCTGCAACAAACTAACAAATATTTTTTGCATTATTCACAGTCAGCCTAAATCTGGCTTTAAAATGAAACCAGCTTATAGCAATAAGACCACTCAGAGAATAAAGATTTTGTTATGTTATTCATGAATAGACTATAATAAATCTGCCACAAAATGTATAAATCAGAGATATCCTACCTTGTTTTAAAGTCTCAACATAGATGAATCAAAGATGGTTATTTTTCATAGGTGTATTTCAAGGAACTCAGTTTCTTTACAACTAGCATATGATCAAGTCTAGTGTTATGCACTATACAAAAGCCTATTCTTTTCTAAGGATAATGATTGCAATAGCAGGATGGGTGGAAGGAGGTGATTTTTATTACCGTATGTTAGGACTGCAAGGAAAGCCCATTCACCAGCAACCAGAATAATTTTCTCTGGTTTGTTCAGCAATCAGCCAGCTCTGGGGAAAAAAACATATGGAAACAAAGCCCCAAGGACTAATACACAGAAAAGAAAGGCTTAATAGCATCTCTGTAGTCTCTTAAAATCACAGATGTATAAGTAGTGATTGAGAAGCAGAGTGCATGAAGAAAACAAAAAAATATCTGAAGGAAATCCAAAATACCCACTTCCCAAGGGCTAGTGATCTGATAATGATTAGAGCTATGTGGGAAGGGACTTACACTTATCTTCTGATTTGAAATCCTTGTTTTGCTGCATTTTATCACATTTATGATATTGTCAGTAACATTACCTCGTTATGTCATGAGATTTGGAATAATAGAAGATGATGAATGCCAAACAATCTAATGCAATACACTCACTAACATGGAAAGGGAAGAAAAGCAACATGAAGACTTAATTCCACTGACATTTGCAATCACATCTTTGGTTTTGTGTGGCAGGCTGAATGAACATGTACTCTGGAAGCTGTTTTGAACTGTGGAGTGGGTGCTGATTTTGAGTTTGGGCATATGAAAGCAGAATTTTGCTAGTAAGAAAATTGTTCCCAAAATCTTGCTTCTGCCCTATTCTCTGTAAGCAGTAAACAGTTTTTTAAAAAAATAAAAACTAGTTTAATGGAAACCTCAAGATGTATACATTCCATACTTAATAACCATGTAATCACATTATTCTAACTCGAACCCTACCTCCTCCTTTGCCCCCCTTACAGAATAAGTCATATTCACATGGGTCATAATCACAACATACCTGCATAGAACCTCATTGACTTTGTTGTAGCTTCACTTAGGTGGACACCTGTTCCCATGCACTGCCCCAAATAACAGGGTTTCATTCAGGCACAGGGGGTGTGATCATTGGGCCTCCAAATGACTTGTAAGTTCAACTGTAAAAAGTGTGTGAAAGTTCATATATTGTCACAATGGCCTGCTATACAAAATTATTTAAGAAAAGATATGAGAAGGAGACAGAAAGATTGAATTAATTTAGGCAGAAAGGGTTTCACTATAACAACTCATGGACTGTATAAGATGAGGACTAGCAAACGAAGAGGGGTGGAGGACTAAAAAAATCAATGAATCAAAGCTGGTATATAAGAAATTAGGTCTAACTGGTGGAAAAAATAATGAAGGAATGAGCCTGCCTGCCATTCCCTTTTGGGACTCTGAAAAAGAAAAAGAAAAAAAAAATGAGGAAAATTTAGCAGAGGCAGCAGCTATCTTCAGTGAGTTTCATCAACATAGCTGCCACCCTCACAATCTCCTGGGACGCTGAACTTTATCTTAATCCCAAGAGATATCCTGACTAGAATGGGTCAGATACCTCTAGTGGCTGCAGCTAAATCCCAAAGATCATTTGGGTTGTGAGATTTCACCTCCCCTCTAACCCATATGTTCCATTTCCCTTCTTTACTTTTTCTTTTCTTTTGTATCCCTCTTTTTTGTCTTTTTTTTAATAAAAGCCTGTCTTAGTCAGCCAAGTCTGTGTATTTTGCAACACTGCTGTGAACCTGTGACCAGAGAGGCAATTAAAAGCAATGTTCTACACAGCACAATGTTGGTACAAGTTTCCTGGTTTCAGAGAGGCTGGTCAGACCATATGCTGGGACTGTTTATCCAGCTTTGAGGTTGCAAGCGAAAGTCAACACCTGAGACAGAAACTGCATTTTCTGTTTTTCCTGGGTTTTTTTTCTCTTCCTTCCTGTTTGTTTGTCTTTTGTTCTAGAAAATGCAACTGAACTTGAAGATCTACCACCAAACAGCTGCTGCAGACTATTTCAACTAACTTCTCCTGTTTGCCTGAAAAGGGACAATTATTATAATGTTTGATATCACCTAAAAAACTGTCAAACAAGTCATCCATCTCCCCCCCTCTCCCTCTTCCAAAGACTCTCTTCAACTAAAAGGAAAGGGAAAGAGGGATATTGTTAAAATGAAAGTCTTATTTAGTACTTAACATTTCAAATGCTTTAACTAGTTCCAAAGGGCTAGCCGTGTTAGTCTTTAATGTTAGTCTTTAAAAGTACCGCAGGACTCTTTGTTTGAAATGCTTTAACTGTTTTCCTTCTTTTCAGTATCTTTAACAGAAAGGTTAAAAGATACTTAATGGTGCATTTTCCATAGTATTAAAGAGAATGAGGACTCTGTACACCAAACCCTAAATCTTGTTTAAATGTTTAGTTTTGGACAATTTCAGTGTAATACTAATACTTCTGATTCTTTGGGTCATTTTATTCCATCTGTATTAATAAAATAGGTCCACCTGAATGGATCCAGTGTCAGGATCTAAAACCATGAATTCTTCAGCATACGCACTGTAATTGCACAAACATACATACAGATATACGTGCGTGGAGCCTAGAGGACCTTCAGCTACTCATAATAGTGATGAAGAGATTTGCTCTCAGAGAGATAGAGACACATGACCAAACACTTAGGCTATGTCTACACTTGCTAAAATTAGTTTGAACTAGTTAGTTTGAGCTAACTAATTCAAACTAATTTTAGTTAGTTCGAATTAGCTTAATTCGAACTAGGAAAACTTAGTTTGAACTAAGCAAGTGCCATGCATGGCACTTGCTTAGTTCGAATTAGCGATCCCCATTCATTTCAATGGCCAGTTAGTTTGAACTAAGAAATTAATTCAAATTAACATGGCCACATTGGTTAATTTTAACTAGTTAGTTCGAATTAACCCTTTAGTTTGAATACCCTATTCGAACTTATTAGTTCGAATTAAGGAAGCCCTTAATTCGAACTAACTAAAGCTTAATGTAGCCATGGCTTTAGTTAGTTCGAATTAAACCTCCTTAATTCGAACCAACTTGCCAGTGTAGTCATAGCCTTAGTGAATAACATTAACATTTTGGGAAATGTAAGCACCAGATGCACTGAGAAAGTTCATGCCAGTTCTAGCAGTATTCTACATCCTTCTTATAGGAAATAATGTTCAAATCACTAATAACTTAAAAACCAAAATCAACTTTGAGTTCTTCCACTGTATGTACCACTAAGACTGCTTCAAGAGTTGCTTTTCCATGGTAGCCAAGATTAAACAATGACTGAATCTGCCATTGCAAATCTCTAGGTTATCCATAGACACGACCCTATGCTCAAGACCACTAAACTACATCATCTCCTAATGAAAATGAGTTTCCCAGTTGGCAAATAAAACCAGACCAAAGAGGGCTCATTTCATTCTCCTTTTTTAATCTCCCCCCCCCCTTTTTTTTTTCCAGTTTGCAAATGTTTTTTGAAGTTTTCATTTGTTCACTTCTCTGCACCCTTTTTAGTCTCTGCTAAAGCTAAATGAAAATGTGACTTCAAATATTCAAGTGAAACTTCTGAACCAATGACATTCAAGTGGAGTAGGTATTAGGTAAAATAAATATGCATGCCCCTATTTTTAAAGTATCTTGTGCTGTAGCTGAAAAGTGCTGCTAAATATTACTGTCTTTGAGGCACTCTTTTTGAATTAGAATCTCTGTTTATGATAGGTAGTGTTGCAGGAGGAACAAAGGTATAAAAATACCTCATATCAGGGGACTTCTATGTATAAGGAAAACAACATACAGTATCACTCTAAACTGCTTCTTCACTTGGATAAAGGTAAACCTATAAGTGATGCTTCATTACATTTTCTCATACCCACAAGAAGTTCAATGAACATATGATTGACAGATCATTTTTTATGTCTCAAAGAATAATCCAAGACAACTGATGACTCAAATAACTCTATGATTATAACATTGAGAGATATTTATGGACAAGGTTAAGGATCTGGACAAAATACAATTTTGAAAAATCTCATTAATTTATAAATCATACATGAGACCTACATTTCATGTCCAAGAAGGAGGTGTTAAATTGAGCTGAGTGACTAATTGAATTTTTTCCACTGTTGATTCTGAAAAAAAAATGACTATTTTAGATTGGGTCAAATCAAATTTTTAAAAAGGTCAGCAAATTGACAAAGTTACTTTTTCACATGAAAGCTGTCGTTCAACCCTAAACGTTTTGTTTCTGAGGCCTTTTAAAAAGCTAGATTCACAAAACAGCCAGAGGAGGATGTGGTCACCTTATAAGGCTTAGCCAACAAACTGGGAATACAGGAGAGTCACTGTCAAAGCTATGGAGCATGGATTTGAATCCATCGCTCTTCCACTCCAGGTGAATGCTTAACCATTAGGCTACAAGACAGATTGGGGTAGGTTGCTCTCAATCTCTCCTTTTGAAACTGTTCCACTTTGTATAATTAAAAATTAGAGCAGAGACTTGGACTTGGGTTAGATGAGTGTGCTAGCCACTGTTCTATAAAGTCATTCACTCATGCACGCTCTCTCTCTGACTCAGTGACTATTTTGGTAAGTGGAATAACTTCAACTGGAGAGATCAAAAAAGACCTACCTCAATTTACCTTGCAACCTGTTAGTTTGAGTACTCAATTGGTTCCAAATCCCTTCACCAGCATGGATGATTTTTAAACCTGGGTCTCCCACATCCCTCTTGACTGTCCAAACTACTGGGAAAAACATTTTAAGCTGGACCATGGTGGGTTACACCACTTCCATCTTCACTTATGGCTGTTCTGTGACACTAGACTGAAAACTATTTTTTGTGGCTGAAACTATTTGGCAAATCTTTGCCAAATTCATAAGCAGCTTTGGATTAGTCAAAACTTCATTTTTAAATAAATAAACTATTTGTCTGAAAAAAGAATTGCCCGATTTGAATCATAACATTCCTTAAAAGTTAGGCATACCTCTTTCTCCATACTTTTTCATCTCCTGAAACCTGCTTCCACAGACTCCATGGATGTGGCTTGCCTCCTGCCTGATGCAAACTATGACACTTTATTGCTTGTTGATTTTACTAATCTCACAAATTTTGTCAGAAACAAAGGGAAATGCTTTGCATTTTACTTAAAATTCCCAGCCTGGACACCTCTCCACCAAAGTCTTCACTATGAAAGAAATTAAGGCTGTGAAGGATGAGACTGATTCTTCATCTCAAAATATCTGATATTCATTCAACCATTTTCTGCCACAGAATTCAAATAGAAGATAATTACTAGGGGCAGGGTCCATTGCATAAAGGTGTTCAGTGTGAACTATTCCTTCTCTATTTGTATCTTCTACCTCTAGATGGAAAGCTCTGTAGAACTGTGTAAAACTCTCCCCTAACAACCTTAATTGTCCAGCAAAAATAGGACACTGCCATCCATATTTCTTGTCATGCAAACTTCCTAACACAGGGTAGGGTGAGGAGTGATATTCGTTAATAGACCATCTCACTTTCATGGGACAGGTGAGGAGTATCACACTAGTACAAAGACAGGTGATTGATTTCAGATGACCTGAGTCCTATTGGAACACTCCAAAATAAAGACAAGGAGATGGGCTGTAGGATACCTGGCTGATTCTAGCTCAATCAGCTGGTTTATGGGAGGGGTTGGTGGTAGAAAAGAAGCTATTGTGGCTACTTGAAGTTTCACTATGTGTTGGGAAAGAAGAGAAGAAGAGAATGACACAGCAGTGGAAAAGGTATTGAGCCTGGCAGGCAGAAAATGGTGCAGCTGGGAGCCGCAGGCTGCTGCTAGGAAACAGAGACAAACCAAGCAACAAGGGGACCAGAGCCAGTCTAGGTAGTAGAAACAAGAAATCCTCACTGTGAACTCACACCGCACTCCAGACTGAACCACAGAGGAATTAGAAAGTACTTTGGTCAGTAATGAGAGCCTGGGAGGTGGCCTCTTTGGACTCCTAGTCAGGTCAAAAAGCATATTTAGATGCTGGGCATGTAGACCTACTGTTGAGCAAGGTATATGTGTAACTCCATTTTGGTGTCTCCTTCTGAGATCACTTTGGTATTGACCACGTACTTATGTCTACTCAGATAAAGGCATTGCTCTATGACTAAGTGTACTGCCTGTTCCAAAGAGATCATTTCTGTCTTTCCAAAATGTGATTGGTGTACCTTTAACCAAGTGAGTAGTCCATTGACTGCAGTGAAGCTATTCATGTGCTTAAAGTTATGCTCAGACAAAGTTCCTTGCTTGCTCAGGGACTGATTCATTAGGATTTTTCTATATTGCTGGTACATTTGGTATATATATATATATATATATATATATATATAATTATTAAATTGCTAGTTAAAACTGATTTCTGTGATAATACCCCTCAAAGTCTGGCTAAAGGGTCTATTCAGAGGAGAAATCTGAATTTAGATCCATTTTTATTTTAGTTCTGCAGATCACATTTAATAAAATCAATCAAAGGCACATTACCATCAAAATATATGCTTTTTTGCACCTCAGAACATATCAACATTCATTTTGGCTAATTTGACTGATTGAGCTTTAATTGATTTGAACAGAGTTAAGATTAACTGTGTTATAAAAAAAAAAAAATTACCAGAAGGAATACTAAATAATGAGAGTGGTGGCGTCATTGTAGACTGTTAGAAATGAATACTTGATAATGGCATAAAATCCGACAGATTCAGAGTCTGCCTTTCATTGTTTTTCCCTGCAAAGTTACCCCTTCAATAAAAAGTCTTTACTATACATTCTTTCCAGGAAAAAGATTGTGCAAATGAGCAAGGGATAATTCCCATTTCTGGGAACAAAGAACGAATGGGAGGGTTCAATTTGATAGTCTTTCATAGAAAATGAGTTCCATAATTCTTCACTGAGTTAAATAATGCAGTTACAAAGTAGGTGAATCACTATCCAAGACCAAAATAAATAAGATTAAGTTTTAGTCTTGTGATCTCCATGTCAAAAACCATCAGAGGAGAAAAAATGCTGCAACCTTTTGAATACTGTAAGTAAGCTGTGGGTAAATGTTTGCCACTGCTTTATCTATGCATTGCACACCTAACCTTAAAAAAAAAAAAACCTCCTGATTTTCAGTCCTGCCAGACAGGCACTTTCAGGCCTGCAATATTGTGGAAAATTACCTGTGGTTCAGATAGGACAGAGATTGATAACAATAAATCCACGGCAAATGCTCCTTAAATCTTTCCAAACTGATGCTTCATTGTTTTATGATAATGCTGTAACGTGATGGTAAATGGTGTAGGAGGTGCTTGTAACAATTGCATCTCTGAGGAGCAGTTCTGAATGATCAGGGTTCTTCTCACAGCTCAGCCCTGCCTCCTCCTGTTACTGGTTTCAACTTACAGTCAGCAAACCACTTACCTGTGTGCCTAATTTTTAGTATGTGTTTAAGTCCCATTGACTTAAAGGGGTAAATGCTTCAGTGAATAGGGACGGATTTAAGAATGTGCTTTTGTTGTGCTGAATCAGTGCTTATGAGTTGCTAGGCGGAAATACTAAAGCTGCTAAACCAAGGAGAAGCCAGGAGGCCGAAAGCAGCAAATGGAGTAGAGTGCTAAAAGGCAAGTGACCATTTCAGTATAAAAATAACTGTCAGGGTTTCCTATTGACTTATTATAAGTCATATAGGGTGTGTCTACACTTGGAAATTAAGTCGACTTAAGCTTGCTTAAGTCGACTTAATTTACTCTGCGTCTACGCTACACTTTCCTTAAGTCGACTTAAGGAAAAATTAAGTCGACTTTGTAAAACTGCATTTTAAGTCGACTTTGCTGGCTAAGTCAACTTTAGAAAGTCGACTTAGCCAGTGTAGATGTAGAGTAATTTAGGGGATCCAGGGCTTCCCCACTGCCCTCCCTGCCAGGGTGGCTGGCACAGCCACAGCCTGGCGTGTCACCCCAAAGGGCAGGGCAGAGCCCTGCCCACCCTGCCCCTATGCCCTGCCAGGGTCCCTGCCCCCCTTTGCACAATGGGGCAAAGGCTGAGCTCCCTGGCACTTGGCAAGGGGTGCCCCCCTGCTACCATGGACCTGTCCCAGGTCCACCTAGCCCCTACAAGTCGACCTAGGCATCCAGGGTAGACACTCTAGGTCGATTTTGTAGGGTCTCCTCTAAGTCGACTTAAAATTTAAGTGTGGACATGCTAAGTCAACTTAAATTAACAAGTGTAGACATAGCCATACTGTGTTGGTTTGTTTCTTGAAAATACAGTACCTCAGGCAAGGTTTACACGTGGAGAGTTTGGCCACTATACTACACCACCAAAGTGTTCTTAGTGGAGTGGCTTTAGCAACAGAACTACATGTTGAAGCAATAAAGTAAACTTTCCCTGCACTCCACCATGAGTAAAATAAGCTCTACATGTACTAATAAAACCTCAGCTTTGCTGGTGTAACCTCATTTATAATAGTGGCTTTCAGTGGCCCAGTTACATTGGTCGGGGACCACACTTCTTGATACCCAACTGACATAACTATGCTAAGAAAAGTTTGTAGCTTCATCCTGGCCTCAGCTTTGGGAGTGCAAAGAAGAATGCACTTACTACCTTGTAAATAGGAACATCCTCAAGTTAAAACATAATGACTGAAGATTCCCTATGCTGTGGGATTTTACAAAACATTTTAAAAATTAAAATCCTTGTCCCAAAGAACTTAGCCAAAAACCTTTCCTTAGATAGTGAGCTACTGAAGCAATGATGGGTCCAAATCAAAATCACAGTTCCACCTAGAATATTTAACAGCTGAATCCAAATCTGAATTTTGTTAACAGCCCTTACCTTTATAAAAGTGAAAGCCACTAGAGCTACATTCTCTTAATCTTGTGGATGTTTTAAATGTGCATCCGAATCATGCCACTACTTTTAAGGAGCCACATTGCACACTCGGATTTTAAGCAGGATCCCTTTTTGACTGATGACGGGACTGTGCTTACAATTGACTGCCATTATGAAGTGAATCTCCTAAGCCAGTCTGGCTCTTGTCCTCAATGTAGGAAGCGTAAAGGAACCAGAAACTGTGGCAACTAGCCAACAAAATGTTTTTCTTTCAGAAAAACTCTGGGTCCAATGCCTCCTGCCCCTCCACCATACACATTCCATGACATGCTTCCTATATCCCTAATCCTATGTCAAGAAAAGGGAGTGTCAGGAGCATGCAAGAGCACAATGTGGGTACAATAGGTACCACTGGCAAAAGGGTTCTTATAGGCATTGTATTAGTTGCATAAGATGGAACTGCTCAGAAGATGTTCTTATCATGGTTGGCCTTGAGAACCAGGTCCTTGATATCTACCTCTTCTTACACAGTGCTGAGCACAAAATCAGGCCCTATATGATGCAAGGTACGGCTCAGTTCGAAAAGTGACTATGTAAAAATGGTTTCTTCCTACTCAACAGATTAGAATTATTTGTATTGCAGCAATGACTAGAGGTCACACACAGGGATGAGGACTCCACTGTGCTAAGATGTACTCATACATGTGAAAAATAGACATTCCCTGCACTAAAGAGATTGAAAATTAGCATATAAGGAGAGCCAGGTGAAGGAAAAACTATGAGAAGAGAAGGCAAAGTTAACAGTGAAATAAATTGTGTTTGATCTAGTAAACACAATCTCAGCACACCAACTGGAACTTCTATACACAAAGGCTTAGATAGCTGGGCCATATGCAGGAAGATGTATCCGTCCTTGTGCTCGTATCTACAAATGCATATGTTTAATCATACTAATTTAATCTCACAGAGTAATCATAGCAACGCAAATGGCATTGAGATTCTGCAGGTCAGAACTTACTAAAAGCAATAGCAGAAATGTTACCATTAACCACATAGAGTAAATCCTATGCATTTAATCAATGAGAGTGAAATTCATTCCATGCACAAGGCCTCATCTAAGTCCACTAATACCTTCCTTGCAGAGTTAAGTGGCATTTAAGAGTCACATAGGGCTTATACTGCCACTCTGTAGAGACTTTAATTTATTCCAGAAACAGTTGTTAGCTTTGTAACTATTTGATTTAGACTAAACTTAGTAAAGCACATTTGTAAACTTCTCAATCTAGAAAAAAAAAATCTGTGTTAAGTGTTTAAGAATTTTCTGCCAAAAATAATTAGAACAGAAAATTATTAGATGATCCCCAGTTTCAGACAAATTACATAAGTTAAAAGGTATCCTTTTTCATTCTGAAGTTTGCCATTTGTGAGTTGTAAAGTATCAACAATGATGTGGAAAAACAGTAAATACTATGCTGATTTTCACTTGAATGAATCAAGATCTATGTGCTTAAAGGTAGAACAATTTATGAATGTGTCTTTTCATGTGCTATAGTGTGTGTCTTGGAAACTTTACAAAATTTATGCCATATGGTTATTCATTTCCTCCTTATCAGTCATACAGGGAAGGTGACAGAGAAGGAGGAAGTAGTTTGTAAGGCCTCACTAGATTCAGACTAAATCAAAAGTGCAATTTGTTTCATCTAGTATTTTAGGGTATATCTTCTGGGATTGATTAAAGACAAAGATACATAGTGCTACAATCCCAGAGAAGATTTCATCATCAAAGAATTTTCATTTAGCTCTTTGAATATAATATGGAGAAAATAAATGCAGGGAAGTGTAAGTCATAGAATCAGGTCAGACTGTTACAGCAAATCTACCTTGTTGTTTAGATTCAAGCAGTGGAGAATAGCTTATTACAGGGAGATGAGGGAAAAGGGAAAACAAAATTACCTGTTATAATGGGAAAAGAAACCTATTTAAATAAGAACTAGAGTTTCTTTTGATTGAACAACTCATGTCTAGGTTGCATTAAAACAACTTAAGTGTTAAGTCAGTTATTGTATTTGTTATAGTTTGTTAGTTTAATTTAATAATGTTTTAATTCAATAAAGGGATCTTTAAAAAAAAGGTGGAGATGTGCTATATGTTAAGTCCTTCAAGAAGTGTAGAGATACCATACTTCCTGGCACTCTTTAGGAAGTCTCTTAGTTTCTCTGATATTTCCTCCTGTGGGTGAAACAAAGCTACTCAGTACAGAGCAGTAGAAAGTTTATTACCTTGTTCTGTATATATTTCTGTTCGTAATAAAGTGTTTATCTTGACATTCACCTGCTAGTCAGTAAGGGTGCATCTACACTTGTGAATTAAGTCGACTTAAGCCTGCTTAAGTTGACTTTATTTAATCTGTGTCTACACTACAATTTCCTTAAGTCGATTTAAGGAAATTTAAAGTCGACTTTATTAAATCTACTTTAAAGTCGACTTTACTGGCTAAATCGACTTTATTAAGTCGACTTAGCCGGTGTAGATGCAGATTAGCCTTAAATCAACTTTAAGTCAATTTAAAGGGCCACAGGGCTCTCCCACTGACCTCCCTGCCAGGGTGGCTGGCACAGCCATAGCCTGGCGTGCTCACCCACAGGGCAGGACACAGACCTGCCCACCCCGCTCCTATACCCTGCCCCTGTCCCTGTTCTGCTCAGCCCCCATTGTACCAGCATACAATGGGGCAAATGATGAGTCCCCTGGCACTTTGGAAGGGGTGCCCCCCTGCCACCATGGACCAGTCCCAGGTCCACCTAGCCCGTAGAAGTTGACTTAGGCGTCCAGTGTGGATGCTCTAAGTCAATTTGGCAAGGTCCACTTTAAGTCAACCTAATTTTATAGTGTAGACATGCTAAGTTGACTTAAAGTAGACTTTGTTAAGTTGATTTAGCAAAGTTGACTTATTTTTACAAGTGTAGACATAGCCTAAGATACTACAGAGTCAATCTTTAGTCTATTGTAAACAATTTCAGGTGGAAGGATACTTAAAGTCAAATACACTCTGTTGTCCTCTCTGAGTCTAAGTCTTAAGACTTCAGCCCAACATGGAGGAAAACAGGCAATAGAAAAAGCAAAAAGCTATAAATTCAAAATGGAGTTGGCGACCCGACAGATACATAAATTAAGAGACATAAATTAATGGCCGATTTAGAACAACGTTTCCTCACGTCCCGTCCCAAAGCACCCCTACTTTACCTATGCTATATTGATGACATCTTCATCATCTGGACCCATGGTAAAGATGCCCTTGAAGATTTCCATAGAGATTTCAACAATTTCCACAACACAATCAAACTTAGCCTGGAACACTCCACACAAGAGATCCACTTTCTGGACACTACAGTGCAAATTAGCGATGGGCACATAAAGACCTCCCTATACCGCAAACCTACTGATCAGTATAGTTACCTACATCCCTCGAGCTTCCATCCTCGACACACCACATGATCCATTGTGTACAGTCAAGCCCTAAGATATAACCGCATTTGCTCTGACCCTTTAGACAGAGACAGACACCTTCAGGATCTCTACCAGGCATTCTTAAAACTACAGTACAAACCCGCAGAAGTGAAGAAACAAATTGACAGAGCCAGACGGGTACCCAGAAGTCAACTACTGCAGGAGAAGCCCATGAAAAACAACAACAGAATGCCACTGGTCACCACCTACAACCCCCAAGCCAGACCTCTTCAACACATCATCAAAGATCTACAGCCTATTTCACAGGATGACCCCTCACTCTCTCAAGCCTTAGGAGACAGACCTCTCCTTGCTTTCAGATAGCCCCCCAACCTTAAAAGGATACTTACCAGCAACTACAGATCACAGAACAGAAACACTAAAGCAGGAACACAGCCCTGCAGCAGACCACGCTGCCAACTTTGCCCTTCTATCTACACTGATGACACCATCACAGGGCCTAATCATGCCACCTACTCCATCAAGAGTTCGTTCACCTGCTCATCCACCAATGTGATTTATGCCATCATGTGCCGGAAATGCCCCTCTGCCTTATATATTGGACAGACAGGACAGTCTCCGCGCCAAAGAATCAATGGACACAAATCTGACATCAGAAATTGCAACACTGCAAAACCTGTAGGGGAACACTTCAATCTCCCTGCTCACTCCCTTGACGACTTGTTAATAGCTGTGTTGAAACAGATTAATAACAAATCACAGCTTCAAAGAGAGACTGCAGAACTCGAACTTATATGCAAATTTGACTCAGTTGTCTTGGGGTTAAACAGGGACTATGGATTTTTCTCTCATTACAACAAGTGATTTGACCTCCCCCTCCTCTATGTGCTGTTCCCCAGTGTTTTGAATCCTAACACCTATTTTGATTTGCTGTTACAGCCTGACCTGATGCTATGTCATACACTCCCCTGCATTTAATTTCCTCCCACTCTGTAACTTTCCTATCTTCAAAGCGTCTGACGAAGTGGGATTTTCTCCCACGAAAGCTCATGCGATAAATAAATCTGTTAGTCTTTAAAAGTGCCACAGGACTCTGTTGTCTTTCTACAATAGACTAACACGGCTACCCCTTTGGAAAATAAATTAATAGACTGTGTATAGACAAGTCCCCAAATCATCACAATGTGTATTTTGCTTTTGCTGTTTATTTTTCATTTCTTATCCAGTGTACCAGTTGGGAACTGAACCTGTTTTAATTAGCCTGGACTGCCTTAAGACCTAACAAGGCAAGGTCAGGTAATATCTTTTTTTTGGGGCTAGCTTCTGTTGAGAGAGAGACAAGCTAAAGAAAGCTTGTCTCTTTCACCAACAGAAGTTTGTCCAATAAAAGATATTACCTTGCCCACCTTGCCTCTCCAATATCCTCTGTCTGATACAGATAGAACAATAAATGCCCTAAGAAGTTTTAAGCTTTATGAACTCTATCTGGAATTTGTCTGGATACATGCTTGGGTTAGTTGTTTCTTTTATGTCCAATTGTAGCATTTGGTGCATTAGTTTCCATTACATTAGTTAATCCACCTTTTGATAAGCATCCTAGACTATGTCTACACTTATCAAAGTTAGTTTGAATTAATTTTAGTTAGCATATTTTAGTTCGAACTAAGTAAGTGCCATGCATGGCAGTTGCTTAGTTCGAATTAGTCAATTACATTGAGCTCAATGTGCCGGTTAGTTTGAACTAAGCGCTTAGTTCGAACTAACATGGCCACGTTGGCTTAATTCAAACTAACTAGTTTGAATTAACCCTTACTTCGAAAAGTATAAGCAAATTTATTAGTTCGAATTAAGGAAGCCCTTAATTCGAGCTAATGAAAATCTAGTGTAGCCAAGGCTTAAGTTAGTTCGAATTAAGCTTCCTTAATAGCCCTAGAAAAGAACTAACTAAGCTTAATTCTTCTGAAAGTCAGCACGTCACTTACTTGCTAATATTAAACAATAAGACAATGTCAAAAAAGGAAGAAAATCTGTAGATGTCTTTCTTAGACAAACAAAGTGATGCATTATGCTGGAAATAGGCTGATAAAGTGCTGAAACACAACCTACCTTTAACAAGTTGAACTTAAACTAGCCATTTTGACCTGTTCCCTGATACATTTGAACAGAATAACATGAGGGGTTTGTCATTAAATAAGGATCCCCTGATGAGAAACCAGACTGGGGACCCGAAGGTTTTGCTCCTAACTTAGCAGCTGCTGGAGGTACTTATTACTTCTGGCCATCTAGATATCTTGCATTCATGCCCCAAGAATACCAGCCACAGCCTGACAGCAGATAATGCTGGGAACATTTTTATTTTAATCAAAACTATTTTTGGCAAAGTATGCAGTATTGGTGAGTGTTAGACTATAGATATTTAGGCCTACCTATAAGGCCTATAATTTTCATTAAATATGTTGTATCACTAGCTAGCTACTGTGGTAACAAATCAAAGAATCAATTTGACTGGCTGTGGCCTTGTACTTGAGCTAAGCAAAGGCAAAACACACCAGAGGCAGCCATAAACTGGGAAGCGTGGAGTCACATCCACACAATCCAAGCACATCAAGTCAGAAGGAGCCAACGCCTCAAGAGCATCACACTTGTGACAAAATTTATATTTCATATTGTTTGGTCATCCTGGTATCTATTGCTCTGATAACTTCTGTCTGCATCCTTGACTGTTTCTGTCTGTCCTATAATTAGTTGCAAGCAGTTAAGGTGGTAGGGTATGATTGGTTAGAGAATTATGTTACAATATGTTAGGATTGGTTCTTAAAATAATATTAAAGAAATGATTGGTCAAAATACACTATAAAAACTAAGGTAAACCAGGAAGGAGAGGGAGAAAATTTACTGTGTAGGGGAAGGGGGAATTTATTGGAGGAGGGGGAATTTATTTGGGAGAGTGGAAATTTACTGGGAAGGGAAACTTACTGGTGTAAAGGACTTTGGGGTCCTAATGGGTGCTTGTGTGGAAAAGATCCCAATAAACCTGTCGTATTGCCCGCTGCTAGACTCTGGTCATCTGCTCCTGTCAGTGAAGCAAGAACTGAAAGGACTTGGGAGGGTCCGAACAGTGACACTGACACATTAGGTCAATTTGTGTCGATTTTGGCTGAATTGTTTTGGTTGAAATAAACTTGGAAAAAAATATCTGAAAAAAGTAAAAAACTGTGGTATGATGTTATCAGAATGAAATATTTGATTTTATTCATTTGAAATGACTTTTTGTTTCGAATTTTATTTTATTTTATTTTTAAATAAAAGATTTTTAAATGCTCACAATTAAGAAATTTTAAAAAGCCACTTTTCCATGAATTGAAATTTTTGAAAAGTTTCATTTTCAGTTCAACCTCAATTTAAATAAATAAATAAATAAATAATCAAAATTGCCAGAGAGCTAAAAATATCAATTATTCACTCTAATCTATTGACAATCATGTTACCACTTCTCAGGGAAGGAGCATGCAATGCAAATACTGAGTTGAAATACCCCTTCAAATATTAAAACCCCTGTAAGGGGGCAACAAGAAAAGGGAAATAAATCTATGGGTCAGAATTTGTCCCTCCTAAAGCATGGTGTCTCTGCTATCCCCAGTTTATTGATTCCAAGGTTATGGCTGCCTGTTGAGCCCTTTTAAAGTGGGTTCTCCACCATAGAAAGGCTATATATACAACCCCAAGATGACTCACTTTTTCTGTTTAACCTCTGCAAGACCAGTGGCAAGGCATTAAACTCCACTCAGTGCAGGGCTACTTAGTTATCTTTCCCCCTATGCTATCTCTCTCTATCCCACAGAGCCCATTCTCCAAGGTCCTGTTGTGCTGCAAAGGGAACAGAATCTCCTTTCAGAACATGATGGATGAAATCTGTACACAGAAAGTCCCTCCTGCCTCCAAGTTGTGGTGTTATAGCTTGGCCCATTGAGCATTGGCTCTACTGCACTACCCTATAGTGTCAGACTTCTGTATAAAGGAAATGGGGGTATAGTTCTGCAGAGATCTATAGGGTTTAAGCTATGTGATTTTCATTCAAATAAAAGGCAAAAATCACAGATTAAAGCCTCACTAGTAGGTTATTTGAAAATTTATCCCAGGATACTTTTAATCAAAATTTTAGACCAATATAAAATAGCAAGTGTTGTTATAGACTTATTTTAAAATGCAACATATTAGACTGTTTCACATGTTCTAAAGTATTGGTTGTGTTGAACTATGCTCACTCTAGGTCTGTATTTTCCTCTTTACCCCAGCAATGATGCTGTACCAGCAGTGCAGTATTTATTTTCTAGTGCAGGTAAGTGACAATAAAATATAGATACATAAACAAAAGTGATATATTTGTCTGAACTTCTTTGTTCTAAACTTTGGACTATTCATACATTATAATGAGAAATAATAGGGTGGATGTTTTACTGGGTTATTCCATTTCTTGGTTCATGGAAGGGACAAGGTGAAAATACAAGAGGTGTTCTGAACAACATGATACATGCCTTGTCATTGCATCCAGATAAAAAAAGAACACTATCTGCCATTTACCCAGGTAGAGTCTCAGGAAGAACATTTTACACATGGCAAACTTTAATCACACCTAAAGCACAGTAAATGGCAATGTCATAAATGCAAAGAAAACATTAACTTTACAAATAGTTCTTACAATTGCTTCAAATGACAATGTCCTCCAAATGTATTTTTATCCCAGCTCTTGTTCAATGCAGAAACAATCCAGAAAGTAAAAGGATAGAGAATCATAGAAATGTAGGGCTAGAAGAGACAACAAAAAGTCATCTAGTCTAGTCTGCTGTGCTGAGGCAGGATCATATAAACTTGAAAACCATTTATATGGTCAGGAATGGTCCAACAAAAAAAGAGGATATTCTTAGGGAATTGGACTAGGGTATTATGTTTAAAGTTACATTTTTGTCTACATTGGGAGAATTTGGTTCAGCTTGATAGGATATCTCATGATAGTAAGGGGTCAAGAATTTCCAGGATATGAGGTAGCAGAACTTTTAATATGCTTAGTCAATCATACCTATCTAGCTATCTACATTGGTGCTTACATAGCTTCCATCACTATAGTATCTAAGCACCCCTCAAAGACTAATTTCAAGACTATGAGACTGGGAAACAAACAGAAAAAATATGTAAAAAATCCAGAAAATCCCTCACTCTATGAGAGAAAAAAGTCTGAAAACACATTTGAGAGGAAATGATTGGGGCTGTTACAGTTTTGATGTTGGCTGCTTATAAAGACATAAACCCTATGCAATATATTATGCAGATTAAAAAAGAAATTTGTCAGTGACAGTAAAAAGTGAAGGTTGTCATGAATATATAATAGAAAGTTGCATTTCATTAAATGTTAGAATAAACAGACATGTGAACAATTCACTGCTCATCACATAAATGCTTGACTCACAATATTCCTTCACTGACAATGCCTCTGCATCCATAATTAAAGAGCTGAAAAGAAATTGCAACATCAAGTGCACCACTATTCAGTTATTTCAGTATCAGATTTGATAAACCCCCTCTTAAATGACTTTCTAATAGAGAAAGGAACTTATAAGAGAAAGCTGTCAAAGGAATAATTCTCCCCTCACCAGCCTGTATGTACCTCACATGTATAGTGAAGAAAATTTAAATAAAGATCTGGAAAAAAATATGCCAGTAACTATGAGTAGCTTTCAGTGTGGAATCTAATTGCTTAAACATATTTGATTTAATATTAATGCCTTATGTTTTACTAAGAGATTTATTTGCTATTGTAAGAAATGTATTTGATCTGGTATGTATCAGATAATACATGAAGTACTTGCTATGACAGATGATATATCTAATTAAATAAGGCAAAGTTTACTGTCACAAATTTTTGCTTTTTTCTAATAAAGATGTACTTTATTTCATCACAGAATATATCAATTTCAATTTAAACTTTGTTAGGTCCACTGCAGTGTGCATTAACAAGGAAATCTGATTGAATCATGAAAAAAAGAGTTTTTCCAAATATATTAGTGGGGGAAAAAAAAACAACAGTTGACTTCAATGCACTAGTCTTCATAGGTCATATCTGTAATTATTTATGGAAGTATGGACAGCTGAAAATTTCCATGAAAATATCTATGAATTCTGAAAGCATCATGAACTATCATAGAACTGCACTGTTCCTTGTTTTTTAAAATATCAATGAATCAAATCAGGAACAGATATTTCACATTCAACTGTTACACATAGTCAATGGCCAACCTAATCCATTTACAATTTATCTATAGTCTGAAAATGATTCATGCAAATGATTTGATAAATACTTGGAAATAAATAGCTTTGAAGAGATCAGGAACTGTACACAAGAGAAGCCTAAACATGTAAAATCTTTGGTATGTTCCAGCAAGTTCTCCAACTGATCATTTATATTTTTTGCATTATTTGAAAATAAATAGGAGCCAAAAATTTGCATCTAAATAACTAAAGACTTTAGAGGTGGATCTGGATTGTGCAATAGCGTGACCCTATCTGGATAATCAGCTATTTACATAATCAGCTTTGGATCTTATTATCTACAAATAAAAGTGAAATAGGTAACATCTGTAGCTCAAATCCACCCCTAATTTAAATATACATATCTAGAGTGCTGTAAGTTTCCATTTTGAAATTAAATGGAAGTGCATGCTGCAAGGTTCATTCACTTCAACATGTAGAGACACACAGTGTACTTGTAGCATCAATGTTACCTGCTAAGCAGTGATAATATGCCAGCAAAGATGGCAACTGCTCTGCATGTGAGAGCACACACAATTCTACAAGTCTTTAAAAATTCTGTATCATCTTAGTCAAGAGAAAAAGGCAGTTTGACAGGACTCTGACAATCTCTCATTCTCAATTCTCTCAAATTTTCAGCATCTACTTTCATTCGCTATGACTTTATTATATGTGAAATAAAGCTACATAAAATACTTACATTTCAGTTCACAGTTTATTTGGGTCTGAGGCAGAAGAGTAAATCAGAAACCACTCTTGCAAATCTGGGGAGATTCAGCTTCAGATGTGAATTTCTGTTTGTTCCCATCCCTAGTACACAAGGGTTTCATGACAACTCTGTTTCAGATTTCATTACATGTGTGTCAGTATGTTGACCTGCATCAACTGCAAAGCAAGGGAAAGAACTCTAGTTAGTCATGCACCACACCTGGTGGGTGGTGCTTAATTTATTGCCTCCTGGCCAAAGGAGGCTGATTTAGGCCATATGAACAGATTAAAGGGACTACATTTCGGGAAGTCTGCAGATGACACAGGTCTCTCTCTAAAAGAGAAGCCCCAAGATTGAGTTTAATAGGTAGGTAACACTGGAGGATTCACACTACAGAAATAGTTTGAGTTCCTGAGGAGAAGCCCAGAGGCACAGCCAGCAAGACAGCTACACTGAAACCTGATAGGGGAAGTCTGAAAGCCAAAGGGGCTATTATTTTGAATATTAGAACTCATTAGGACTTGTTCATGCTATAACAGAAGGGGTTTAGACATCATATGACTTAGGCGGGAGACTAAGCCAAGAGAAGATGCAAGCTGAGAAAAGCCCATTGTAGGTCAGTGGGAGAGCCAAATAAAGGGCAGTCAGAGGTGAGGACCCACTGCAATACCAAATCCATGCATGAGGGGAATTGGAGGAAGTAGGATGTGTGCTCATAGGAGACTTCTGCTAAAGACATATTTTTCTTAAACATTGAGGAAGCTGTTTGTAAGGCTTGTGGCTGACACAGACCTACACAACAAGGACACTTACCAGCCATGGGATTTCACTTCCTTTTCTATAGGGCTTTGGTTTAAATTATTTAAAAATGATAGTAATTAAAAAAAAAAAACTATTTAAAACAAGTTCAGCATACTAATGATGTCCTTTCCCTGACCCATGATCATCTTTGGGAGCTTATCCGCTCTTTTAGGGTCTAACACTCCTTCCAACCCTGCTCTCTGAAGCATTACACTTTCCCACTTCCCACGGAACTGTATACAAACTGGGTTCTTCCTTTCAGCCAGGAACTGAGGAAGCCTATGTACTCCCCAGAGCTTTTCCTTAGTAATCAAGCTGCAGGTTTTTGGGTTTTTTTTGTTTTTTTTCTAAAATGAGGACCTGGTGATCTTCCTGCTAACACCTGGCCTCTCAGCATCAGCTGGAAGGCAATTGATCAGTCAAATTTGGAGACTGAACTCAGCTCTCTTAAATGGTTGTACCACCTGTAACACTATTCATCTAGCTTGAGTAATTTCATATAAATTAGACATTTTTTAAAATTGTTGGCTGGGAATTTCCCATTAGAATAATTTTCTGATAGAAAATTATTTTTTCCCCAAAATTTCAAGTTTTCTGCAGGAAAATTTCAAGGTGCCTGGAAATGTGAACACCTTGCATTAATTAGAATATTGAATTAGAATATTCTCTCTTATTGACCAGCCACAAAAAGTTTTGTTTCAAATCATTTCAAGAATACATTAAATTGTAGCTCCCTATCAGCACACTTCCTTATGGGAGTTGTAAAGTATGCCCCCATTCTCTCTGATTGCTGGACTTACTGGAGGACTATGTCTCCAATAATGCAACATAGATGTTCTCCGATCAAGTGGTGTTCTGCTCATGTTAGATATGTGAATCTGAGTGTATTATGGGAGTTGTAGTTCAGCCGAGGAGCCTGGGGGGGTTAGGAGAGAAAGGGGGCATCAGACTCCTGAACTACATCTCCTATGAGATAATGTGCCACATTAGAAGAAAAGAATTAAATATGAACTCACTTGAAGTAAAGCATTTTGAGTTAATTCAGCAAACCAAAATGAAACCTATGGATTTGGGGAATGATCACAAATGTTGGACCAAAACATTTTGACAGTTTTGAATAAAAAGTTCTTGGACTTCCCACTCCCCTGCCCCCCAAAACCGAACAACCCCCCCCCCCCCCAAAAAAAAGAACCTTTAAATTTCAACTTCTTATTGAATTCAACAGATGAAATGTGAGAACTGAGGACTGGAAACGCCTCAATTCTAATTATTTCTGAGGTGTACCCTTGTTTATATTAGTCATCAAAGTTTGTATTGATTACGTACTGATGGTCTTTGGGTTTGCTCTGAGTGTAATGGCTGATTGCTTCAATAAGTATTCTATGTTGCTGACTTTTATATAGATTAAGAACATTTTGCTTGATGTATTGTGTAATTTAAAGAATCTTATTGTCAAATACAAATCATGTTTTTCATTGTGGTAAAGATCTAGCTTTGGTTTCATTTCAGAGGCTTGCTCAGTGATCTGAGTCTTAATTTTTAATGTATTCATTTGGTACTCCTTTAATGCTTATTTTAGGAGAAGATGTTTGTCACAATTATCTCTTAAAATGTGGTTTTAAGATATCATGTGCCTTAGATTATGGGAGTCAAAGGGAGTTTCATTAGTACTATTAATATTTTTTAAATCCATCATGTATTCTGGTGTGAAAATTTTAAATTACTGGGTTTTGAACAGATATCTGGGAATCCCTTGTTTATGAGTGAATGTATACATATGGCATGAACGGGTTATTTCACCAGTCCAGAAATATGTTGATATATGAATATATATGATAGGACTCATAACTAAGTTGTGCGTTCAACCATAAATAATATTGAAATTTAAAACGTATCCAATTTGCAATGAAACAGGTGAATGTGTAGGTTTTTTTGAGGAATGGCTAGGCTCAGATCCAGAAAAGTACTTAAGCATGTACTTAAAAATTAGTATATGCTTAAAAGCAGTGCCAGGGTTAGGGGCAGGTGACTCAGGCAATTGCCTGGGGTATGGGTGTGGTGGGTGCTGGGCTCAAAGCACTGTTTTTGTTGTTAGCAACAAAGGGGAAAATAGAATGTTTGAAGTAAAATAATTGAGGTACACTGTATATGGATTCATTCACTAACCATCTAGATTGCTTTGGATCTTTGTAGAATCTCGTGGAACTTCCCACACTTTCTGAGAACTACATTTTCCTCAAAACTCCTAGAATGTTGTCAGCCATACCCTTCCAGGGCATCCCCTGTCAATCAGTGAGATTTAAGGGCAAACTGAAAGGAAGTAAGAGCCCAACTGTGATCTTGTGAATTTTATTTTACTGTGTAATCATACTTGTGTTTTAAGACTTGAAGAGTGTGTCTAAGTCATGAAATGGGCTATAAATACAATAAAAAATAAGGTATTCAAAAGTTTAACAGATGGAAGGGGGTGCCAAAGATACTCCTCACTTGAGTTGCCAGTTGGTCTAGGGGAGGCTCTGCTTAAAAGCTTTCTTGGTCTGGGGCTTTAAGCATCACCAACCATCAATAAGGAATCAGACATGAAAGAAGAGAATTGTAATTCTTTCACTGAAAGACAGGAATATTGTCTTTGTTGGTGTACAGAGCCAGTGTAATTTGGGATTCAAATTTCTATTGAAGTCCCTACAATAAATAATCAGGCCTGTTGAACATGAATGTGGATGAGATTGGATTAACACAACACATTTAAGGTGCTATTGTGGGGGTGTATATCAACTGATAGTTATCCTGGCAAAAAGGGAAAAGATGAGTTCTTAACTACCTCCATGGAGACATAGAGATTGCATCCCCAGGTAGCCTTCTTGCCTCTTGAAATGGGGTCAATGAATTTTGGACATTATAAGGAGGGGGGGAAAAGCCATTTTGGCATTCTTCATCTCAACAGAAAAAGGAGGAGATCTGTGAAGGGTCCTGGCCAAAAAGTCTGGTCAGCCATGCCAAAAAAGAGACTTGTTGAGAAACACTTCTATGAACCAAATTGTCAACTTTGTCAAATCTGGTTTTAGTCTTAAAAAACATATTTTTACTTTTATTTGTAACCTTCTCTATCTTGATTCCTTACATCTACTATCACTTAAACCTATGACTTAGTTTAAGAAACATGTTTTACTTTTACTCTAAACCTTTTATTAAAATAGAGCATGTCGGAGTCACTTTCCAAAAGTAACCGGGAAGCAGAAGCCAGAGTCTAACCTGCATGCTAGTGGACTGGCTGTTGATGTCAGGACTGTGAGTCACAGCAGCACAGTATTTATGGCACACAGAGTTTCAGAGCAGCTCGTGACACAACCCCTTTTCTTTCTGTGTTGAACTGCCAAGCGTCATGCAAGGCAAGTTTACAAACTTTTCAGGAAAGAAAGTCAGACTTTCAGATGCTGGGGAAAGTATTGAGGTTAGGGAAAGGAATGCTGTAACAATCCTCCTCGATTGATGAACAATAGCATCCCCTGAACTCTCTGGAGTGTTATTGTATGCTGCCAGAATAGCCACACCTGGCCTGCTCACACAGCCTTCAGCTTAAAAATTCAAATTGATCAGTACTTGAAGGAGTTGCAAACATGACACCACAAAAACGCTCCAGCACTAGAGGCACCTAAAAAGAACCTTGGATGTACAATTTTAAAAATCTCATGATTTTAAGTCAATTTCTTTATTTTTGTTGTGGTTGCTCAGTTTTTGAATGACTGGGTTTTGCAATACTGGGTTCTAAATCGGTCACTGAAGAAACCTTGGGTTCTAAATTAAGCTTCTAAACCTGCCATTGAATAAGAAATCTGACACATGGCAGAAAGGTTACAAATATATCAAATTCCAAAGGGGTAGTCGTGTTAGTCTATTGTAGAAAAACAACAGAGTCCTGTGGCACTTTTAAAGACTAACAGATTTATTTATCGCATGAGCTTTCGTGGGAGAAAATCCCACTTCGTGTCTGACGAAGTGGGATTTT
>ML685780.1:13376309-13434408 GCA_007922175.1 Pelusios castaneus | reverse complement strand
ACGAAGTGGGATTTTCTCCCACGAAAGCTCATGCGATAAATAAATCTGTTAGTCTTTAAAAGTGCCACAGGACTCCGTTGTTTTTATATATATCAAGTTGTACTTCAGACAGAGCCAAGTTTTGTCACTCTTTGGAAAGTTTCTTGCTACATGAATAATGTCACTAAAATTAACGGGTCTACTACTGAGGCACAATATATGAATGAACTTTACAAAATCTGGCTCACGATGATGGATATATTTGTTATTTTTGTCTAATATTGATTAGTAATGTTATATTGGCCTGTATGTTATTGCTTAGTAATGTGACTTTTTAAATATGTTTTGGATATTGAATAGAACTGTTTGGGAATTTTCTGACAAAACTGGAACTATTCATGGAAAAAAGTCAGTTCCAAATAATATTCATATTCTTTTTTTTTAAAGTTCCCTTTTGATATTTTAAAAACTAAATATTTCAAACTTTTTTGTTTTACAATTTTAGTTGACATATTTTAAAAAGTTGAAAAAATTAAGAAGCACAAAAGTGAAAAAAAAAATCAAAATTATAGTAACAAAACATTTCAATTAACTTGATCTAATTTTTTGTCTAACTGCTTCATTACTTTTTAAAAAAAACTTTTTATCTCAATGAGAGATGGGGAAAATGTCTGAAATCTTGAAAATTTTCACAAGTTTCTGACTTAGCTGTATTATTGAATTATTTATTGCAAGTTATTTTGTCTGTTTTAAAAACACAATAATAATGGAAGCAGATAGGGAAAAAAAATCAGTATACTGCCAGAAGTAAAATTACACTGAGTCTTTCACAGTGGTGTAACAACAGCAGGGTGCTAATAATGCAATGGTATTGTTGGGAAGTCTCAAAAGGGCAGAAACTCTTTAAACAAGGAGGTTTACAGCTCACAAAGGTGAAATACATATACATATTCTGTGAATTCATTGCTCCAACAAGAAATCACTCCTTACTTCAGCATCTTCTCATTTTAAATGGCTCAGCCATTTCTGACACAGCCTATAAATTATTTTTTCCACCATCACATGCAATCCTGAGCCTCCAGCTATACATACTTCTACATCAATAGCATTAATATTCTGCTACCAATGCAGCTAAGAGAGGATATGCTTTTATTGACATTTCCCTTTGAAGTGAAATCCTAAAGCTTTCATTTTATTAATGCAAATCCCTGCTAAAACCTCTGCTATCCCTGGTCACATGAGGCAATATAAGATATAAAGGCATTGTTACTTACAGACTTCAATATAAAACAGTCATTGCCTGCAGCCATACCTCCTCAACTCTTATAATCTAAGTAGAATAAGAATATTTGGTACTTGGAAAGGTGATCTCCAAGGAAAACCCAGAAGCTGCAGGTAGGTAATGGAGGGCCAAAAAGGTACTCAGCTTAATCTGAATTTTCAAAGTATTTAAAAAGCCTAGGAAACCTTCCAAAAATTTTAGAGATGCTGGGATACTATAAAACTCACAACCCAGAGAAGGAAATGGTGGTTTCTTGGTGGACATATGGGCTAGAGAAAGGGTTATAATCCTTTATCCATATTGCTAAATGGCTAATGGGGACCCAGGGATAGTGTGATTCTATTATGTTAAAAGGGACGGTGGTGCAAAAATGTTGAACGCTTTTGGTTGTGTGGAGGTAAGGATGTGGGAGTGGCTACAGAGACCAAGGCGGGGGCTGAACTGCAGGAGGCAGGAGGCTGTCCTGAACACTAGTCTCCAATTGCTATTGTGTTAGAGGAACTAGTGTTGAAATAAAACAAACAAGGAGTTTTGTATATAAAATAATAATTTTATTTGTTAGTCTTTTAAAGTGTCACAGGACTCCTTGTTTGTTTTGCTAAACTAGACTAACATGGCTACCCCTCTGGAACTTGTTGAAATAAAGAGAGTTTAGTTGTTAAATACAAGGAGTCTGTGCCTTTAGAAGATCCCTACCTCACTGGCTTACATAAATATGTGCTTGCAGACTGAGCCTGCAAATGCTAAACCAGTGATCCCAAGACATGGCCTAGAGGTGAAAAGTGGCCCTCAGGGTTTTTCAAAGTGGCCCACCACTCTCCATCTACTGGCTGCCGAAGGGAGCACTCTTTTTCCATGGTCCCAGCACAGAGCATGGAAAAACACTCTGCCTTTGTCCCTAGCTGCTGGGGTATCTGCTGGAGCCAGAGGGAGGGGAGCACTGAATTTTCATACCCCTGGCTGCACAAGGGAGCCACTTCCTTGGTACCCAGGTAGAGTGCATGTGGCTAGAGGACTTGTGTGGGTTCTCTGCTGCAGGTAGGGGGGTGGGAGATAAGCAAGGAGGCCACCTCCTTGCTGAACTCCTTTTATCTGGCTGCAGTAGGAGTGTGAGGGGTGGCTGACAGAGAAGCCTAGACCCATTATGCTTGACAAGAGGAGCACAACTCTAAAAACCCATTCCTTCCAATTTGGTCTGCACTTAGCAAGCCACCCATTGCAAATTAGGTGACAGGCCATGTGCTTCAGTGTGTGTGACAGCCACTCATCTACACTAGTGCTTGGTTTGTGAGTGTGAGACATACTGTGAGTAATTTGTTGGTGTAGAATTATAAATGGAAAAATGAGCACAGTAGCTACAAATGTTTACTTTAAATATGTGGTGATTGTAGTTCTTAATGGTGTATACGCCAATACTTTTTGTGTGTGTTGATAGACCGGTGCCCCTTTAAATGGTATTTGTGGCTCTGGTGCCAAAAAGGTTTGGAACCACAGTGTTAAGCTACAGAGGAGTAGCTGTGTTAGTCTAGTTCAACAAAACAAACAAGGAATTCTATGGTACTTTTAAAGACTAACACATTTATTTATTTCATGAGCTTTTGTGGGTAGAATCTGACTTCATCCGATGCATGAAATGGAGGTTACAGCGATGAAAGGGGATGTATAAATGCATAAAAGGGTATCTGACAACAGTAAGCCATTTTGAGATTTTAAAGCAAGATCTAGGAGGTGGAAATATACCTTTCAGTATTTCCTCTGTAGGGCCTATTGTAGTGTAAACTAAAATAATTCCCTAGTGGTTGATAATATATTTAAAAGTTTGACAATAGCCTACTTCTTTCAAGAGGAGAGAAATACATACCTTCATTATCAAAGCACACACTCCTTTCCTATATTCATGCTTTTTTTTTTTTCATTTGGCACAAGGTTCACACATGGACTCTAAAACATCATGGGCCTGTGATGCCAATTAAAGTCAAAGGGATTCTTTCCATTGATTCCACTGAGTATGGGATCTGGCCCTATGGGCCAAATACTGAAGTTGTATCTAAAAGAAAGACTGAGTAAAAAAAGTGTGTATCGCTTCATTTATCTTACTGGAAATCAGCTGTGCAGTTCAATGACAGGAAAGAGATGCAGTAAAGCTGTTGTTGGTATCAGGAAAGTATAAAGTAGTGCAGTTTGGGTTTTTTTTTTTAAAGTTTATCTTTTAAAATTTTCCTGTAGGTCAGGTATAAGAACAAGGTCCTAAAAACACAGAATCTCTCAAGCTCCTATACATGTCTGCATGAGCAAGAGGGCAGAAGATTGTGACGACTGCGGAAGCAGAGAGTTCTGCTTGGAAGACAGTTTCCCCACCCCCTTGTCAGAGGGACCATCTTCACGGCCCTCAGCAGCAATTAAAACCTCATAATAGGCAGTGCAGTAGAACTTTTTCAGGACCTATGAAGCACATTATACTTACTAAATAGAATAGCCCTTCACTTATGATTTTCTCAGATGTTTTAGACTCTAGCGTTCAATTTGCTGCTTCTGTTCCTAATCTAAGACATGCAGCTCCACTCCAAGTGCACCCACTCATAGCTGCATTATAAAGATCCAGTACAGCTGTGACGTTCCTCTCCTGGAATCTGGTCTGGTGTGCTGCTGAGCCTTCCTGTTCACCCATTCCTGTACCCCAACTTACCCCGCTTTCTAGGTGGACCCCTCTCCAGGGTCAGTCCATGCCACTCTTCTGCATGTAATCAGTCCTAGGCAGTGGAAGTGCACTCATTACTACTTAGCAGATGTCCGCCCATTGAATACATGGGAACAGGTTACACAGCCCCTGTATGAGGCTGCAGGAAATATGATACCCTAAGAATGATACAGAATATGTCATGACCATTCAACAAGAAAGACCCTGAATGGCATATTTTGCATTGGACCATACAATTACACTGCAAAGGTGAACAAGAAAGTTACACAAATCACACCTTGGAGGGATGGACAGGGATGTGCATCCTATGACAGCATCATATCAAAACAATTCAACAACTAGAAATTTAGCTTTGAGAGTCCTTTGACCTTAACACTTTTTGACAGTGTCACTTGTGCAGTGGACGAACACAAAGAGTAGCTAACCTGCTAGTAACACATCACACTACTTGAGATCTGTAATCATTTAGGCGTGTGCTATTGTAAATTTTGAAAGTCCCATTGAAAATCAAAATATATTTGGAATGTTAGTGGTATCTTTCTCCAAAAGATACATTAATAATTGGAACAACATTCTCGCACCTTGGCAAACCAAAAATAACAATGCAAATATTTTCCAGGAATATTACAAAATCTCTTTCTGTCTCTTTTGTTAAAATGACTCTATTTTTAGATACAATCAAAGAAACTTCAGGCTCAAGACTAAGTCAAGAGTTCTAAACCAAGATCATACTGAATCAAATATACATTACAATTTTTAAACATCACATTTATCCTTTTCTGTGAGGTGATCACAACATCAATATACATAGAAAAGGTTTCAATGGGGTCAAAATTTCACCCGTGATATTCAAATATCAAGTCATTTGAAAAAAGAAAACAAGATCTATTATGTTTATGTCAGAATTCTCAAATTCCAGAATGTGCAAAGTGCCAAATCAATTGTCATATGTATTTTTCAGTTTCTTCCTTTATGTTGCAGACATAGCTCTTCAAAGGATTGGGTGCAGGTTTTCAAAGATATGTAGGTACTTAAAGACGCAGATAGGCACCAAGTGTAGGCACCTAACTCCCTTTGAAAGTCAGTAGGAGCTAGGCAGCAGTCTGCTTAGTTACTTGCCACCTGTGTGCACCTTAGAGCACCTAAATGTCTTTGAAAAAAAGCTAGCTCTCAGCCTCAAGTGTTGCACAGACCACGTGTTGTCTGCACAAGAAAGAATTTCTCCTTTAGGGAGCACTTATACCTTTTGAAATGTAATCAGAAGGAGCTAGGTGCAATTTTCATTTATATGCAAGGAAGACATGATTGAATAACCATTTTCACCATCAGTCAATTTAAAAAAATACATACCTTTAACAACTTAACATTTCTGAAGAAGAAAATGATTCATTTTCCTTATTATAAATGTTCTTGTGGAATACAAAGCCTAACTTTTTGTGCCTTTTATTTTATCTATTTCTTTCAATTTTTATCTGTACAATTTCACATTCATTAATAAATCAATATAATTTATTTTAACTGCTGCCAACAGACAAAGCCCATACCTGATCATGATAGTGCAAAATCACTGTGCTTTGCTGAGTACTGCTCAAAAAGCATATCAGTACCATGTGAAGGACAGTAAAAGATGGAACATTATGTGTGCTTGTTATAATTAGGCTGAAGTTAATTTACCATGGCTAGAAAGCAGATATATGTGTGCATGCATTTGAGAAACACAAGGCTCAAAGTTGACATTTTTCAAGTGCTTTTTAGTATTCAGTGCTTAATGGCATAATAAAAACGTGGACTAAAGAAGCAGCAAAAACCTTGTTAAGACTGAACTTTTTGATGCTAAACATTAGATTAGCCAATAAATAATGATTGTCCCTAAGAAAATTACATAAGGGAATAAATTTCCTTCCTTCCCCCTAATTTTAAGGATTACACATTCTCATTTGCAGGTCATTGTCTCTTGGATCATATGTCAGATATTATTTGTGAGTAGAAAATGAGTTCTGACCTTTTCTCTATATTAAAATCCTTAGTAAATATTTTGATTGTTTGTTCAAACTTAGCTGCCAGAGAGCTTGCATTAATTTGAATAATGAGACATTCACTTACCTTTCATTCAGAGTAGGGTCTCTTAGGAAACAAAGTCAGTGTCATGACAGCTTGAATTCATGAGCGCAGAATATTATGTTTTCATCTTTGGCTCAATCTTTGCATTTGTTTCTTATATGAATATGCATCCAGGGCACTCTTTGCCAATTTAGTTTCATATTTATTTTTAAGGTAGAATTTTTTTCTCCCAGATAGAATGTTCTGTGTCAAATCAAAATTTAAATGTGCAATTAACATTTATTTATAGGGATTTTCCTTTCTTTCTCTTTTTTTTAAGTCATAGGACTAGAATTTTTAGAATTTTTTCCCATCATCATTAGTGAATGTCAAAAATAAAGAATTTAAACGTGATGAGGAGTGGTTCTGAAAGCGTCAACATGCGGTTTAGAATGCCAATATATAGTAACTTATTTTTTTTAGTTGTGCTGGAAGATTGTTTACATTCTCCCAAAATATTTGATGGTAGATCATATCTTGAACTCCACACCCACACAGGGATGTAAAATGGAATAGCTGTGTGAGTTATCTAGATCTTGGTCTGGACTTGTGGGGCTAAGTGAGAACTGGATAGTGGTTTATTCTCTGCCTGGAGCAGGTGGGTAGTGAGTGGAAGGAGACTGGGTGGAGACTCTGCTCTTTTCCCAAGCATGACAGAATGAAGAGTGTTCTAATTTATTGTTTTTCTAGCCCAGCAACCTGTTACTAAACCATAACCACACACACTCTATCCCCAGAAGAAAAGGGAAGGAACTCTCTAAGTGTATCTCTAAGTCACATCTCTGATGGCTAATCTTAGGGTGGTGCAATATATGGATCCAGTTAGAAATTTTCCTGTGAAATGTTTTTCCACCAGAAAACATCAATTTGTCAAAATCAAAATGTTCAATGGGATTTTAGAATCATAGAATGGGACTGCCAGGGTCAACAAGTCTGACCCCCCTGCCAAGACTAGATGTCTAATCTTCTGACAGAAACTGGGCAAGTTTCACAACTTCACAAGTGAGATGGAATTGACAAGCAGCCAAGAAACAAAAAAAAAAGTCTGTCGTTTCTTCTGAAACTTTTTTTTCCCTGTAAAAACTCTTATGTAATGGACTTCTTTATTCACCCTGGGGCACCTTCTTGTGTCTGCATCTGGCAGTTAGCTCCATTCAGGTCTAACATCCCATTTTGTCACACCATGTCCCCTCCTTACTCTCCAGAACTCACAGTACTTCGTCTTAATGACTCAGCCCGCCATCCCGGTCACTATAGGATATCAAAGCACCACTGGATCGCCTGTCCTCATGACACTCCAAACAATCTTCCAGTCCATGTCCTGTGCCCCTTTTCCAGCAGTTGACAGGGGAACCTGGGCCCAACCACCTCATTCTACTAACTTATATTAAATAAATCAAAAGTGTCTCCACTTAGGCACACAATAACATAATAGAGTAAAACCACTGAATGGTGATCTAATCTTCTAATAGTATTTATTTTCATATATTTTCTTCACACTGTTACAGTCCCGGAGTTGTCATTTTCTCTTTTTTAATTAGAAAAGGGAAACAAAGGTAAAGTATTGCCTGTTTTGGGTGGGACTTGTATTCAGCTTCTAATTTGTTTGCATTCATGGAAGCTCTGATTATTGACAATGCTGCCAGAAGCAGAGCTGGCTTAAAGTGGCTCAGAGCTCTTTGCTGAATATGTGAGGGGTTCTGCTGCTGTGCATCTGTGGTGTTTTTCAGGGGGTGGCCTGAAATTGTGGCATCAATTCCCTTATATGATGATGATTCATTTGTATTGTGATAGCACCTAAGGGCCAATAGGGTACTGTGGATCAGGACCACATCATTCTAGTTAAAGTGAACAGTAATAAAAAGAAACCCATGCCCAAAGTGTTTTGAATCTAAATGTGAGACAAGAAACACTGGGCAGAAACATCAAACAGAAGGCAATTACAGGGTAACAATGAGACCACACTGGAAGATACTGGCAAAATCTTTTTTCTTTGTATATGATTTGGGTAGGTTAGAACATCAGAAAGGCAATATTGGATTAGGCCAATGGTTCATCTAGCCCATTAACCTCTCTTCCAAGAGTAACCCATGTCACGTGCTTCAGAGGGAAGGAATAAAACAGGTAATCATTAAATGATCTATCCCATCAGCCATTCCCAGCATCTGGCAAATAGCAATCCCTCCCTCTCCTGGCTAATAGCCATTGATTAACCTATCTTCCATGAAGTTATCTAGTTCTTTTTTTTAAAACCCATTATAGTCTTAGACTTCATAACATTGTCTGTCAATTTGTTCCACAGATTGACTGTGCATTATATGAAGAAATAATTCCTTTTGTTTTATTTTAAACCTGATACCTATTAATTTCATGTGGTAATCCCTAATTTTGTGTTATGAAAAGCAGTAAATAGCTCTTTCTTATTTGCTTTCTTCATATCATATCCTCTATCATATCAAACTTAGCCATCTCTTTTCCAACCTGAAAAGTCAAGTTTTATTAATTTTATCCTCATATGGAAGCTCTTCCACACCCCTAATAATTTTAGTTGCCCTTTTCTGTATCTTTTCTAATTCCAATACATTTTTTGGAGAGGGGACAACCAGATTTACAGGCAGTATTCAAGATGTGGGTGTATCGTGGATTTATAAAGAGGCAATACAATATTTCCTGTCCTATTAGCTATCCCTCACCTAATGATTCTCAACATTTTTAGGTTTTTTTTATTGCTGCTGAATATTGGGAGGATGCTTTCTGAGAATTATTCACAATGACTCCAAGATCGCTTTCTTGAGTAGTAACAGCTAATTTAGATCCCATTATTGTATATGTACAGTTTTATATGTTTTCCAATGTGCATTACTTTGCATTTATCAACATTGAATTCCATCTACCATTTTGTTACCCAGTTTTGTGAGATTCCTTTATAACTCTTTATTATCTGCTTTGGTCTTAACTATATTGAGTAGTTTTGTATCATATACAAATTTTGACAACTCATTGTTTATCCCTTTTTCCAGATCATTTATAAATATGTGGAATGGTACTGATCCCAGTACAGACACCTGGGGCATATCACTATTTTTGTCTCTCCATTCCTTTTTATCTCATGACACTTTGCTTAAGAACCTTTAGTTAGGGACCTTTTCAAAGGCTTTCTGAAAAGCTAAGTACACTCTATCCACTGATGACAAATTCTGGAGCGGTAGCCATGTTAGTCTAGTTCAGCTAAACAAACAAGTAGTGTCGAGGATTCCTTGTTTATTTTATACCCACAGGAATATCCTTGTCCACATGCTTGTTGACTCCCTCAGAGAATTATAGTCAATTGGATGTGGCATGATTTCCCTTTACAAAAACCTTAACTCTTCTCTGACAAATTGAATTCATCTGTGTGTTTGATAATTCTTTTCTTCCCCACAATTTCAACCAATTTACCTGATACTGAAATTAGTCTTACTGGCCTGTAAAAATTATTAAAAATTGCATCACATTAGCTATCCTTTAGTCATCTGGTACAGAAGCTGACTTAAATTATAGGTTACATACCTTTGGCTATGTCTACACTTGCACTTTTAAGTCGACTTTAACTAAGTCGACTTAACTAAGTCGACTTAGTGTGTCTACACTTAACATTAAAGTCGACTTAAAGGGGAACTTACAAAGTCGACCTAGAGCGTCCACACTGGATGCTCTAGGTCGACTTTGTGGGGCTAGGGGGACCTTGGGCAGGTCCATGGTGGCGGGGGGGGAGCACCCCCTGTGTACAATGGGACAAAGGGGGATAGGGACCCTGGCAGGGCAGAGCCCTGTGTGTGACACTGTCTGGATTTAGGGAAGCATTTATGATATTATTTTCAATGGATATCTCATAAATGCTATAATCCATAGGAACTATGTCATGTTTGGTATCAATAGAAAGGTAGTAATTTGCTGGGAATGATTATATAGTTTATGTCTAGGAATTCTATTTTGATTAGAAGTTAAGAATTTGATGTTATATCCATACTTTAACTTGTGTCAATCTGGACAAATGTCTTAGAGGGGAGGCAACAGAGTCTTGTGGCACTTTTAAAGACTAACAGATTTATTAATCGCATGAGCTTTCGTGGGAGAAAATCCCACTTCGTCAGACGCTTTGAAGATAGGAAAGTTACAGAGTGGGAGGAAATGAATGAATAACAAATCACAGCTTCAAAGAGAGTCTGCAGAACTCGAGCTTATATGCAAATTTGACTCAGTTGTCTTGGGGTTAAACAGGGACTATGTATTTTTCTCCCATTACATCAAGTGAATTGACCTCCCCCTCCTCTATGTGCTGTTCCCCAGTGCTTTGAATCCTAACACCTATTTTGATTTGCTGTTACAGCCTGACCTGATGCTATGTCATACACTCCCCTGCATTTAATTTCCTCCCACTCTGTAACTTTCCTATCTTCAAAGCGTCTGATGAAGTGGGATTTTCTCCCACGAAAGCTCATGCAATTAATATATCTGTTAGTCTTTAAAAGTGCCACAAGACTCTGTTGTCTTTCTTCAATAGACTAACACGGCTACCCCTTTGGAATTAGAGGGGAGGGTGTGAACAACCATTGTCTTCTTAGTGTTTAGGAATTTGCCAGGTAGAATGGTCCCAGGGAGTACCCTGATGAGCCATTGAGGACATAAAGAATACAACCATTGTATCCTTAATGGCTCATTAGTTTACTCCCTGGGATCATATCATCTGGCAAATTCCTAAACATTAAGGAGACAATGGTTGTTCACACCGTCCCCTCTAAGACATTTGTCCAGATTGACACAAGTTAAAGTATGGATATAACATCAAATTCTTAACTTCTAATCAAAATGGAATTCATAGACATAAACTATATAACCATTCCCAGCAAATTACTACCTTTCTGTTGATACCAAACATGACATAGTTCCTATGGATTATAACATTTATGAGATATCCATAGAAAATAATATCATAAATGCTTCCCTAAATCCAGACAGTGTCACACTGTGCCCACATGCCCTGCCCTTTGGGAGGCATGCCAGGCTCCCTCTGTGCCCCCCCTCCCCCGGCAGGGAGGGCATTGGTGTAGTCCTGGGCTAGCTCTAAGTCGACTTAGGGCTACCCTAGGGCTACACTGGCTTAATTCGACTTTAAAATGTTGAATTAAGCCTTAGGTCGATTAGAAAGGTGGTTTAATAAAGTCGACATAATTTTCATTAAGTCAACTTTATTTTGCTTAAGTCGACTTAAGCAAATTGCTTAAGTCGGCTTAAGCAAAGTGTAGTGTAGGCGCAGGGCAAATTAAGTCGATTTACACCAAGCTGAAGTCGACTTAATTTACCAGTGTAGACGCAGCCATAGTTAGCAGCTCTGCAATTTCACATTTCAATTCTTTCAGAACTCTTGTGTGGATACCATCTGGTTCTGTTGACTTATTACTGTTTAATATTTATCAATGTGTTTCAAAACCTCTAATGACACCCCATACCTGGGATTTGTCACTTAAGAATGGCTCAGGTTTTGGAATCTTGATCACATTCTCATCCATGATGACAAAGACAAAGAATTTATTTAGTTTCTCTGTAATAATTACAAATATATATTTAGTCTTGATAGCCAGCAAGTTGCTGCATTAGTGAGCTGGTAAATGTCCTTCAGACCCCTGGTGAATGAACAGAGGGCAGGCTCAGATATGATGCGTTCATCATTTGTGACTGGTGACCATAGACTCATGCAGGTGTTTGCTTTATTTTCTATTGAAAGAGGGTTTGTCCACATCTCCAATGAGATGCCCTGATGCCATTCAATCTGCACCAGTTTTTCTGACATAAATCAAAATCCAGTGGTTCCTTGGCAGGAGTTATTCATTTTGAATGGTCAAAACACTCTATGTAGCTCTCCATCGAGCCTCAGTGTCAAAGTTGAATGTAAGGGGTCTTGATGCAATTCTATAGAGAGTTGTGGGATTTTAATCTTGTCTTTGGTGGGTTCTGCAGATCGCTGCACATTGGGACCCTTGCATTTGCATTGACATGATTAATAAAGCATGATGATGACGTCTTGGTAGCCCTTGTAACCTGTGGAAGCAGGATATGTGTGATAGGATCAGGAGCTAGTTGACTGAAGTTGATTTGAGCATGACTTACATGGTGCATGTGGTGGTATTGAACTGAGTATCAAGGAGTTGCAGAATGTACCATGGCCGTTATTTCTGTTAGTAGGGTTTGTGGAGTAGGGCCCAAAATATTCTGACCCATTTTCTAATGAACATGATATGAGACCTGACCTTTTTATGGTTATTTTGAGGGGTTGTTGGAAGGACAACATCCTGTCCAATGTAACACTCAGATACTTTGGGTTAGCCTCATGGCTGATGTTCTCACCACAAAACTGCACATCAAGTTTGATATTAGTCATTTTATTGCTGCAATGGAAAGTGGTCAAACTGGGTTTTTTTGATGGGTAGGCATAACTTTCCAGCATTGGAAATAATCAGCCATCGTATTAAGATCTCAGGTTAGGGTGCAGCTGATGGTATGGAGGCTTGTGTCCTGAACAGCTATGGCAACATCATCCACATACATGAAAGTTCCTTAACTGCTTCATTGATATATCTATGGTGTATGGATGAAAAAATATTGGGGCCAGGATGGAGCCTGATGAATACTCAAATTAAGAATTCTCAGTCTACACATCTGGCCATTAAAATGTATCTTAAAGATGAAGTCCTGGTGATTGCTCCCAAGAGAGAGATTGTTCACAAGCAACTAATGAGATGGGAGATCTTGAGAAGGTACTGTCTCCAGGTGTTGTCAAGTTACAAAGGAGTGAGCATGTTAGTCTATTTTAGAAAAACAAACAGAGTCCTGTGGCACTTTTAATGACTAACAAATAAATAAATCTGTTACTCTTTAAAAGTGCCACAGGACTCTGTTTGTTTGTCTCCAGGTGGTATCATATGCAGGGGACAGATCAATAAGGATGATCTCTGTCTTCAACTTATGTTGAAGTACCACATCAATATGATCAGAAAGTGAAGCTAGTTGGTCACAGTTCCTCTTCAGGTGAAATCCTACCTGCTCCGTTGGAAGGATGTCTTTGCTAATGTCAGAGAGGTGACAGAGCTGTGCCATTCCATGAGATTGCTGGTGGTTGAAAAATGAGAGGTGACATCATTTGTGGACACCTTTGCAGGTGTCACATTACTGCCTGGGATTCTCCAAACTGCCAAAGGGACCCTGCCATGTGGCTTGAATGGGTGAAATCAAGGCTTTCAACAGTCTCTTTCCATCTTTCCAGGCATGCCAAATTTAAGGACTCAAGCAGTGCAGTGGCTTTATTTATGTGATCACTCCTTTCATATTCCCTCATGAGGGACCTGGGTTCTTTCATCCAGCAGGGGGGTAAGCCTTGCAGTGACTATGTGAGATGTGCTTCTTTGTGGTCAATTTTTAAATGTTCGTAAAATGGCCAAAGTTTTTAAGTATAGGCTTGAGACATGGGATCTGCTGTTCTGTTCCCAAAGTTTAGTGGGGCCAGTCAGCCTTGTGGAAATTCCACTGGGGTTTTGGCACTGACTGCAGAAAAGGAACTCCAGGCTGATTTGAAGACTAATTGGGTGATATTGGCTATGTGGAAAGTGACTCAGAATGATGTGTAATACCTATGCTATAATGGATCACAAAACACAGGTCAGGGTTCTGATCCATTGCCCATCTTGTGGATGGAAAAGATTCAGATTGTTTAGAACCAAAGAGTAAGTGGAGGTTTTTAAAAGAGGGCCATTCCATGATCCGGCTATGTCATTTGAGCAATATACCCAGTCTTCATTATGGCTGTTAAAGTCACCTATGCAAATGACTGGGTGAGAAAGTGAGGGTTAAATGGGATCAATTCACATGATATTAGGTGTCTTGCATATGTTTACTTTAATAAAGTCCCTGAATCTAACAGTGCTGATTTCTCTTCCATTGGTCGATGATTCTTCCAAAATTCCATATCCACATGTGTACTGATAGCCCATTCTTTGGATGATTGACAGCAGCAATTTTGGTGTAGCCATAGAGTTTATGTCTGACAACTTTGTTTTCTTATTTTGTGTGTGGTTTTTGAAGGGCTACCATGTCAATGTGATGGTCATTGAGGGTTCTCAAAACATAATCCACTTCTTCCCCTGAATATCCCTTCTACATTAAGTTGGTATATACAAAGCATTGGCTCAACTGTTCTTTTTCGGTCCTACTGGCACAATGCTGAAGGACCACTGATGAAGCTAAGATTTAGGTGCAGTTTGGTGCCTCCTCAAATGGTAACCTATATGTCTACATATTTGGCTTGTCCTTAAAGGTAACAGTGGTTATAATGACCTTTTAATTGTCTAGTCTGAATCCTTTCTATGATGCTACAAATTTGTAGCTTAACCTTTGGACTATTTATATTTCATAACTTATCATAAAGTGCAAAGATAAACAGTAGCCATATCTGAGTTAAGTAAACTTAGCTATATATAATTTATTATTAAAAGAATAATTAATTTCTCATATCATTTCAACTGAATTGTGCTAAAAATCAATTTTCCCAAAGGTGTGTAAATACAATTTATTTACCATGATATCTAAAAACATTGCATGAAAAGAGTATTAAGACTGCAGAGTAAAGCACTTGAAAGTTAGGAAATGCCAGGCAAACTTTGAGTGTGCAACCTTAATTCATCCCCTTTGTGTAGCTAAATTATAATTACATGATCAATTTTTTTCCCCTGAAGTTCCCATGCCTCATTTAATGGACAGTGTTCACGAATGGTAAACTACTCAGTATTTCATTTTAATCTAATTTGTTCAAATGTGAGCTCCATGGTTTATTTATTACACTTTATTCAAATTCTTCTCAGAATAGAGAATGATTTAGTTGAGAAAGGTAGCAGAATTCAACCCAATTACCTTGGAGTTTTCAGTTGGTCAGACCAGTGGTTCTCAACCTTTTTTTCAGTCACAACACATCTAACAGATGATATTCTCCTGCATGACACACTACAATCTGCTGGTGGCAGTGGTGTTTGGGCTGGAAGCGCTTGGGAGGCTGCGGAGCTCTGGACGATGCAGCACTCCAAGACCTGGGTGTTGCCTTGGCAGTCTGGCTTAATGGGGCCAGGTTTAGTTCTTTGGGGTAAGTGGTGCTGACACCCCAAGCCCAGGATCTCTGGGTTGCAGCCCCCAAGTCCCTTTACTCATCTAGCCTGGCTGCTTCCTGTGTTGTGCAGCAGGAACAGGTTGTTGAAGGAAGCGGAGAGCGGTGGGCAGCAGGAGGCCCAAGCGGGCTCCAAGCTGAGCTGCCAATTTTCTCTGACACACCTCCCGGCTCTTTGTGGCACACTTTTGTGTCCTAACACAGTGGTTGAGAACCGCTGGGTCAGACCATTAGATTGACTGGTGTGTGATAGGCCACCTTTTGTAAATACTGTGAGCTGTCAGTCACACTTACTACAGTTAAGGTTTCATCAAATCTTTCTACTATAACATGATTTTTCTGAAATTTTATGATTTGGGCATACACCTTATTTGGCTTTGCTCGAATTTTTTCCTTTTTGAAATTTTGAACTTGTATCTTCAGTCACTTTTTAAAGTTTGGCTAATGGGGGGGGGGGGGGGAAGAGACAAGAGGGACCTCTCTCTCTCTCTCTCTCTCTCTCTCTCTCTCTCTCTCTCTCTCTCTCTAAAGAAAGAAAATAGTCTGTTTAGATATGGCTACAAGGGAGGAAAATGCATTTATACAGATCTCTCCCCTCAGTTTATGTCAGGCTGCAGAAAAAATTAGTTTATACATTATAACCTAATATACACTGTGGCACAACAAAATGTATGCATTAAAGATACAGAGTGTGACACCTCATTGCCAACTGTAGTTCTGTAGAACTAAAAGCAAGGAATAGGTCCCTCATGTTTGGGATGTTTTTTGGTGATAATTCTTCAATTACTTCTAGTCCCTGAATTTGCAAAAATTTATACAAGTGCTTAATTCCGCACACTGCAAGGCAAATCTCCGAATGGTATAATCATCAGAGTTCCAATGGAAGCAGTGGATTGATGGTAAGTTATATCAGCTGAGGATCTTTCCTTTTGAGAATTCACATAGAGTTCACAATGTGTAAAGTTAAACATGTGCCTAAAGGTCCTTGAAGGAGTGGGATTTTGCAGTTTGCTGGTAAGCCAACTTTCCCTTCAAATAGATAGCCATCCAGAAGCTTAAAAGATAAATTCTCTCTCTCTTCCTCCAATCTGTATAGATAGATAGATAGATAGATAGATAGATAGATAGATACCACATTCATTTTGTCATTTATTAATTTTAAATGATGTTCATCCATTAATTAGTTCAGTTTTGTTAAGTGCTCTGAAGCGGTAACGAGCTATATAGCAGGATTGACTACCGTCACTTTAAAAGTATTCAGATCTACTAACAAGGATTACAAACTGGTGTCTGAGATTACCACCTATTTCATATTCTAAATTGAGGGGAATTCTATCATGTCTCAGATATACCATGTGCTGACTACACTAGTTCTAAAATGTTGATTTTTTTATGGGTACTGATCTAATTTTATATTTATTTATAGATTATATTGCATGGGATTTGAACACAGGGCTGTATGCAATATAAATGGGTGCAACATTCTTTTTAAATGTTTATTATTAACATATTACTGTATAAAGACTTTGGGTTATATCCTAGCCTTAGTAAAATCAATTACAAAACTCCCAAGGATTTAACTCTTTGTCTAGAGTAATAAAATAGATAAGTCTGGATGTGGAACCCACACAAGGAATATGTTGCATCTCCCAAATTCAATCAACTGATTGCACTTTTAAAACTACTTTGCAATGACTTTAATAATAAACAGTAAATCAAAGCAACAAAATAAATGATTTAGTAAAGCACTAGAGATCCTGTTTTACAAGCTACATCCTGTTCTGATGCCTATGTTCAGTCTTTTTTGAACCCGGCATCCAGAATACTGCAGGTTTTAAAGGTGAAGTCACAGTATGCAAGACCATGTGAATGTTAGCAGGCTACTATAGAAATATGGCAATAGAATTTATATGAAAGCAATTTGTGAACTTCTCAAAATGGAAAAAAAAAGAATGACAACATTTACTGCACTCAGATTTTAGCTACCCTAAAATCCTGTTGAGTAATTCATGTTCATTATTATTACATATTGAGATCCAAGTACTTAATGTTTGAAGGCAATATGGAAAATATCCAATGACTCTGTCATTGCCTATTTCTAAATTTTTTGGGAAGAGAGAATCTAACCTGAACTGCCGTTACTTTTAATTAGTAAAAACAAGAAAAACAAAACAAACTGAAAACAAAAAAAAAGAAAAATGGAGCTGAAACCATGTTTCATCCACTCTTATTTTTTATCAATAGTTTGATTACATATTGTGATCATCAGCGAAGAGATAGCACTTTCAAATATCTACAGGAGAGATTTTCAAAAAAAGTCCCCAAGTTACTTTGGCATTAAAAAAAAAAAAAAAAGAATTCATCACTCAAGCATGTGACTGGCACTCTGGAGACCTGAATTCTCACTCATGCTCTGCCACTAGCTTGTAGTGTCATCAGCAAATCAGACAGGGCCTGACAATTCTCACTGAAGTCAATTGGAGACTGTGTCACTGTAGCACTTCAGTGAAAATGCTCCCTATGAGAGGGCTTTTTCTATTGGTGTAGGTACTCCACTTCAACTCAGAAGCAGAATCTAGGTCAACAGAGGCATTATCTAAATCTGACTGTGTCACTCAGGAGTCTGGAATTTTCCTGCCCCCTAAGCAACTTAATTGTATAGGCCTAATTTCCTAGTATAGACCAGGCCTCAGAGTGTCAGGACTAAATACAAAGTGGAACAGATTGTTTAGCATAAATAATTAACAGATACTCCATGGCTTTTCCTTCCTGTGACTGAAAAGGAATGTGCCACTTCACCTTGAATTGTCATTTATAATATGTGTTAACTACTTATGCTAAATCTGTTCTGCTTTGTATTTAGCTATGACCCTTATTGTAGTATCAAACATACCCAAACACCTGTGACTGGCACACATCAGTTGTCTGGGGCTTGTGGGGCCCCAAGCTGTGAGGCTATGAAACTGTAGTATAAATATTTGGGATCAGGCTGGAGCCTGAGCTCTGGGATCCTATCCCTGAACTCCAGCTTGAGCCCAAATACTGAAATATTTTAGCCCCACAAGCCCAAATCAGCAGACATGGGCCAGCTGTGCATGTTTTATTGTAGTTTAGACATACCCTGAGGTCCAGTCTATGCTACAGAGATACACCACTCCCTGAGCAACATAGTTATATCAACTTAACCCCCTGTGCATACAGTGCTTCTCCCACCGATATAGTTACTGTCTCTTGGGGAAGTAGATTAACTACATCAATGGGAGAGTTCTCTCCTTTTGGCTTAGGACCTCTTCTTTAAAGTGTTACAGCAGTATTTTAAGTGTAGGCATGCCCTAAGATTATGTTTCCCAGACCCGAAGCTTGTAATGTGTAGCTTGAAAGCTTATGCTTCACCAACAGAAGTTGGTCTAAATAAAACGTTATTTCACTTACCTCTCTGGATTAATTTTTGTTCATTTGCAAGGTTCTTTTTACTCTGTGCCTGCTGGTAAGCTTAGACAAAACATTCTGAACACTTGCACATCTGGGGCCAGATCCTTATTTTGCCAGTTAAATTTGTTAGGGAATTAGGTGTTGGAGCCTTTTGAAAATGCCTGATTTATTTGGATCAAGTCTGAAAAACATCATGCACAGCAACACAAATATTTGAGAATAATGATATGATCATGTTTTCTTGTCTGTACTTTATAGATGCTGTCTCTTATTTCTATACAGGTTAACATCTCAGTACTAAATCTCTGTTTGGAGTATGTATCTGTCAGGGACTTTAATGTCCAGAAAATATACACAAACATGTACTGGCAAGGTTACCAAGGCATTAAAATTAGCAAGAAATACCTTGACTTTAATATATTTGACTAAGGAAACCTGGGAAATTTTCTATGATTGATAGATCATGACAATAATCATCATAAAAAAATGATGTTATCTAAATCAATGTCATGTGGAATATCATTTGCCTCAAAGTTTTTGGATAGTAAGAGCAAAATATTCAATTTTATAACTTTTCATTTTTAATTCAATTGCTTATAAAGGATAAAAACCTAAATGGATATTTGTCACACATCACTGAAGCATCTAACCAATATTTCACTAACCTTTCTGTAGTCTCTTATTCTGAACTGTCTTCCCACAGCACAGTCAAGGAAACAAATTTGCCTATTTGTAACAATTCCACTGCAAAAATAAGAACCTTTGAGTCCTAAAGAATGACAAACATGAAAGCTATTTACAAACATGAAGGATGGGTCCAAGATCTTTAAAGATTTCTATGTAAAAAGTTCACATCTTACAGTATGCCACCTGTACCAAATCTACATACTCATTTTTTTGATTTGCTGTTTCTAGCTGTTGACTCACAGGCCACAAGGAAATATGGTAGAATAATGGAGCCCCAAGAAAATGAACACATACACAATGTTTCTAATGAATTTCAACTTTTTCCTTTCTCCTTTCAAAAGAAAATCATACATTTTTTTTCCTGCACTAGTCAAGTTTGAGGATGTAAGTATGTATGGCTATGTCTACACTGGGGCATTTAGGTCGACTTTAATAAGTCGACTTTAAGGCGACCTTATTAAGTCGACTTAGAGAGTCCACACAGGACTCCTAAGTCAACTTAAAGTGGGCTTTACAAACTCGACTTAGAGAGTCTGTACTAGACTCTCTAAGTCGACTAGTTTGGTCCAGGGAGAGCCAGCCCCTCACAGGGCTGTATCTCCCCGGGGCAGCAAGCCCCTGAGTGGTCCGGTGGAGAAGGGAGTGTAGAGCTCCCTTCTGCCCCAGACTACTCGGCTCCCTTCTAGCTTGGGTCTCAGGGGGAACTTCTTCAGGACCCGAGTGGTCCTGGCCTGGAGAAAGAGCGGGAGACCCATGCTCCAGCTGCTCAATAGCTGGCAGCTGGAGCAGGGATCCTGGGGAGATGGGACCGCAGGGCTTCCTTCTCCCCGGGACCACTCAGTCCTGAGGAGTCCCGGCGAGAAGGAGAGACCACGGGGCTTCCTTCTCCCTGGGACCCGCGCTCCAGTTGCCAGCTGCTTGGCAGCTGGAGCGCGGGTCTTGGGGAGAAGGGAGCCCCACACTCCCTCTTAGCCGGGACCCTGCAGTCCCGACCAGGAGGGAGAGCAGGAGACCCATGCTCCAGCTGCCTGCTGCTCAGGTCTTCCGCGCTCTCTCCTGGCCGCCACTGCTTGGTCCGACTAGGAGGGACTGCGGGGCTCCCTCTTAGCCGGGACCAAGCTCCAGCTCCCGGGAAGCCTCCCGGGAACTGGAGTGCACTGTGCCAGAAATTGCCAGTGCTCCAGCTGTTTGGGGAGACCCGGGGGCTTCCTGGGAGCTGGAGCGCGGTCCTGGCTAGGAGGAAGCATGGGGCTCCCTCCTAGCCGGGACCGAAGCGATCCTGGCCAAAGGGAGCCCTGCGCTCCCTCCTAGCTGGACCGAGCAGTCACGGCCAGGAGGGAGTGCGGGACACCCGCGCTCCAGCTGCTGAGCTGGAGCATGGGTCTCCCGCTCTCCCTCCTGGTCGGGACCACAGGGTCCTGGTTAGGAGGGAGTGCGTGGCTTCCTTCTTGCCAGGACAACGGGGCTTCCTTCTTGCCAGGACCTGAGTGGTCCCAGCGAGAAGGAAGCTCCCTTCCCCCGTACCCTAAGTCGACTACATCGACTAAGGGAATCCGCACTGCTTAAGTTGGCTTAAGCTTCAAAGTCGACTTTATACGAGGTGTTATAAAGTCAACTTTGAATTTCCTTAAGTCAACTTAAGCAGCAGCCTAAGTCGACTTAAGGAAATGCCAGTGTGGACGCAGAGTAAATTAAGTCGATTTAAGAATGTTTAAGTCGACTTAATTTAGTAGTGTAGATGCACCCAATGTGTGTGGTTTTTTGTTTGTTTAATTTAGGAAAGAATCGGTGGACCAAAACACATTCTTACATCCTAAAATTTTACATCAATGCTATAGAATGGTTCAAAAGAAGTATACCTAGAAGGTCAATTTTTTAAAATTTACATTCCATATGTTTTTAGAATAATTTCTGTAAAATGCTATTGTTTTCATCCCTGTGGAATGCTATAGGACTTTATTCTAAAGGATTTTAGGGTGAATCAGAACCTTATAGAAGTCATCACAAAATTTCCATGGGCTTCAAAAGGAGAAATATTGGACTGAAGTAAAATGAACTAAACTGGTGAAAGAAGAAAACTGAAAGGAAATCTGAAATAAATGTAGACAAGTTCCAGAGGGGTAGCTATGTTAGTCTACTGCAGAGAAACAGAGTCCTGTGGCACTTTTAAAGACTAACAAATTTATTTATCGCATGAGCTTTCGTGGGAGAAAATCCCACTTCGTCAGACGCATCTGACAAAGTGGGATTTTCTCCCACAAAAGCTCATGCAATAAATAAATCTGTTAGTCTTTAAAAGTGCCACAGGATTCTCTTTTTCTAAAAAAAAATACTCTTTCATAACAACTGACAAAATCTTAAATGTGAAACTGTAGAAAACATGGAATTAAGATAATCTTACTATGCTTTTTATACCATGAACTCTGTAGTCAATGGGGTCATCTAATGGCTTTTCATCGTGTAGAGTGCTACAGAGGTGCACTGTTGAAGCACTTTAGTGAAGAGTTGCTCCTTTCACTGTAGTTAATCCACCGCTCTGAGAGAGAGTAGCCATGTTGATAGCTGAAGCTCTTTTGTTGACTGTCAGGAGCAGGAAATATGACCGCTTTCAGGCCAATTCCCCGCTGGGAGGCAAGACCAGGAACTCCAACCCCACCTGTCTGGAAGCAGGGGGGTAGACCAGGAAAGGAAGGTATAAAAGGGCAGCCCTTCCCCTCAGTTAGACCCTGGTGGAGGAAGGACCATTTGGCCTTGTCCCAGGGCCTCAAGCCCCACCAAATTTAAAAGAAAGTCTGACAAGAGCTCCCTTCAGCTTGGGGCCCACAGGACCACTCCAGTTGGCCGATGCCCAGCAGAGGGGACACCAGGCTATTGTGACCAGAGGGACCAGCTCTCTGCTGAGGATCCAGCAGACCAGCGCACTAACCAGGAGTCCTGGGGCCCTTGGCGTCTGATCAGCCCCTGGGACCTGGATGAACTGCTCTCCACAGAGGACCTGGGGGAATAGCAAGTAGGCCCGGAGCCTTGGGGGCCAGAGCCGCCAGCTGGGCCCTGCAACCTGGAGGAGTTGTCCTCCATAGACAACCCCGAGATGCTGCCTGATCTGCCACCACCAGACAAAGACATGGAACATCTGAGAACTGGCCAAGTACCGAGATGAACCATAGGAGCCCAGAGCCAGGTACCCCGGTGAAAAGGGGAGAGGTGAGGAGCAACCCAGCGAAAGCGGATGGTTGGCTGGCATCGGGTGGCCAGTAGCTGTGGCAGTGTGTTTCGTTAGGAGCCCCGCTGCTCCAAGTCAAGGCACCCCATCACTACCCTGAGCACCTGAACCATTCTTCCATAGCTGCTGATGTTCGTGAGTGGTGTTCCTGCCCCTGTCTGACTCAGCTACTCAACCCTGACCAAGCTATTGACTCTCTGTGCTGCCTGTCCTGTCCTGTCCTGCCTGCCAGGGCAGGCCTGTTGCTTATACAGACTTGCCCTAGCCAGGGCTAGAGCCTGCTGCCTGCCCTGCCTTTCCTGAGTGTGGGAGGCTTCCTGATTACACTGACATAGTGCTGTCTACACATGGAGTTAGATTTGTATAATTATGGTGCTAAGGGGTGTGGATTATTCACATCCCTGAGAGGGATTGTTACACATATATAGGTCTGTATCTTAAATCTGGCCTAACACTCAGTGTGTTACTTGTTCCTAATACCTCTGTATTCTAATAGGTGATAGGCTATACTGTAGCTGCTAGATATCCTGTATTTGGTGTCCAGATATTTGCATAAGTATGGGAGGGGTAGGGAGTAGTTGGTTTCGTTTACCATCTCCTACATTTCATTTTTTCTTTTAGCAAAATTCAGTTGCAATTGTCACATTCTGCTCAGTTTCTAGTAAAAATCAGAGTTGGGGTGGAGGGTATTTTGTTTTTTTCCCTAGTTTCTGCACATCTTTTGCTCCTTGAAACCATGGCTGATCCAAAGTTCACTTGAAACTCAGCCCAGATTTGTTTATTTGTTGAGTAAAAGTGTTATTGACATTTTTCAATAAGACCAAAGTTACAGAGATGAAGTTTAATGAACAAATGAAAAAATAATCAACAGGAAAAAGATTACAGGATATTTGATGTTAAACCATTAGATTAGAGACCTTGGGCAAAGTTTTCCAAGTTGCCTAATAGTACGCTTACCTTGCAGTGTAACCCTCAAGCCCAACCCCAATCCCTACTTCCATCTACACACAAATCAATCTGACTCTGGCCAATAAGCCACCTGAACCAAGGCCCTAATACCCAATATGGGGACTGGGTCCAGGAACAAATCTCACTGGCTCTGTCTACACTGGCAAATTAGTTCGAATTAAGGGCTTCCTTAATTCGAACTAAGAAATTTGAATACGGTATTCAAACTAAAGGGTTAATTTGAACTAACTAGTTTGAATTAGCCAATGTGGTCATGTTAATTCAAACTAATTTTTTAGTTTGAACTAACCGACCATTGAAATGAATGGGGATCGCTAATTTGAACTAAGCAATGCCATGAATGGCACTTGCTTAGTTCAAATTAAGCTAATTCAAACTAACTAAAATTAGTTCGAATTAATTAGTTCGAACTAACTAATTCAAACTAATTTTAGCAAGTGTAGACATAGCCACTGAGACTTATGTCTACTGTGTACCACTTTGCAGGGTGGATGCAGCTCGTGTCCTGAGAATCCACCAACACTATCTAATAATACCACAGGCCAGTGTTCCTATCCTTTCTAGACTAAGTATAGCTGTTAAGCATTTAACTCTTCCTCTTTATTCTGATTGCTGATATGCAAACCAAATGAAATGACCCCTGCAGGGCCACCATGAAGGCTTTTGCCAAGTGTGCTACCACCTGGTTATGGGACCACAGTCAAATTTGAGAAAATCTGTGGTAGAAGGCAAGCAAAACATTTGACTTCAAAAGAAGACCAGAAATAGCCATGCGTACCAAGAAACAACAAACAAGCTGACATCATTGGGGGTTCAATGGATTGGCACAAGGAGTGGATTAAATAGCTCAAGAGCGACTGCTGGAAAGTGAGGGGTGAGAACTGCATGACTAAGAGCTTTCTGTCATCCTTCCTCTTTTGTACGTGGACTTTGAGTGGGTGCTGTACTGAACACAGAAGTCCCAACAGATAATGATAGCTTGGTCAGCCAGGATGGTGACTTAATGACCCTCTAATCCAGTAGAAAGGGAGCTTGCAAGCACCACATCAGGCTAGTCAGGTAAGTCTGGTGCTCACAGCAGTCCTTGAGGAGGTTTTGCTGCTGGGATAGCTGCCTTATCTCCTGACCTTATAATTAGAGAAGTTCTTGGAGGACTCCCCATCCGTGAGAAATAGCCCATTGCAGAACTAGTGACAGGCTGCAGGACTACTTCTATCCCTTCTGTTTCTGAGAAGTATTTGGCTTCATATCTGTTATTATTAATATAGCAATGGGAGAGATTTCTGGTTTATCTATTTATTTATATGGGATTTATTTATTTACATTTAATATAATTATGTATTAATTTGTATAATTATTTACAATGTATAATTATATTTATATATAATTATATTTATTATTAATATTTAATATTTATTTAAATGGGAATGTTTATTACAAGCTGCAGGTGACAGTGTATATCAACTCATGGGGACATACACTCTTGTGCCTTGATGTCACGCCCACCACCACCACAATGTGGAATTCAAAATGGAGAGTGGGAAACATAGAAAAAAATTAAACAAGAATTTAGCCTTGACTTGTACATATTCTTACAACAATGTGCTGAAGTGTTCAGAGTAAGGCCCATATGTTGCTTTCTGTTTTATTATGCCACATTGGAGAAATCAGCAAAGCTACAGTACTATGAGCCTTCTATAAACAGTAAATTGCAAAAAGATTGTTGTTCCTGGTTGACAAAATCAGTGTTCAAAACACAGTAGTTGGGGAATGTGACCCAAAAATGTGCTTGAAGAAAAGGGCTGCTGTGCAGTTCTTTGACAGTCTGAATGATCATTTGTGTTTTCATATAGTCCATGGGTAAACATTGTCAGAGCTGGCTATATTGTATGCCATAGGAAGGCAATAATCCATGTGCACTCTAACACAGAACCACTTCTGTCATAGTAGAAACTCCAGATAAATTGTCACATTTCATGCAATGGAAAGTTTTCCAGACCCTTCTGTGACAGGCTGCTCCCCAAATCCAGTCTGGTGTGCTGCTATGACCACTTGAACCCCGCTCCTGAACCCCAATTCACCCCGCTCTGCTGGGTGACCACTCACTCCTGAGTCAGTCCACACCAGCCACCAGCGTGTAATTGGTCCCAGGCAGTGGGTGTAAATCCACTAGCCACACAGGCGTTGGTCCCCAAGCAAGCACGCCCAGCCCCAGACACTACCCTGGGAGCCACTGCCCTACAGGGATTGGGACCCACTCCCAATCACCTTAGTCTCAAATCCGTCCAATTAACAAAGAAGTGGATTGTGCCCAGCCTTCCACATCCACACACTCTAAAGACCACACAGTTTTAGGTGAAACAACTACTAGTTTATTGATCAGAGTCTGATTTCAAGTGAGAACTTGGCCAATCAAGGCAGAACCATACTATAAATGAGTCAGGAGTGACCACTATCAAATAAAAAGTATAAACCGCATGCTAATCTAACATCTCTACGTAAACTGACCTCAGACTCCAAGATTATGCACATGGTGTTCGGCTGTTTGATGTTTTACAGCCATTCTATGCCTGTTCTCAGGCAGGGCCCCGATCTTGCTTGAAGTTGGTTGCAAGATGATGTCTTCTCAGGCCGAAAGCCTGCAGCTTCTCCCGCCTCACAGTCTCTGTCTCTTTGTTTTAACAAACTGCTGACAGCCCCTCCCCTCACTGTCCTGTTGTGAGATTCTCTTCACTTCTACCTGAGCCAGGGAGGGTATTAGCATTCCCTTTGACATGTAAATCTCCAGCCACTGTGCTAGAGAGAGTCCTGAGAGTCTGAACCCTGTATCATGCTTCACATCTGTACATACATGTTGCTGTAGGAAACATGGCCCCATGGCAACCATGTGGAACCCGTTCTGAGCATTCACAACGGAACCTGGTATAGCGTAATTGGCATCAAATCCCACAATTACAGTGCAAAACTGAATAGAAAGATTATACAGGTCAGGCCCGAGGGCTGCACGGATGTGCGTCCCGTCACACCTTCTCTATACAATACCAGCCCACTTGACTCAGCAACACATCTATGAGTGATGACACTCTTGAAAACCGTTGTGGCATGCTCAGTTGGCTTGCTAATTGTAGCATGGAATAGAATGTCACTTTGCTATTCAGCAACCTCCAGGATCACAGAATCATAGAATAATAGGGATGGAAAGGACCTCACAAAGTCATCTAGTCTAACCCCCTGCTAAAAAGCAGGACCACTCCCACTAAATCACCCCAGCCAGGGTTTTGTCTAACCGGGCCTTAAAAATCTCCAAAGATGGAGATTCTACCACCTCCCTAGGTAACCCATTCCAATGCTTCACCACCCTCCTAGTGAGAAAGTTTTTCCTAATATCCAACCTTGACCTCCCCAGCTGTAATTTGAAACCATTGCTCCTTGTTCTGTCCTCTCTTACCATCGAGAACAGCCTAGCTCCCTCCTCTTGGGAGCATCCCTTCAAGTAGTTGAAGGTTGCTATCAAATCTCCCCTCAGTCTTCTCTTCTGTAGACTAAATAAGCCTAGTTCCTTCAGTCTCTCCTCATAAGTCATGTGCCCCAGCTTCCTAATCATTTTTGTTGCCCTCCGCTGGACTCTTTCTAATTTGTCCACATCCTTTCTGTAGTGGGGAGCCCAAAACCGGACACAGTATTCCAGATGCGGCCTGACCAGTGTCGAATAGAGGGGAATTATCACATCCCTTGATCTGCTGGCAATATTCCTACTGATGCAGCCTAATATGCCATTGGCCTTTTTGGCAACAAGGGCACACTGTTGGCTCATATTCATCTTCCCGTCCACCATAACCCCCAAGTCCTTTTCTACAGCACTGCTACTTAGCCTATCGGTCTCCAGCCTGTAGCAGTGCATGGGATTTTTTTGTCCTAAGTGCAGGACTTTGCACTTGTCTTTGTTGAACCTCATGAGGTTTCTTTCGGCCCAGTGTTACAATTAGTCCAAGTCTCCCTGGATCCTGTCCCTGCCCTCCAGAGTATCTACCGTTCTCCCCAACTTGGTGTCATCCGCGAACTTACTAAGCACGCAGTCTATTCCATCATCAAGATCATTAATGAAGATGCTGAATAGAACCGGCCCCAGGACCGACCCCTGAGGCACTCAACTCATTACCGGTTGCCAACCAGACATCAAGCCATTGATTCCTACCCGCTGAGCCCATTGATCTAGCCAGTTTTCAATCCACCTTACGGTCCACTCATCCAACCCATACTTCCTTAACTTGCCAACGAGAATGCTGTGGGAAACCGTATCAAAAGCCTTGCTAAAATCAAGGTATACCACAAATCCAGTCATCTCATCATAAAAGGAAATCAGGTTGGTCAGGCACGATTTGCCCTTGGTGAATCCATGTTGACTGTTCCTGATCACTCTATTTTCCTCCAATTGTTTCAGGATGAATTCTTTGAGGACCTGCTCCATGATTTTCCCAGGGATTGAGGTGAGGCTGACTGGTCTGTAGTTCCTCGGATCCCCCTTTTTTCCTTTCTTGAAGAGAGGTACTATATTTGCCTTTTTCCAGTCCTATGGGACCTTCCCCGTTCGCCACGAGTTCTCAAAGATAAGGGCCAGTGGCTCTGCAATCACTTCAGCCAACTCCCTCAGCACCCTTGGATGCAGTTCATCCGACCCCATGGTCTTGTGCACATCCAATTTCTTTAAGTGTTCCCTAATCTGACTTTCCATCACCGAGGGCTGCTCTCCTCTCCATTCCACATTACCCCATGTAGTAGCCTGGGAGCTGGCCCTCCCTGTGAAGACTGAAGTAAAAAAGGCATTGAGTACTTCAGCCTTTTCCGCATCATCCACCATGAGGATGCCTGCCCCATTCAGTAAGGGACCTACACCACCTCTGATCCTTTTCTTGTTGCTGATATACTTATAGAACCCCTTTCTGTTATCCTTCACATCTCTTGCTAGCTGCAACTCCAATTGTCCTTTGGCCTGTCTGATTTTATTCCTGCAGTCCCGAGCAATATCTTTATATGCCTCCCTTGTCATCTGTCCAAGCTTCCACTTCTTGTAAGCTTCCCTTTTATGTTTAAGCTCCCCGCAGAGTTCCCTGCTAAGCCACGCTGGTCGCCGTCTACATTTGCTGTTCTTTCTGCACATCGGAATGTTATCTTCCTGTGCCTTTAACAGGGTTTCTTTAAAATACAGCCAGCTGTCTTGGACACCTTTCCCCTTCATATCAGCCTCCCAAGGGATCCTGCCCATCAGCTCCCTAAGGGAGCCAAAATCTGCTTTTCTGAAGTCCAGGGTGTGTGTTCTGCTTCTTTCCTTCCTTCCAATGATCAGGATCCTGAACTTTACCATCTCATGGTCGCTGCTGCCCAGGTTGCCATTTACTTCTACTTCCCCGATCAATTCTTCTCTGTTTGTGAGCAATAGGTCTAGAGGTGCAAGGCCCCTAGTTGGTTCCTCCAGCATTTGTACTAGGAAGTTGTCCTCAATATTTTCCAAAAACTTCCTGGATTGCCTGTGCACTGCTGTATTATCTTCTCAGCAGACGTCAGGATAATTGAAGTCCCCCATAAGAACCAGGGCCTGCAATGATCTGGAAACTTCTGTTAGTTGTCCATAGAATGCCTCATCCACCTCCTCTTTCTGGTCTGGCGGTCTGTAGCAGACACCCACCACAACATCCCCCTTGTTGCATTCTCCCCTAAACTTAACCCATAGACTTTCAACCATCTTGTTTCCACTTGCATAGTGGATCTCCGAGCAGTCATACAGCTCTTTTACATATAACGCTACTCCTCCCCCCCTTCTTCCCTGCCTGTCCTTATGTCTTCCAGAATGAGGAACTGCTCAAAGGACTGGCAGACTTAAGTAGTAAACCAGGGTACCCTGTCCCAGGCTACAATGTTCTGCAATTTTTAAAGATATAGTATCTGTAAATTTTAATTTACTGTTGTGTATGCCTTCTTTTTATTCTGCTTTACTCAGTTTTGTCCATGGAGTCTCAGGAAGGCAAAATGTTTCTGTAAGATAAAACCAAAGTGAAGTATTATTTTCTTTGGCCTTGAGATTCCACAGGCTCTTCTCTCTGATGGTGCAATTAACCTTTTTCTAAGAACTACGGTAACTGAATAACATGTCGTTTGCTTCCACCTTGACAGGCTATACCCTAGTCACACTGCAGGCGAAGTCTGGGATTTCAAATTGTCACAGGCTGCTTAAAAAGGAAGTGTTTATTACCAGCACTGCATCACATCATAATGTATATTTTGAACAATAAAGATAAATACATTTGAAAGCACAACCAAGAAATCGGATCCAGTTTCTCAGTACATCTTTTCAGATCAATTCATAACAAAAATCTACAGTTCATGTCACAAACTCTCCATTTATACCAGCAGCCACCTCATCAACAATTAACAATGACATTAGCATCCCAATTACAGGGACAGTACTTCATTTACTGTGAAAAATGCTTTACAAATTGTGATGAACGGGGTGCATTAGGGTACAGTGGGTCTTGTGCTTCAGGGTCTGGTGGTAAGCTGAGGCATGATTCTTCTCTCTCCAGACTCCTCACTTGGCAGTACTTCTGTCCCTTCTGGCCCTAGAAGTCAAAATCTTTAGCCTGCAGGGCCCAGGGCCCTGAGGCCCATCTGGGCTGGCTTGCCCTGACTGCCTGTACCTCTCAGGTGCCAACAGCAACAACTACCAGTCAGCACAGCTCTACTTCGCTCTGTTCTGTTCTCCTCCACAAACTCCGCTTCTAGATCCACTCCAACTACCACACCCCAAATACTCTTGTAGCTGCCTCTATCAGAGACTTTTTATCTGGTTCTCTAATTGGTGTCAGGTGCTCCAACTGACTTCAGATGCTCTAGTTGACCCGGAGCAGTCCTGCCTTAGCTACCCTGGAAACAGGGATTAATTAAGTCTGGGGCTAATATATCTACCCTCCAGCACCCTTCTGTAGCCTGCTCAAGTCTACCTCGAGTGGGTCCTGTGAGAGGGTGCTCCCCACCCTCCCCTCAGCCACGCTCCTACCCCGCTCTTGGGCCAGCCTGCCGCCAAAGGCAGTGGGGGACAGTGTGGGGCCTGCTGAACTATGAGGGCCAGGGTGGTCACCCTGCTTGCCCCACTGAGGGTCGGCCCTGCAGACAGCTTCCTACCTGCCCCCCTTCAGCATGGCATCTTCACAGCACTGAGCCACTCCAGGGTGTGTCTTTACTAAATTGATTTCCAGATTGACTTCACTGTCTTAACTGACCTCTAAGTCAATCTAGAAATATCGCTTTGATGGCAGCAGCTTTGCCAGTATCAGTGTAAGCATGGCCATAGCTATCATTTAGCATTGTTTTATACAAGTTTTATACTTTGCTTTTCTTCATTAGTTTGCACCTCCAGCACCTTGATTTTCGTGTTCCTCCTCTATTACCCCTCCAATTTGCATTAATAATATTGAATACAAAATCTTTACTCCACTGTATTTGCACGTCACTCACCTTCACTCCTTTAATCTTAGAATACTGATTGAGACTGAAGGGGGCATAGGACATTGAAGAATGAAGATGCATAGGAAACTTTAGAATAAAAAGGAGGAAGTTTTCATATGCAGTGGGATTTTTCTTTACACACATCTTATCAGACTACCTGCATTGTATACCGTCCGTCCCCCACCCCCAACCACTGTCTTTCTATATGAAATCTAATAGATTTCTTAGACTTTCTGAATTCACAACTGGAGAGTTTAATTAAGATATAGCTGACAATTTTCCTTGCAATAAATGCAAAGATAGTGGGGAGTTTAAGAAAAGGGGATTGAATGCTACTCTGTACTACTGGCATAGGTGGGTGAAATATTTTTATGCTCTACTTGAACTGTATTTTGAGAGCATTTTTCTATCTACACCTCCCTAATATCTCAAAGTGAAATTGTGTTTGCCCCCCCATTTTTTTAATATCTGCTGTCAAAGATTATGTTCATAGGAAACTCAAGCAGAGCTTCTTGAATTAATTCTCCGCACAGCACAAGCATGATTACAAGAGGATACAATGCTTTTACCCTTTGCACTGACAGAAAATCTTTCTTTGCTATTTTAAAGAAATGCTATCTTATACTTATTTTAAAAAAATCTTAAATATGTTCTACTAAAATTGTCAAAATGTCAGTTGTACTTGTGAACCAAGCAGAATTTATGCACTCTTCTCTTTTAATCAATATCCTGAGGTGAAAGGTGTTTTTTAAAAAAACCTTTTAAAAAATTAACAGCAATCATAAATCCATCCTTCCTACTAAATCTTGGAACGTATAGGGGTTAATGGATTTGTTCCTTTTCTTACTAAATAAAATGCATCCTTTTGTATGGTGGTTACCATTTCTTAATTAAGAATCCACAAAAGTGCCATGCAAGTGTACATAATTTATTTCCATCATATTGTTGGACTGGGAATTTTGCCAGTGAATGAAACATCTTATTATTGAGGAAAAGGAAACTAATACTTCTATGTCTGATGAAAAAGATTCATTCCTTAAACTGGCATAGTAGTAAATCTAAATTAGAGCAAATAGCAAAGTCAGACTAATGTTTAATCAGTCTTTCGGTGTAGGACTATTCAAAAGTCTAAAATGGCGATCACTTACTAAGGTATAGCATAGCAAACCTTTGAAAGTAGATAAGAATATGCTTTGTGGTCAAGCTGCTACTTCTCCTTTGGACACAAAATACTGCTGCTGCTGTTAATCTTTGCTTTGTGTGTACACACAGACACACACACCAGAAGGTAAATGCAAGGCTTTGATGAATTAAGAGGTTTTATTTGTCAGGTTAGGAATGCCAACAGCAGCTTTGGTATACAGCTAATGAATAAGGCAGACACAGTACCAGATGGAAGCACTTTCTCAGGAGGTTTGACCTTACCAAACAAAGAAAGAATAAATATCTCTTTAGTTTCTGGCAATATAATCAGACTGTTGCATGTATGTATCCTTCTAGAAACCACCAAAGTCTTTAGATAATGTTTAATGCTATGAAATACCCACAATACTGATGATTCCAGTATCTGTCATGGACAGAGTTCACCGCTACATGGAGAATAAGAGCATTTTATGCATCTTTGTTTAAACAAGAACATGAAAGGCACAATGAACTATATATAAGGCATTTTGAATTTGGAATTTTGAATCTTTCTTAGTACTCTCATTTCTTTTTCTGTTGTTAAACTGGCTTTCTGTGCTATACCTCAGGTGTTTAAAGCAGTGCTGGAGTGAGTCAGAAGATTGACAAAAATGCCAGAATCAACGTTCATCTTTAAGCATTCTGTGCAGTTACAGGAGATCAGCAATGGGGTTCAAAGGTTATGTCTACACTTGTTAATTTAAGTCGACTTAACTAAGTCGACTTAGTGTGTCTACACTTAAAATTAAAGTTGACTTAACGGGGAACTTACAAAGTCGACCTAGAGCATCCACACTGGACCCACCCCTTGTGTGCAATGGGGCAAATGGGGACAGGGACCCTGGCAGGGCATGTGGGCAGGGTGTGACGCTGTCTGGATTTAGGGAAGCATTTATGATATTTTCTATCCATATATCCTAAATGCTATAATCCATAGGAGCTATGTCATGTTTGGTATCAATAGAAAGGTAGTAATTTGCTGGGAATGATTATATAGTTTATGTCTAGGAATTCTATTTCAATTAGAAGTTAGTTTAGTTAGGAATTTGGTGTTATATCTATACTTTAACTTGTATGAATCTGTGTAAATACCTGAGAGAGGTGGGTGTGTAAAACCATTGTGTCCTTAATGTTTAGGAATTTTCCAGGTACAATGGTCCCAGGGAGTAAACTGATGAGCCATTAAGGACGTAAGGAATTCAACCATTGTGACCTAACTGACCTCCAGGCCCCTTGCAGAGTTTCTTGCCATTCTTCTTTTGACCTACCACCTGCCAGTGTGGATGCAGAGCTGTGGACTCTCTAAGTCGACTTAATAAGGTCGACTTTAAGTCGACTTAAAGTCGACCTTGGTTAAGCCAACTTAACGAAGCCTCCTGTGTAGATGTACCCTTTAAATCTTCACTCAGAAAGGTTCTCCTCTTCTCTGATCATGCTAGTAACTCTTCTCTGCAGCTGTTCCAGTTTCAATTCTCCCTTCTTAAACATGGAAGGCAGAATTGAACACATATTCAAGACAATATCTTTCAAGTGCCTTGTATAAAGGTAATAACACTTCTCTATCTCTACTGGAAATACCTTTGTCAATTCATCCTAGGATTGGATTAGCTTTTTCTCAGGGACACATCACTTAGGCGGCTAACAGTCACTCTGTAATCAGCCAACACATTCAGGTCTCTATTGCTCTATCCCAGCTTATAGCAAAAAAGAAAAAAAAATCTTGTTATTAATTGCTAAGTGTGTGACCTTGAACTTTTCACTATTAAGTTTCATACAGTTTCTATTAGTCTAGTATTCAAATTTATCCAGAACTTCTTGTCTGATTTTCAAATCCTCCTCCATATTGCCAATACTTCCCAATTTTGCATTATTCACACATTTTATTAGTGCACTCCCACTTTTTGTATTGGAGTCATTAATGAAAATGTTAAATAAGTTAGTCAACAAAATGATCCTTGAGGAATTTCACTAGTAACCTCTCTCCAAGCCCTGACACTTCACCTTTCAGCATGGTCCATTGAAATCTCCCTCTTAATCAGTTCCATACCCACCTTGTGATTGTTTTATTAATTCCCATCTTCTTTCATTCAAGTAATAATTTCCATGTGGAACTGTATTAAGCCCTTTACTGAAATCAAGATAGATTAGAATTATTGGATTTCCTTTATCTAAAAAACTGATTTCTCAAAGAAAGAGGTTATGTTGGTCTGATACAAGTTCTACTTTTTTGTAAAACTGTTGTATGTTATTCCAATTAATATTTATACCTCTCTGTCCTGAACAACTATCTCTCTTGCAAAATTCTTGTAAGATCTTGTATACAACTCAGATCAATCTAACAGGCCTGTAGTTTCTCAAATTACTTTTTTCCTTTTCTGAAATATAGATATTATATTTGCAATTCTCTAGTCATTGGTACAACCCCAGATTCATTAAAAAATCTTGCTATTGGGCTTGCAATTTCATGTTTCAGTTTCTTTAATATTCTTATATAGAGATTATCTGCACCCCCAATTTGGTCTCATTAAGCTATTTGAGTTTTGCTTCCACCCAAGATGTGGTCATTTCTACTTCCATATCTTTGTTCCATTAACCATCCTGCTACTGCCCCAAAGCTCCTCACTACTCTGAATAAAAACTGAGGCAAAAGTACCCATTGAGATGTTAGGCCAGAGATGGATTATCTTTAATGTTCACCATCACTAGTACTCAGCAGTCCTATTTCTTTCCTTGTTTTCTTTTTTATTTATATGGCTAAAGAACCTTTTACTATTGGTTTTAATTTCCTTTCTGACCTACAGGAGGAAGCTTTCCTTGTCAATCCATTTCTTTTTCTATTCCTTGTAGCGTTCTGCTTTCTCTTTATATCCAGTCTGAGATGCTCATTCACCCAGTTTGGTCTGCAGCCATACTCTACAAGTGCTTCTCCTTGCTAGGATGCAGGCTTCAGATAGTTTGTTCAACTTTAACATACAGTAATTTCTAGCTTCCTTTACTTTTATTTCTGTCTTTCCTTAACATACTCTTCTTCACCTGCATTCCATTCAGTACTACTATTCCACCATATTTATGTTATCCTTTCTGTAGGTTTCACTTTTGAATCAATAATTCTAGTCCATCCAGTTTGTTACCCAGGCTTCTTGCATTGGTGCTTACTTAGACATCTTAGTTGTTTCTGCTTGGCTTTGCCCTGATTACTTGTTGGATAAGTGCAGTTATTTTACTGCCTCTATTGTTTACATGACTGTCACTATCAGTGGTACTGGAACTACCTTGCCTCAAGTTGTCTGTTTTCCTATCCTCTGTTGTTCCTTTCTCCATTGTTGTATCCCCTTTTACTTGATTTTTCCTTTCACTCAATCATGGAGAATACATGAGTATGTCCCAGTCACATACCCTCTGCACAAATTCCCATATTAGAACTCTTTTCATTAGCTCACCTCCATCTTTTTTATTCAGGTGTAGTGCATCCTACAAGAAAAATCTTCCATCCATGCTAGTTTCAATCCACTTCCTAGTGGACAGGTGGCCATATCACAGAAATCAGTATCTAAACTGAAATTCTGGCTTGCAGTCTTCTCAGACAGAGCAATGACTGAAGGTGCATGGAGCTTCAATTACCCCTTTTTCCAGGAGGTGGTTGATGCAGATCTAAATTTTATTAATTAGGGTTTTTTGTTTTTTTAAACATTTATAAAAAATGCCATTCCAGAACTCTGGGTCCTATTCAAACATTATAAAATCACATAACATTAATTCAATCAGACCCTAAAAATCTCCCCCAAACCTTCTAAGCCACTCTGCCAAAAATATGATTTACATTGAGGTAGCACCTAAAGGCCACAACCAGACTGGTCCCCATTGTGCTAGGTGCTATACAAATACATAATAAAGAACAGCCACTGTCATGAGAATGGAACATTCTAAAGAAAATGGCACAATAGGTGGATAAGACAAATAAGCAGGAAGAGGGTGGGATTGAGAAGGAAGTTGAAACAACAAATATATAGGGTGTGAAGGACTAGTTGGGGAGTAGTAGTGATCATAGCTTTCTGCTTGCCCATCCATTATCAGGTTGTTTCCCTTTCCTTAAACCTACTTCAAACATCTCATGATCCTTGAAAATAAATCTGAGAAAGCAGCTGGGCTTTGCAGAAAGTCCTGAAGGTCCATAAATTCAAGTGATGGTGGATCAAGGAAGAGGACCCATAATGTTATGTGCCTTCTTACCAGCCCCTCTCATTAAGCCAAGGGCTCCCAGTTAAGTCACCTCAGCAAACTTCCAACTCTTACTTGAAGAGTGAGGTGGTCTTTAAAGTAGCCTGGATCCAGTACAGATTTATAGATTAAAGTCAATGTCTTCAAATTCACTCAGAACTCTACTAATAGCCAGTGAAGGTTACAGGTGCAGTAGACTCACTCCAGGAAATTCCCCTTCATAACCAGGTAGATCTAATTTGCATTTGTTTTCAAATGGTAAATGTAGAGTGCTATTGTAGTAGCTTAGTTTGAGGTGATAAAGACATAGATAAGTGTGATGAGGTCGGTCTCTAAAAGGTCACAAATTTCCCGCCAACTGCAAATGATAAAACTACCTTGGCAACTGCGATGTTACCTACATATCCATAACTAGATGAAGATCCAATAAGATTCCAGAGTTTAAAAATAAGGATAGTGGCTTTGAACACAAAACCAAACCAAACCAAACCTTTCCATCCATCCTAAGCATCTGAAGGGATGAGTGTACTTGACGTCAATGAGACTTCTCCTAACAAACACACTCAGTATTCATTAAGGCCAAGATTTGCATCAGTGAATGGTGCTTTGGTGTACTTAAATTTTTGTGTGTAAAACTTGAGACACTTTAAAATGACCTGATTGCCAGGAAATGCTAATCTCTTAACTTCTAATAATCAGGTCTATTTGGGGTATCCCGAACATGAGGCCCTCTAAGTTACCAGTCACTTTTGATAACCTTGGCCCAAATTTACTCTTTATAAAAATAAAGTTGCAAAAAAATGTACAATAAAAGATTGCATTTCTTCAAATGTAGAGAGTTGAGACAACAGAACCCCACTCAAGAGCTTAACGAAATAAGCTACTTACATTAATAAATAAATGTTATTATTTATACTCTTCATCATTAGATCAGTAGAGGACTTGTAGTCAATGTAATTAAAAACATGAGATGACCTGAGGTGTTGTATAAATGAGAAATTCCAGAGGTTTAGAGGTGCTGCAGTATAGATACTTCCCTTCTGTTCCTGAAGATTCTATTGAAGTATTATGTTTCTCAAAGAAAAAATATCATCCAAATATGTTCTGTCTAGTGAAAAGCCAGTAAAAAGGTTGTTTATTTCTTTTAATTTAATTGCTTGTAAAACTGAATCAATATTAATCATACTAGCTGGCAAACAGGTAAGTGGCATCAAGGAAATCTACTGTAGAAATAGCAATACAGCATTAAATTCATACAGCTGCACGCTTGACAGCAGTCATTGCATATCTGAAAATCCATTTTACTTCCTCTCATATGCATATGGTTATGGCTTGCTTTTCAAATAAATCTGATCAACATTTCGTGGTATGTGAACATTTTCCCATCTGGCGGGTTGTTCATAAAACTCATTTTCTCTGATTTAGTGAGGCTAGGAACACAGCAGCATGAATGGTTTTAAATTCATATTAGGAACTTGTGTGGATTTTTGCAATCCCTCATATGTCCCATAATATGTTCCTAATTTTACAATTGATTAATTTATGTTTTAAAACTAATAAAGCAGGTGTCATGGTATTTGATTATTCTTTGCTGCATTGAACTATTTATTTTGAAAGTATTGTGCTCACCAAATTTCTCCATGTTCCAAATCAAAAGATGAAATCATTTGAATCTTTAAATCATTTTAGGTCTCTACCATTAAGTTCACCTCTGCAGAACAAGTCTAGATATCCTCTTATAAAGTCCTCTAGCAGCTCTTACTGCTATATCATAAAATATTGCAGACAGCCAATGACTCAAATGGACCAAAACAAATATTTTAAAAATCAAATTAAGACTCTTGCTTTCTGTTTTAATTTCATAATCTGCTCCAACACATGTGCTGTCACATTTCACCCACCTTATGTCTCAGCTCTGAAAATAACACACTGTGAAGATGGAGGGGTCGTAGAAGAAGTCTCAAATCAACACTGCAAAAGCCCATGTAAGGATGTCCACTTCCTAGCCCCAGGGAAACTGCCTTCGGTGGAGTTACCTAGAAGACAAGCCAAACACATTTAATACTAAATTCAAGCCTTGAAATGAAATGCTTTTTTTGTCTGCCAATGGGTGGCAAGACAATAGAACAGACTTTACTAATAAGTGAAGCCTCCCATCTGGTGAATAAAATCTTGTTAGCAGCTGACATCTCTTCATCTGATCCTTGAACTCAGACTGTCAAGGTCATCCTGCAGTAGTTCTACAAGGGTAGTTAAAAATGGATCTTGTCCTACCTGAGTCAGCATGTGTTACACCCCACACATCTCAGCTTCAAAGTATTCTGCAGAGCTGATATTTCTCCTACTTTGACATTGCTCATGAGACTAACCATACCATCCTCATAGGCAACTGGTGTCTCTACCAAGTGACAGGCAGACATTAGAGCAGATTTAACCAGATGCTAACATCCCCTATGCAACAGCCTGTTCTATGTGCCTCCTTCACATTATTAAAAACGCAAATCTAGGTAAGGCTCTTGTGATCCATAGGCAGTAGGTGAAACTAAAACAAACCTCTTAGTATCCAATCCAATCCACTGTGTTTTTCTCATTTAGAAGTGTCCTTTTGCCTCTCATACATTAATCAATACCTTAGGGTGCGTCTACACTTGCAAATTAAGTTGATTTAAGCTTGCTTAAGTCGAGTTAATTTAATCTGCGTACACACTACATTTTCCTTAAATCGACTTAAGCAGCTGCTTAAGTCGACTTAAGGAAAATTAAAGTTGACTTTACTAAACCTAGTTTTAAGTCGACTTTTCTGGCTTCCTCACTGGCTGGCACAGCCACAGCCTGGCATGCCCTCCACAAGGCAGGACAGAGCCCTGCCCACCCTGTTCCTATGCCCTGCCAAGGTCCCTGTCCCGCTCAGCCCCCATTGTACCAAGGTACAATGAGGCAAACTCTGAGCCCCCTGACACTTGGTAAGCAGTGCCCCCCATGCAACCGTGGACCTGTCCCAGGTCCACCTAGCCCTTACAAGTTGACCTAGGTGTCCAATGTGGACACTCTAGGTCGATTTGGCAGGGTCCCCTCTAAGTCGACTTAATTTTTGAGTGGGGACATGTTAAGTAGACTTAACAAAGTTGACAAAGTCAACTTTAAGTCAATTTAGCTAAGCCGACTTAAATTAACAAGTGTAGACATAGCCCTAGAGTTTTTTTAAAGTCAGTTATACTTTGAAATGTGCTGCTTAACTTTTAGAAGGCTGAGTGAAAGCCTTCAATCAAATGAGTTAGCTCCCAGCTAATTAAGACACCAATTGTAAAAGAAGGTTGTTACAGATTCAAAGTCAAGTACTGCAAAGTTATGTAAGCAGGGTCTGAATGAACTCTCCCCTGACATCTAGTAAAGAAAGGTGGGGGGAGGGGATCACTTCAAAAGCATTCTGTATTTGTACAGGCACACCTACTCTGTCTAGGTGCACAGCATGATGGAGCTGCTTTGCCAAAATGATCTCTTTTGGTAGATATTGGGTTAGAAAACACTTTATTCGAGTGATGGGGTAATGAATGTTGCTATCTTTATTATACGAATAAAGGGCAGCACAACTGAACTTAGGCTGCCCTGACTGAAGTGGGGGGTCACCCTATTGAACCTTACTCTCTAAGCAGTGTAAGAGAGAAGAGGTGGTAGCGGGCTCTGTCTAAGGAATCCTAGACATCCTCTGGTGTTTGAAGACAGAACTGATTAGATCCAGCTTAGAGTCCTTGTTTTGTTGAGTTCCAAAGAGGTAACCATGTTAGTCTAGGTTAGTCAAACAAACAAGGAGTCCTGTGGTACTTTAAAGACTAATAAATAAATAAAGAAATAAATAAAGGACTCCTTGTTTGCTTGTTTTGTTCAGTGACCATTAGAGCTGAAATCTCTGATACCCAGATGCTGAGCCTTAGATCTGGTATAGGATAGTGTTGCAGTGGTAGAGATTGCATTAGCAGTGAGGTTCCCCATTACCTGCTGAAATTACAGACAGCTAGGTTGAGCAGTGGAACCTCAAAACATGATTCACTGCAAGGAACAGCAGGAGTGGGCAGAGTAAACACGACTGTGAACCAGTTCAGTGCACAGCTAAGGTGTGGCTTGATGCCCTTCACCACAGACATGAACCCACATGAACTGACCTCTGGGCCCTCACTGACCAAGGAGAGCAACTGTGAGTGTGGCATGGTGAAAAGAGGGGAATGCTAAAAGAATATTTGTTTGTTGGACTTTCACACCACAAGGTCAGAAACTGAGTCAAAGAGCGCTGTTGAATGTACACTGGGAAGGGGACCTCTAGACCGGAAACCGACCTGTCAAAAAATGAATGGTGATTTATGCTATGTACCTTATACTACTAGGGTGTTTTCTGAGAAGCACACACGGGGAGGAGGGTTTTCAATTTCCCCAGATAAATGGGAGGAGGAATGAGCCAGTTCTGTTTTGTACTCTTAAGAGGACCCTTTAGCTACAGAAATCGACACTTGCTGCTGGCAACACCACCTTGCAGAAGACTTACAGTAAGAAATCATAGAACTAAGGTCAATGCATGACAATTAATTCCATGATTCCACACTCTTTTTGTCAGTACTTGCTTTAAATAAAATATCTTCTGACTTCTTCAGATACTTTCAGCTAAGTTATCTATTATATTAAAACTTGTATTTAATTATGAATTTTACTCACATCCAAAGACCTAAATATACTTAATTTGAGACAAAATTTAGACATTTCACTGAAGTTGTTTAGATTTGATTCTGTTTAAAGTCCACAGGTTGTGGAATGTAAGTATGTTTACAGTAACTTTCGTTTATTTGTCTATGGCAAGAACACAGATTAGCATAGTATTAAATCCAAAGTCTCTTGATAATAACACTCCACATTATTATAATGCTTTTCATCTGAATATTCAAAGTGCTTTACAAACACCATTTCAAGCCTCAGGTTATCCCTGTGAAGCAGACAAACATTAGCATCCCTATTTTACACTTTAGGTAAACCATACTGGAGCTAGAGGTGTAATTTCCAGCTCAGGCAGATATAACCACAATAGATCTGATCAAACTAGTGGACTAGGAATAGCAGTGTAGAGAAGGCAGCATGAGTGACTCGTTACCCAAGTACATACTTAAGGCAGCTAACTCTCCAGGAACTCACACTGCTGAAGCTACACTGCTATTTTTAGCCCAATAGCTCAATCAGCGTTAGCACAAGTCACGTTGTTCAAGCTAGAAATTACACCTTCAGCTCCAGTGTAGACATGCACTGAAGAGGCACAGAGATTCAAATTATTTGCCCAACATCCTTTAGCCATAAATCCTCCTTAATTCTACATAGCACTTTTCTTCAGTAGATTTCAAAACCCTTTACAAAGGAGGTCAATATCAGTCTCCCATTTGACAGATAGGGAAACTAAGGCATAGAGAAGGAACCAGTGTTCACAATGGAGCAGTAGAGAAACTGGGAATACAACACAGGTCTCTGCTGAGCCCCAGTTCATCAGCAACAGTGAAGTACATAAGAACTTTGTGCTCTTTATCCAATGGGGTCAGGATCAAGCACCTAACACTGTGAGCCAGATTCACAAAAATACTTATGGACCTACTCCCACATTCAGGCCCCCCTGTGATTAAAAAAAAAACGCGTACTAACCTTGTAGGTCCCTAAAAGCACTTAGCCTCTAATTCCCCCCACATTTTACAGGGGAAACTGAAACACAAAGAGAGGGAACAATTTGCTCAAGTCACCCAGAGAGCCAGATCTCTGGAGTCCCAAATAAGTATGTTAACCATTAGGCCACATTGCCACCCCCACCCTTTAAGAGTAAAATTTTCCTAGGTACCCAAGTTTCATCCTCTGAGCATATGTTCTTTAGACTCACTGTACAAATCCAGTTACCTATCTTCCTCCTCAGCCCCAGAGTGCTTCAGAAACCAGGGAAAAGATAGGCATGCATCCACCTAATTTGCATTGTGTGGGAGCCTTTGAGTACACCCACTGGGTTCAGAAGAGGAGGAGAGACAGTGGTGGTAGTGTTCACTTTATTACTCTTAGCTCAGGCATTAGATCACTCATCTAGAATGTAGGACAGTCAAATTAAATTCCCTCCTCTGCCTAAGATACTATATGGGATAGTTTGAGGTAGGGTCCCGTCAGTTTCTCCTGTTGAAGCTGTTCCACTCTGGATTAAACAATTAGAGTCATTGAGCTAGAGGCATAGGGAGAGTGAGAATGACTATTTAGCCTAGTGGTTAGGATACCCACCTGACTGACAGGAGACCCAGAGTGAACACCCTTTTATTTATCCATAACGGAACAATTTCAACAGGAGAGGCTGAGGGATCCCTCACCCCCTTCCATCAGAATATTCTATTGCCCACTGGTAAAAACACATTCCTTAAAGCTAGGAGATGCCATTTCAAATCCTTTCTCCCCATAAGATAGAGAGGGGGAATTGAACCTGAGTCTCCCACGTCCCAGATGGCCTGGCTAAAAATTTTAAGCTGGGCACCTCTCTTCTGGACTTTATGTGTGAAGTTAGATACCTGCTTAGCTCATTCTCGCGCCAAAAAAACCCCTAAACAAACAAACAAAAAAACAGGTACATGAGCTGCTGACTCCAGGAGACCATAAATCCTTAGCAGAAACCCATTCTTCTTTGCAGCCTGGATTTAGGCTCCTAGTTTTGCAACAGAGCCAGGACCTAGGATATACTTCTCTCAAAAGCATCTCTTATCAGATAGCTTAAGCATGGAGCCACTTAACGTGCTGGCTTCTGTAGATCCCAGTCCAATGCACTTCTCTTTCCAGATTCATAACATTTGAGCCTAGGCACTTAACATAGCTATTAATGAATCACAATGTTGTTCCTGTGATTTTCCAGACACCCAAAAGTTAGACATTGCCATGCTGAGTGTCATAGCATCTAAGTTTCATTGTGAATTAAAACTTATATAATTTGGGAGCCTGAACCTTACTGATTTACAGCTGAGTGCTTTTGAAAATATCTTCTATCATTAACACGGATGCCACTTAAAGATGGATTTATGGTATTTCAATATAACCTTCTATTTTTTTCCAAATTCAGAAAAAAACACAGTGCAAGGGGTGTTAATTGGAGAAAAACTGATGGACAGCTAACATTTGGATCTTTGTTTAAATCCTTATAAGCAAAACTTATACGTAAAGAAAAGCAAAGCAAGCAAAAACGTTAAAGAAGAGAAATAAATTTAAAGAAAAAGAAATAAGGAATAATTTAATTAGCACTGTGGCACCGGAGTAATGTTTTCTTTAACATCATGCTTTGCTGAAAATTTCTCTGCATTGGAGGGTGCCAGTTTTACAGCCAAGAATTTCTTGGCATCACTGTGCACAGACGTCACACATTTAGTGCACATCAAGGCCAAATGAAGTTTAGCAAGATTAAGTATCAGAACACTTCTGGGCTACCATTCTAAGTACACTTCTTTCTTTTCTGTAGCAGACTAGAGGAAGCAGTTATTAGAGAAACATGTATTAAGGTCATACATCAAATATGGGATCTTATTAGAAATCTTGGGAAACCTGCTTTTAAAATAAGATATGGCATGACCAACTTGTCATATTTCAGAAAAAAGTTTCTATCTGAACATTTATGCTGAATTAGCAAATTACACAACAGAATTTGTGCCAACTGGAGTGACCCAAATCATTAGGACACACATGTGGACATGTTCCAAGTAGCAGATTTATGCCCTTTATCAGTAGCCCTTTATAGTTACAAGGCACTTTACATTTTCAAAATGAGCACATTTCCACCTATTTGAGAAGGTGCTACCTGGGCATGGCATGTGCCTGCTTTCCTGTCTTGTCATGTGAGGACAGCCAGGCCTGCAATCCCCAGGGTAATGACCTTATCCTACCGTCCCAAGAGGGCATCAGGACTAAACCTGATGAAGATGGAAATATGAGACAGACACATTGAAAGTCTTTGGGTAAAAATAAAAGAAGTAAAAAACAAGGGTGATGTTATGGTAGTGTCTACTACAGGACACCTAACCAAGAAGAAGACGTGGATGAGGCTTTTTTCAACAATTAACAAAATCATCCAGAGCACAAGACTTGGTGGTGAAGGGGGAGTTCAACTACCCAGACATCTGATGGGACAATAACATTGCAAGGCACAGATTATTCAACAAGTTCTTGGAATGTACTGGGGACAATTTTTTTTTTTAATTTCAAAATGTGGAGAAATCTACTAGGGGAGAGGTCATTCTTTACTTGATTTTGACAAACAGAGAGGAACTGGTTGAGAATTTGAAAGTGGAAGGTAACTTAGGAGAAAGTGATCATTAAATGGTATAATTCCTGATTCTAAGGAATGGTAAGATTTAAAAAAGGCAGACTTTAGCACACTCTGGGAGTTGGTGGGAAGGATCCTATGGGAAGCATGTCTAAGAGGAAAAACAGCTGAAGACAGTTGGCAGTTTTTCCAAGAGACATTAAGGGCACCAGAACAAACTATTCCAATGCGTAGGAAGGATAGGAAGTATGGCAAGAGATCACCCTGGCTTAACCAGGAGATTTTCAATAAAAAATTTAATTAATAAATAAATTCAATAAATTTAAATAATAAATAATTTTTATTCTAAAAATAAAGAAAGAGTTCTACAAAAAGTGGAAACTAGGTCAAATCACAAAGGATGACTATAAAAAAATAACAGTTGTGTAGGAGAAAAATCAGAAAGGCCAAGGCACACACTGAAATCAAACTAGCTGAAGGAATAAAAGGTAACAAAAACACATTTAAAAAAAATATACATTAGAAACAAGAGACCAAGGACAGCGCAGGACTGTTTTACTCAACAAAGAGGGAAAAACAATAACAGAAAATGTGGAAATGGCAGAGAAACTAAATGATTTCTTTGTTTGTCTTCACTGGGAAAGTTGGTGGTGATGGGATGCTGGATGCCGGGGAAGGGTCTGTGTGGTAAAAATGGGATAGGATCAGAAGCTACAATAGGGAAAGACCAAGTTTAAAATTACTTAGACAAGTTAGATGTCTTAAAGACACCAGGGTCTGATGATATACACCCTAGAATATTCAAGGAGCTGACTCAGGAGATATTGGAGCCATTGGCTATTATCTGTGGAAAATCATTAAAAACAGGAGAGGTCCCAGAGGACTGGAAAAGAGAAAATATAGTTCCCATCTATAAAAAGGAAAATAAGGACAACTCATGGAATTATAGACCAGTCATTTTAACCTCTGTACCAGGAAAAATAATGAAACAAATAATTAAGGAATCAATAAGCAAACATCTACAAGACAATAAGTTGTTAAGTGACAGTCAGCATGGATTTGCCAAGGACAAACCATGTCAAACCAACCTGATAGCTTTCTATGATGGAGTAACAAGCCTTGTGGATAGAGGGGAAGCACTAGATGTGGCATATCTTCACTTTCGTAAGGCTTTTGATATTTTCTCGCATCACCTTCTCATTAACAAATTGGGGAACTACAACCTGGAGGGAGCTACTATAAGACGGGTATAAAACTGGATAACTCCCTGGGAGTAGTTATCAATGGTTCACAGTCATGCTGGAAGGGCATAACGGGCAGAGTACCACAGGGATTGCTTCTGGATCTGGTTCTGTTGAATATTTTCATCAGTGATTTAGATCATGACCTAGAGAGTACACATATAAAGTTTGCCGATTATACCAAACTGGGAGGGGTTGCAAATTCTTTAGAGGACAGGATCACAATTCAGAATGATTTGGACAACCTAGTGAAATAGTCTGAAGGTAATAGGATGAAATTCAATAAAGACAAGCGCATAGTACTCCACTTAGGAAATAACAATCCATTGCACACATACAAAATGGGCAATGACTGTCTAGGAAGGAGAACTGTGGAAAGGGATCTGGGTGTCATACTGAACCACAAGCTAAATATGAGTCAACAGTGTAACACTATTGCAAAAGAAGCAAACACCATTGTGGGATGTATTAACAGGAGTATTGTAAGTAAGATACAAGAAATAATTCTTCCACTCTACTCTGCACTGGTTAGGCCTCAGCTGGACTATTGTGTACAGTTCTAAGTGCCTCATTTCAGGGAAGATGTGGACAAATTGGAGAAAGTCCAGAGAAAAACAATAAAAATGATTAAAGGTCTGGAACATTTGACTGACGAGGTAAGATTTGAAAGAACTGGGTTTGTTTAATCTGTAAAAGAGGAGACAGAGGGAACATAACAGTTTTCAAGTACCTAAAAGGTTGTCATGAGAAGGGAGAAAAATTGTTCTCCTTAACGGCCGATGATAGGACAAGCAGCAATGGGTTTAAATTACAACAAGGGAGGTTTACATTGGACAGTAGGAAAAAAATTCCTAACTGTCAATGTGATTAACCACAGGAATAAGTTGCCTAGGCAGGTTGTGGAATTTCCATCATTGGAAGTTTTTAAGAGTAGGTTAGAAAAGCACCTGTCAGGGATGATTTAAGAGGGTACTTGGTCCTGCCATGAGTGAAGGGCAGTGGACTCCATGACCTCTCATGGTCCCTACCAGTTTCTACAATTCTATGATTCTTGATTTTAAAAACATGTAAACTCCTGTTTAAGTCAATGGAATTTGGCACGCTCTCAGTTAAATAACATAGGGACAGGAATGTACAGTTCCTTGTATCAAGCCTTGAGTGAAGAACTGAGCTAGGTTTACTTCTCCTGCTGCCTTATAGGGAAATCACAGAGACCCTGCCTTCAGCTTCCCACCTAAAGTCTGTTGTATTATTGAGGAAACGGTTATGCCTGGTAGACTTCTTAAGATTCAGAATGGGGGTACAATCATCTAGTAACATTTTTCAAGACTCCTTCAAAGACAACCATCACTAAGCTAAACCAGAAGATGGCACTGCAATCGTTCCCTTTCTTGATGTCAGGTGTGTGAGTAGGGAGTCCCAGGTCTTACTGGCAACAGGGAAAAGCAGTTAAAATAACACATGGAAGGACTGTTATAGGAATAGAATGAGCCAGCTGGGTGAAGGAGAACAAACCCAATGGTTCACAAATCTCCACACAATGTAAACTGTGCTCCCATGCCAACTTCAGAAAATATGTCAAACCTTAGATCTAAATTCAGTTTATGAGGATTCAGGGCTTAATACATACATTTCACACTTCTCTGATAATACCCTTTGAAGTTAAACTAATTTGCCTGGAAGATAAACAAAACAAGAGGCCAAATATTCCACTTCCACGTATGTGAATCTATAGCATCTTTCCTCCTTCTCTGTACATGATTTAGATATTCAAGAGTAACTACTTGGCTTCCTCTGAAAAATTATATTTTAGCCTTAGAGCTTTTTATATAGGCCATTTAGCATGTCCTCATATTGTTTCCTAAAGTATTCATAAACTTGTCTACTACTTGAATCATACTGGTGTTGCATACTTTGTTCTGTAAATTTGACTATTTGAATTCCTTTCAAGGGATTGATGCATTGTCTGCTTTTGAATTAATTTTCTGAAATGACACAAACATATTTTTGTATCTTGGGAACAAATTGTCTCTCAAAATTTATTATTGTTGTCATCCATTTAGCATAGGATAAAAGGTCTATCTTATTACCAAACAGTAGCCTAATGTTGTTCCACAGTCATTAAATTACAAAGCTTTGAAAGCAAAAGAGAGCAAGAGACACTAATAAAATGCATAACAGAATCCCAAAGAACCAGAAGACTGATCATTCCAAAATGTGGAGACATTACAAATACTGATTATTATAGTATGTCAGCAAAGTAATTAAAGAAATCATGAGAAGCCAAGTGAATCTCAAACTGAAAGAGATGGCTTGAGATCAAGTTAAATGCTGTTCCTAGTGAATCTTTCTCAAATAGATTTCCCTGATATGGTTAAAGACACAAATATTTCAATACCTACAACAAAAGTACTGCTCTCTTTATTTGATGAAGGCTTTAGTTTTGATCAATAAGGACTATAAAGTTTAGAGAAATACTTGTACATGAAAACATCTAACTGAAAGGTTATCTCTTTAATACCAGAGCTACATTTCTCTATATTACAAGAGATGAAATGTGAATCTGTGTCAAGTGCAGGGTGAGAAATAGACAGCATTAATTTCTTCTGAAGAGCAGTGGAAGTGCTTCAAGGTTGTCTATTGCCTGAAGACTTGTTAGTTCCTTCATGGGATATGTCACAAGGGAAAGATTTTTGAAGCAACACTAGCACACACACTATATATATGATGCATGACTGTAATCTCTGCTTTGCAGATGTTAATGCTGTGTTTGCTGCAGTAAGAATAGAAAAAGATGCCAAAATGTCTGGAAAACCCAATGCTGGTCAGTTCACAATACTAATGTGGGGATATCAGTATTAAAGAAAAAATATACCATTGAAGGGGACAGGACATTGCTCTAAAATATTCAAAGCTAAAATTTTCCACACATCATCAAATCTTTTGAGATTTGTTCATGGTCTTAAACAGGTTACAGTGTCAGAAAGGCACTTAATATTCCCTAGGAATGTGGAGGGAGGGATACATGCAGAAGACTTAATGCTGGGAAAACAGCTTTCATTGATTTCTAGAAGCAGTGTAATACATTAGATTATGATCATCCGGTGAGAGTTTGTACTGATCTTGTAATGGTTTGAAACTGTGTTCATTGCTTGAGTCTATTTTCACGTGCTAAAGAAGATTCCAATTAAGCCTTAGAAAAAGTAGATCATACACATTTATCTTTGGCACCTCTCCTTGTTTCTTAATGATTTTTTGTTTTATTAAATTAAAGTAAAGCAGTGTGGTTCAGGGACCAAGCATTGGCTAGAAGTCAAGAGCTCCAGAATTCTCATCTCAGCTCTGGAATGAACTCAATGTGTGCCCCCGGGCAAGTCACTTTGCCTCACTCTCTCTGTGTGCAATTAGTGGATAATTATACTGTCAATTAAATTCAGTAAGATTTAGCTATGTAAGTGCAGTGACACCTATATATAAAGGAGGTTTTAGTATAAAGAAAAAAAATAAAAATTGCCTTTTGCTGCTGCTGAAATTCATGGGGGTCATTCAATGTAATTTTACAGTCAAGCTTTAGCACATTTGCTCTTCTAAGAGAATTCAAACTCCTCCCCTCCCCATTTTGGCAGAGCTCTATTGTGAAAGGTGAACCAATATATAGTAATTTACAAAGGTTATACTACACATTGAAGAGGTCCCTCAGTTCATAATTTAAAAAAATGCTGCGGAACGTCATGTCAAAGATTTATCTCTGTGTTAAACTGGGTCAAGGACTTTACTGTTAACAAAGAAAACAAAATGTGCAGGTTATAATAAAGACATAAAGAATGATGAATTACTCTGATACTTACCTGAAATGGAAAATGACAAACAACTAACATTCTCATTGAAAGAAAAGTTTAAAGGGGAAATATACAGCAGGCATCCTGCAAGAAGACAGCATGATGGAAAGCCTCTGTCCCTCATTAGATGGATGTAGAATTAGGGAAGTGTGAAATACAAAGCAAAATAAAAAGCTAACTTCAGGGACTAGCTCCAGGATTTTTTTTTTTTCCTCCAGTTGTGGTGAACAAGTTGGATGGGAACTAAAATGTCATTTATGGGCAACTAACTTCTGGAAAATGTTCAACTTCTTTTCACACTTCATCTGAATCTTCATTATGTGACAATATTTTCAGTTATTTAGCACAAAGTGAGAAGACAAGACAAATGCTCCTTGGAAGACCATGACTTGAAGTCAATGCACTGCTTCTAGCAGTTTATCCATTTTCTATGTTGTCTATTGCAAATATCATATATAAGACATTCTTGAAACTCAGTGCAGTTCAGAAGATGAATTGGAAAACAGACTACTTTACTGCTGGAACTATGGATAAAAGCTCCATACCCACTGAAAAATATTTACCAATACAAACAATGAAGACAAAGAAGATTTTGTTCTGAGGCTGTAGGTCAGATCCCTTAATCTGTAATGGCAAGAACCTACCAGTGCAAAAGATCTGTAGGATCAAATTTTATGGCCTTGAGTTACCTGGCTGGCTACTAGAGTTCCATGGAAATTCATATCTACCAAAGACAAGCAGAAAGAGCTTCATAAGAATTGGACCAGAGATGTCCCCAGGGGATGAATCAGATTATCTTCCATCCATTCAGGCTATGCTTTCTAATTTTTTTTGGGGGGGGGAGGTGGGGTGTGTGCCTTTAAGTACATAGGCACCCTATGCTACTGTAAGTTTTCTACAAGTGCTACAAGCCCTGAACCCTTGCTTATTCTAGCAGAAGTCTGAACAACTTACTGATGAATAAAGATCATAAGTACACAACCTATCTGTTGAACGAAGGGTGTAACCCAGGGGTCAGCAACCTTTGCCAATCCCTGTGCCAGCCCCCCCTCAGCTGGTGCCGAAGGCCCTGTCATGGAAAAAAGCAACCTGGAGTGTCTCCTCTCGGCAGCGTGCCTGGGGACCACTATTCCCAGGCATGCCATGGAAAGAAGCTGCCTGGAGTGACTCCTTTTGGCAGGGGCACACCACAGAGAGGAGCCAGTCTGGGTGGCTTCTTTACATGGTATGCCTGGGGCATGGATGTGGCAGGGACCTCTGCACTGCAGTCACCCCTGAAAGAAGCCACTTGGAGTGTCTTTTGGTGTCAGGTGTGGCAATTTCTGTAGTGCCACAGAGGATGCCGAGTGCCGCTCCAAATGGGCTCGTGTGCCGCTGTTGGCATGCGTGCCGGGGGTTGCCCACCCCTGGTGTAACACGTATACATTTCCATACCACTTTGCCCTATGAACTCATCCATTCTCACAGACTATATGTGGTCAATTTTCATTAATACTTTGATGAAAGTTCAACTCCATGTATCACAAGTTATGGTTAAAAAAAAAAAGTTGCAGTTCAGTATTGAATCACAGCCAATATGTTGATAGGGAACAATGGTCTTGGAGAATGCATCTATCAAATGACACAAAACAAAGGAACTGACAATTGTATGATAATCTAGTCAAGCTCCAGCACAAGCGTACCTAAAATCTTCCCTGTGATTTTAACTTATTACAGTTTTCTTGTCTAAACACCTATTGAAGTATAATTGTTGACTGTCCAGCATCTGCTGTTTTCCACGCCAGACGTTGATGCCATTAAGAAGTAAGTGAAGTGATATAAGAATTATCTACCTCAGATGTCATTCTTATTAAATAGATAAGGAAAATTATAAGGCAAGGCATACAACTTGAGGGCTTTCTCCTTATTCAAAAAAAGTATTCACTTATGTTAATAGACAGTGCTTTTTTTTTTTATTATTTTTTTAAGGTGCCGGTACTCAGCCAGGAACCTGGGGCTGCTAGTGGCGTGGCAGGAGCTGGGGCCGCATCACTGTGAAAAAAAAGTGCCGGTACTAAGTACCCCTGAATACCATCACAAAAAAGCCCTCTTAATGCATACTCTCTGCCATAGATGAATTCATATTATTCCAATATAACTTTTGTGTTGACTTTTTTTCCACTGCTGAAGATTCACTACCAACCATGGACTTTTACAGTGAATAGGTAGCTTGCTTCCCCCTTCCCCCATTCTCCTTGAAAACACTATAATACAATCAGCACAATGTTATTCAACAAAATGGAGTTGTCAGTGTTCATCAGAGTTTGAAAGAGGATGCTTGCTAAAAATTTTATTCTCCTAAATGGCAGAGGATATGTAATCCACAGTAATTTGAAATGTACCATTTTACATCATGTCACAGGAGCTTAGAGTAAGAGTCGTGGAGAGGTTAGTGTAGAGATTATTTTTTTACTACCTGCTCCTCTTTCTCATGCTGTATTTTGTTGTTTCTATATTTAGCAACATCAAAGAAAGAGCCAAATAGGATTTAGACAATCATGTGAAGAGTTATAAGGAAGCACTGTCATTTTCACAGTACAGGAAAATACTTCACTAAATTCGTACGAATTAAGACACCTAGCTACAACAGTAGGAGTCTATGATAATGGAACAAAATACAATTCCAACAAGTGGCAGATGGGACACCCCAGGTACAGATGAAAGCTTGACAGCAAGGAGTGTGTTCACATTTCTGTGTCAACGACTCCTAATATACTCAGTTCCAAGGTGTGCTTGTACATCTGTTAATACCACTCTTTCTCATTTTTTGAGGCTGTATGAGAATCATGTAAATACCAATTGGCTGTCAGAGCACCCACAAATTAGAGCAGAAAGATGATCTTGTATTAAGTTGATGGAAACTTTTCCAATCAAAGGTTTTTCTGTTGGAAAATGCTGTTTTGTGAAATTTGGTTTAGACAAAAATTGAAATGAAGCCTTTTGATTATGTCAAAATGGAATAGTTCAACCGTATCAGATTGGAACTTTTAAACCTTTTTTTGTAAAATACTTTCAAAAATGACCATTTTTATAGTTAAATTTTATATTACATTGTAAGTTGTAATACAAAATTAAAAAGTCATAATCAGAACATTTTGAAGTTATCCAAACTGAATGTTTTGGCTGACCCAAAACAATTTTTTTTCCACATTTCATTTTGTGGGAAATTTCAAAGTTTTTTTGGTCTTGTGATTTGAAACGAAAACAAATGTCAAAATTGCAGAATTTCTAATGAAAGGAAAATTCTGATTGTCACACAGCTCTAGTCTGGTGAGTAAGGTATTCATCTGAGACCCAGGAGTTTTGGGTTGTGCTCCAGTTCTTCCTATATGACCTTGATCTCTCTGTGACTCAGGTCCCCATATGCAAAATTGGGATAATTATTTCCTTTCTTCTACTCTTTTTCTGTCTAGTCTAATTAGACTAAGTCCTTCAGGGAAAATAATTTCTTGCTATGTGTTCATACAAGTTCCCAGCATAATGGAGACCCAGTCATGACTGGTACCTCTACATGGTTTCAGTGGGATTACTCACCTTTTTGAAAATTAGGCACATGCTTAATTACTTTGCTGAATAAAGCCTCTAATACTGTTGTCTGGAATATTTGAGGGATCTTATTTTCACAGCCTCTGCTATGAATTTTAAGGAATACAGTAAGCTATGGGATACTGTGGTAATATCAATAAGTGATGTAACTGGATAATATTCCCATAGTGGTCATATGTGACAGAGCATTTTGTCTTTCAGAAAATAAGTGGCTTTGACTGTGAGTATTGGTTAATGAACAATACCCATTCTTACATCTCTTGTTAAAAAAGGATACTGTTCTCAGACACAGAGCAACAGAACATAGAACTGCTTTCCGGTATTTGTGCTTCTTGAGACCACAGAACTAAAAAAAGAAACAAGTTAAAATGGACATTGCTACAAAAATTGCTAAGACAGTAGGACCTTTTATTGGAGGTGGGGAGGAGAATCATCAGTCAAAATGGAACATCTGGTCATCCTTGCCAACAATTCTTTCCATAAGATTAATAACATTCACCTATTTTGCATGCATATATTTGAAATAAAACCCAATCAGTTGTTAAAAGTCTTCTCGTGCCTCCTAGTCAAGGTATCAAATCAGTTTTTCTATTTGCTGTATGAAGCGGATGTTTTTACTGATATTGTGTTGACATAAACTTTGCTTCATCGAGGTCTCATCCTCCTACAGAAAGCAGCGGGGGGTATTTATTTTCTGCACTAGCACTTCAATTTTCTCATTACAAAAATTGGCTTCATCTTCGTGGCTTGGGAGCACTCTGATCACTGTCACTGAGACCTCAGGGGCCATTAAACAAGAGCAGCAACAGTGGAAGAAGTGCCAACAGCAACAGCAGATATTTTAGCAACAGCTGCCTGGCTTTGCATCCTCCTCCTGGCCATCAATTTGAATGCTGCAGTTTTACCAGCTTGTGGTGTTTGTCCCCAACATGTATCACAGAGCCAAGAAAGAATAAGATGTCCTTTAAATCAAACAACAGGGACCATTATCTCATAATGCCTTAGCAGATTGTTAGCATCTTTGTATATTCCAAATGGCAGAGAAAAAGTACTCAGAGATGTACATGAGATTGGGCATGAAGTGAAATGAACTCAAATTATCTTAAAATCATGCTTTACTTTTGCACAGAGTCTTTTAACTGAAATGTTAAAGCTAGTTAACCCTCACAGTATACCTGAGAGGTACTTAAGCTTTATCATCCCCATTTTACCAATCAAAAAACTGAAGCTGAGAGTAATTAACTCTGTCATTTGTCCATTGTCACAGAGTCAATGAGCGGCAAAGGTGGAAACAAAAGCCATGTCTCTTAACAAGAAGTCTCATGCCCTGACCACTGGACCATTCAAGCTGGTTGTTGGATCTTTTATTCCCGAATCACAGTTTCCACGTCAATAATCATATGCAGTTGCTGTATATTGAAGGAAATTAGAAAATAGAAAAATGCTCCTGAACCTCCTTAGTTCATTCATTTTTAGGAAGTTAGTAGTTTTATTTACCATGTGAACTTACGCTTAACAATAGAGCCGTTTCAGATAATTCTTCTTTGCATCTCTTGGGTCTGTAATATTGGGTTGTGATCCTTATGAATTATCAATATTTCTGCTATTGGTTCAAAATTAATAAAGATTTTAGCTATACAAAAATATATATACATAAAGTCATACATACAAATGTTAAACAGAACAAAAATAAATGTAAAACTTTTTTTCTGTCCTCATACAAGAGTTGTTTCTTTAACTGGAATTCATTTGATTTTTTCCTTGTTATTTTTGTAAATGTTCAGTCTCACTTTCATTGAAGTAATGGGATTGCTGACAAGTTACCTGAAGTGACTTAATGACTTTGTATCAGTTTAAATATTAATTTTAAATATTAATATTATGTTAAATATTCTGAATTTTCACAGGTTTCCAACTCAAAATGTGATCATTTAGTCTGAGTCTGAGTTTTCTGTTTCTTAACACGCAAATATGTGAAGCAATGTTTGCAGTAGATATCTGTGTGATCCAAACTTCTCTCCTTCCTCACAAAAATGTCTCAGTCACTGATTTTCACACAGTTTTAAAGATGACAGCTCTTGTATTACACAGCAGGTTGCATAACAGCTGATGACTGAAACTTAGGACACTTTATCCAATAATATTCCTGTTAATTTCTAGGTAAGAAAAATGTAATTACCAGATTTGGAGTTTAGCCAGAACATTGGGACTAACATTAAACACACTGCCGTTTTGAAAGTGCCATATGTGGTCATTCAGGACCTCCATTTTATATATTATTTGAAATATGTGTTTCACAGCAAATAAATTATGAGGATATAATCCCTGGATGTCATATGTTTTGACTTTGAGAATTAACTTCAAAATATTGCTGATTATTGAATACTAAATAAGACACTTGCAATTCTCAGCGAGCTGACTCAGGAGATATCTAGCTATTATCTTAGAAAAATCATAGAAGACTAGAGAGGTCCCATGCCCATCTATAAAAAGGGAAATAAGGACAACACAGAGAATTACAAACCAGTCAGCTTAACCTCTGTACAGGAAAAATAATGGAACAAATAATTAAGGAATCCATTGACAAACATCTAGAAGAGAATAAATTAAGAGATAGTCAGCATGGATTCATCAAGAACAGAGCATGTCAAACCAAACTGATAGCTTTCGATGAGAGGGTAACACACCTTGTGGATAGATGGGAAGCAGTAGATGTGATATATCTATATTTTAGTAAGGCTTTTTGATATGGTCTTTCATCATCTTGTCATTAACAAACTAGGGAAATACAATCTATATGGAACTACTATAAGACGGCTGCATAACTGGCTGGATAATCACTCCCAGAGAGTAGTTATCAACAGTTCTCAGTCATGCTGGAAGGGCATAACAAATAGGGTACCACAGGGATCAGTTCTGGTTCCAGTTCTGTACAATATTTTCATCAATGATTTAGATCATGACCTAGAGAGTACGTTATAAAGTTTGCAAATGATACCAAGGTTGGAGGGTTTGCAGGTTCTTTGGAGGATAGGATCACAATTCAAAATGACCTGGATAAACTGGTGAAATGGTCTGAGGTAAATAGAATGAAATTCAATAATGACAAGTAGAAAGTACTCCACTTAGGAAAGAACAATCCATTGCACATGTACAAAACAGGCAATGACTGCCTAGGAAGGAGTACTGTGGAAATGCATCTGCATGTCAGTGGATCACCAGCTAAATATGGGTCAACAGTGTAACACTGTTGCAAAAAAAGCAAACACCATTCTGAGAGGTATCAACAGGAATATTGTAAGTGAGACACAAGAAACAATTCTTCCGCTTTACTCTGCGCTGGTTAGGCCTCAGCTGGACTATTGTGTACAGTTCTGAGTGCCTCATTTTAGGGAAGATGTGGACAAATTGGAGAAAGTCCAGGGAAAAGCAATAAAAATGATTAAAGGTCTGGAACACTTGACTGATGAGGTAAGATTGAAAGAACTAGGGTTTTTTTCATCTGTAAAAGAGGAGACTGAGAGGGAACATCACAGTTTTCAAGTACCTAAACGGTTGTCATGAGGAGAAGGGAGGAAAATTGTTCTCCTTAACAGCCCATGATAGGACAAGAAGCAATGGGTTTAAATTACAGCAAGGGAGGTTTACGTTGGACAGTAGGAAAAAATTCCTAACTGTCAGTGTGATTAACCACTGGAATAAGTTGCCTAGGCTGTTGTGGAATCTCCATCATTGGAATTTTTTAGGAGTAGGTTAGAAAAGCACCTGTCAGGGATGATTTAAGAGGGTACTTGGTCCTGCCATGAGTGCAGGGGACTGGACTTGATGCCTTTCATGGTCCTTTCCACTTCTATGATTCTATGAAAGGGGTTGCCTGAAGATTTGAGTATTTGTGAGGATTACTTTCCTGAGAACACACTCCCAAGGGCCCATAAGCATGAAGACAGCAGTGGCATCTGCTGCTGAGTGCACTGACTGAGGCTCTTTGCTCTGCCATCAGATATAAAGACATTCCTGTCAGGCCATCTTCTTTTTCCACCTTATTGCTACCTCTTTATAATAATTAACCATAAACAATAACATTGAGAGATAAAAGGCATTATGAGGCATCTGTATGGAAACTCCTATGTCGTTTGTGATAGAGAACAAGGAACTTACACTCCTGGGAAGTTATACTCCCTTATATAATCTCAGGCTTTCAAAGTTTAGGATCACAAGGGAGTACTCATGCAATCCTATGACACAATTTTCCAGAAGGCTCTGAATGATCAAGTCAAAGAGTCCAAAAAGAAATGAATAGAGGACCCTTGTAGAAGAAATCTAATTTTCTTCCTGGTCATGACCTCTCTTTCTTTTTCAAAGACAAAAGAAAATAATATATCCTATCTACCCTTTTGATCATCTGGAGCAAAGAATTAACCTGTGACTCACTGTCCCTCCCTGATCAAAGATGCGTAAAGAGGAAGACACTACTCCCTCTAACATGTAGGAAAGGGCAGAAGAATTCAGCATGAAAACTATACTTTGGGTGAATGCTAAATCTAAATTATCATAAATGTTTCAGGTGCAGAATCCTCCGGAAGAGACCTATGTGAATCTCACAAAAATGTATTCACAAACATTCATTCAATCTATATCTATATCTATATCTATATCTATATCTATATCTATATCTATA
>ML685780.1:13257673-13369296 GCA_007922175.1 Pelusios castaneus | reverse complement strand
GATAGATAGATAGATAGATAGATAGATAGATAGATAGATAGATAGATGCTAACAATGAAGAAAGTGAATCCTCTTTTGGTATTGGGAATGCAATCTCAATATAATTTATAGAAATCTCAAAATTTGTTATATAACTTTACACCTTTCCTTGGTTTGCCACCACACACCATAAAACCAAACTAGTTTTGTCCCAGTAAAATCAGGATTGAGGATAAAAATGTAAAAATTGGATAAGGAATATCCCACAATAATACAAGGCTAATAACATTTTAGCAGAATAAAAGGTAATTTCAATGGTTCTTCCAAGACTATTTCTACCTCTGCTGCTATGGACATGCATGGGCAGTGAGAAGTGGCATTCCAGTTGAAATAATGTGAAGTCTTTCATGCCTAGAAATGTGGATTTGAACATGAGAATTTTAAAAAAAATGTTTGAATCAATCTTATAGCTTTAAGATGAAGAAGCTGGCATCACATTATGCCAGTGCTACAATTTGCACAGGCTCATATGGAAGGCTGTATATTTCAGATGAACAGAGTACTAAATTAGATCCACGCTCTAGTCCTGTGTCACTATTCTTTATGGCTGATGAAATACTAAAACCAGACTTTAAAAAAAAAGGGGGGGGGAGGAGGGGATGGAAGGCCTGAAATAGCCTGACATCTGAAAGCAGGTGAGCAAAACTGACACAAAAGAATGCTCTGAAGCAGTTTCCGGCACCAGGAAGAAAAGAGCACATTGTACTTTATTCAGAACAAGATAAGCAAAGTATATGCTGAAGTTATATTCTGCCAAAATATGACATTTCAAAATTTGTTTTTGTTTTGAATCGAATCTAAATGCTTAAATTTAAAATTGCCTGAGAAATGAAAACAGAAAAAAAAAAGTTGATTTGAAACTATTAAAACATAATACACTATAATATAACTTACGTAATATAAAACACAAAATATTACACAGGTAATTATAGATAAATAAAATTCTAATACAATTAATATTTTCACATAATATACAGTTAAAAACAATGAAAATGATAAATCCAAAATGAAATATTTCAGGATTATTGAAGCAGGAAAATAAAACTGACATTTTCCTTGTGAAAATTTCCTCAAAAATCAATGTTTCCACAAAATGTTTTATTTTTTTTCTAAACTACTTTTTCAAATAAAAAAGTATTATGTAAAAAAAAAAGACCATCTTTATTAATAACTATGTTTCTTTTCCCAGGCACACAAATGTGTAAAGCATCTTAGAAAGTCTGTACAGACATTGTTCCTGGTCAGCGGGCAAGCTATCCATATTCGTTGTGACATATCAATAGAGGAAAAGTTTGAAGGACAAAAAAGTACAATATTAAGATGACAGATACTCAGCAAGAGATCCATAAGTCTCGATTTTATTTGGGTATTTAATATTTTTTTAAAAAGTTTTTGTTAGTTTTATTTTTAATAGTGGTGCAGAAGTGCTTCTATAGTTAAGTCATGACATTATGGCATCTGTTTAAAAGTTGACCTTTACAAATCTTCCAAAACGAACATGCTTATTCAGGTCACGTTGATTTTTGGTGTGTCTGGGGAGGGTTCATGGTACTGTTAATGACCAAAAGTTGTAGAAATTTGAGCCAGGGCCACTAAAGACATAAATTCTGGGTTGGGAGGGGGAAATAGCCATTTTAAAATTTTATTTGGGAGTTTTTAAAAATTGGTTTTGTTTTTTTGCCCAGAACCAGAGATAAAACTATTGATAATCTGTAGGTTAAAATGGTTTTAATTTATGGCAGAAGACCAAAATGAGACTTTAAAAATGCATCTTTTTTAAATTTCCACTGTGTATGCACCAATACAGGGAAGGAAAAAAAAAAGTTTCTATTCCCAGCATCTTATATAGCAGAGTTTTAAAGCACATAAGTGTTCTAAAATCCCAACAGTTAATCAGGTTGCTTTGACATTTGCAGACCCTCGTGCAGGTGCAGGGCTGTGTTAGTAAGCTGAATATGGGAACCCTTGAGCAAGAAATCCCTGAGTGATAACCCCATAGCCTCAAATGGTACCCTTTTGCTGTCTGGCACTGCTAAACTGAGAGTTATGAAGGGATGAACCAGACCACATTGAGATTGAAGTGTGCATTTACAACCATCAGTTAACATGACTAGGGATAAATTAATTCCCCCCCCCCCCATACATACACACGTACCCCTATGACAAAAAGTTTTGAACTAAGAGGATGGAGGATACTACGATTTGTGAGTCATAGGTGGCAATTTTACTTGGAGGGGGGTAGTCAAAAGATTGTAGTGAAATATTAGATATGAAGAAGGGGGATTTGGGGCTTAATTGAGGGGAAGGGGTTATAGGAAAGATGATAGGGGTAGCGAAAGAGGTTGGGGGCATAGGTGAGAGAGGCATGATATCCCACAAGTCAGCCAATGATTATGGTATGAGGGCATCTATGGTTGCTCCCTTCAGGTATGTGTGAAGAAAGGGAAAAGTTGCAAGTGTATCTTCAGAATTCATCATGCATCATTTCAACATAGAACTATGCATGTTATACATGTAGTGGGGCACCAAGGCTGGTGGTATTCCAAAGGGCATTGTCAGCTGGTATATGAGAACATTCTAAGCATTTATTATATGAATGCACTCCAGATAAAGTGAGTGTGATTGGTGTCAGATGTAGGTGTAATGAGTGCTGAAGACAGTAGCTAGCTCTATTTTATAGAAATGTGTTTGTGAGATCTGTGGATTACTTTGAAATGTATGACAGAGTGGAGATGGTGTTATGAGGCCATCTATGTTTTCTGCACTTATGTGTATGTGAAAAAAGGGAAGAGTTATACATGTACCTTCAGGATGCAACATGCATCATCTTTGTGCAAAATTGTGTAGGTTATTTCAATAACAGAGTGTAGGGTTTTTAAAACACAACATCAGCATGAGGTAGAATATGAGAGGAGTCTAATGATTTGATGATGGTTAAAGGAAAGTGAGATGGTACCCTATAATTTAAGAGAATTTTCAAAGGTTGTGAAATTGTTTTTACATTTGTACATGTGATATTCCTTCTGCACATTTGGCTAAGTGTGAGAGTTTATGCCAGAATCTATAACCATCTGAACACTATAACATAAAGGGCCAGTGTGAGTATTGGAATATTGAGGCATTGATCACAGAAAGTAGTGGAAAGATGGTGAGAGCATTGTTTTCTCCCCTTTTATCCTTTAATAATGTGGGACAGAATTCTGTAAACAACAATGAATGTAAAAGGAGGTGAAGAGTTTGTACATTTCAGCAAGTGCGGGGGGTTGCCTGAATAAAGGTATATGTGTTAATGGGGCATAATAGGGCATTGCTTAAAGACAGCAGAGTTAAGGTTGTCCATGCATGGGCAACCTTTACTCTAAATTCCCTGGTTTTCAGAAGTTTGAGTTTTGCTCAACTAAATGTTATGCAAGGGTGAGAGCCTAGCACAAAGCAACCTTAACACTATGCTAATATAGGATGTGGGGCCGGGGGGGGGGGAGGGTGTTGGTCATTTTATAAATAGATTAGTTAGATAGATTTTGCACATCCTCCCCCATACTTTGCCTCTAAAAGATTCACTACTTTTATTTTATGTATACAATGACAGCAGCTTGTATAAAAGATTTAGGAGCTTCATAAATGGAGGCCTTGAAAGGGTAAAAAGGGCATTGAGGTTGACATCACTGGCTCTCCAGAGCAGTCAAATAGGATGTCAAAGGAGACTGGGCCAGAGATTTTGCATTATGCAATGGCTAGACGGTAAAGATAAGAAATTAAAATTTGTTCTGCTCTACAACAGGGATCAGAAAAGTGAATAAAGGACAGCATAATATGATCAGCACAGTAGGTAAAAAAAGATTATTATAAATAGAAGGGCTTTGTGTCTGGGGTGGGGTTTTTTTGTGAAAGTGCTTGTGGTAGAGGCAGGGTTCTTGTTTAAGCATCTCTTACTATTCTGCAAAATTCTGGGATTGAATTAATTTAGATCTAATTCTATAATTTCTATATTTATTGGAAATATAGTGAAGGTACAAACAAGAAAGAGTGGCATGCCCTGATGTCTAAATTGATCCCTTCCATATCTTACCCTTCTCCACCCCAGCTTGTTTGAAAATATAGCTCCATCTTTAGAACTTTAATTTTCAATTCCTGTATGAATAGCAAGAAGAATAAATCTGTTAGGCCCTTAATGCAAAACTCATCTAATCACTCACTTTCTGCACCTGTGCCTCAGTTGTTTTCTTGCTTCATTGCCTGCATCTTAAAACATTTGTTTCTAAGAACTGCACAAAGATCCCTAAAGAGGAATAAAGTTCTTACATGTTCAAACTTTGAAATCAACACTTAGGAGGTTTCAGGTTATTGGGTCTTTTTATAAAGGTTCTTAGCATCAACTTGAATCAATTTATATCTATCTGAATCATTACTAGTCTCAGTTGTCCCATATTTATGAACAACAGCCTCTGCCTAGTAAATAACAGCACTCAAACAGATTTTCACAAGCAATCAACATGTTGTTCTATCAATGGTTAAGAATTAAGGGAAAATCTCGCATTTGTGCAGTTGAGTAGTTTTTTGTGACAGCTGTTAGCTACACATAGCCATTACGAATATATATATATATATATATATATATATATATATATATATATATATATATTCTAATGGGCAGTTGTAATTTTGCTATAACTAAATTTAATGAACATTATAGGAAATGTGAACATTTCCCCCATCTGGTAGATGACTTTTAAAACTAATTTATTTTGATTTAGCAAAAGTGAAAACAACTGGCAAAATATATTTGTATTGTTTTTCAGACACATATTTGCAAGAGCTATGGTATAACAGTTCTTCTTAAAGCCTTTAATACTTCTCAACTGAACAATCTCTTTTCAAATGGTAATAAAACTAGGTGGTCTGATGGTTAGTTATTCTGCATATTAACCTCTCAGTTTAAATAGTTGTAGCTGATGACTCATATTTTCTGCTTAAACATTACTGAAATGGTTATTTCAGTTTTTAACCACTGCCTTTTCTCTTATTTTACTTCTGAATTTTGCAGGGAGTATGCAGAATTCTGAACATCAGGTGAAACTAGGTCACATACCATAGATACCCATGGTCAGGTCTGCTGAACGGTGTTTGGTAGAACATGCTATAAGACTCAGTAGTATGTAATTGCAACTCCTTTGTGCTTCTCTACTGACTAAACCATGGTCCTGATTCATTTATTTATTTATTGGTGCCATAGAATGCATTTATATGTGTGAGAGACTATTTAACAGTGAACTTTAAGTCACCTTCGCACAAACACCTCCCACTTTTGTTGGTTCATCACATCTTGAAATCAAGGTGTGTATTATTTTGCTTTTCGTTTTATAGGTCCTATTATAACACTGTGTCAACATCTTAACAACCTTGTTTTTTTAATCAAAGTTTTTTTTTCAAAATATTTGGAAAAAAGTCATGTGTCATAATATTTCTATCAATGTTTAATGTATCTTGTCTTTGTTTCTTATTAAATATTCAACCTAGTCCTAATAATTTTTTTCACTGTTTCCTTTCCAATGACTTCATATATATATGAATATATATATTTGGGAATCCAGACATTACAAGGAAATTTTCTCTGACTTAGTTGAAGATGCTGTCTTCCTTGAAATGAAGGAATGTCTGTGTTCCAAAATAGTATCTGAAAATGTCACTAGACACTTGGACGAAGAAGGTTAACTGATTTGAATGATGTCTCCAAACAAGTGTTTGAAGACTCCAAATAACACAAGGAACATCTAACCTTGTGTAATGTTTCTAAATTAGGTAGTGATAAATGAGTGCAAATTTATTAGACAACTTCCACCACCCCCATAAAGCTTGAATCCACAGTATTTTTACTGGGGTAATCAAAAGGCAATATTAAATTCTGCAGACTACTTTTTTTTATAACTTAAATGGTGAAGTTGTGTTCTACTGCCTTTGTGCTCAAATTTGCATGGCATGTATATCCCACAAGAATAAGGCCTTAAGTCATATAACACAAAGAAGCAAGACAGTCAACATGAATTGTTAAACATTCATGGACACATCTGTCAGCTCATATCCTTATCATTTTGTTTAAGTAGTTTTGATACACCGAGCTGTAGCAATTAAAATTTCATTCATGTAAGTCTGTATGGTATACATGTTTAATAGGATAAGATGTGAGTACGATAGTCTTTATTGCTGCAGTGTACTGAAGTCATTGAAAAGCTTAGTGTAACAGGCTGGCAGCATTTACATAAAACACCCTACTCTGTCAGCAGGTGTTGATTAGGCTGAGAAAGGGATGAGTGTGCTTTGCTGTCTCATTGGATCACATGGATATAAGAGAGATGGGAATGAGAAAGGATCTATGGGATGAGCTCAGCAGCCTGTCAGCAACCAAAAAAAAAAAAAAACAGAGAAAGTTTGATTAGCACTGTATGTTTAATTTAATTTGTTAATAGTCACATCTTAGGAAGCAGTTTAGTTTATAGCTGTACTTGCTTTAGAGAACACCAGCAAAGACAATTTTTCAAACTGAGAATTTGATAAAGATGCATTAACAATTCTCTGTCTGGTGTTATGCTTACATATGCCCTGAAAATCCACTAATAATCCAAAAAAATCATTGACTATCCCTATTTTGATCCTTCTTAAACCAGGCTAGGAAGCCACTCTTCAGATCCTCCCTGATAGAAGCTATGGAATAGTGTTATAAGACATGGCCAAGGTGTTATATGTCATGGTGCACATGATGAGAGACTTGCCACCCTCTTCACAATACCATAAACATGGTCTAAAGTTCCCCAGACAGATATTTGGTTGAAGACAAGCCAAAAAACAAAGAAGTGGAGAAAAGATAGTTGTGCTGTTTACAACTGACTTTCCATTCTATAAACACTCCACTTCACTTATTCTATGGAAAAGCCTTGAGATACAAGAACATAAGAACAGCCATGCTGGGTCAGACCAATGAACCATCTAGTTCAGTACCCTGTCTTACAGCAGTGGCCAATGCTAGGTACTGCAAATGGAATGAACACAACACATTATCACCAAGTGATCCAACCCATCACCAATTCCAGGCTTCTGGCAAACAGTAATCCCTGCCCAACCAAGCTATTGTCATTGATGGACCTATGCTCCATGAACTTATCTAGATCTGTTTTGAACCCAGTGATGGTCCTGGTGTTCATAATTAAAATAGATGTAGTTGCTGGTGTTGAAATCTCCAAATTTTATTCATCTAGGTGACTTCAGTAGCGACATGGACTGTGGTTCATGCAGTACAGCCTGGGGCCTTAAGACCACCATCTATTCCAAGTATTATCATCCAAGGAGCTCACCTTCTTTGTTATCAGATTAGTGTTGTTACCCTTGATATTATATTTGGCCATTAGATAGTCTTTTATTTCTATCAAGAATAAGTTCTCAGTGTGGTTGGCTTATAAAATTTTATCCAGGGAACCCTCTTATCTCTCCCTCTGAGACTCGAATACAGCCCTTGGATCAAGGATTGATACTTAACTCAAAGATTCCTTCAAAACCAAATATTTACTTTACTGGAATAAATTACAACATGGCTTTACAAAAGGTGCCAGACCAACCTGACATCCTTTTGTGAGAAGAAAACAGATTTTTTGGATAAAGGGAACGTGGTGGACCTAATTTACTTTGATTTCAGCAAGGCATTTGAAACAGTTCCACATAGGGAATTATTAGTTAAGTTATAAAAAATTGGGATTAATATGGTAATAGAAAGGTGGGTAAGGAACTGGTTAAAGGGGAGACTACAGTGAGTCATACTGAAGGGTGAAGTGTCAAGCTGGAGGGAGGTTACAATTGGTGTTTTTCAGGTATCGGTCTTGGGACCAGTTTTCTTTAACCTTTTTGTTACTTACCTTGGCACAAAAAGTGGGAATGTGCTAATTTAGTTTGTTGATGACACCACGTTGGGATATTGCCAATACAGAGAAGGGTTTGGATAGCATACAGAATGATCTGGATGATCTTGTAAACTGGAGTATTAGGAATAGGATGAAATTTAATAATGGGAAGTACAAGGTCATGTGTAATCCATATGCCTGAAAAGGCTATCTCTGAGAGACCTGCTGAGGGTGGGTTACTGTTGCTGGGCAGATTAGCTACCCACAACTAGAAACTTCCAGAAGCAGGGAGTGGTAGCATTTTTGAGCATGCTCCACAGTGTACCCTGCTGGTGTGATGTGATGTTATCAGTCAGATGACATGAGAGCAGCAGTCTGTGCAGACAGCAGGCAGGAGCTGCCTTGAAAGGAGACCATGTGCTCAGTTTTCTGGAGAGAAGCTGAGCCAGGAGTGAACAAGATGTTTTCTCCCTGTAATGGAGTCATTTGCAACAGACCTTGCAGACATGCATATGGGACTGAGGGCTGGTTACAAAGAAGAAAAAAGCCTGCATGGAATGCTACAGAGGATTCCAGCAAAGGAAGAAGAGGACAGCTATTTCTTGCCACTCAAGCTTCTACATTGGAACAGAGACTGTAGCTGAGAGTTGGGTGAACTCCACCTGGACTTTGGGACTCTTGGGTATCTTTCCTGCGGGGTTTTCTGTAGGGATTGTTCTTGGTTAATTGTATTTTGTTTTCTTAGGATAAGGTTCATTTAGTTAGTAGTTAATAAAGTTCATTGTTATGTTTATTGTAGTAGTATTTTAATGCGGGAGTGTAGCTCTGAGCAAGCTTTGCTGTGAGTCCCATACAGACTGGATCCTGGGTCTCCAGCTGTTTTCTCCATAGGGATTGGGATTGATTTCTGTGAGGCACTGGAGAAGGGCAACGAAATGAATTTTAGCCCAGCCGAAGGTTACACATGCATCTAGGGACAAATAAGAATTTTTCCTATAAGTTGGGGACACATCCATTGGAAGTGATAAAGGAGGAAAAGGACCTGGGAGTACTGGTTGATCACAGGATGATTATGAGTTGCCAATGTGATGTGGCTGTGAATAAAAACTAATGAGGCCCTAGGATGCATCAGAAGAGGTATTTCTAGTAGAGATTGGGAGGTGTTAGTACCGTTATACAAGTCGTGGTGAGACCACATCTGGAATATTGTGTGCAGTTCTGAACCCCCATGTATAAGAAAGATAAATTGAAATTGGAACAGTTGCAGAGAAGGGCTTCAAGGATGATCCACGGAATTGAAAGTCTGCCTTATGAGAGGAGACTTAAGGAGCTTGGCTTGTTTAGTCTAATCAAAAGAAGGATGAAGGGAAATATGATTGCTCTCTATAAATACATCAGAGGGATAAATACCAGAGAGGGAGAGGAATTATTTGAGTACAGTACCAATGTGGACACAAGAACAAATGGATACAAATTGTCCATCAGGAAATTTAGGCTTGAAATTTGACACAGGTTTCTAACCGTCAGAGGAATAAAATTCTGGAATAGCCTTCCAAGGGGAACTGTGGGGGCCAAAACCGGAACTGCCTTCAAAACTGAGCTCGATAAATTTATGAAGGGGACAGTATGATTGGACAGACTAGTTTGGCAATCGACTGAGTTTTGACTACTGGTGGTGGATATGCTAGTGGCCTGAAAAGGGAGATTGGATGGGGTGGGTTCTGTGTTATCACAGGGAATTATTTCTTGGGTTACTGGCTGGTGAGACTTGCCCACATGCTCAGGGTCTAACTGATTGCCATATTTGGGGTAAGGAGGGAATTCCCCCCCTCCCCAGGGCACATTGAATAGAGCTCTGGGGGGTTTTCACCTTCCTCTATTGCATGGGGCATGGCTCACTTGCTGGTAGATTCTCTGTATTTTAAAGTCTTTAAATCATGATTTGAAGACTTTATTAACTCAGTCATAGGTTAGAGGTTTATTGCAGGAGTAGGTGGTTGACATTTTGTTGCTTGCATTGTGCAGGATGTCAGACTAGAAGCTCATATTTATTCCTTCTGACCTTAGAGTCTATGAATCTAAATTTTATTAATACTACAATGAAATTCTACAAAAAAAAGGCTTAACCTAATACAACTTTTACACTAATTTAGAGCACTAATAAAACATTTAACTACACTACTTATCACTCTATGCATTACAAAGATAACTATATAGTTAGATACTTAATATTTAATTACTCAACAGTAAGGCTATGTTTACACTAAAAAGTCTGTGTTGATCCCCATGGACCGACACAGTGGGATCGATTGAGCAGCCAGTGTAGACCCACTCAATCGATCCCGGAAGTGCTCTCCCATGAACACAGAAACTCCATCCCTTCCAGTGGAGTAACGCTGCATCAAAGGGAGAACATTGCCACTCAACACAAATGAGTGAAGACAGCACGATAAGTCAAAGCAATTAAGTCGACACAAGACACGCATTCTGAGGAACGCAGATTACGTATCTCCCATCAACGTAGCCACCCAGTGTAGACCAGGCCTAAGCCTTAACTACCTAAACATTTAGCAAGTATGGATCAGACAGGTACTGAATGGATAGAGAATGAGAACGACTCACTCAGTGTGCAGGCATTCAACTTTATGCTCAGGCACATGCAAGCATCTTTATACTTACAACCTTTTACAGAAAAAAATCCCTCTGCTTCATCTAAAAGAGGTCCTTCTAATCTTTCTAAGCACAGAAATTACCTTTTGGTTATGAGCATATGTCAGGGACTGAGTTAGCCCAGTTACTCATACCTAGAGTAAATTCTTTGCTTTCCAGCGATGCTTACCACAGGCTTTCTGAATCTTTTCTTACTCTGGGATCGGACAGGTGTCCTTGTCTTCTTGCTCTTTTCTCTCTGTCCGCAGCTCTTTCCCTCTGCTCTGTTGTTTTCTTCCTTTTTACTCCATTCTCTCCTGCAGTCTTGCTGTACTTCTTCTCTAATGAATTCCCCTGGCTCATAGTTGGCTATTTATAGTTCAGCAAAGGGAGGGGCCATTTAGCACATACAGGAGAGGAACACCAGGTGGGAGGAGTAGCATGCAGAAGGTCAATTAGAGGTGGGGACACGTGAGGATGGCATGTACAGGAGAGAAATATAAACACTGATTGATTAGGAACAGGGTAGAAGGGAGACGTAGCATGTGGAACATCAGGATGGGGAGGGGAGGGACTGTGAGAGCACATAGAATGTTGGGTAAGGGAGGGGCCAGGTGAGGGTCGTAAGTACAAGAACATCAGGGTGGGAAAGGGAGGATCTATATACAGGGGTGATCTGTACGTAGGGTGTCATTACAAGAAGAACAGAGAAACGACACTCTGAAGGCTACATGAGGTGCACGTAGGGGTAAGTTAGGAAGGGGGAAGATAAGGGATGACATGCTAAGGGCTATATAATGGATAAGTAAGGGAAGTGGAAAAGGGATCCCTATGCCAGATTTTACCTTATTGCTTCCTATCTTTACATTTTTATTTAAAAACACCACAGAACGTTTTACTACTAATCTTATTCCTTCACTCATTCTAACAGATTACTGAAGTTTCCCTAGAATTTTAAACCCCATTTGAGGCTTTTCTTTTAGTCTATATTCCTAAATTTGACTATTAGATTTACACAGCTTTTGGGGGAAAAGAAAATCTTGAGTTACTATGACTCGTTGAGATCAGGATAACTCATATAAGGTGTGGATCAGGATAAGCTATGGATCAGACACACAAAGAGACATGAAACACCCATACACCAATGAGTTATAGAAGGACTAAAGAATTTCAGAATGTGGCCTTTCTTTGTCAATGGTCTCATGCTGATCTCACTCATATTAGTGCATTGCAATATCAATTCCAATAAAGTCAACAGGTTTTGTACAAGTGATACTTGTTTTATACCCCCCAATTTTGGTTATGTGACATAACATTTGTTGACAACTGAAGTGTTTCTACAGAATTGCTAGATTTATACCCAGTGGAGCTGAATTCACGTGTTTCAGTGAAGGGTTCTCAAGCCAGTTGGTCTGACAAAACCAACACCTTTTGACCTTCAGGACACAGTCCACAGCCCATTTTGTTCCTTAGTAATTTCTTAAGATGAATAGGCAGGGATACAAGTAGAATTAATTTCTGGGAGGTGGTTACAAAGACTCTAGCTAACATTCTAATTTGTGAATTGATGTTCAGACCTATTGTGTATCTACTCAGGGCAGATGAGTAGAAAAGACTAAATAATTTGAATAGTAAATATTTTTCTTAATTTTTATACTCAACATAATGGATACTAACAGAGTTCTCTATCCACATATACATTAATATCATCCTTTTCTAAGTTTCATACCATCATGTCAATCTAAAAATTTCAAAGTGCAGCTGATGTTTATCTACACAGGACCACAGTACAGTGTTTCCAACTTCTGTGATTTCATCAAAAGTCTCACTTTTAAAAAAAAATTCCCACTCCTGGATTCATGTTATTACATGAGAATATCAGGGTTTTCTTTAAAGTAAGTTTCTAGTTCTCAGAATTGTGAAGAACAGCTTGAAAAATTAAAACACTAAAGGCCCAAGGCCCAGCAGTCAAATAATGAGAACCCATAATTTATTATTGGTTTTAAAAGTAATAAAAGAAAAGAAAATCCTCAGGAATTTTTCACATCCCCTTTAAAGAACGAGAAAGCCAAAAAGCAAGACTTTCTTCTATATCAGTGAGGCAAAGCCTCTGAGATATTTAGGATACGTTGATGAGCTCATTTTTTACTTCCTGAAGGATATAACAGTGAGCATTTTCTCTCTGAATACTAGAAGCTCCAGGAGGAATTTTGCCTTCCTGACACAGAATCTTTTTAGACCTTCCCTGGGGAATGAATGAGTGAATGAAAGATTTTTAAAGCTGGTCTACCTGATATAAAGAATTGCTTTTAGCCACACAGCTGAAAAGCAAGTGGGGGGAGGTTTTGATTAGAAAAAAAAAATTGATCAGAAAAATGAAAGTAGTGATGGTATCATGATATATAGGCATGAATACCAATACAGTTTTAAATTTAAAGCTTCTGTTAAGTACTAATTAATGATAGTTTAGAGTAAGTTTTACTTAGAAATCCAAAATGGTGACAGATAATGTTATCAGTCAGAGAGGGGAAAGAAAAAAATTGGAGGTACTAAGAAACTGACCAAAAGCAGAAATGTAGGCTGAAGAGAGATAAAGATCACTCCCAATACCTTAAGGGAGGAATTAGTAGGTGAGTAGGAGGATCAGGAGAAAGTCCAACTTTGAAGTAAGCTCATTAGCACATCAATTGATTGAAAAAATAATATCTTGGAAGAGGATCAGGAAGAGGTCTGAGTTTGAGGTAAACAAGGTGACTATAATTAGAATAGTGGGCAGCTGATTGGTTAAGAATGACCTCAATGCTGGGTGAGAAGAACCTGTTGATTGACATTAAGAAAGCAACTGATCACAAAGATTCATATACAAGGCAGAGACCTGACGGGCTTGGATGTGGTGGTTGTGAATGGAGGAGACCTGGAGTATGTTTTTTCCTTAAAATAAAGCTGGATGCCTGTACCCAAATGATCTCTAACCTCACCTATTCTATAACTTTCCATGTGGACCCAGATATAACGGAGCGCTTTGCTTGGTGTCCTTAGAAGAGGAAGACAGAGCTAAAGATGAGGCTGAATTATTCCTCTTCCTTTCATACACAAAAAACAAGATCTGTGTGTACTGATCATTGGACATAACTGAGCCCCCATCTTTTCCACAGAGAAACTATTATATCCACAAACTATTGGCTGCAAAATTAGAAGTTGGCTCTTGATTCTTATAAGGATTTCACCTGTATATTAAGTGATTCCCTAAACCTCCTAGATCTCAGGACTACTTAGAGGATGGTTCCACAGAGCCAGAGCCCCTTGAAACTTGTCTTCTGAATCCCATGTTCTGTACTGTTCCATTGTTTATTAGTTATTTTTAATATAATCAAAGAGAATTTTGTTGCAAAAAGTTATTTCTAATTGAACAATTGAAACAACACTGGGACCTGTTGGAATTTGGGTGTTTCATTTTTTTATTCCTTGTTTACATGAATTATTTGGACAAACCAGCAAAAGTTAGCAAAACATATGACATAGCATATAATAGAAACACTTCAGATGGGTTTTCTCAGGAATAAACGCAAGTGATCCTGCTGAAAAAAAATTGGTCTTAGTCTTTGATTGCTACTTTGTCAATGGTGTACAGTGGTGCCTTGAATTATGAGTTTAATTCGTTCCATGACGGAGCTCGTAATTCAAATTACTCGTATGTCAAATGCTGCGGCCTTCACTGCGCCACCTAGCGGTGGGTTATCTGAAGCTCAGGCTCGTAACCCGAATTTTAGCTCTCAACTCAAAACAAGAAATCGGCCGAGAGACGGCTCGTAACTCAAAAAACTTGCTAGTTGGGACACTCGTAAGTCAAGGTACCACTGTATTTGACTAGGACATAGAGAGTCAATATTTTAACATAAACTGAATAAACTTTACTTTTTACTCCCCAAGCATAAACTCTAATAATTGTTTGTCTTTTTCCAGGAACATGTAGGTCTGCCTCATATAATTGATAAGGGCAACATTTCAAGACATTTAGCACTGAACTCTGTGGCTTCAGTTAATTTTATTTTTTTCCCCTCTCTGATTCCAATACCCATAATAGTAAAAGACAGTTTTACTTTTAATCAAGTGCCTTCTTAACTTTAACTATAGCACTCACTCCCACAATAAGTGTTATACTACAAACATTGTTCAGCCTACCAAAGCATTTCTAATGATGAATAATATCAAGAAAAAGCATTTCATGCCAGCCGTACAAAATTATACTACCCTACTTACTTGAAGTATTATTTTAATGGAAAAGTAAAATATAACTTATTTTCTTTTCTCACTTTGGAGAAAGGCAGAGCCTTAGAATTTATGTTGGATTAATAAGTTTTAGGACAATTTTGCAAGACTGCTTTGTGCTATATTTTGATATTTAATATTTGTATTACAGTAGAACTTAAAGTTCCCAACCAAGATAAGGGCCCCATTGTTCTAAGTTCCATACAAACACACAGTAAAAGACAATCCTTAGCCTGAAGAGTTTATAGCCCAAATGGAACAGGTAGAAACAAAAACACAAAGGTGAGCTGATTTGCCTAAGGTCACAAAGCAGAGGGCTAAAACTCAAGTCTATTGACTCTCACTTCAGTGTCCTATCCTCTAGAGAACATGCTAGCTACAGTTGTAGAAGTAACAATTAAGATGTCATTCTTTTTCACAAAGATTGCCTCTAATAAATAAAATTAAAGTTCTCAAATAATCAGGCTTATATCAAGTCCATAATCTACATAAGTATTTCCCATATCACCAATGGATGATGAATTCATAGGTGGATGGGAATGTATAGGCTTTAATTTTCTACATTACTAGGACATTTCTTCTGGGCAACTCCTGTGAACAAACTAAAGTCTAAGCAATGTGACATACTCGGGCTTTGTGTAGTCAACCACTGACTCTGACAATCCACTCCTGTGAGTAAGTTATATACAATGTTGTAGTTATAGTGGTCTCAGGATATTAGAAAGAAAGATATCAGAGAGACTAACTCCAGCTGTTGTTAGACACAAGATTTCAAACTAAATAGAGGTCTTCTTAGCCTATAAATTGACTGGCAGTTACTGGCAGGTTCAGGTCATTAAATGGAATGCAGATACTGTAAGTTAAAAGTTCAGCATAGCATGTCTCTCTCTTCCCCTCAGTCAGGAAGAGACACCTATGTTTCCAAATCTGGAGACCATGAGCATAGCCAAAGTAATGCTTTCTTATGGATGATAAAGGAAAAAAATATGCTTTAAAATTCCCTAAATAGAATTCTATCACACATGCTAAAGTGTTTCACATTAGATCTATTAAAAAAAAAATCCAATGAATTTCTGAGGACTTCCCCATAATTAAATCTTAAATCATACAATCATGAAAGAGAATGAGCATTATAAGACTTATGTGACCAATCACAGATCTCAAATAATGAACACCGAAAATTCAAAGCAACGCAACCATAGCCGAATGATCCACCCATACAAAGAAATTCATTCATATAAACTATTTAAACAATTTTGATTAATGAAGACATCTGCAAGAAGTGTTCTCTCTTCATGGAGTGAAGAAGGAAATAAAGCTACATTTCTCCAATAAGTTGTTTTCATGGAGTAGTTTGACCAAATCTAGTTGCTATCTTATGAGCAATAAAGGAGGAATATTTTTGTGTATATTTGAAATTCTTATTCAATTATATACACACATACAATCCAGATGTCTCTGCACAACACTAGTGCATATACTGCATAGCTTGTTTTTATTCTAACTACTGCAATCATTGCTGTTGCCCTTTATTTAAGGTTTTGCTATCAGCAACGGTGCTGAATATTCTTATCATTATCTGATATATGCTTTACTAACTTCCAAAATATTTCTTGATGAGGTTCCATTTTTCCTGCCTGGCATTACTGTCAGAAGATTTATCCCTTTGGTCTCTATAGTCATAGTTTTATCTGCAGTATATGATACATTGTACACTGTTTCTATTCTTCTGAAAAATAACATTGACCCATTTAGCAGAATCATTTAACTATAATGGATGGATCCACGATTTCAATGTAATTTTTCCTATAGTTTCCTATTCATTCAGCTGGTTTCCTCAAAGCGCACTAGTGGAATACTAAATAAATTGACTATTATTCTAAAAACAAATGGGCAAAGTCTCTGTGCTTACAATATACATAATATATTTTATACAACAATCCTGATTATCCATTAATTCATAGACTCTAGATGATCGTATTGGTCCCTTCTCACATTAATCTGACCTCCTGAACAATGCCGACCACAGAAACTCACCCACCCACTCCTATAATAAATCTCTAACCTATGACTGAGTTATTAAAGACCTCATATCATGGTTTGAAGACTTTAAGCTACAGAGAATCCACCACCAAATGAGTCATACCCAATGCTACAGAGGAAAGCAAAAAAATAAAATAATTCCAGTCTCTGCCTATCTGCCCTGGGAGAAAATTCCTTCTGCACCCAAAATATGGCAATCAGTTGGACCCTGAACATGTGGGCAAGACTCATTAGTCAGACACCCAGGAAAGAATTCTCTGTAATAATTGAGAATCCATCCCATATAATGTCCCATCTTAGGTCGTTGGCATATCCACCACCCATAGTCAAAGATCAGTGAATTGTGAAACTAGGCTGTCCCGTCATACCATCCCCTCCATAAATGTATTAAGGTCAGTTCTGAAGCCAGCTAGTTTTTGTTTTTGTTTTGGCCCCCACAGATACCCTTGGAAGGTTATTCAGGAACTTTACTCCTCTGATGGTTAGAAACCTGCATTTAATTTCAAGTCTAAGCTTCCTGATGGTATATCCATTTGTTCATGTGTCCACATTAGTGCTGAACTTAATTCCTCTCCCTCCTTGGTATTTATTCTTCTGATATATGTATAGAGAGCAATCATGTCTCCCCTCAACCTCCTTTTGGTCAGGCTAGACAAGCCAAGATCACTAAGTGTCCTCTCAAGAGGCAGTTTTCCATTCAGTGCATCATTCTCGTACCCCTTCTCTGCACCTGTTCCCAGTTTGAATTAATCTTTCTTAAACATGGGAGACCAGAACAGCACACCATATTCCAGATGAGGTCTGACCAGTGCCCTATATATTGGTACTAATAAATCTCTCTCTCTACTGGAAATATCTCAACTGATGCATCCTAGAACCACATTAGTATTTCCCCACCCCCCCGGCCCCCGGCCATGTCACATTGGCGGCTCATAGTCATCCTATGATCAACCAGTACATCCAGGTCCTTCCCCTCTTCTATCACTTCCAACCAATGCATCCCCAGCTTATATAAAAAATTCTTATTTGTCCCTAATTGCATGACCTTACATTTTCCCCTGTTAAATCTCATCCAATTCCTAATACTTCAGTTGACATCATCATCCAGATCTTCCTGTATTATATCCTGATCCTTCTCTGCATTGGCAACACCTCCCAACTTTGTGTCATCTGCAAATTTTTTTAGCATATTCCCACTTTTTGTGCCAAAGTCAGCAATTAAAAGATTAAATAAGATCGGTCCCAAAACGATTCCTGAGGAACTCCACTAATAACCTCCTTCTAGCCTGACAGTTAACTTTTCAGTCTGACCCACTGTAGTCTCCCTTTAACCAGCTCCTTTTCCGTCTTTCTATTTTCATATTAATACCCATCTTTTCCAATTTAACTAATAATTCCCTATGTGAAACTGTATCAAATGCCTTACTGAAGTTTAAGTAAATTAGATTCACTGCATTCCCTTTGTCCAAAACATCAGTTATCTCAAAAAAGGAGATCATGTTGAGCTGACACAATTTACCTTTTGCAAAGTCATTAGTATTTTATCCCAATTATCATTAACCTCAATAACCTTAACTACTTTCTCTTTCAATTTTTTTCTAAGAGCTTCCATCTTATGCCATCTTTTGCCTCCATGTAAAACTAGTATAAAATATTACCAAATAAGGATAGTATATTGCACAACTGCTTTTCACAGGTGTAAATGATATGCAAGGGGTGCTTTCAACATGAAAAATGTCACTAAACTGAGGAGTTATTCTCTTGAATGTATGTGAAAATAAAAGTATTTCCACTTCAAATGGACACTCAACCACTAAAGAAGCCCAGACTGAGTTTTAAATGAAAGTGTTTACTCTGTTTAATTTCCTAAAAGTTAAAAAAAAAAATGACCCATGTTTGAAATTAATTGGTTTTAAAGCATTTCTCTAGATTAACACTGAAAAAAGCTTATTTTTGTTATAGGTATGCATAGGACTTATCTTTACACAACTAATTATATATATTTTTTTTACCATAAGTATTTACATTTATGCCAAGATTTTCCAACTTAATACATTGTACTATAGTAGTAGCTGACAGAGATCACATGTAAACAGGAAGAGTTCCTACCCTGTTCACAAGACAATGCACAAACACTAAATATGGTACAGATGTACCACTTTCCTGGGGTTTGCATTTAGTCCTAATTTTAATAAAAATATCGATATCCAACATATAGAGTATAGAAAAATAATGTAACCATTAGAGTAGAAATGTAAAGAATTCCTATGGTATTATAATAAACATAATTGATGGCAGAATTGAAACTTTTTAAAATTATAGAATGCCACTTTTGCCTATGAAATGGTAGCATATATATGCTACCAAGATCACACATTTTATTCTCTCTCTCTCTCTCTCTCTCTCTCTCTCTCTCTCTCTCTTTCTCTCTCTCTCTCTCTCTCACACACACACACACACACACACACACACACACACATTTTTTTTTCATACAAAGAACTGGTAGAATCCCTGGCATAGTGCCTGTGTAACCTTACTTCAGCGCTCTTCTGTATTTATGTTGTGAAATGTTTTTAATTACATGATTACACAGTATTTTCCCACAGAATTCCTGCCTCATATATTGTGCTTGCTATAGCTTTATGAATAACTGATTTGTTGGTTCACTGGCAGCTCTGAAAGAAAATCAGAACATGCTTTTTTTTTTTTCTTTTATTTGTTTATTTTTTCAGCAAATCAAACAAAAAAAAGTGTTCTGGTCAAATCAGTTATTTAATTTGATCGAAATGAAATGTTACATTTTAGATAATGAGCATTGTTTATTTATTTTTAATACATTCCAAGAGAATTTTGGTGCAAAAAGTAATTTCGAATTGAAAAATTGAAACAACACTTGGACTTGTTTGGAATTTGGGGGCTTTGTAATGTTATTCCTTTTTTACATTAATGATTTGGAGAAACCAGAACAAGCTAGCGAAACATATGACATAGCTGTTTCAAACACCAGCTTAGAAAACCCTAGGCTTGCATTTCAATCATCTGTCTTATCAAAACATGGGGATTCAGGACTTCTTTGGACTGGTGACAGGTCACTTATTTAATAGTCACAGTATGGAGTAGGGGAATCTTTTTTTGACTTGTTTTCTCAATAGCAGTCCTTTTAAAATTGGTAGAGATATGCAACTGTAACTCTGAGGTGGCCATTAGGCAACTGGCTTCTACTTGCCACATTGCTCTTCCAGTGAGATTTTCTGTTATATTTTCCCTTTCCCTTAACCCAGAAAAGATGCCACAGTGTTACAATTTCAACTACCATAGGAGCATTTATAATTAGAAAAGCAGAATATCTCAAGAAACAACTAAAGAAAAATATACTGTATGTTATATATGTAAGTTAAAACAAACAAAAATTATCTTTAGTGATGTTTAAAGTAATTTCACCACTCAAAGCCTTAGATGTTTGGAAATAACATAAAAGATTCATAAATTCTTTGCTGATCCCTTATTGTCTAAAGAACTCCCAGTAATGCCCTCCAGTAGTTCACCAGGCTTTATGTTCCTCTCCTACAATAATCTTCAAACTCACACTCTAAAACAAAATCTTAACAGCATGTTACCAATGTTACAGAACAGAAGTTTCCCAACTGTAGAGGTGCGAATCTGTGGATGTAAGTGCATGATGTCATCATTAATTTTATGCATTAGAGTTAAAACTCTGGTTGAAATAATTTTCTCCTCAATTTTATGCTAAGTTTTTTATGGCTGCCAGTAAAAATTATTTTGAGAATATTTTCACAGATCTACCATCCCAATCTCTTCTATGCACCACTATTAAAAAAAAACAAAAAACAACCCTCCCCACCCCCACACTTGACAATCTCCTTTAGGGGGAAAAAAAAAAGGTTTTTGAGTATGACTGCATGTACATAGTATTAATAATTCTTACTTTTTAAAATTCTGAGTGACTTCTTTCACAAATATTAGATGTTGCTGCTTCTTTCTCATATATATTTCATTCAACATACTCTTGTATAAGAACAAATAAGAAATTAGAATTCACATGACAACCTTAATTCTGACCATGTGTCACTATGTTTTGTAAGGTGGATTTCCATTGATTCCTAATCTGTAATTATATTCATGAAATTCTTTCTGCTAGAACATACTTTCTCTCCTTCCACGATCCTTCTCTTATTCTATCCTGAAAATCTTCAACCTGCCTTTGCACTCTATGGAGGACAGCAGAGCCAGAATAAGAGAATTCCCCAGTCCTCCTGGTAAGTGTTCTCCTTTTCTTCAAAGGTGCAAGCACAGGACACAAAAAATTAAAAATAAAATAAAATAAAGCAAACAGTAATTATATACAAAGAGCACTATCTTTTCAAATAACTCTGCAAAAAGTTCTTTGCCTTTAAGCTGTTGTTGTTCCCCTGCAATCTAAGTATTGCTATCTTCATTTCACAGATGACTTCTCCTAGGTCATACTAATGATAAATATTAGACACAGAACCCAAATGTATTAGGTACTACACAAATATATAACTAGACTTGGTAGAATAATCATTTAAAAAAAGCTAAGCTAAAAAAAAGCAGTTTTAGCAAAATCCAAGTGTTTGACAAATGTTTCAACTTTGAAATTATTCAGAATTAAAATGGAGAATTTGCCTTTGATGGTCTCTTTTTACTTTTGTCTTCTTTGTTTTGTTTCATTTTGATGTTTATATATTATAAAATAATGTTACTATTAATGTCAATATTTTATATTATTTAAACATAAAACATAGAAATACATTTAAATTTTAAAAAAATGATTACACTTCAATCCTCCTAAATAGATTTTTCTTAAAATTCCTGTTCAGTGAAAATAGCAAAATTCTGACTATTTTTCTTTATTTGTGATTTAAAAAACAAAGAAAACAAGAACAAAACCAAAAAAATACCCAATTTCAAATGCTGGAATTTCCCACAGAACAGAAATGTACCAGCCTTAGGTTCAATGCAATATTGATCCTTCTCCAGAGAGTTTAAATTGTGAAAAGTGGGAGGAAAGAATACAACATAACAGCAGGCCAGAAAGTTTCCATTCAATTAATTGTGTATTGAAAAATAGGGAATTTCTATACACATCATGACATGGAACTATTTACTATTCCTCTCTTTATTCTGAATGTGTTCTGATTATTTCATTAGCAGGTGGCTATTAGCAAGAATCCATGCATGTGCTGTTGACCAACTTAAAGACTTTTTAGCAGATAGTCCCAGATCCCAAGAATAGAAGGATCTTTTGACCCCAACACCATTCTGATATACAATGAAGAATACCATATATCAATTCTAAGATTAATGGGAAATATGTAAATTTATCACTATGCAGCCAAAAGGGGTATTGTACAAGTGCAGAGCAGAATTAATTTTAGTGTTGTCATCAGTGAGGATCTGCAGACAAAAAGGTAGGAGGTGTGATTATTTTTAAGTGTGGAGATAAATCTTTTACTGAAGAATATTGGATGGATGGATGAATGGAACATTTTTAAACATAGAACATTGTACTAATGATGCTTCAGATGGCAATATATCATTAGCCTTAACTTCAAGTTTGATGCCTCGTCATTCTTATGTACGCCCAAAATAGGTTAGCCATTGTGAACTTAAAACCTCAAGTCCAGCACAAACCTCATGCTTCTCAATTGTTTTGTGTCAAAACGCTGAACTTGAAAAATTATCCAAATGCTAAATCATCATTCTCTTTCAATTATTTACGTAGTAAAGTCTTTCAAATTCTGCCTTGATGAGGCTCTGCTGGAATGATTTCTTTAATTATTATGCATTCCCCTTTCTTTACAAATGTTTCACACTGATTATGGAGTTCTTCAGCTGAATTTTCCATACAAGTGTCTCACAATATTGTCAGAGTTTTGCACTTGAAGTTAGAAATAATTTGTACTAATGGCATCAATTAAAAAAAACAAAAAACAAACAAAAAAACCCCCCTTGCTTTTTCAGCATCCATTGCGATAAATTTGTATTTATCCTTTAATGTTGGACTCTCATTTTCCTGTTGGCTTCTCAAAATTATTTTATCCATTGCCAGAAAAGGTAGCAGTCAGTTGCTTTATAAAAGATTCTACAGAAGCTATTAATCTCTCCTTCCTGGTTTCAATTTTAAATTAATAACCTTTTCATTTCATGCTGGTGTACTTAATTCTAAAATAATGCTTTGCTTTAAAGGGCACATATCGGATATCACACACACCGTTCTTTTATTTATGTCGTAATGACATAGATTTTGCCTGATATTATATGCAAACTGGAGGATGTCATTACAAGGAGCTTGAACTATGCAGTACTGTGTATGTGACTGACTGACTTTAACTAAGATGAAACATGAGTTATCACTGGTTGGCACAAGTGAAGGGGTTTACTTTGGTTTTATTCCTTTTTACTTTTTACGTCCTTTGGGCCTGCTACTGCAAACATTTGCTACTAGAAATAGTTCACAAGTCATGCCATGGCCTGGTAGTAATATTATGAAGGATTGGGGCCATGATGAATAAAACTACTCTGAAGTAAGGCATTAATATCACCTACTCTACTGTAAATCAGACATCATAGGTGAGATCAATGAAGACTTATTCCTAAATCCCAGGTCTGGAACCTAAGTGTCACTTTTGCCTGCACTGTAATGCCCAAAACTCCAGCTGAACCTGACAGGAACCTAAATTCATCAAAGTGCCTATGTTTTTTTCAGATTAAAATGTCCCTAATTACTTATGTTCTTATCACTAGAAATGTGTGCTAATGCCTCCAATTAGTAGTCCAGACACCTATCTCTTGACTAAGTTCCAGAGACCCCAACTCCAGCACTCCTGATCAATTCATTATTTCTATAGCTTCAAAAGGTCAAAAGGAGAGATTGAAGAAGCCCCACCATTAAGAACCGATAGCTCAGTGTTTAGAGCATTCTCCTTAGAGACGTGTGTGTGTGTGTGTGTACACACACACATTTTTTTTTTTTAAAATAGGATCATGGAAAAGTAGAATTTTAAGGATGGTTTTGAAGGAGGACGATGAAGTGCTTTATCAATATTTTGGGGGAAGCCTTCCTAAGTATGAGAGTACAGACTAGTCAACTGGCATAGATTAAGAGTTGGGGACATTTTCAAAAGCAACAATAGAAGTGCAGCATTCAGGTCCTTAGCTGCCTGAATCTCTGACCTTCTCCCTATTCATCTTCTTGGCAATTAACATGAGTTAGTAAAGCTCCCTAGCCTTTCTCAGTAGGGGACATTGACTGAAATTTGCTTGCCCTGTTGACAAGTCAACAGTTCTACAGTGATAAGTGGTACCTCTTTCCCGCATATCTGCATCCTGTCAATATTTACAAATGGATTGTACAGTTAAGGGGCATGACCTGCATGTTTTAACACTTATAAACCAGCCCAGCTGTCTTTCATCTCATATATATTACTTCTGATAGGAATAACCAGCACAGGGTTAGGGCACTGCCAATCTGTCCATACTAATACTAGGTCTGGAGCAATAATACGTAACCAGGTTTGCATTTAGATCCTGAACTTTGCCCATCTAATTTATATACACCAATAAAAAAGAACTGATGCCAAGAGCATGCTAATAACTTAGAGTAACTAAAAGAACCCTTGGGCAAAAATAATGATTATTATGATTAAAAATATAAAGAGTCATCTAGAACTAAACCTAAACCATAATGTCAGGTGTTTTATAAGCACCTTCCAGCTAGAGTTGGTAGCATAATATTTCTTTCAGTATTTTATTGATTTTTTTAAATACTGTGCACAAGATAATTTGGGGTAAAGTTTAATACAGTTCAGTCTATAATGTTCATCTTCTAGGTCTTTTATGCAAATCTTTTCTTTAATTTAAAGTATTGCTTGGGGAGAAAAACATGCCCTGTTTTCATTTTTAATGTACAATAGTAATCCCAACAGCACTTGAGCTGAGAAAGTGGAAGATAAATTCATGATACAGTTTTAAGAGTCATATACACAAGGTTAAAGTAATGAATGGTACTACTGTTCCTTAATTTGCCAGGAGGAAAAATACCGTTGTGGCTCTTTTCAGGCAGAAATGCAATCACTGGAAGGAAGATAGACTATGTTTCAAAGGGAAAAAAAAATCAGCCAAACGTTTTATTACTGAACTAAGAAGTGTGCAAGCTATAAAGGGTCCACATCATGTACTTATCATAAACCCAATAGAGCTTTGCCTAAGCGGGAAAAAAAGTAGCAAAATGTGGATGCATATGTCCAGAAAAGAAAAAAAAAAAAAAACAAAAAAAAAACCCCTATACTCCCCTCCCTCCCAGTAAGATAGTACACAAAGAGAAACACTATTGTCTGCATTATGCCCTCTACTGATAAAACTTTCAGGAGAGTAAAAAAATGAATTAGAAGTCAGAATTAAAGTCAGATTATCTGTTCCCCTACACCCGGAAAAAAAGGGAAAAAAAAAAGGCATTTAGTGTATCTGAGGCCAAGAAAGGGAACACAGACAGCAAAATTCAAAGATGAGGTTGCAAGTCCACAAAGATTCACAGGGACACTGTGGGCTATCACCTGCATGTAGCTTTGCTTCCTGGTGTCCACTTGGCACCAACATTCAAAGGCAGCTGCGTGCTGATAATTAATACATCCACACATCTGCACTTTCAGATATTGGGAGTTATGGAACATCTAGCCTTGGATGATCTAAGAAAGGCAGGAAGTATATTTCTAAAAACAGATACTATCTTAAACTTCAGATCTCTATCTCTCTCTCTTCCTCCCTCCTTTGCCCTCCTCCCCCCTTCCTCCCCCCCTCCCACACTTTTTTAAGTCCACAGACACCACAATGCAAAAGAAAGGTGAACTGAAAACTAGGAATTACCATTTGATATAAGTACTTTACAAACAACAGCTTTAAGTAGAAAGTCACTTTATTGCTGGATTGGTACTTTGCATTCTGCCGGTAAACAGGGGAAACATAGTTGTATTGCTTAAGGAGCAAAGTGGGGATTGAACTGGGACTCAGTCAAATTTGGAGCCTTTTTCTCCCTTTGCCTTTCCTCATAATGCTTATTTTCTCTTCTGTATCTGACTGGGACATGGAACCTAGACTCTGCCCATTCTCTGCCCTTTCGCACAGGAAGGGCAGAAAGGGAGAATGCTGTACTTTTTTCTTATGTTATCTATTACATGCAATATAGGCTACAAGCCCAGGAGAGCTATGGGTTCTTTCCAGTCCCTCTATGGTGAGTGAGCACACAGCAAAGGTCACGGTCTGGCCCTCAAAGAAGGTCTCCTCTCAATCTAAAATTCTCTCTCAAAGAAAGAATTTAATTTAGCATTGCACACTGAACATCCTGTTGTGCTTCTGTCAGTGAACAAGACTCCTGTACCCTCTGTACGAGATGTCTGCATTTCATCACAGATCAAAATTGCCACATCCATGGCTCAGAAAAGAAAGCTGTCATATCACAAAGCGTGCTGAACCCTTAGGAACATGCTATGATTGAGGGTTGCATTTTTCAAGATTAGCTATACTACCATTTTGTTCAACTGTTGTAATAAAAAGTGCAAAGCAGTATTGCATTCCCTGAACCCTAAGGATATTGCTACTTCTACATATAGTAGCTCTCTCTATTTTCATGCTAGATATTTTAAATAGGATGTTCCTAACTCCTTTCTACTTTATACTACCAAAAGCCCAAACAGTTTTTGATCATATCCATCTGGTTTATCTCATTAAAACCATCTGATTGGAATTACCATCCCATGGCTTTGCTTACTCCATGTGTTTACTTTGCCTGTAGAAATCTGTAGTCTAGTCCACCCACCTTCTTCCTTCCTCTGACTTACAAAGTTAGCTTTAAGAAGGATTTAGGACTGAGCTTCCCTTATCTTCCAAGAACTGAAGTTGGCTTTATCATGCCTCACACTGAGGCTGCACATAAACAATACCTTTGCCGGCAAAAATAAATATAAATGCAGTTTTTAAGCACTCAGCTCTCTTGCATACAAAACCAAATGGTGGGTTCCTTTTAAGTGGATGCCATGTGTAGTAACTAAAAAAGTTATAGCAAATAGGCAAAACAGATTTAATTATGGCTCAACTGTTAGGTAATAACAGTCTATCATTTTTGAGTAAACTTAGCAGATGCTGGGTGGTGTTAGACTCTGATATAAGTCAGACTAGATGATCTGGTGGTCCTTTCTGGCCTTTAACTTTAATACTTTAATATGAATAAGCTTGTCTATAGATTCCCTCAGTGCCTTCTTCCAGGCCCATTGAAGTTAAAGGAAAGAAATCCACTGGCATCATCAATGGGATTTGGATGAGATCCCTAGTGCTTATATCTATGTGACCTGTATCTTAAGTGTTACTTCAAGGTTCATATTGCACTAAATATAGTAAAACTACCAGGCAATACCGGCATAGGCGATAATAATCAAATTGACAGCATGCAGACAGACTGCACAGTCAACTGCAGAACTGGAGTTATATTTAATTAGTAGGTTCCAGTGCTACCCAGTGAGGGTGGTAGATAAGCAGAAGGGTATAGTGCTACAGTACCATACCAAACAATGAAAATTTGTATGTTTTGGAGGGAGGGGTTTTGTTATCCCATATCTAGTGGTTTTGATTGCCTAACCAAGAGCACTGAGGTGAGCTCTCACTGAGCGAATGTTCTGAAATGTGTTAAATTTGGGCAGGCAGAAATGTAAGCATTCAAAATGAGTGGTTCTGTTGAAAATTTAGAAAATCTGCCACAAAGAGACAGCACATATAGTGTAACACACACACACTGTATAAAAATGTTGCTCACCATTAAAATACCTCTCCAGAAGTCAATCAAAGACAGACCTATATCTGAACAAATAGTGAAGGAGTGAAATTAGAAATTGAAGCTACTTGTATAGTGTTTTGGATGTATATACCCTCATATTTGTGGCGCTTCATTGTATTTGGCAGTTTATACAACATAGAATAGTGTGACAAACAGTCTGACACAGCCAGTGAACTCTAAAATGAAAAAAATAGTCTATTCAATTTTTGGATCTGCTGCTTTGAACCAGAGGTATAGTCAGCCCCCATTTTCTAGTTGGGAGCCTGAGCCTGCAGGATGGGCCTAGCAAAGGGAAGCTTCCAGTCATGTGACCAGAAGCTGAGACACTCCAGCAAGTAGAGCTGTGGAAGGAGAAGGGAGGTGGAGATGCAGTGATATTAGGCCTGTCCACCGCAGCACCTGGCAGTGGTGAGAACTTCGCTGCCATGATTCTGGGGCTGCCTATCATCTGGTGGGTATAGCCACAAGCAGAGCAAAGGTGCTGGTGGATCTGCTCTGCTCCCATCTGCAGCTACCAGCTACTGGATGGCCCTGCCGCTGTGGCAGCAAAGTTTGTGCCACTGTACTGAGCTACAGTGGGAGGGCCTCATCTTCAAGTGGGTGGGCCCTGGCCCACACAAGCCCAACTGTGGCTACACCCGATTTGGACAGTGTCTAAACATAACAGCCAAATGATGAAATATTCTGTGTGTTTGAAATGTTAAGGATTGCAGCAGTTCAGCAAGGGTTAGACCTGATATAGAGGAGAATTTGGCCTAGTCATTTTTAAAGGGAAAATAACTAAAGAGCAGATTTTCCCTAGCTACCTCAGGTCTACTTACAACTTAGAATGAAATAATTAAGGCCTACAGACTTGATCAATGTCTATTTTAGGTATTTTAATATGGACCCTGTTAGCATGTCCAGTGTCTTTGAATCTTTAATGTGTTTCTTCTCCTAAAACCCATGCTACTGTCACCACTAGCAAATTGAGCACACACATTCCCCATGTGTCCCGCACTTCATGCTGAGGCACAATTCTCCCACCTTGAACTCCCCAGTGCTCTGGATCCTCAGACCCTCCTACCCTAAGGCCATCTGGGCAAACTTGCCCTAACTGCCTGTACCTCCTAGGTGCTATAAGAGCTACTGGTCAGCTCTCCTCCACACACCAAATTCTTCTCCACCTTCAAACAACACACCCAAACTCCCTGGCTGCTACAGGGGCTTTTTATCTCTACCCTTAATTGGAGTCAGGTGCCTTAATTAGCTCAAAAGCACAGCCCTGCCTTAGCTACCCTGGGAACAGAGCTTTACTGAGCTGGGAATGTCTCTTCCTGCTTTCTACCCTCTTGCTCAGTTAGAGAAGAAGACGATGACGTGCTACTACTGCTGGAGGGAGATCTTGCTGGCCTATCTCCCTCCCATCCCCTGTCCTGAGAGGTGGGTGGAAATGAGTGAGAAGGCTCCATTGCCATTGCTACTACTGCTACCACCACCTGCAGAGGACCCCTTCTGGCCAACAAAACCTTGCTGCTGCTGCCCCTGCAGCCTGCTGCCTTTACCACCACCATTGAGGAGGAGGAGGAGGAGGAGGAGGACAAGGACTTGTTTTGTTTTTGTTGTTCCTGCTTCTGCTGGGGGAGAGCTCAAGAAAACATCAGGAGTTGTGGAGGGGTGGCTTGTTCTGGACTTTGAGTGACTGCCATTTCTGCTCTTCTGGTGATGGGGTAAGAACTGTTGCTGCTGAGGGGAGAAAGAGGAGTGGTGTGGGGCCCCAGCTCTAGCTACTCCTCACCCCACTACCAACACCACCACCACCATTGTTGCCATCTCTCCACTATCCCCCAGTCATGGCCAACCTCACTTCCTCACCCTCAAGCCTGCAATTTGCTCCCCATACCATCTGGGATTATTATGGCAGCAAGGACTTTTTCCCTCCTAGGCACCCATTCCCTCCCCCCACCCCCACCTAAATTTTTCCCTCCCTCCCAAACTGCTTTGGCTGGAGGGCTTCCCCACCTTCTGCATTGCCTTCTAGCTGGTAAAGAATAGTTTATCCTCTATCACCCCCACCCACTGGTTCCCTTGCAGCATGCCCCACACACCCTGTTTGCTTCCTTTGTGGAGTAATGGTGTCCCCTAGCCCTTCCTTTATCCCTGCCCCCCACTGTCCACCCATCCCCCCCCACCACTTATAAATGTAGACCCTGCCCTAGCTACCCCGGCACCCTTCCTAAGCTTTGGCAGCGACAGGCATGGGAGGGGCCTCCATCTCTGCTGCTGTGGTCTCCTCAGCTAGTTAGAAGAGCAAGGGGAAAAAGGTGAATGAGGGCACTGCTGCAGCCGCAGCCTCACCATCGGCCATGGCCCTTTCTTCCCCTGCCATCCCCTCCACCATCCCTGGCATGCACTTTCCTCCACCACTACGGAGGATTCCGATACAAACAGCAGCTCTCTTATATCCACCTGAGAAGTTTTCCACGAGACCTCTCCAAGCTGCCAGTCTTCTACCAGGTAGAAGGAGGCTCGTCTTGACCTCCAGGTCCCTTGTGCCCACCGGGAGGGAGAACCTCCTTGCAGAGCCCCTGCTACACAATCCCCATCTTAGTGTGCATGTGGCAGAGGCTCCCTCCAAGAGGTGGAGGTTGGTCCTGGCACGTGTTACCAGGGTTGGACACCTCCTGGACAACACCCAGGGGGGACTTGGTGAATCCTCTTGTGCTAGTTCAGCTCATGGGGGCTCTCCACCCTTTGAATCCCCTAGTACCTACTCCAGGAGATGACGGCAACCTTATCCCCTGCTGCTTGAGCTTACCTCGACTGGGTCCTGTGAGAGTGTGGTCCCCGTCTTACCCTCAGCCCTGGCTCTCTGGAGCTTTTCATTAGGCCCCAGCTCCGCAAACACTCCTGGCTGCCCCCACCTCTCACATCAAGCCAGCTGCTGGAATTGCAGCCGGCCCATTTTCAAACCATGCCTCAAAGATCTGTAAACGTTCATGCTCCATACCATCCACTTCCTCACTCTCATGTCCTCCCCAGATACAAAGTGACAGGACCTAATTCCACCAGTGGAGGGTGGTAGGATACCTGGTGGGTCAGTCTGTCTGCTGGGGACATCAGTTGGCAGCTCTATCACAGAGCTGTGAAAACAGGCATGTACTTGGTGTCATTCACCCCTTGCCCATTCTGAGGTGTGAGGGAGATCCTGGTGCATGCATACCTGGAGTGCGCCAAGTTGTAGCCCCTCTTCCGACTCCTCCAGAACTTCTTAATGAGGTTCTGGCAGCACTTCTCCCCACACTTGTTTTTATATGCAGACCCTATCCATGGCCCCACAAAGTTGCAGGACCTCCTCATCAACCTCCTGGCCTATGCTAAGGTTGCCATCTACAACACCAGGGAGAGGAGGTTGGCCAAAGGAGGTCTCTGTGACTGTGGGGCCTATTTCCGGTCCCTCGTCCAATATCATCTCTGAGCAGAGTTCCTCTGGGCAGTGTCCACTGACTCCCTCAACACCTTCCGGGAGCAGTGGGCACTCTCCAGGGTTCTCTCTTTGGTGTCCCCTTCTGAGTCCCTCCTTTTGATCTGTGACCCACATGCCCGTTCCTGTTTGTCATTAGTTGTCCCCATCATCAATTGAATCTGGGTCCAGTGCCACTTCCCCTTAGGTTGAGGGAGGAGTTTTAGCAGTGGGTGAACTTGCACCCTCCCACTACCCAGTTTTCAAGAAGGACCACCCTCCTTTAGCCATCAGGCCTTGCTCTGTCACAATATATATAATTGCAAAGTATTATTTGTTAGGCCTATTTTAGAGATATGAAAAGTAAAACCAATAAAATTGACACCTATTTTCTGTGGTAATTCATGCAGATCAATAACCTAGCTGTGCCTTAGTGAACATAAAAATCTGGCCATCCTGGATTATCTGTTGATCCACCTGCTTGCTGGTGATAATCATGACAACTCATATATATTTCATCATCATTAATACCAGCAACACATATATTAGATTCTAAACCTGGAATCCAAATCAGAATCCAAATAATCTAAACACACACAGGTATCAATCAAAGATTATTCAGTGAAGAAGAAATTATCGTGACCTATAATTTCCAACAGAGATGTTAAACTCTTTCCTTGTTCAGCAACAATGTGGTTCCACACCTATTAATTTTATGCTTATCAGAAGTGGAAAAAACTGAACACAAAAGTCAACATTTAAATAAGATAAAAGGTCTTTGTTAAACTGACAAGATAAGAAATGCCACAGACACTGAATTTTCACATGCCAATGCACAATGCACATGTGCATGCGCGCACATGTGTGTGTATATTTCCCGGTTTTGGTAATATCCTGAAAGCTTCCTGTAACATCAGTAGTTCTTAAGTGTTCAGTGCCTTACAAGACATATTCTGTACCTTATACACTGTTAGTGATAAGTGAAAGGACAGTTTACTACCCCCAGTTCTAACAAAGCAGAACATCACATACCATTTTAAGAACACTAAGATCTACATTATAAAACCAAATGAATAATGGACACATTATGTAAATTATAAGTTCTTTGAGCAGGAATCATCTTTGTATATGCTCAGAACAATGCAATCTCAATTCCTGAGTAGGGACTTTAGGCAATGCTGTGTTACAAACAAATAAATCATAATGATAATAACTGTGGTCATTCAGATTCTTAAAGTTTGAAATTAAGAAATACTTGGTCAAGTTTCCTGCTTTCAGGGGAGAAATGAATAAACACCAAACAAAAAAGCAACTAGCCATGTTGTTACAATGAGGTGGGGGTCTTTTCGTTTCTCCTGTTGAAGTTGTGTCCTTTGTATAAAATATTTAAATACTGACTGCACCAGAGAACATGAGAGAATAACGCTATAGCCCTGTGAGTCATCGGGGCAAGGCTAGATTACCAAAGAGTCTTTAGGGGCTTAAGCCTCAGGCCCCTGCCAAAAGGGGGCCCCAGGCTCCAGTCCCCAAACCCCTATGATGATCTGCAGACCCTCACCCCACTCAGCGCCAGCAAGGCAAGAGCCTGAGCTCCTGCCCTGTCAGCAGTGTGGGGAAGGGGGCAGGCCCTGGAGCCAGAGGGGTGGGGCTCTGGCTCCCACCCCACCCCTGGCCTGGCTGGTCCATCCCTGGGGTGAGGCAGGCCAAAACCTGCTTGCTCCACCTGGGGAGTGGGGCAGCTGACGAGGCTTGCACTCAGTCCCAGGCACTCAGGTCTCAGGGCCTGCTGCCACCCCTCCTCCCTGCAGACAGCCTGTGTGGGGAGTGCCCTCGAGCCTCAGCCCTCCCGAGCGATGGTGGAGGCAAGGGCCTGGCCACTGTGATGGGGGCCCAGACTGGGGGCCCTATGCTGGGGCCCCAGGAGGACCCTGCTGTGGGGGCAGAAAGCTCCATGATGAGGGTCAGCCTGGGGCCCCTGGGCTGCCTAATCCAGCTCTGCATCTGGGAGACCCAGGTTCCTATACATAGTTCAAAGAATGTTTAAGCATTTCATACATACTTTAACCGGAGAGAGAGAGACCTACACCCGAGTAACCAGCAGCCCAGAAGTTAGGTCATTTATCTGGGAGGAGAAAGACCTCTGTTCAAGTCTCTGACTTCCAATCTGGCAGAGTCTGGATTCAAACCCAGGAGTCCACCATTGTAGTCTGGTTCTTTAACTGTTGAGATATTGCTATAATGGTGTTGATACTACCACCTACTTCTTGGCTGTATCTTATACAGGGCCCAATCTGGTGGGGCATCTTTCAACATGTCCACCATATCAAGCTGCACAGATGAGATTGGCAATGAAAAGCTTAGTCTGAGGATCCTGTCAGTACTTAGCCACTGAGTGGAAATTACAATTTAGACATGCTTTGTGGATACCCACAATCACAAAGTTATGTGCCTACATGGTTAAGTGGCAACTAAATGGGGCTTTTGAGGATCTACATGTTGGATTTAGGCATTCCTTTGAAAATCTAGCCATAGTTAATATCATTTCACACCACAAATATCATTTATATCCACATAAATTTAATCTATGAATGAACACACATCAACCTACAAGAGAATACGTTAACATTTATAAGCATCTTTGGAATTAGATAAATCACCTACTATTAAAAAATCCATAACATTTATTTATACTGCAAAATGTTATGTGAATGAATTTAGGCACTCAAAAGAAAGATAATGCTATAAGATGAACATGCAACTTCAATTGTACTCTGTGGGTATAAATGCTGATGCAATCTTTAATTGCATGATCACATACTGTTTTTGAAGTAATACAATTCTGTATTGTATCTTTATGTCCCCTTATGTTGGATTTCTTTTGAATTTTGGAACATTTTCTTTCACAAAAAGACGTTTCCTCGTTTGCAGCTGTTTTGTGGGATCCAATGAAATATAAACTTAAAAAAGGGGCTAACAGAAAATAAATGAAGGTAAATTATTCTTTACCTTCATTGCACCACATGGAGAGACCAAACTCAAATGGAAGGATAGAGAAATTAAGCATATAGTTCTGGTCAATATCACTGATGAACACTAGGTTATAATTAGCACCAATGAAAATGGAAAAGAATGGTTAGTTTTTACTGTGTTGATACAACCTGACAAAGCTTTCAGCAGCAGCAGAGGTACTAGAGTTGTCAATCAGCAGTTGCAGGAAGACTGAAATATATTGGATGATATTTGAAAAGATTATTTTCATAGCCACAAATCTGTGGAGTTATGTCAGTGTAAGGAGATAAATAGTCATGATTATGCTTCTTGCCCACTGAAATATTCAGGGGTATCTGGCATTCTTAGATAGTGCACCATAATAAACATCACTGTTTCTACATTTCAATGCATTCGGGATGTGCATCTCAGTGTCCAGGGAGCACCCTGCGTGGACAGACTTCTCTAATATTCTGCAAAGTCCCAACTTTCATATTTAGAAAGTTAGGCCTGGTCTGCACTACAAAGTTAGGTTGGCTTAACTACATCACTCAAGGCTGTGAACACTTCCACATCTCATGTGACATAGTTAAACCAACCTAAGCCCCAGCATGGACATCACTAAGTGAATAAACAATTCTTTCCTTAATCTAACTCCCATCTCTCATAGGCATGGATATGCTTCAGCAATGGAAGACACCCTTCCATCACTATAGTGAGTGCCTACACTAGAGAGGTACAACTGCAGCTGTGTCACTTCTAGTGTAAAGAAACCTTAGTACCTAATGGTTATAGTTGCAAGGAAGTAACCTTCAAAACAGACTCAGAGACTAAGGTCAGAAGGGACCACTATGATCAACTAGTCTAATCTCTTGTACAATGCAGGCCATAGAACCTCACCCACCCACTCCTGCAATAAACCTCAAGCCTATGACTGAGTTATTAAAGTCCTCAAATCATGGTTAAAGACTTTAAAGTACAGAGAATCCATAAGCAAGTGAGCCATGCCCCATGCTACAGAGGAAGGTGAAAAAACCAACAGCCTTTACCAATCTGCCTTGGGGGAAAATTCCCTCCTTACTCCAAATATGGGGATCAGTTAATCCCTGAGCATGTGGGTAAGACTCACTAGCCAGACACCTAAGAAAGTAATAATTCTGTAATAACACAGAACACATCCCATCAATCTTTCCGCCAGCATACTTACCACCAATGAGCCAAAGGCTAGTCAATTGCCAAACAGGGCTGTCCCACCATACCATACTATTTATAAATTTATCAAGCTCAGCTTTGAAATCAGCTAGGTATTTGCCCCCCACTGCTCCCTTTGGAATGAATTTAGTAACAAAGCAGAGGCATCTGGCTGAGTTTTCAGAGGTCCTGAAATAACACCTATAAGCAATGAATAGATCTTTTCTTTTGAAATGATATTAACTCAAATGCTCAGGAAACTCTTCAGAATATCCTCATTGTTAACTATTTCATTGAACATAAAGGCATTTAAAACTAGAAAAAGAAGTGGTTTATGGGGATCTACACCAGCTTTTCCCAAAGTGGAGACTTGGGGAAGGGGATATGGAAGAAGTATAAAATAGGATGTTTAGCTTTTTATTACTATATATAGGGGCAAGAAGAGGGGTGCACAGTTTTAATTTTCTTAGAGAGATGGCCATAATGCTAAAGTTTGAGAAACACTGTATTAGGGTATAATCCTTTAGTTACAACTCACTAAAATTGTATTTCTCTCAATCACCTTATCCCCTAAATCTTATATTCTCAACAGATAATGTCTTTATGTTTAGAATCTTACACAATATCAGGTTCACTTTAAATAAATAAATAAAATAAAAAACCCCAAAACCCACTATTGTACTTTTTTTATTACTGAATAATTTGCAACCAGGAAAAAGTGCATGCAGTTAGGTCTGATCTTCTGCAGAATGGTCATGCATGAAGCCTCACCAGCCCCATAAGAACTAGTAGCTGAAGCCCGGTGCACAGTAGGAGTCTGCCAACTATGGTGCTCCTAGCCCTGCCCTTCTTACAATAGCCAGTTTTCAAGGGCAAGATCTGATTTCATGTTCTTTGACACATTTTTCAAAGCCATGAATTTGGTAGGGCCCTACTTATATACCAATTTGGACGTAGAGATTAACAGAGGTACTAAACTGAACGTTGTATTATAGTACAGATCTCTCAGGCTATGTCTACACTTGGCCAAATAAATCGACTTAGCATGTCCACACTCACAAATTAAGTCAACTTCAAGGGGACCTTGCCAAATCAACTTAGAGAGTCCACACTGGATGCCTAAGTCAACTTCTAGGAGCTAGGTGGACATGGGACTGGTCTACGGTGGCAGGGGGGGCACCCCTTGCCAAGTGCCAGGGGGCTCAGCATTTGCCTCACTGTACCTTGGTACAATGGGGGCTGAGCAGGACAGAGACACTGGCAGGGCATAGGATTGGGGTGGGCAGGGCTGTGTCCTGCCCTGTGCGGGGGAACACCAGTCTCTGGCTGTGCCAGCCACCCTGGCAGGGAGGGTAGTGGAGGAGCCCTGGAGTCCTTAAGTCGACTAAATCAATTTAGGGCTAATCTGTGTCCACACTGCCTAAATCGACTTTCTAAAGTCAATTTAGCCAGTAAAGTTGACTTTAAACCAGGTTTAATAAAGTCAACTTTAAATTTCCTTAAGTCGACTTAAGCAGCAGCTTAAGTCGATTTAAGGAAATTGTAGTGTAGATGCAGATTAAATGAAGTCGACTTAAACCAGCTTAAATCGACTTAATTTGTAAGTGTAGACGCACCCTCAGAGAGGTATGATATAAGACAGCAGTTCTCAACTGCTGTATGGTGATGCATTTCTCTGTGAGCACACAGTGGTAAGTGTATCACAGAGAGCCGGCAGCTGCCCATCAGAGCTGGAGCAAGACAGCAGCTTCCTAGTATGAGGGCTATATTCAGCAGGAGGCGAGGAGAGATGGATTCAGCGGCAGTGGGTTAGTGCATCCTATAGGGTCACGCACACTGCCAAGTGTGTCATAATTCACAGAAGGTTGAGAACAGCTGATCTAAACCATTTAGGGGTTTTGCTCTTCATTTCATTTCAAGTTCCAATCTCCTCCTCTTTCCACTTTGGTTACTGCTATTCCAAGCCAAATTCTGAGTCTCAAGGATTAAGTTAAAGATTTTAATCCTGGTATTACCAGGTGGGGTATGCATTGCTTTGATTGGAAAAGTGCTGTAACACTTAAAATAAGTTTTGGAACGATTCAGAATGCATTAGGACTAAACTTCCAAATCCTTCTCATTTATCCAGCTCTATTACAAATAACTTTATAAAAAAAAAAAGCAGTAACCTAGCAAGGGTGATCGGCGTCTGGAGGCCAAGCCCCATGCAACCCCACACCTTGTAGGCCACCCTTGCACAGGGCAGGAGGGGGGTCTCAGCCCCATCCCCCAAGTGCCCCAGGGAGGGGGGCCCCTCTGAGGAGCTGCAGACAACCAGACTGGCCTGCAAGGGCTGTATTAGAGGGCCATTGGCCTGGGCTCCCCACTTTCAGTGCCCACCCCATGCCCCTGCCCTCCTCCCATGCCAGCCAGAATGGCGTAGGGCAGCCGCAGCCCCCAATGCTGGGGGGCAGGGGCTTCAACGTTGTTTGTGGGAGGGGCCAGGGCCAGAAGCCGATCTCCTGGCACCGCCACCCAGCCAACTGGTCCACCCCAATGGGTGGGGCACCCTGCTCCCAGGCCTTTGGGAACAGCAGCCACACACCAGAATGGCGAGCTGGGGTAGGGCAGTCCGGAACTCTGCGCCAAGAGTACAGAGGGGGCCGGGAGGGCAGCCTCTGGCCCCGGCCACCTGCCGTCATTCTGGCCCCTGCAGGAGGAGGTGAGGGTGCCAGATGGTGCCCCAAAAGAGGAGAGCCTAGGCCTGTGCCCCTCTAATCTGGCCCTTTCAGGGGCCTGCTTGGCACCCACCTGCAGCCCAATGCACAGGCGCTTGCCCCCCTACCACCCCCTCCCTCGCTATGCCACTGATAAGTTTTACTTTGCTAAAAAACAGACCTAGAATAGCAACAAAGCACATTGTTGACATTTTTTTCATTATGCAAGTAGCAGTATTAAACAATTTACATGAAGTTTCACTGTGCTACTTTGCAGACAGCAATTGATTCATTTTGATTAGTATCTTTATAAAGAGAAAACAAATATAATTGTATTGACCCCATGTCACTAAAATCCATCCATTCATCACAAGCCATGTGAATAACCATGTAATTCAGATATTTGTTAATATTTGTTATTCAGAAAGATCACATTTAGTGAGTGGGATGGATGAATGGTTAGTCGAATGTTTTCCAGCCTTCATTTAACATGGATAAAACTAGACTAAAATGTTGAAACTTTGGCAATCTCAGCTAACATAATGGGAGACAAGACTGCCTCATGTTAAATTCATGGTATTCTGTTTAATGAAAAAATCATACATCAGGTAACGATGTGCAAGACTGAGACTACCCACTTTACTTCAGGCTTGAGGAGTACGCTGCTCAATAAAAGCTTCTGGGGGGGAAAATGCAGATTGAAACAAATTAACCTTGACAGATCTCTTTGTATGTTTTATTTTTCAATAAATGTCTGTATCTCAATGTAGTGTGCTCTGCACAAGATCAAAAAGTCAAAAATGAAAAAAGTTTGTTCACTAACAGAAACTGCCAATTATAATGGGTTAAACTGTGGCATATACTTACTAGAGGAATGCCTAACAGTATCTAGATTTCACCTACCACTGCCTTTCCAATATAATAGATATTAATTTGGTCCAAATAATTTATTTGTTCTATTGATTTAGTCCCTATTCAAGACCTCCTGCTATTTTTGTAACCTCCCAGGAGTTTAGAAAAATAAAAATGCATTGTTTAATTTCTGTTACTATGACACAACTGAAATGTAGTTAAGGTGAAATCTGAGTGTTTCTATATCTCTCAATGTCTACAGTTCAATTGCTCCATCATATAAGATGTACACCGAAGTCAAAAGAGAAGCACAGTTACTGCATAACAGCAGTGCAGTTGGCATGTATATACAATTTGTTGAATACTGTAGATCAGAGCTGAGAAAGAAAAAAGTACATGTCATTTAAAGATGTCTATAATGGAAATATTTCCTCTTTTCTCACAACAGTGATTGAATGATGTGTGCCTATTTTACAAGAGAAATTGTAACTGTATTTTAAAGATAAACTCCTCCCCTCCCCCCCAGAGGAATAGAATGGATTTCATTTCAATTAATAGGGCTGTACATAAAATTGTTATCACCAGAATAAAAACTGGTTACAAAAAAATCTATTTTCTTGTTAGCTCTGTTGGGAATTGGGAGGTGGGACTGGTGACTGGTGTTCATAAAATTTAAAATGTAATAATTTTCACTTATTATAAAATATATAAAAGTGTTAATTATGCAAGGCTGAAGCCAGCATCTAATTAAGGGGAGTTAGGAAGAAAAATTTCCTGATTATTATATAACTGTTTACTCTGGAGTTTCTTGAATCTCCCCTATATTATCTGGTACTGACCAATGTGAGAGATGCACTGAATTGGATGAATTATTAGTCTCATCTGTTATGCCAATTCTTGTGAATTTACATTCTCTGCAAAAATAAAAAGCTGGAATTTCCCCCCTGTGTAACAAGTTCATGAGAATTCATAATTTACCCTTTCTACAATTTCTCCATTTTTATAAAAAAAAGTTTGATTTTTTGCAAGACATGACAAAATTCTGCCCTAGATCACATTTGACAACTTACAAAAACGTAAAGGAATTTTTATTTGTTTGTCGTCAAGTCAGATACAGTAAAATTCTATAATATTGAACTAAAATGAAATCCAGACTTTATTTTTTTAATTTAAATAAAATGTGCTTGCACAGGGTACAGAACTTCATGTAACATTGCAGGAAGCATGAACATACATATATGGTTAAGTAGGTGTCTAGTTGTTCTTATGCATAATTAACACAATTCCATGTACAATCCAGTAAACGTATGCAAATTTTAAATGCATATTTTTCTGTTTACAATAATAAAAATCTGAGTCTGTAAGTTTAATGAGTTTCAATTTTGTATGCTGTTTAAATTTAACTTCTGGCGATGGTGAAATCCAACTCTAAGTGAAGGGTTTTTTTTTTTTGTTTGTTTTAGATAAAAACCCACGTTTATGAAACCATTAGGTTACACACTTTATGCATTTTAAAAATGGCAATTTGCACTACAAGAAAGAGTAAGTGGCATAGAGGCATAAGAGTAGATCAGGGAAGGTTTCTCAAGTGGATCTTCATTTACAGGGAAAATGGGACTGATTTCATGCTTAAATTAAATGCACATTAGAAGAACAAGTTAGGGGAAATAGGCCTTCTATCAAATGAATATGGATCTCACATGGAAAACGTATAATGTTGACTTTCTTAATTGTTTCTCATGCCAGTGAGTTCTGGGACTCAGAGGCAGCTCTGTTTAGTAGTTTTTCAGCTTCTTCCCATGTTAGTATAAAGGTCCATAAATCCCATCCATTGGTAACCCATTCCCCTTTGAAATAATACCATTCATTATTTGCATGGAGTAGATGTCAGTTTATTTGCAGTGTTGTTTTAGCTGGTTTTGGTTCCTGGAAATTACAGAAACAATGTGGGTGAGATCAGGGCTGGCCTAAGGGTTTTTGGCACCCTAGTCCAACTACGACTTTAGTTCCCCACCCCTTCCACACGCACACACGTTATAAGATTATATATATATATATATATAATAGAAGGGAAATCACTTCCATTGAATTTGGCACCTCTTAAAGCCTGGCGCCCTAGGCAACTGCCTAGTTCACCTATATGGTTGGGCTGCCTCTCAGTGAGATTGTTTCTTTTACTAGACCACCTACCTCCAGTAACCATCCCATGCCACACCCAAGAAATTGGTTATCTACAGCCATACTCTGAGGTACCACAGAATATGCTCTGAGGAGAAAGTTTAGATACAAGACTGAGTACCTGTCCCGGATCTGAAAAACAGCTCTGTATGGCTCAAAAACTTCTATTTCACCAATGGAAGGTAGTCCAATAACAGAGATGACCGTACTCACATTGTTTCAATTGTCAAGCAGTGCAAAATGAAAATGGCAAAACTAAAGCAGATTAATTCATAGCATCAACATTAAAAAATTATCTTCATTCATCCCAATAAAATTTCTATATAAACATACCTAGAATAAGTTAAACATATAGCTAGACATACTGAGTATTATATTGCTTTGTTTATACTTTAATCACAATTCTGTTTCGAATGAAGACTCAAAAAATGAGATTTTCTAGAAATGGAAGGATTTTACCACAATTTAAATTCATTTATATTCAGAACCACATCTTAACTCTTCAAGTTTGCAGATGTTTGATTTTGAAACTAAGCCATTTGCCCAGACCTTCATAATATAAGTATGATCCTTTTTTTTTCCTTTTGTCATATTTTAGTCATTGTTTGAACCGGTGCCTGACACATTTTTCCTAATATATTCTTTTTCTTAAATACCACTTCTACTATTTATATGATAATGCCACTAAGACAGGTTCATTCCCTTCTCATGCATTTGCTATCCTTTTCTTTCATGATACTTTTAGAAACATTAACATTGCTTGTATTTTTCTCTTTTTATGCCAAGACTAAATTTCCAGCTGTTTCCTTAATTAAGTCTGCCACTGGCAAGGATCTGGCTTTGCATACCTGCAGAGAGAATCTTCAGGTTGTTTTAATGACTAGCTATAGCTTGAGGAAAGTAACTCAAGAGCTAAAGCAAACTAAAGCTAGCTGAAATGAGTACTGGAACTGTCAATTTCCAATTAAGAGATTTGTTTGTTTCACAGCATATTGAACCACTGCAAATTATATGTTTTAGCTCTGCTGGTTAATCTTTTGCCACCTGACAGATGGAAGTAAATCAGTTAAATTTTATCAAGCATTTCGGAAGTAGAAATATTGAAATCCTGGTACAATTTTGCATCCGTCAAGGACTACATTAAATCACAAGAGCAACCCAGTATTTTTAGACAAAGTGGAATCTGACATTTGGAAACACACATTGAAGGTGTTATGCAATTTCCCTCCAAAAAGATGTTTTGGGGTGGCATTGTTGCAAATGGTAGCCTTTATCAAACTATTTTTGCCATAATAAATAAATTTAATTATGCAGAATCCTAAAAAAACAAGACAATCAAGTAGAGATGTGTGTATTTTTGTGTGACCTCACGATCTCCTCTTTATTGGTTTAGCATAAGCAAGCAGAGTCCCTGGAATGGCAACAACAGAACATGAATTCATCACTGGAAGAGGGGACAGAGGTATTTCATTGCTGCTGGAGTTACTGCTAACTCAAAAACACTCCTTGCTTTCACTCTGAGCAGGAACCACAGACTTCCACCATCATTTTCCTGTCTTTCCTCTCTGAGAGGGACCATTCCTTTTTGTGGATGTCTCTAGATCTGTCACACATATGGAGTCAAGCAACACATCAAATTTGTTAAGTATAGGTGTATCCTGAGTTCTAGGAGTGGGTAAGCGCAACAGTTGCTGTGGGCACCAGCTTCCAGGAGGCATGGTACATCTGTGCAGCAGGGATTTTTATTCCCCTCTGCCGATTGGCTGACTGTAGGACCTATTTGTTTGATTTGTTTTTTGTTTGCTTGGGGTTTTTTGGCTCAGCTGCTCAGGGTGTGATGCACCAAAAGCATTTTTTGCTTTGGGAGGCAAAACATTTAGCACTGTTCCTAAATCTGTCTTCACAGCATAGTTAGCTTGAATTACATCTTCAGTGTTACCTCTAACAGGACTCCTATCCACACAAAGCAATCCCTAGATCAAGTTCTTCTCATGTCTTTCCATCACAACCATAAGTGTTGGGCACATGATATGGCCTAGTTTGTACCCCTGCCAAGATCCTTCTTGGATCTCCCAGGAAACAGCAGAAGAACATGTGCTCCACAGTTTATGTTTCACTGTAGCCACATCGGTTTGGGTCACTGGAATAGCTCCATTTTTGCGTATTGACTTTTGATCTATCAACCTTTGCTCGGAGGCAACACAAATGTCTCCATGTTGACTAATCCATCTGCGTGCCTCTGAAAAGGTGTTCAGCAACATCAAATGGACATTTTGATAGTCTCACAGAGTATTTCAAGTCATGTAAGTGCAAGTGTCTGTCTATTGCTGGGTTGGTTCCCTATTTTTGAATTTTAGCTCAAGTGGTGACAAACACAAGTTAGCTGGCTCAAATGTGTGTGTACACACATGCATGTGTGAGAGAAACTGAAGTGATGCTGAGGCTCTGATGGTAATGCAGTTGGAACACAACAACTCAAATTATAACATCTCATCAGCAGCTAATCCAATCACTCCATGTAGCTCCGATATTGTTTTGAACTGTGGTCACTCTCACTCAGGCTAAGCTAACTCAAGTTCAGTAGCATGAATGTACTAACTCAAATGAACTGTTAAAGTGAAGACAAGCCCTAAGTTTAGATCAACTAAATGAGGATGAACCACACAGAGAAGCTCTACAGAGATCATCATTTTAAAAACAAGAAATAAACATTTGTAAACATTTACATGAGCCATTTTCTTCCTTGAAATAAGGAAATAGCTATGGCATCCTTGGCTATGTCTACCCTAGAAAAAGTTAGAACGACTTTGTTAAGTTGACTTAATAAGGTTGACTTTAAGTCAACCTAAAGTCGACCTTATTAAGTCGACATAGCAAAGTGGTTACCCTAAACTGGGACTTAGTAAATGGACATAACTGCCCTTAAATCGACTTAATAAAGTCGATTTAAGTGTTAATCCATGTCCACACTGTGCTTAAATTGACCTAAGGAGTCGACTTAAGGGTTAGGTAGACCTAACCGGTGGTTCTTATTAAGTCGACTTAAGCTTTCATTAAGTCGACTTAATGAAAGGCTGGTGTGGACCTGTACTAACTTAACCTCCTTAACTTAGCCTCCTTAAGTCGCCATAACTTGCAAATGTAGACATACCCATAAAAGCAATAAGATGAGAATTATAACTAGAAAATGCTTTTTAATGATCAGTTCCATAAGAGAACACGGGGAACCAATTGCCCAATACAAAGCTCCATCAACTGTCTTTTTGTTTGTGTTTCATAGAATCATAGAATAATAGGGATGGAAGGGACCTCACGAGGTCATCTAATCCAACCCCTTGCTAAAAAGCAGGACCACTCCCACTAAATCACCCCAGCCAGGGTTTTGTCTAACCGAGCCTTAAAAATCTCCAAAGATGGAGATTCTACCACCTCCCTAGGTAACCCATTCCAATGCTTCACCACCCTCCTAGTGAGAAAGTTTTTCCTAATATCCAACCTTGACCTCCCCAGCTGTAATTTGAAACCATTGCTCCTTGTTCGGTCCACTGTTACCCTCGAGAACAGCCTAGCTCCCTCCTCTTTGGAGCACCCCTTCAAGTAGTTGAAGGTTGCTATCAAATCTCCCCTCAGTCTTCTCTTCTGTAGACTAAATAAGCCTAGTTCCTTCAGTCTCTCTTCATAAGACATGTGCCCCAGCCCCCTAATCATTTTTGTTGCCCTCCGCTGGACTCTTTCTAATTTGTCCACATCCTTTCTATAGTGGGGAACCCAAAACTGGGCACAGTATTCCAGATGCGGCCTGACCAGTGTAGAATAGAGGGGAATTATCACATCCCTCGATATGCTGGCAATACTCCTACTGATGCAGACTAATATGCCATTGGTCTTTCTGGCAACAAGGGCACACTGTTGGCTCATATTCATCTTCCCGTCCACCATAACCCCCAGGTCCTTTTCTACAGCGCTGGTACTTAGCCGATCGTTCCCCAGTCTGTAGCAGTGCATGGGATTTTTCCATCCTGAGTGCAGGACTTTGCACTTGGCTTTGTTGAACCTCATGAGGTTTTTTTCGGCCCAGTGTTCCAATTTGTCCAAGTCTCCCTGGATCCTGTCCGTACCCTCCAGAGTATCTACCATTCCCCCCAGCTTGGTGTCATCCGCAAACTTACTAAGCACGCAGTCTATTCCATCATCAAGATCATTAATGAAGATGTTGAACAGAACCGGCCCCAGGACCGACCCCTGGGGCACTCCACTCGTTACCGGTTGCCAACTAGACATCGAGCCATTGATTCCTACCCACTGAGCCCATTGATCTAGCCAGTTTTCTATCCACCTTACGGTCCATTCGTCCAATCGATACTTCCTTAATTTGCCAACGAGAATGCTATGGGAAACCGTATCAAAAGCCTTGCTAAAGTCGAGGTATATCAAGTTAACGGATCTTCCCACATGCACAAATCCAGTCATCTCATCATAGAAGGAAATCACGTTGGTGAGGAACGATTTGCCCTTGGTGAATCCATGTTGACTGTTCCTGCACACCACCTAACACTATTTCTGGTCTTGATCTATGGTTCTAGGTGCTGAAGTAATACCACAACCAGCATATTCAACCAATAATAGTGTGGGGCATTGTCCTTTTCTAGGGTATGGCTACTCAGCGTCTGGCAACAAGCCTCCCAGCCCCCATTGATGGACTCAGGCTAGCAAGGAAAGCACAAATGGCTCTTTGTAGACAGCTCTTTGAAGCCATGGCACAGGCTGGAGCTCAGTCTCTGAAGCTTAGGGTGAAAGATAGGTATACAAGCCTATGACTTCAAAGTGCTGTCTACATAACTATTTTTAGAGCACTAGTGGAAGTCCTGCTACCTTGAGTCTCTTGATGTGGACCAGGATGCTCATTGCCACAGGCTTTGTAGATACAACACTAGTGTCTCCTCCACATAGGTCTGCTACAATGGCCACAAATACTTTGCTGGACTAAGGTTTTTGCACTGGCACTGCTGTTAGCTCAAGTTAGGTCAGATGTACATTAACACATATGCTGTCAAAGGCTCACTGATATCAGATAGTGAGTTTCAGATGGTTTGACTGGTTTGGTGTACCTCAATTCACTTGTGACCTAAATCTGTGTCAGATAAGGTATCAATAGAAAATGAACACAGTGACTACTAACTTCCTTGTAAAGTGTATGCAATGTATGAGAAATGCCCAAAGGGTTGTTCAGATGTGAAGGGAATATGGGGCTAAAATGTATTTGACCCAGACAAGCGTTGGGAGCAAATAAACAAACAAACAAAGGAATGGCTGATGCCTCCATCCAGATGCAATCGCTGACAATTGGCAATACCTGACAAGAGGCCATTCACTGGCATATCAGAGGCTGCAGGGACAGATCAATTGTCAGTGTAGAAAGCAGCAGACAGGAAAAAAGTAGCATGGAGCCTTTTCCCATCAGACTCCATGACACCTTACCTCACAACAGGGGCATTGGACTTTGGTAGTAATACATTTAAAAATCTTCACTGGATTATAAAAGAAAGGGGCAAGGAACCCCTAGTTCTATTTCCCTGAGGCCACAAAAGCAATGAGCATTTTTCACTCTGTGGGAGTTCCTGACCAAAGGGGATGGTCAGCTATCTTGCTGCAAGTGGGTATGATAAGAATCTTGCCTTTAACCAAGACTGTAGTTTTGTTAAGTCTTAGTCATTAGAAAGTATTTTTCACTTTTATTTGCTTGTTACCATTTCTGACTATCTTTTATACATGATCTCACTTAAAACCCCTCTCTTTTGGATTAAGAAAGCTTTTTTTTTTAATTTAAACTAATCCAGCACTGTTTGATTCAAAAGTGATTATTAACTCCAGTGAAAACAACAACCTGTTATGCTTTTGTCTCTTTAAAAGAGTATAAGACCTTATCACTCCTCTGAACATTTCAGGAGAGGGCTGGACATTTCAGGGCAGGCAGTTTTGGGGAAATTCAGGAGACTGGGTGTGTGTTGGGGTCATTGGGCTAAGTAGTAATCAAGGTTGGTGGAGACCAGAGTATGTTTGTGGTTTAAGAAGCACATTGCTGGAATAAGACTTGAGCCAGGATTGTTCAACCCACAGATACTCAGTGCATGCTTGTAAGCCAGGAGGGAACATCTAGACAGGTAGCTAGAGTGACAGAATATTTTAAGACCTCAGGGTTAAAGGAAAAGTGGTAAACTTTTCTCTGGTCTGGGTAGAACCTCAAAATGTGATTGATAGATGGATATTATACTCAACACTATTATATTATATACACTATATGATATTACATATTACATACATATTAGAGAGGGACTGGCAACAATCTCTGCATCTAGATTGCCTGACATTTTCTGTAACTAAAAATATTTGAAAGAATCCAAGTTATATCATCTTTGTTTGTAGTAAGACTTTCAAAATTTGAGAAAAGAAAAGCTTACAGAATATAAAAGTATTGTTATTTGTCCAAGGAAATTTCACTGAGGTTTTCATGAGGGTGTATCTTCACTCACAGCAACACATTCAGTTACACAGGATCAATTCTTTGGGATTCATTGAGTGGAAGTAGAGACCCACTCAGCTGATCTGAAAGTCAACTCAATAAATCCACCTCCACAAAAAAATTAACACTGTGTTGATGGAAGTTATTTCCCATCAGTTCAGCTTAGTGGGGACACCACACTAACTAGACTTCAGTAAGTCGACAATATATATGCTGAATTTAGCTGAGAGTGTAGACCAAGCCTGAGATCCCAATTACTGAAAGTCATCATTTCCCTTCTGCGGCTTGTTTTCCTCAAGACAATGTTGATAGTATTGAAAATAGCAACTGAAATAAGTATTCTAAAATACTGATATCATGGTACCACAAGAGCATGAACAGACATTGTTTTGGGAATGCCTGGAACCTGCCAAAGTTGCTGTAACAGTGTGCTGAGGGATGAAGCTGTCTGGGCTATTTATTTGTTTTTTCCCTTCTCTTTCATTAGTTTAAAAAAGAAATTACATACAAAACGCTATGTTAAATCATCCTTATTTAGGGTATTTAGAAAGTGCTGGCTTTATAATTGTTCACACAAACTCAATTCTGTCCTCCTGTGGGTATGCATTATGATATAGTCTTTAATTTCATACTTCTTTTGCTACAGGACCCTTCCTCGCTCAGTGCACAGGATGGTGGAACAAAAAGGCAGAATTAAATTGCATGGACATATGCATGTGCCTATGCATGCACAAACAGATCACTGTGAACTTTGCTAATTTTATTTTAACAAATTGATTTCTTCTCTTTGATTCTTATTGGAAAAGGCTTTCATATCTCATCTTCATGTTCATTCTTAATGCTTTGCCATGTACCACAATCATATATCCTTACACATGATGTGTAAGAGAAGCAATTATAGTAAATCTTTTTAAACATTTTCTCTCTGTATTTTTTCTCCTCTAACATTTAAAAGCATCTTCTAAATGGGTGTTTTTGACTACAACCTATTAATTTGACTTGCTTTCTTTCGCTTCAGATAGAATGGTTTTGTAAAGCATTCTGATTGATCCACTTTGAAAAGCACACCTGGTTAACAGCCATTCATACTCATAACACTCAGCAAGCATTCCACTTGAATGGGTGAAGTGTATTCTCAAGCACTATTTAACCAAATGAGATGGCCATAGGAAATCATTGTGCTAAGATGACTTCCCAGCTAATTGTGCCTTGGGTGCACAATTTTTTACATTTTCCATTTTATTGATTGTATTCTGTGCAAAACAATGTGCCTTCAAAAATATAAGTAAACATTGCAGACTGCAGTATGTTTATCAGTTCTTTTGCATATATTTCTAATTTAATTTTTAGCATACAATAAAGGTTATTATTAACAGGACTAATTATCACACCTGAACCTGAACTTCATAAAGTGAATGGTGAAAGTCTCATAGACTTTAAGGTCAGAATGGACCAGTATGATCATCTAGTGCAGGCCTCAAGACCTCACCCACCCACTCCAGCAATAGTCCACCAACCTATGATTGAGTTATTTACCTCCTTAAATCATGATTTAAGGACTTAAGATACAGAGAATTCACCAGTAGGTGAGCCATGCCCTGTGCTACAGAGGAAGGTGAAAAACCCCCAGAGCCCAGGCCAATCAGCCCTGGGGGAAAATTCCTTCCCGACCTCAAATAAGGCGCAGTTAAACCTTGAGCACGTGGGCAAGTCTCAACAGCCAGTTACCTAAGAAACAATTCTCTGTAATAACTCAGAACCCACCCCATGTACTCTCCCTTCTTAGGCCACTTGTATATTCACCACACATAGCCAAATATCAGTCAATTTCCAAAATAGGCTAATCATACCATCCCCTCCATAAATGTATCAAGCTCAGTTTTGAAAGCAGTTATGGTTTTTGCCCCTGCAACTCCCCTTGGAAGGCTATTCCAGAACTTTATTCCTCTAATGGTTAGAAACCTGCATCTAATTTCAAGCCTAAATTTCTTGATGGACAGTTTATAACCATTTATTCTGGTGTCCACATTGATGCTGTACCCAAATAAGTCCTCTCCGTCCCTGATATTAATCCCTCTGGCTATGTCTACACTGACAAGTTAGTTTGAATTAAGGAAGCTTAATTCGAACTAACTAAAGCCATGGCTACACTAGGCTTTAGTTAGTTTGAATTAAGGGCTTCCTTAATTCGAACTAATAAATTTGAATAGGGTATTAGAACTAATGTGGCCATGTTAATTCGAACTAATTTCTTAGTTCGCATTAACCAGCCATTGAAATGAATGGGGATCGCTAATTCAAACTAAGCAAGTGCTTGCTTAGTTCGAACTAATGTTCCAGTGTGGCCATGCTAGTTTGAATTAAGCTAATTCGAACTAACTAAAATTAGTTTGAATTAATTAGTTCAAACTAACTAATTCAAACTAATTTTAGCAAGTGTAGACATAGCCTCTGATATATTTATAGAGAGCAATCATATCCCCCGATCAACCTTCTTTTGGTTAGGCTAAACAAGCCAAGTTTCTTGAGTCTCCACTCATAGGGCAGGTTTTCCTCTCCACAGACCATCCTTGTAGCCCTTCTCTGCACCTGTTCCAATTTGAATTAATCCTTTTTAAACATGGGGGACCAGAACTGCACACAATATTCCAGATGAGGTCTCACCAGTGCCTTGTACAGCGGCACTAACACCTCTCTGTCTCTACTTGAAATACCTCTCCTGATACATCCTAGAACTGCATTAGCTTTTTTTCACATCCACATCACATTGGCAGCTCATAGTCATCCTATGGTCAACCAGTACTCCCAGATCCTTCTCCTCCTCAGTCCGTTCCAACTGATGCGTCCCCAACTTATAGGAAAAATGTTTGTTATTTGTCCCTAAATGCATGACCTTGCACTTCCCATTATTAAATTTCATCCTATTCCTCATACTCCAGTTTACAAGGTCATCCAAATCTTTCTGTATGGTATCTCGTGCCTTCTCTATATTGGCAATACCTTGCAACTTGGTGTCATCCGCAAACTTTATTAGCACATTCCTGCTTTTTGTGCCAAGGTAAGTAACAATAAGGTTGAACAAGATCAGTCCCAAGACAGATCCCTGAGGGACTCCACTGGTAACCTCCCTCCAGCTTGACAGTTCACCTTTCAGTATGACCTGCTGTAGTCTCCCTTTTAACCAGTTCCCTATCCACCTTACTATATTCATATTAATCCCCATCTTCTGTAATTTAACTAATAACTCCCTTTGTGGAACTATATCAAATGCCTTGCTGAAATCTAAGTAAATTAGGTCCACTGCATTCCTTTATCTAAAAAATCTGTTATCCTTTCAAAAAAGGAGATCAATTTGGTCTGGCACGATCTCCCTTTTGTAAAGCCATGTTATATTTTATCACAGTTACCGTTATCCTCTGTAGCCTTAAGTACTTTCTCCTTCAAAATTTTCTCCAAGACCTTGCATACTATCGAGGTCAAACTAACAGACCTGTAGTTACCCGGATCATTTTTATTCCCTTTCTTGAAAATAGAAACTATATTAGCGATTCTCCAGTCATACAGTACAACCCCCGAGTTTACAGATTCATTAAAAATCCTCCTTAAAGGGCTGGCAATTTCATGAGCCAGTTACTTTAATATCCTCGGATGGAGATTGTCCAGGTCCCCCAATTTAGTCACATCCAGCAGCTCAAATTTGGCTTCTATCTCAGGTATAGTAATTTCCAATTTCATGACCTCATTCCCATTAGCTTCCCTACCTCTATCCCCCAGCTCAACTTCACTGTCATTGAAAACAGATGCAAAGTACTTATTTAGACATTCAGCCATGCCTAGATTATCCTTGACCTCCACTCCATCCTCAGTTTTTAACCATCCCACTTCTTCTTTCTTTGCTTTCTTCCTATTTATATGGCTAAAGAACCTTTTACTATTGGTTTTAATTCCCTTCGCAAGGTCCAGCTCAGCTTGACTTTTTGCCTTTCTCACTCTCTCTCTACATGTTCTGACCTCCAAAAGGTAGCTTTCCTTGCTGACCTCTCCCCCTTTTCACTCCTTGTAGGCTCTGTGTTTCCTCCTAATAACCTTTCTGAGATGCTTACACATCCAGCTTGGTCCACAGCTCTTGCCTATGAATTTTTCCCCCTTCCTTGGAATGCAGGTTTCAGATAGTTCTTGCAACTTTGATTTGAAGAGATTCCAAGCCTCTTCTACCTTTACATTCCTCAGTTTTTCTGTCCAGTCCACTTCCCCAACTAATTCCCTTAATTTTCTAAAGTTAGCCTTTTTAAAGTCAAAGATCCTAGTCACTGATTTATTTTTGTTTATCCTTCCAATTAGTTTGAACTGAATTAGTTCATGGTCACTTGAACCTAAGTTGTCCCCTACAACCAGTTCATCTATGAGGTCCTCGCTACTTACCAGTACTAAATCTAAGATGGCATCCCTTCTTGTTGGTTCGGTAACCATTTGGAGAAGGAATTCATCAGCTATCACATCCAGGAAAAAAACTGGGCCCTCTTATTACTACTAGCACATGTCCTCCAGTCTATATCTGGGAAGTTAAAGTCTCCCATAATCACACAGTTCCCAATAGTATTAACTTCCTTAAAGGCCTTAAAGAGGTCCCTATCCATGTCTAAATCAGATCCTGGAGGTCTGTAACACACTCCAAGCACCATTCCAGGAGAAACTTTAGTAGCTTTTTTCCCAGCATGATTTTTACCCAGATTGATTCTGTCTCGTTAATTCCATCAATTTGAATTTCCCTACAGTCTACCTCCCCATTGACATACAATGCCACTCCCCCACCTCTTCAAAAGAAACAAATTAAGTCATGATCTAGCTGGACATTTGTCCAATACCCTGCACCCAAATTTAAATGGGCAAAATTAATTGTATTTCAAATCCAATATATTACATTATATGTAGCATCATATAATAGTATTCCATGACATTTTTAAAGGGTTAGCAATCCCATGATTCCTCATTCTGTATGCAAGCACTTTCAATGAGTTGAGGACAGTATTTGAAAGTATTTCCTTGTATTTTTATTAACATTGCCTTCATAGCCCTTTCTGTGCTATAATAAACAAGGTTTCTTAAGTTGTGAGACTATTCCCAGCACCTATATTTTACCAACATTCTTGGGTTCTAATTATCTTGTTAATCCATGTATTTCATATTAAAAATAAAACAGTCATCCTTAAGCGCTGAGCTCTGGGGACTGATCATATAATGGCCCATGTGCCATATGCTATCTCTGCTGCATTCCCTCCATCATATAACTAACTTTTTTAATTACTCTAAAATTCTATTATTGCTGTATTACTCAATAATTCCTATGTTACCACTCTTGAAGACTAATAAGCTGCAATGTTAGCATATTAGAGTTTCAACAGCCATTTTTAGTTTAAGAATCGATTTAGTTTAATTTTATTACGTTTGTGTGCCACACAGCCTCTATAGACATAGCAAATAACTTATATTCTAAAAATGCATTTGTAAATACAGATTGTGCTTTCTAGAGTAAATGGACTAGAAAGCTGGGCTTACATAGCACAGTACTAGCCTCCTTTCCCTATGGTAGTTTTTGTGGCTGCCAGTAAAACAGCAGCTTTTTGGAGGTCACCCACCATCTGCCCCTGCTCCGACACCATTCCATAAGTCAGCCAACTGCACATCACACATGCTAGGGTCCAGCCTCAGATAGCAGCAGACAGGTGCAAGCTTTATTTCTGCAGCACTCATTTAAGTTGCAAGTGCAGATACATCCACCCCAAATATTGTATAGGCTCCTCCCACCCCCAAGAACAGGAAGACAAAGCTACACACAAGAGAATAAAAATACAGCCGAGTTCTTAAAAGAACAAACACAAGAAAAGGGGGAAAAAAGCCATGGGAGGAGGAAAAGCCTGGTTGAAAATAAGAGAAAGAAGTTGGGTGGGGGGGAAACCACTGAATTAGACTTTGGTTTAAAGCTTAAACCTATGCTGATGTGGTTACAGAGGAGCTGCGCAGCAGCAGCAGAAATCTTGTGTAACTAAGGCCTAGGCTACATCTACAATTTAATCAAGTTCCAAAGGGATAGCCATGTTAGTCTATTGCAGAAAAACAGGGTCCTGTGGCACCTTTAAAGACTAACAGATTTATTTATCGCATGAGCTTTCGTGGGAGAAAATCCCACTTTGTCAGACGCTTTGAAGATGGGAAAGTTACAGAATCTTCAAACTGTTTGATGAAGTGGGATTTTCTCCCATGAAAGCTCATGCGATAAATAAATCTGTTAGTCTTTAAAAGTGCCGCAGGACTCTGTTGTTTAACTACAATTTAGGTCAACCCAGCTGCATCACTTGGGGTTGTGAAAGATTTCATGCCCTGTGTAACATAGTTGGTTGACCTATCTTCTGTAGGCCCAGTTAAAATCAATGGAAGAATTCATCTATTAACCTGGTTACCACCTTTCAGAGAGGTTATTTTACAATCTCAATGAAAAAACCCTCCCATCACCATCATGTCCACATTACTGCATCACAGTGGTGGTGCACAGTGTTTATAGGAGAAAGATGCCCTTAGTACCAATTCTCTCTGAGGACCACGTGCTCAGCAAGAGAGCCACCTTGCTGGGAAGAGGTGCAACACACACTTCCTTCCATAAATGCAGGAGAAGATGCATTCTTCATCCGTCTGGGGGTTAGTAGCATTAGTAGGGCTAGCCATGTGCAGGGCCTATGTCCCTCAGCCACATTATGGTTGGCTCATGTGAAGATGGAAAAGTCTTGTGCAACATGTAGCAAAGTGTTTGTCTTTGATATTGAAAATACAAACTATCTGTATTTAAGAAATGTAATGCTGCTACAAAGCAATCACATGAACCAATTAAAAAACTGCTTCTTTATTTGTAATATTCCCTGACTGGCTCTTTTTTATATTTATAGCTATGATGTGGGTATCCAATAGCTATATGCACTCTAGCTCTCTCCTTTCATTCAGTACATAATAAACTACAATCTTAAGTAAGTGATCTTAAGCATCTTTGTGTATTTATGTTGCACTAAAAGGCTGAGGAGGAAAAAAAGGTATCTTTTTAAGAATAATGGAGAAAGAGTAAAATATTAAAAATTACAATATATAATCTCAATCTGACATAAAAAAAAACCCACCAAAATCTTGACCAAGTGCCTAAATCAAACATCTGACTCAATCATATAGAGAGTACTGTAAGTAGCTAATTCCTAGAAAAGTGATTAAAGGTTAAGAGATTCTAAAATTTGCAAATATCAGGATTTAATGTCTACTACCCCAGGGCAATTTTAAGAGGGACTGAAGTTCAGAAGGAATTCATTTTTATAAACTCACTTAGTTCACTAGAGGTGACTGAAGAATGTAAGCTCTATCACCGACATAATACTAATATCTAAGGAAGGATTAGAGGCATACTGTTCTAGATCACACTGGCTACTGTTAGTAGCCTGAGATTTCAAAGAAAAATATTATGAACTAAGTCAAGGGCATGCTTCAAAAATCAAAAGACTAAACATTGATCTTTTTTTTCACCTTTTCCTACAGAAGTATAGATTTCTACATTTACACACCACTCACATATCCAAGCATGGGATGCAGAAACAGCACAAGAAAAAAAATATAGAACAAAGCAGACAACTCAGAGGTCTAGAACTGAATGAAAATGTGCTTCTTTACAGAATGGTATGAAATAGATAAATCTTGCTTTAAACAAACAAACAAACAAACAAACAAACAAACAAACAAACAAACAAACAACCCAGAAAGAATTGATGGACTGAAAAAAAATCTCAGACCTGTCAAGGTAGAGACTTGGGCAAGATTGCTGAGAAATCCCTGAAGTTTTCAGACAGAGTTTCAGCCATAAAACATACCCACATTCCCATAACATATGTCAAATTAACTGGCAAGTCACAGACTACTGTGCTGACTCTGACCCAGACTCACTGAAGTCAAAGATAAATTTCCCATTAATTCTACAGGATCAGGATCAAGTATTTTGTGATATTGGGTTAACCTTACAACTGTGATTAAGAGAGCTAATATGACACAACAAGCATATCACTTATTGCACAACCAAATGGATGCATATCTTTTTAATGCATATATTTCAAAAGTAATGAAATCATACCCTGTTATGGTCATAGTTTTGGAGAAACAATACCATGAAAAGAGAAGTACTGCAGTATTGGCACTTCTTTTAAATATTTAATGGTTCATTGACAGCCTAGCAGAAGGTGCAAATCCATTCTTTGATTCCATTTCTTGATGGCAGCCCAAATTTGAGATACCCCAGAACAAGGAGCGTGAACTATAGTTAGTGCATACTTGGGTCGATTAGAACAGTGGGCTGCATACAATTCACTGACTTTAATATCAATCAATGTAAAATCATCCACCAAGTGACAGAAAATAAACATGCACAGTCAAAATGTGTGTGGCAGGAATCTAGGAAAGCAGAAAGACTGAGGAGCACCTAGGGTTAAGGAGATATAACAAACTAAATAGGAATTTGCACTATAACACCATTCTGAATAAAAGGTATTATCAAATGTATAAAAAGGAAGATAACAAACTAGAAAAGGTTTGCTGCTCTGCATACAAAAACCCAGATGTGATGAAATCTAAAAATATTCATACCTTTTATGTACATTTAGAAAAACCAAAGAGACACTAAACTAAAGTAAATGCAAAGATGTGAAAGAAAAATTATATCAGAAATGGTGAATACATTGTATGGAGAGAAGTTAAAGGAGCTAAATTTTGCCACTGTAGTTAAGAGAAAATAGATGCTCAGTGCCTATAAGTACCTTGAATGGTCTGTACATATTTCAAAGTGACAATATGCATGAAAAAAGTATATTTAGACATTGGAAAAGATATTAGGACAGGAGAAACATCCTATAGATAAAAAAGGAAAACATCAGTTCATAGATTAGGAACAGGATCAGTAAGAGCTGGGTTGTGATTTTTTAAGGGAAATGGCCATGAAATCAACACTTGAGATATTAAGAAGTTAATTAGACAAGACATTATTTACAATGTTATAACAGTGAGCACTAAACATTCTGATTGCAGGATGTCAGACTTGAAGATTGCAGTGGTCCTTTGTGTGATGAAATATTCTGCCCATTTAGAGTTCTGAGCCACATTGAAGGAAATACACAGACAGAGCAAATAAGAAGTTCAGAGAGAGATCAAACCCTAGGCTGTAATTGCTAGCTGGATATCAGGGCCAGAGATTCTCCCCACCAGGACAGCTGCTGTAAAGAGGACAGAATAGTCTTGTATATCTTAAACAATCTAACTGGTTTAGTAGCTAACTTTCTGAGGTGCTCTGACTGATCTCCTCATCCCCATTCTGTCAACTTCATGTATACACTGGTATCTTCAAAGTCGCTTTTCTGCTCCACAGGATGGCATCCCCTAACATCACTAACCTGACCATCTTAAAGTTAATTGAGTCATGTACACTGAAATAAGGGTCTTTCTCTAATTATTAGGATCAAAGTGTGGTGAGCTTTAATTCCTCTATTTTACAAAAAAAAATGTGCTGTAAACTCTGTGCTGCTCTAACAAAGCAAATTTGTTACTGAGATTGGTAAAATAAGATTGATAAAATGCACAATTTTAGTTAGAACTGGATGAACTTAACTCCCATTTGCTCCATTGCAAGAAGAATGTATATTTAATCAGAAAGGGAATCAAGTTTTGTGGACAACAGAAGAGTTTTGTTAATCTCCATCTCTCAGAACCTGCAACTTTGAGATGCTTCATTATCCAGGCTTTTAGAAGGCATACAAAGTAGTCTGACCTTTCTTCTTAGTAAGATGTTCTCTTGAGAATCCTGAATCCATGGCTACCTGAAGCTTCTGCAGCTCAGAGAAGTAAAGAAAGATACCTTTCTTCTGAATACAACTCTCAATGAAAAAGGGATAATTCCAGTCTGATATGGAATATGTATACTGAGTGTGACCTGTACTTTGTATATTGAATACACATAAAAGATAACAGAATCGTAAAAATGTAAGGCTGGATGTGTCCCCGAGAAGTCATCAAGTCCAGCCCTTTGTGCTGAGACAGGACCGAGCAAACGTAGACCATCCCTGAGAGGCGTTTGTCTAATCTGTTTCTGAAAATTTCCAATGATGGGGATTCAGAACTAAACACAGGATTGTTGTGAGATCCAGAACTAAACACAGTATTGCAGCTGAGTCCTCACTGGTGCTCAGTTCAACTGGATAATTGCCTCCTGTATTGTGCAGGGAGTCAATGTTGTACTCTTGCTAGGTTAACTTGAGCCATCAAAATGTATCTGGTGATGCCAAGGCTCAAGACCTCTCTGCATAAAGCTTGGAAAATTTCACTTGCAGAAATATTTGTATAAGCATGAAGCCATAATAGGCTAGTTCCTCTTTTCGATATCTTTCTTTGTTAAACAGAATCTTGCAGTCAACTGCTTGTGCAAGGCTATACCCTTGAGGGGAAATAGGAGGGGGTCCCTCAAAAGTGGAAAATTCCCCTTCTAATATGTCTAATGCCTAAATGTAGTATTTTTCCAGTACAATATTACCTAGGATATAATTGCAAAAGATGTGCACATGCTAGATCATTGGGTGAATGCGGTTAGAGGAGAACAGGGACAGGGACAGAACAGTTGAAGAACAAGGCCCACCCCAAGAAAAGGAGAAGTAGCCGGTCAAAACAACTCCTTATAAGGATGAAGCAGGATAAAGAGTCGGCACCTTCCAGATGCCCCCCTTGATCGATTCATCAATAAAAAGACACCCCTCTCGATAGATGAGGAGGAATGCCAACATCATAACTGAAACAGGGGGTGGTGCGCACTGCAAGCTTCCTCACTCCTCTAAACCTTTGCACCTAACTAACTTAGGGACTGGTCACCCTATAGTTGGTTAAGTAAGTATGATTGAGTGAATGCGTGGATGTACAAGTGCAATGTTCTGAGCACTGTTCTAAATATTTTAATGAAATGCCTAGCTTGCTGTTTTGTTTACCCTGCCATTAGAGTAATAAGCCAGTACATAAATAACTATCATCTGGTAGCTGTACTACCTTTGTATTTGCCAATATATTACTGGCTGTTGCACGACCTATCCCTCATTGTATTTTCCCCTTTTGCACAATAAAAGTTACATAAAAAGTGATAAAACACCAAACTGGAGTCCAGAGTGTCTATATCGCCCTCAAAACCCTACATAACACCTGTGTCTAATGTACAACACTCCTGTTAATACACCCCGGAATGATATAAGACTTTTTTGCAGCTACTTTGTATTGTTGACTCATACTCTATTTGTGATCCACTGTAACCCACAGATCCTTTAGAGGAGTACTACCACCTAACCATTTATTCCCTGTTTTGTAGTTATTCATTTGATTTTTTTCCTTCTCAAGTGAAGTACTGTACTTTGCATTTGTCTTTACTGAATTTCATCTTGTAGAATTCAGGACATTTTTTTTCATTGTCAAGGTCATTTTGAGGTATAAACCTGACCTCCCAAGTGCTAGCAGCCACTCCCAGCTTGCCGACATCTGGAAATTTTATAACCATACACTCCACTCCATCATCCAAGTCATTAATGAAAATATTGAATACTAGTGGACCCAGGATTAATTCATGCAACATCTAAAAGGAATTATTTAGTCATATGAAAAACTAAGCCATTGACTTTTCTATTGAACTGCTTATTTTCTTATCTCATAATCCCTTCCATTCCTACCTCTATATCATCCATCCCTTGAATCCCAACATAAACTGTAAACTCTTGGGAGCAAGGGCTGTATTCTTTATTTTTTTTTTTATTGCTAACACAGTGGAGCCTTGGGTTTCCTGGGAACTTTCTAATAGTAAAAACAATGCATTAAAAATGTGGAAAATTAGAGGTTGGGCCAAAAAAATTAAAGTACGGTTATAATACATAAGTGAGGCAAAGGAGTATGATTTCATAAGGAACAAGGTTACATGTTTCACTATAATGAAAGAAACCTGCCCATATTCAAATAAACAGGTGCTGAAAATATTCTGAAATGTAATAAGTAGAATAAACTTATATTTTTGCACACTATTTTGCAAAATGCATAACAGGGAAACTTTGGATTTGAAACCTAAAATAGACACATTTGAATATTATGTAAGACCTTCTTAAAAACATAAATGTTTTATAATTAGGATAATAGTGTAAGTAAAAGTGATCATTGACATTAAGACTTCTCCACAAGTTGTGAGAGTGTTTCCTTTAGCAGGAGCACAACATATTTCACGATGCCAACTTAATTTAATTGGATGCCCTCAGAGACTGCAGAGCAACTGGAGTGTATTTAAAGTGGTAAGCTGTATCATAAAAATACTACTAATATGTTTGGGAAGTTGATTCTAGAAAATATACTTTTAGTTAAGAGGGAAAAAACAAGCCCTACCATTACAGCTCCTTCAGTGCTGCTGTTTCATATAATGAAACAACACAGAATCTGGGTGAATGGCGACGATCCATCGAGCATGCAAGAGAATAACATACAGTAGAGTAAAAGTGAAATCATTTGTACTTTTATATTAGACTGCTGTAGTAAAATAGCCATCCAAGCAAAGAACAGTCTTGTCCTCCCAACTCAATATGTGAAACATGAGAGAGAGTTATTACTGCAAGACCTTGCAAGCGCTGCACAGCACCTCCTCCCCAACATCAGTCACTTATGAAGGAGAGCTGATGGTGCCCTCAGAAAAGAAAAACAATGAGGCCAGAACAAAAAGTAGCTGTCACACAAAGAGTAGCTGTGAGGGAAATGGCCCCATGAAACTATGATGCAGAGTCAGGCTTTTGGTCCTTCCGTACAACAATGGAGGCCACAAGCAATGTGTCTGAATGTTTGAGGGAGCCTACGAAGCTGCAGACTTTATTAGTGGAGTCAGTCAGGTGTGTATCCCAGTATCTACATGTTCATGCCCTACAAGGTACAGCAGACATTCGTGATTCTCTGTCCACACTGCAAGCAGCGTAAGCTTTCTCTTACCATCTACACAAAATACGTGCACGCACACAGAAGTAGAAGATACTAGTTCCCTTGTCTTGCTCCAAAGACTTCTGAGTAGGAGTACCCAGACAAAGAGTATAGGGAAATCACTACTGTAGACACTAGGAAGAGTCAGAAAGTTGTTCAAGGTTGGGGGGAGGGGTGTTCATTTTTTCTTGTTTAAATCTATCCTCCCAATGTTCCCTTTCTAAAATAAAGTGAGCTATTTTAAAAAAAAAAATGGTACTCCTTCCCTTAGCCTTTTACTAAATAAAAAGTCACTTCAGCTTCATAAACTTTTGTGTATATTTTCTTGGACTCTTTCCTTTTTACCAAATATTTATGCCCACACCTCACAGGAAGCAACTGGAGCACTAACCTGAAATCAAGGGGTAATGAGGATTTGCACATACATTTCTTGTACATTTGTTAACAGATATACTACTAAGTATTACCTAAAACCAGAAGAGACCCCCCCCCCACCCGCCCGCCTTAAAGAAAAAGGTGGGACAACTAATATTAGGATGTGCTTGAAGGAAACTCAGAAGAATGCATGAGAGGATCCTGAATGTAGTTCCAGTATGGAAGTCCCTGGATGTGGAAGCTCCAAAAAAGTCAGAACTCAATATAATAAACTTAACTGTAAAGAAAGCAGGCCTCGTTCTTGAAGGAATAACACATCACAAAAGTAGTTAAGCAGATATATCTAAATGCTAAGATGGATTTGTTTGAAAAGGAGGTTTGTGAATCATTTCAGAATCATCCAAGTAGTTTCTGAACTTCCTTATATATGCAAGAAGTAGCTCCTGCACACACATGGAATACTTCAAAAGAAAAAGAAAAAAAAGAAAGACAAAGAAACAAAAGTAGAAGCAGCAGCAGAAGTTATCCCCTGGCTCATGCATCCTGGCATATTTAATGTCACTTGCAAAAGATCCAACATGTGAAGCCTAAAACCATAAATAAACTCTTAAACAAAGACACCCCGACAAGCAGTAAAAGATTGAATGGAAACATGACATAAGAAGGAAGATTACATAATGAAAATAGGCTCTTATTTTCAACAATGTAAGAAGGCTTTGATGAATCTCAAACAGTCATGCTCTCTGAAAACCTACATATATACTTAACACAAAGATAAAAATAAGCCTCAGCATTAAAAAAAAAAAAAATTCTGGAAATCTCACAGCAGTGAAGTCACACTTATCTCCACATTGTAGGACTATATAACTGTCCAACTTTTCTGAGCCAAGGCCATATATTAATTATATATATTACATCAATTCCAATCAGAATTTGAATCTTTCAATTAGATAACCTGAATGTCATCACCCACTCCCAATTTACAGCTGAATTTTCATAAGAAAACCATGCACATTTTAATGAAAAAGGTGGCCCAAAGCTTGTGTGTGATAAGAAAAAGGAACTTATCTACTAAATGGGTAGAGATGAGTGAAAATAGTTGAGTTTTGCACAGAACAGTTAGGGCTTCTGGTTTCACAAGAGCTTCCATTACCATTTTTTAAATATCAGAGCAGAATATCTGATTGCTGGGTAGTATACCATTTCCACTGTCCCAGAAAAAAGCTGAGTGCCTTGGAGCTACAAGATAGCCCACCAGGATTAGCTTACCAGAAAAGGACAACTTAAGAGTCAAGATGGTTGAATGATAGCTTCATGCAAGAATGATGCTGTATCTGATAGACAGAGTTAAAAGGCCTAAAAGACCTGAATCTTGCAATTTTTCAGTTGGGTGGGACAAAGGATTGACTTGAATTCTAACAAAAATAATTCAGTATGACAACCCCTACATTTTCACTTTTGATAGAACAGTTCTGTAAATCTTATTTCCATTGTTGTTGGAAGCATGACACATTGCTAACATTCTAAACAAGGAGTCCTGTGGCACTTTTAAAGACTAACAAATGTATTTATCCCACCAACATTCCTGGGAGAAAATCCCACTTCTTCAGATCCTTGCTAACAATCTATACACTATGCTAAACTCATCGTTGGTGTAATTCCACTGAAGTCAACAGAAGTACATATTGGAATGCATTTGACCCTCTTTGACGTTGAATATTCACAAAGATGACTTAGGTTGTACTCCAAAGCAAAATATTTACAAATACTTGTGCTGTTCCATGGGGAAAATCTGCATAGATGTGTCACTGTTTTGACATTAAACAGTTTTGAAATGCTGAGCATTTTGGTACCTTTTAAAGCATTCAGTTGTAAACTGCAGTAGATTAATCTAAGGTACTTATGTAATTTGTTAGAAATTGTGTAAATTACAGGCTTCAAGAAACTCATACTTTATATGCCTTCAGTAGGTTTTGTCAGATGCATTATTGGAGAAGTGCTTCTTTTCCTTATATAATCTTGTCTTGGATATATACTGTAATGCTTAAGTGCTTCCCTACAGCTGCCTTCTGAAGCAAATAATATATTTACATTCCAATAAATAATGTTGGGGATTAATGAGAGCCAATCTGCTTCTATTTGCTCTTATCTCTAAGCAAGTTACAACAATACATCAGATACTTGCATTTTCATATATTCTGTATCTTTTTAACCATTTCACTGCTCTGTGTACATCCACAACCGTTTTTAGAGTATGAATAGTAATGAAGACAATAGACTGTGATGAGGGAAGTATAGAGGAAACAGCCTTTCTTTATGCATGTATTGCATATTGTAGTGAGGGAGTGTGGCTCCCCTCGGAGATAGACAGCCTGGGCCCATTTATACCTGGGTGGGCGGAGCTGAAGGCGGCCTGTCCGTCAGGCTGGAAGCAGGTGGGCGGGACAGGAAGTATAAAAGGGAAGCCTGAAAGCCCAGTGAGAGAGGCAGCTGAAGGGGAAGGGTGTCTTTCTGCTCCCTCCCAGCACCAGCCTGACCACTACCCTGCTGAAGACCTGCCTGCGGCCCCGACGGTCAACTGGACGCCGCCGGGACCGGCCACACAGGAGCCTGAACCCAGAGGAGTTCCTGGACCTACTGCTACCCATGCAGCCTGCGGACCCCTTGGATGACAGCCTCCCTGTACCGAGCTGTGACTTGGAGCTCCCTCTGGCCAGTGAGGATGCATCACCCCCAGAGGCTGACTGCAACCTGGAGGAGTTACCCTTAGCGGATGATGTAGATGGGCTTTGTGACCTCCCACTGGGTGACTACCCTGAGGAGGATGATGATGGGGGCCCAGAGCAGGTACCAGCAGGAAGTGGCCCAGGGGACAGGGAAGCCAATCATGACTCGATGATGCCTGAGCCTGAGTCCGTGTGCCCTGGTGGGGATTCTGCCAGGCCCTTGGTAGACCCCTCTGTCACCTGGAGCTGGGCTGGGATGCAGTAGAGTTGGGTGGGCCTGTGTCCCCCTGCTCCCCCCCTTCTGGTAAACCCCCAGAAGCCTAGGCTGGCCGTGAGTCTCTCCTTCCTGCTGTGGAGACTTAGATGCCCGATTGTTTCTCCTGCCTGCCCTGCCCCGCCCGAGGGGCCAGAGATGGTTTTGTTTCTCCTGCCTGCCCCGCCCGAGGGGCCAGAGATGGTTTTGTTTCTCCTGCCTGCCCCGCCTGAGGGGCCAGAGACGGTTTTGTTTCTCCTGCCTGCCCCACCCGAGGGGCTAGAGATGATTTTGTTTCTCCTGCCTGCCCTGCCCGAGGGGCCAGAGACGGTTTTGTTTCTCCTGCCTGCCCTGCCCGAGGGGCGTGAGGCAACCTCGCTTGTGCGTCTGCCTAGATTGTTGGGCAGAGAGACGAAGAGAGAGGCCAGGCAGCTAGCTGTGGAGGGCCGGTCGCCTGGCTTACGCATATCAAAAGGTATTAGTTAGAATCTTCAAGGATCCAATTCAGAAAAGCCTTGATGCATCAGATGGACTTCAGTTGCATTTTAATATGTACTTAAGGACATTGTTGAATCGGGGTCTTGTGGGACCAAGTGATCTGAGAAGTTCTTCTTACTTTATCTTCTATCAAGGTGGTTATGAACGAATAGGCTATTTTTGCTGTCAGATCCTGGAATTCTACAGCTAATGGGAGGGCATTTACAGTGTGTGGTTGGGTGCAAGGTCTCTGAATGTATTCCTACTGACAAGTTCTGGTGATCTTCACTGCATAGGGAAAAACTTAGATCCCTGATCAGGTCTCTAGCTGATTTGTGGACTGTCCGCATATGAAATACCAAGGGTACAACATAGATTTTTGTGAGTAGCTTGTCACACCTACCTTCTAACCTAGGGTGCCCTTTACATTGCTTTTCTGTTGTTGAAAAGAAGGTTACTCCTGGATTATTCACAATCAGCCTCTAGCATGTAAGCAACTGCCAGTTATGTCTGTGTGCGCTTCTAACTTGTCAGACACACACAGGCTTTTACCAGCCTGAATGATACTCAAGGATAATCCCAGCACACCCCTCGTCCCAGATTTTTTTTTCTAGAAATATGTTCTTGTTCTGCCCAAACTTTCCTTGGACAAGACAAATGATACGCACAAATACTGTTATTCCAATGAAGTTTTCTAAACACTTCAGTTCAAACATATTGGTTTATATAAAACAAATCAAATAACTACAAAGAGAGATTTTAAGTGACTACAAACAAAAGTCAGAAATGGTTAAAAGAGAAATAAAGATAAAACCCCAGCTAAAACCTAATTTATTAAGCTATCCTAAAGCAAAACCACACCCAGCTGACCCCTCCCCAACCCTGTCCCTTCTCCCTGCACCCCTGTTTATGGCCTGCCATACAATCTCAATTTGAGATGTGACCCTTATGTCAAAGTTTGCCCACTCCTGTTTTAGCTCCTGGAGGCAGCATGCAGAAAATAACTAATATGGCTGGTGTTAGCAATTTAAAGAGTGTGTGGTGGCATCTGGCAATAGGAACCCATTTGCTTAAAAGTCAGCCCATGAGCAAAAAGACAAACAAAATATCTCTATTCCATGTGCAATCCAATGAATAGTTTTATCTGAAAGGGGCAAACATAAAAGGTAAAGAAGGATTTAAATTATCACTTTGATAATAAAATCAGATTCAAAGAAGGAAGTTGCTCTCACTCAGATAGTAAACAGCTTGACATGATCATTAATCAATGCTGAACAAATAAAATACAAACTAGAAACCCTTTTCCAATAATATTCCCTCTTTGAGTCACACTAACCTGAAATGAATAGTTCATTTTTTATTTTCCTGAGAGAAAAATCAAAATTTTCTACAAAATCAAAATGATCACAACAGAAAATGTTGATAGTAAGGAAACTGCATTGCTCATCAGAAAAAAAAAAAATCTAACCAAATATTCCCTGCAAGAACTAAAGATAACAGTCATAAACTTAAGGAAACACAGCAATATTATATGCAAATAAAGACAAATATTGTCCCACCACCTTTCCAAGAATTTGGCAGTAGTCAATCTAACTCCTTTCTTAGCTGCAAGTGAGAATGTCCCATAGGCAAGTCCCTCAATTGTACCACCTCATTCAGCCTACCAAACCCCATTATCAGTCTGGACAAGTGAGTAGCAGCAGTTCAAGCATTACCACTCGCAACAGAACTGACTGCTTCTTGGTGGAAACCCAACCCCATAGTCCAGATTAGCAATTCAGCTTCATTAAAGTGCTGAGTAGTTGGGAGTCCTCACTAGAGTACATGGAATTCTGCTCTGCTGCTGTAGTCTTTGACTTTTTTTGCAGCAAATTCTCAATGGGAGGGGAGCCAGGAGCACTTAAGACCTTTATACAGAGCACTAGCTGCTTAGAAATAGCCTCCTTCCCACCAAGTAAAAGCTTTCTTCTCTCTGTGTCCAGGTCTAAACTACAGACCTCTATTGGTATAACTACTTTTCTTCTCCTGTCCATGTAGCTATTGACTGTTGGCAGGGTGGATTAACTACAGGAACATCTTCACTTAAATACTACAGCAACACAGCTGGCATTTTAAGTGTAGACTTTCCCTAAAGCCTCTTTGGAAACTGACTACCTTCTCTGCCTTAATCTCGAGATTATGTATCGTTATGGTGATTTCCCAAGTATTACTAGAAGAATTGTGAAGGTGCCTATGTCATCACTTTCACAACAGAGGGAGTAGAGAAGTTTTCACTATTCTGGAGTTTCTCATCGTAGGGCTTGCATTTTCTATAATTGATAAAGAGTGATAAACAGGGATCCTAGTATTCTGTGATAAATCCAAAATTCTCTGATAAAAAAACCCATTTAAAAAATCCATGTTTTTTCACGATTAAAATGAAACACATTTTAGTTTCCGTAGCCACAATATATATAAGTATGAGTTGATCACAACGTTTTATAGATAGATAGATAGATATAAAATGACAGCCTGAGGCCCATCACCCAGAGCTGGTAGCCTGAGACTAGACCATTCTCCTAATTTTTGATTACCCAATCTGGTCCTGGCCCTAATTAGATTAGATAATCATCATTCCACTATATATGTTTTTATAATTTCACAAAATGGAAATATTAACAGTTCTTTGTAAAAATACAAATTCTCAATTTTTCGGTGTTTTTCCATAGCAAACAGATTTCTAGAATCCATGCTTGAGACAGAACGATATCTGTTTGTGCACTGGCATGTGCATGTGTTATATATACATACTCCATTAATTTTGTGGGGAGACCAGTCTCATCTATAAAGAAGCCTATGGGATAGTCTGGAGCTATCTATTTTCTCAGCTACTTATGCTAGTGATCTGTCATTTTCACTGCTGCTCACCATGTGTTTTTCTCCCTGCCACATCATCTTACATGTAGGATACCCTCAAAACGAGGGATTGTGTGTACTATACCCCATAAAATTATTCATGCCTCATAGCAGCTTTCACTTGACTGAGAATAAGTTAAATTCATTTACACTCTCCATTTCTATTTGTATTTAATAGTATTCGTACAATAAATTTTAGTTGTTTAGTCAGTAGGAATATAACCTATAACAAATACAGAAGTTTTTACTAAACCAGCGGATTAGTTTTGTTTGGAACAAATAATGGGATGAACCAACAATTAAGTTAAAAGTTCTACTGTGAATGAATGTAACTGCTTCTCTCCTCCAGCCCCAGCCAAGTCACATATTTAATTAGACATAGAAATATTGGTCACAATTTTCAGCATTAGAAATTCAACGTGCAAGTTCTGGCTGTAGAAGATACTGGAGAACACGGATAACTAATGCTACATTGATTGTTTTGGTTTTTTTTAATGCCACCCTGGATGTCACAAGGCTGACATCTTCTATAATGATATCAAAGCACACCAAGAACAACTTTCTCGCAAATAAACTCCAGAATTTGCATTTGTTAAGAGTTCCATCAGAAAATGCTGATTCAAACCAAACTTTCACATACTCACCAGCAGAGTTCCATTGGAAGCCTGCCTTGCTTACTTAGCAAGTTGTGAGAGAGCCTTCCAATGCTGATTACCAAGGGCCCCAGGTTTCCAGAATCCAGGGCAACCCACTCACATCATAGTTTGAGGCTCCCAATAATTGAGCTGAGAGCCTGGTAGTCGTGGAAGACACAACTGAAGCAACAATTCTCATGGAATTCCCACCTCCTTGCCATCTTGCAGGGCTTTTGCAGCCTAGGCACCTGGTTCCACAGCAGGAAGACTGAAAATCCTGAGGCATCTCAGGGCTTCCAGGATGACAGCTGTGGAGCTCAGAGCGTAGCATTCTGGAAGAGGTTTTCAAGGTTGACAGCTCCAGTGTGAACTTGCCATGAACACTGCCCTGCTGCCAGGGACTTGAGAACATCAAGAAATACTGACCAGTTGTCTCCTTGGGCTGCCTGCTTGAGAGTCAGACAGCCCAAGTATCCAGCTGTCCCAGAAGTCTGGGAGGTCTGGGGGTCCCTGACACTGGGCAGTCTGCATTGTGAGACTGCCCTATAGCCACAGAACTTGAGAGCCCAGGCAGCTTCTGACTAAAATTGAAATAGTCAGTTTGACTTGCCAGTCCAGGAAACATTTTGTTTCAGAAATATCATTTGTCAATGTTCCCAAAACAAAATTTTGAGCATATGCAGCTCTTGAGAAATTTTAGAAAATGTGTTTTCATTTCAATCTGGAATAGCACACCACCAAGGATACAGCAGATACCATGCTCAGAAAGATGTGAATTTGTGTGTGTGTGCGCGTCTTTCTTCCCCCTGACCAATAAAATACAAAATTAATGGAAAAGGGAAAACTTTCTATAGAAAGTGTAATGAACCTGAGTGACTAAAAATTTTAACTGTATAAGGCAAGTAGGGTGCGTCTACACTTGTAAATTAAGTCGATTTAATTTACTCTGCGTCTACACTACACTTTCCTTAAGTCGACTTTGTTAAACCTCCTTTTAAGTCGACTTTCTGCTTAAGTCGACTTTCTGCAGTCAATTTAAGCCAGTGTAGATGTGGAGTACTCCTAAGTCAACTTAGGGGCCTCCAGGGCTTCCCTACTGCCCTCCCTGCCAGGGTGGCTGGCACAGGGAAAGCCTGGCATGCCCCCCTACAGGGCAGAACCCTGCCCACCTGCCACTATGTCCTGCCAGGGTCCCTTTGCCCCATTGTACACAGGTAAATGGGGCAAAGGCTGAGTCCCCTGGCACTTAGCAAGGGGTGCGCCCCTGCCACCGTGGACCAGTCCCAGGTCCACCTAGCCCCTACAAGTCGACCTAGGCGTCCAGTGTGGATGCTCTAGGTCGACTTTGTAGGGTCCCCTCAAAGTCGACTTAAAATTTAAGTGTGGATATGCTAAGTTGACTTAACAAAGCTAAGTCGACTTAAATTAACAAGTGTAGACATAGCTGTAGATATTTGTGCAGTATAGAGATGAATTACATTTCCACCTTTGTCCTGAACTCACGTACACATTCCTATGGCTGGGGAGCACGATTTAAGATGAAGTCCAGCTGTGGAGCCTCATGCACAGAAGAAAAGAGTGATATAATGCAATCAAACTGCAACTCCTGTGAGGCATGGCAATAGCATTTCCAAATTGAAATGTTTTGATTTTCACTTTTATAACAAACCATGTGAAAACTGCATTTAACTGAAAATCCAATATTATGTCAAAAAAAGTTTAGCCAGAAAATTTTCATCCAGCTCTAGCTCTTAAAATAATTAATGTGATAGCTAGGTATGCTTCCTATTGGGCCAAGATCTGGAATTCTTGACTGAAGCAAAACTGCAACTGAAATCGATGCAAGATTTTACTCAGTAAGGGAATGATCCAACACTGACTGAAGTCAATAGACTCAGACTCCAAGGTCAGAAGGGACCAATATGATCATCCAGTCTGACCTCCCACACAATGCAAGCCATACAATCTCACCCACCCACTCCTGTAATGAACCTCTAACCTATGACTGAGTTATTAAAGTCCCCAAATCATGATTTAAAGACTTTAAAATACAGAGAATCAACCAGTAAGTGAGTAATACACAATGCTACAAAGGAAGACAAAAAAAAAAAAAAACAGCACCCAAGCCAATCTGCCCTGGGAGAAAATTCCTTCCCAACCCCACATATCGCAATCAGTTAAACCCTGAGCATGTGAGCAACTCACAACAGCCACTCAAGAAAAAAATTTCGGTAATAACTCAGAACCCACCCCATCTAATGCCCCTTCCCAGGTCACTGGCATATCTATCACCAGTAGTAAAAAATGGACAACTGCCAAACTAAGCTGTCCCATCATATCATCCCCTCCATAAATTTATCAAGCTCAATTTTGAAGGCAAGTATAGTTTTTGCCCCCACAGATCCCCTTGGTAGACTATTCCAGAACTTTACTCCTCTGATAGTTAGAAACCTGTGTCTAATTTCAAGCCTAAGTTTTCCTGATGGACAGCTTGTATCCATTTGTTCTTGTGTCCACATTGGTGCTGTATTCAAATAATTCCTCTCCCTTTCTGGTATTTATCACTTTGATAAATCATAGAGAGCAATCATATCTCCCCTCAACCTTCTTTTAGTTAGGCTAAACATGCCAATCTCTTTAAGTTGCTTCTTATAGGGAAGGTTTTCATTCCGCGAATCATCCTTGTAGCCCTTCTTTGTACCAGTTCCAGTTTGACTTCATCTTTCTTAAACATGGGGGACCAGAACTGCACACAATATTCCAGATGTGGTCTCACCAGCACCTTGTACAACAGTACTAACACTTCCCTATCTCTACTGGAAATACCCCTCCTGATGCACCCCAGGGCTGCACTAGCTTTTTTCACGGCCGCATCACATTGATGACTCATAGTCATCCTGTGATCAACCAATGCTCCCAGGTCCTTCTCCTCCTCGATCACTTCCAACTGATGCATCCCCAACTTATAAGAATTTTTTTTTTGTTATTTGTCCCTAAATACATGACCTTACACTTCCCATTATTAAATTCCATCCTATTCCTAATACTCCAGTTTACAAGATCATCCAGATCTTTCTGTATGATATCCCAATTCTCCTCTGTATTGGCAATACCTCCCAACTTGGTGTCATCTGCAAACTTAATTAGCACATTCCCACTTTCTATGCCAAAGTCAGCAGAAGTTGAATAAGATTGGTCCCAAGACTGATCCTTGAGGTACTCCGCTAGTAACCTCCTTCCAGCTAGACGGTTCACCTTTCAGTATGACCCTCTGTAGTCTCCCCTTTAACCAGTTCCTTATCCACATTTCTATTTTCATATTAATCCCCATCTTTTCTAATTTAACTAATAATTCCCTATGTGGGACCGTATCAAATGCCTTGCTGAAATCTAAGTAAATTAGGTCCACCACATTCCCTTTATCCAAAAAATCTGTTATCTTCTCAAAAAAGATCAGGTTGGTCTGGCACGATCTACCTTTTGTAAAGCCATGTTGTATTTTATCCCAGTTACCATTCACCTCAATATCCTTAAGTACTTTCTCTTTCAAAAATTTTTCCAAGACCTTGCATACTACTGAGGTCAAACTAACAGACCTGTAGTTACCTGGATCACTTTTACTCCTTTTCTTGAAAATAGGAACTACATTAGCAATTCTCCAGTCATAAGGTACAACCCCTGTGTTCACAAATACATTAAAAATCCTTGCTAACAGGCTGGCAATTTCTTGTGTCACTTCCTTTAATATTCTTGGATGGAGGTTATCTGGACCTCCTAATTTAATTCCGTTAAGCAGCTCAAGCTTGGCTTCTACCTCAGATATGGTAATTCCCACCTCCTCATCCTCATTCCCATTAGCTACCCCACCCCTAACCCCAAGCTCACCATCACCATCACCCTCATTAAAGACAGAGGCAAAGTACTCATTTAGATATTCATCCATGCCTAGATTATCCTTGATCTTCACCCTATCCTCAGTGTTTAGTTCTCCCACTTCTTCCTTCTTTGTTTTCTTCCTATTTATATGGCTAAAGAACCTTTTGCTATTGGTTTTAATTTCCTTTGCAAGGTCTAACTCTGCTCGGCTTTTGGCCTTCTTTATTTGATCTCTACATATTCTGACCTCCAAGAGGTAGACTTCCTTTCCTATCCCTCTCATCTTCCACTCCTTGTAGTCCTTGTGCTTCCTCTTAATTGCCTGTCTGAGATGTTTACTCATCCAGCTTGGTTTACAACCCTAACCTATATTTTTTTCCCTTCTTTGGAATTCAGGCTTCAGATAGTTCCTGTAACTTTGACTTGAAGTGATTCCAAGCATCAACATTCACATCCATGAGTTCTTTAGTCCAGTCCACTCCCCTAGCTCTGTGCAGCTCCCTTGTTCTCTGCCAGCTCTCTGTGACCACACCACCCCACCTGGCTGGCCCTGTGGCCCGCCAATCAAAATTATTGTGCACCCCTGGTTTAAATAGATGAGCTAGACAATCAAATAGAAGGGGAAACAGAGGTACTGATGTACAACTTCCTCAAAGTTATAGTCCAGATGAATGGCAAAACTGAAGTGAAATCCAGGTCTCTTGACCCCTAGTCCAGTGCCCTATCCACTATATCATGATACCTATGAAAGCTATCCATTAACTTCAAAAGCTTTAGATCAGTCCCTAAGGATTATATAATTTGACTGGAGATGATTATTTATTGTTTCTTACATACCAACAGCATGAATGATGCTGTACAACAAAATGTAGACAGTGCCTGCTTCAGAGAGCTATAGAGTAAAAAAAGAAATTAAAACAATTAGAAATGTATCATGCTGGCTTAGAATCCATGCAGTTACAAAAATCAAGTTAAATAATAAAGTTGCCTGCAGGCAACCTACAAGGGATTTAATTATTTGTGAATTACCCATCTTGGATGAAAAATCATTTCCAGTGCCAAGAGAATTAAGCATTCTTTTGACCTGACTATGAACCATATTTTAAATAACTTATATAGCACAGTTGTTTTCTTGCTTTGTTTATAAGATGCATGGTGTGCCATCAACCACAATTTATAGAGTATGAAAATGTATTTGTAAATACAACATGAAATTCTGATGTGACTAATGGTAAATACTGTTGTGCTGTAACTGATCATTAATTGTAAGTTATGGCACATGGTATTCATAGATTTTTATGAAAACAAGAAATTGTGCCAGTGTTTGCTTTGTTAGCACTATTGTATTCCCTTCTGTTTTACACAGTGTACAAACTGTGAACTAGATTTTAAAATAAAGGGTTATTTTACTATAATTGACATTTCTGAGTCTATTGCTAGTGTTAGGTCCATCTCAATGAAAAATGGCATTTTTTGACTCTGATACTAAAAAAAGCCAGTGCAAGAGTTTGCCAGGCATTTTTAGAGTTCATTTTTCTTTAATGCTAGTTTAAATACCTAGGAAAAATCCCTCAAGGCTCAATTGTTTTTAAGTCTTTCTATTAAGCCTCCATATTTGAGCATTCAAATATGCATAGTCAGTATCCTGAATTGAGATACTGATGTCAGATACTCTTTACTACCTGTCTTCTTCTCTACCCCATCAAGAGTCCTGTTTTCCTTTTATTTCCATAACTACAACCCCAATAAGTGCCAGTATGCTAATTCCCTAACCAGCAGACTGACTGGCTCCTTTTCCCTCCTCACCCTGTCCTGCCACATTCTACCACTCTCCTCACTGTTGGCTGCCATTCTGAATTCTCCCAGATTCCTAGCCTGAAGTCTCAGTCTTCCCTATTGATCTATCTAAATTCTAAACACAAAACTTGGATTTATGTGCTTTTGAGATTTAATATTGGCTCTCACACTACCTGTAACCTTCGGCAAGTCGCCTAAGTTGATTCTATTTTGCTTTTTATAAGAGATATTAGTAATTACCTATTTTACCCAGTTCTTTCCTATTTTAAAAATTAATTGAACATAAAGCACACACTATGGAAGTGTTTGATATTATCATTATTTCTGAAGTTCCCTAAGTGGGGGGGGGAAGGGGGGACACTAAAAACTTTGGGTGCTGATTCTAAACTTATCTGAACATTCAAGGGCTGCAATGAAGTCTTGTAAGAATAGGCTTCTGAAAAGACATCCAATGTTGCTTCAAGCTGGATCCAGCATACTATAAAAATGGCATTCCATGACACCTTGTAATAAGAATGAGGGTTATCATTTTATCAAAAGTGATTTGCCCATCTGTAATATAATTGTAGTTTAAAGCTAACTTTAGCTCATAAATACTATTGAAAAAAAGTCACAAATATACATAACATTTAATCACTTTGCAGTATATAAGCATAATTATTTTTAGATCACATATAATCTTCCTGTAATAAACACTCCACTTCATGACTGTAAATTTCACATCAAATTCTTTTATGAAATTTTTCTTGGGCACTCATTTTATTATACATTCTTTTACATTCACTGGAAGTAGCCTGGTGGCATTTGAAACTGCTTTGATGGTCTTTGCCTGTTGCTTCAGGAAACAGTTTCACCATAAAAATAATTAGCTCAAAGACATGGACAAATGTTCTGTAACAATTATGTTGCGTACTCATTTTGATGCAAAGAGTCCAAAACTTATTTCTTTACAAATGCACATGGATTTATGTACATACAAACTTAATGATAACTGAAACCACTGAGCCCAAGTTATTTAGATATGGTAAGAAAATATACAAAACTGCTATCAATGCATTTTTTATTAATGTTACTTTCTCAAATTAATATGATATTTTCATTAATGTAAGTGTACAAAGCAATCAAATCTTGAAAATGGGATTAACAAAGATTTTTGCCAGTGAACAATGAAACCCTTTCCTATCCTACTGTAGAGGAAATGCTTGGAATCAACACTCACATTATGTAATCCTGATCAACAGGAGGGTATACCCTCTGACAGCACGGACCTCCCTCTTTTTATCCTCCCTATGTTCACACTGCATGTGTAACTGTGCATTCTGAGTGAGGGCTGCAGGGATCTAGAGCAGTCTCTGTGTCCCTGTCCCCCTCCCCCCCCCAAATCAGGGACAAAGGGATGATGAGGGAGGCTGTGGAATCCCTCCCAGCCAATCCTACCTTCCTCTATGTTTAAACCAATCTCTTTGCTAAAAGTTAGTCTGTCCTGCCCTATAGATGTTATCATAGTCAGATATGGAATTCCAGATTTGCTCTGGGTCAAACATGATCACTGTGGTAAGGAAGCATTTTTTTCCTTTGTGCAAGACTGATAGGATGTCAGGTATGGCGTGGTTTCCTCATACCTTCTAAACAACATCCTTAAGGCTCAATAGATAATGATAACAAGAATATGAGATAATACCAAAACAACCAACCATCCTCATTCTCCGTCATGGGGTCAGTGAGGAGAGATTAACCAGTGGGTAGAATCATGAACTCAGGAATGTTTTAGTTAAGGAGTCCAACCATCATCCATTGGTTTTAGAAAGAGAAGCATTTAGTCCTAGACTCATTTAGTGCCAGGGAGTTTGGGGATCACTGAGAGCAATGAGACTTGACATATGCTTAGCATTAAGTATGTGATTAAGGGATTTGCTGGATGGGAGACAGAATATTGAGTGCTTTGAAATATTAAGCCTAAAATGAGGGATAGGATATCATTATGGGTTTGTTCTTTTTGATGGTGTTTTAAGATGCAGTAAACATGCACCCCCAAACCTCAATATTTAAAACAATGTTTAAACACATGGAGAAAATTAAAATAAGGTATATTACATGCTCAGCTGACCATTCAGTGTGATGCACAATTATGCATGCCAAGTATCAGATTGTCAAATACTTCAGATCAGATTGAAGAAAAGATTGTGTTCTGACAATCACATGCTAATCATCGCTCCCTTGTCATTACCTTGCATACACCTTGCTCTTTGTTCTCTCACTTGCTCTACAAAAATGGTTTCCTAGCAATTCATTTTCCCAGTATAATTCAAATAAAAATACAGCCTTTATAATCACAAAGAAAAATAGTAGCAGGCAGGTGCCTATTTAGGGTGTGTTTTTAAAACCAAACTATAACACAAAATAAAACAAACAGATGCTAGGATAAAAATAAAGAAACGGGGGGGGGGGGGATCTATATGAGATACCAGAGAATATTAGGGTTTATTTTTCCCCTTCATTCTTTTTTTGACACTTCACAGATGTTACTTGCAGGAAAGTTTAGCAATCCTACAACAAAGAGTTTGAAGACCACAAAGCATAATATTTATCCTACATTCCTTATTAGGATGAACAAAGTACCATCCCTTTCTCGATTAAAATATGATGAAAAACACACAGAATAACTGGGATTAATACAGTTACGTTTCTCTTTTAAACAGTATGTCTTTTCTTGACTTCACTAGGAGCTGTGCCTGAGTAAGGGTGGTGGAATTGATCCCCACAGTGCTCTATTAAGAAGAAAAATGGAAATCTTTGTGCTGTGGTTTAATCTAGACCTATTTATGTTCAGTAAGAAAAACTAGGAACTTCTTATGAAGTAATTAATAACCTGTCTTCTAGTCTGGACAATTTCCCAAAAACCTACAAGATACCTCTGATCCCAGAAGTATAGTATCTGTCTATACTATACCTGTGTGTTGTAAATAGGTAATATGGCTGAAACACAAATATAGGCTTCTGTGCTTCATTAAGATCTACCAACATGTCCTCCTCTGCCTGTTTAGAGTCCCACTGAAGTTAAAGGAAAAATCTTGAAAAAGGATTTCCCAGGTGGAACCCTAAGTATCAGATCCTGGCAGTTACACATCTAGATCAGTAGTTCCCAACATGAGAGGAAGGACACCCTTGGGGGGTACCAAAGACTCTAGGGAGTCCATGAGGCTTCAGTAATATTGAGGTCATTTAGCCCCTGATCCCCACTCTGGGCACCGTAGACATGAGCTCCATGCTGGCTGGAGCAGAGAAGCAGCCCCCACCCAGTTTCACAGTGGCCAGACACACAGCTGGAAAGGAGTAGCACTGTGCTGGTGGGGGGGCTTGAGCAGCCCCAGTCAACTTACCAAAGTCTAATTCCATTACACTCAGTCCCTGAGATATGGAAAGAAATGGGGCCACATGGGTCATGTGGTGGTGGCTGCATCAGGGAAAACTTACTCAGGTAAAAGTAATTTATGGTCATTATTTTGAAATTTAGTGTCACCACCACCACCACTACTATTATATGTTTATAGGGATTGTATGTGTTTATGGTCAGTGAGGAAGTTGGGTGGAGGGCATGTTTTTTACCCAGTGTTACCTAGGTGGTCTCTTGATCAAAAGTGGTTAGGAACTATGATCTAATAATCTTCTTGAATATGCAATTATAGAGTTCAGCTGATCAATGCAAATTATAAAAAGGTACTAAAAATTCAGTCAGCTGATGGCCTGATAAGAATTCTACAGCATTCTCGTAATTGAACACTTACATTAAGAGTTTAATGAGCAAATACCAATAATAATCAATTTAAAAAAATTAATAATCAAAATGAATGTAATGAAATCTTAAAATAATAAATATAGACTTGCATCTTGCCCCACCTTTTTAAAAAGAATGTTAAAACATTCACAAATTCATAAATTTTTAGGCCAACAAGGACCATTACAATTATCTTGTAGGACTGCCTACATAACAGAGTTCAAAGAATTTTACCTAGTAATTCATGTATCAAGCTCACAGCTTCTGAACACATTTATCTTATTTATTTATTTTAAAAATAAGTTACCTAAAATTCATTACATAAAAGTTGCACACTGGTGTTTTCAGTTCTGTTTTCAATATGAATTGTTATTGAACATTAACAAATGAAATTTACTTTAGTGACTCCTACTTAAGGTGACGAGGTGGCTTACTATTAGGGGCTTTGTTTTAAACAAAGAAAAGGTTGCAATTTTTTACACTTGCTCTCAATCTCCCTACTTCTCCCATTCCTCATTTGTACACATAACAAAACCACCAAACAATTTAGCATGACTGACAATCTCCACTCAGGGGGGAGGGGGAATGGAGGGGAACCAAATAAAATGAAATCTGGATTAGCAAAATGTGGAAGGTCAGGGTATTCCTGAGATGCATTGGTGTAGAAATATAACAAGGAAGCTTGCTTGATTTGTATGTGGCTGTGACTGAAAGCACTCTTATATTCACATTCAACATACTATTACAATACTCTTTGTATGAAATAGGCCTTGGAACATTTTCTTTGTTTGGGAGAGGGATGTCTCTCTAAAACAAAGCCCCTAATAGCGGGACATCTGGTCACCTTAAGGAGGAGCCACTAGAGTCAATTTCATTTGTTAATGTTCATAATACCACCAAAAATAACTATTCATATTGAAAACAGAACTTGAAAACTAATAATTCACTGGTCAATATAATATTGAAATGCATGTAGTAACATTATAAGCTAGTTATGAATTCCCCCTGTATGATGGTGGTAGCACATGTTCAAACTCATAATTAGGCAAGAGTGGTTAAGTGGATCTATCTTCAACAAAAAATGTGTGTTTATTATTTATATGTAAACTGAAATAAACAAGATCCTTGGCTGTCTACACTACAAAAAGTTAGGTTGACTTTAAGTCAACCAAATAAGGTCGAATTTAAGTCGACCTAACGTTGACCTTATTAAGTCAATTTAAAGTGGTTTCCCCAAACAGGGACTTAGTAAGTCAACCTAACTGCCCTTAGGTCAACCTAATAAAGTGGACTTAAGTGTCCACAGTGCGCTTAGGTCGACCTAAGGAGTCGACCTAAGGGTTAGGTCAACCTAAGTGGCAGTTCTTATTAAGTCAACCTAACCTTTCATTAAGTCGACTTAAGGAATTTCTTAAGTCAACTTAAAGAAAGCCTGGTGTGGACAGGGACTAAGTTAGGTCGACTTAAGCCTTCTTAAGTCGACCTAACTTGCAAGTGTAGACATAGCCCTTGAAAAAATAGAGGGGGGCAAGGCAAATCTGCATATCAATCCAGACAGTGGAGAAAGAAGAACATGGAGCAAGAGCACTCAAGTCTCTCTCTCTCTCTTTCCTGCTTTTTCACAAAGAAACCTGCCCTTTGAACTATGGAGGAATATCCTGACTTGAGAATTTGGTCAGTTGTGTTGCTAGAAATACACGGTAAAGTTTTTACCTTGAATCATGTACAGTTTGCAGTCTGATCTAATAGGAAGCACGTTATCTTTATTTCTCTCATAACCATTTTCCAAGTTTAATACCATATACTTGCACTCACTTAAAATGTCTTTGTATAATTAAATAATCGTGTTCTATTATTTAATCAAAACTAACCCAGTGTTGTGTTTAGCTACAATTAAAGTAGCAACTGTTGTATATTGACCCTTTATGGGACAATGGACTTACAATATCTGAACTATGCAGGATGGGCGAACATTGCAGAATGTATATTTTGGTGAAGATTTGGGAGTGTGTGTGTGTATTGGGGTCATTGCACAAGATAACTTAAGCTGGTGGAAGCCAGAATGTTGACTGGAGTGTTGCTGGCAGGCTGAAATTATACACAGACACTGAGGGTGTGATCTGCATGCCAGGGGTGTAGCCAAACTTGATTTTCTGGCAGGGTATGAGAGTTACTTGGGTGGGCTTGGTCTACTTCCTGCTTCCAGACACATGAAAGCTGCCTGACGCCCCAGGGAACTGGAGTGGCTATAACTGGGTGGGCCTGCTTTCAAAGAGGCTGCGCTGGTGCCCATCCAGATCCACCTGTTGTTAAACCTCTGCAGTGTGCTGTTTCTGAGGGCCCAGATGGGGAGCTAAAGCAGGAAAACATTAGTGAGGCACCCAGGGTTTCAGGGCAGATGATGACAATCCCTTATTAATCTGGATTGCACACTGAAATGTGATACTGTCTCACTAGAGCATTATTAGTCTTGCACTTTCAGAAGCAGTACATAGACTAGTTGAAAAATAGCATCCCTTTCTCTATAAATGAATTTCACTCATAAATTAAGACCTCCAGCACCTACACTCCCATCTATAAATAAGCTTTTCCTTACCTAGTTAGCTCATAGCTTTTAAACAACAGAATTTTTGTATGTTGCTGGTAAATATTTATAGCGATGACTTTGGGGCATATTAACATCTTGATTCAAGTTAATTTGTGCACACAAATCCCTCCACACTGAAATGAAATATTTCTCTATTTCACAAAACCACTTAAATTCTACAATTGAGTTTCTTTGGTTTTTTAACCTCTTTGGTCATTTTTTTATATTAATTGCCAACAACTTTATATTTTACAAGATAATAGCACAACATTAGTAGAGATACTATTTCCAGCAATTAGGGAACAGAACAGCATAAAAGAATTCATCTCCTATTCATATTTTTTGCCTTTGCAGAAGTGATTGATAGGCTAGCTTCATTCATTAATGGGAAAACTCATTTACATATGAACAGTACATTTCTTTCCTTAGGAAGCTATAATCATTAATAAAGAATACCTCATTAACTACAGATTGATTTTTTTCCCCACAATAATCATGAATTAACCAAAATACAGAAAAATAATACTTTAATGGCTTACAATGTGTATTAATTTCACTTATCTCCACTGACTACCAATGTTCTTTCAAATGCAAATCTCAGAACATTTAAGATAGTTAAAAGCTAAGTCCCTTATGTTAAATATTTGAAAACATTACCAGTAAAACAGGTGTCTGTTTAAATTATTTTTAATTATGTGTTGTTTATTATTATTACAATATCAGATGTAACAAGTAAACATGTTTATTGGTAAAAGTAGTTGCTTGCAATGTCACATTGTTGTCCCTCATTCACATAATATCCCTTCTCCCCCTTTTCTTCCCCATCTATTTATGAAACAACTCAGAGGTAGAAATAGCCATCCAAAGATGAGAAAAAAAATGATAAGTACTACATACTGAAGTCATCCACAAACCACAATCATTAACTGTAGCAATTCTTGTTACCGCAGCATGCCGGGCACTCTGGCTCCAGTGCAGCTCAGCACTCAAGCATATATTTAATTTTAAACATTTGAGTAGTGCCATTAGAGTCATTGAATTACAAATGTGTTCATATCTGCAGTTAAGCACCTACTTAAGAGTTTTGCCAAATCAAAGCCAGAGTAGTCAACCCTTTGCAGGTGGTTTGGACCAGGGCTATTTTAATTGGAAGTTTTAAGGCTTTGCCCACTAAATTTTTGGTATTGTTTTCTGTTGTTGTACCTGTACACCAAAAAGTGCAGAACTAAAAGGTGGTGACAACAGTAATCAACCACTAATAGGACTGTCAGAAGTCTGCATCATTAGTTGTGTTACCATTTTAACTTGCTCTCAGGGGCTATGTCTACACTTACAAGTTAGTTCAAATTAAGGAAGCTTAATTCCAACTAACTTAAGCCTTGGCCACACTAGGCTTTCATTAGTTCGAATTAAGGGCTTCCTTAATTCAAACTAATACATTTGATTGCTTAGTTCGAATTAATGGTTAATTCAATTAGTTAATTTGAACGAAGTCCAGGTGGCCATATTAGTTCAAGCTAATCAGCAGATTGACCTCCCTGCAACAGACTAATTCGAACTAAGCAAGTGTCCTGCATGGCCATGGCTAGTTCGAACTAGCATTCTAGTGGGGCCATGCTAGTTCGAATTAAGTTAATTCGAACTAACTAAAATTAGCTTGAATTGGTTAGTTCGAACATATTCGAACTAGCTTTTGTAAGTGTAGACATAGCCAGGCAGTTTAACGTTTAGAAGCAAACTGCTCCAATCAATATTCAAAGTAAAAACGGGCCTACTTACAACTTTTCAGAAGCAGAGTCTCTTCTCCAGCACTGATTAGCTGTATTCTACTGAAGTAACTGATCAACTACAAAGAAGTTCCATGATCCATGGGGGCCCTTATGTTACAAAAACAAAGATGTAGATTTTACTCGCGGGATGTTACTTACAATATATTGTATTAAATCAAGCACCACCCCCAAATTTATTTATTGATTTTACTTTTGTCTTGGACAAAACCTAAATTGTCATCATCATCTTACAGACAGGTGATTCACATCTAGTCATAGTTTTAGAATCACAAAGCACAAAAGCAGAAAGTATTATACACCATTCCAAGTTCTCTCTGCTTCCGTGTAGGTGAAGTAATCTTCTTCCTGCCAAGATTTTAGCACTGAGACATTACAACACAATGATTTTCAGAAAAAAGCATTGCAGAACACAGACCATTTTTAAAAGAAATGGGAAAACAACAATTAATTACTTCAAACTAAAAAACTGAATAAAAAACTGTCTCTGCCAAATTCATGAACATTATAAAATATGTATAGTGCTCCCAGCACATAAGTTATTGAAAATGAAAGGTAAACATTAATATTTACAATTAATGGGTTTTAAAAAGTTTCAAATTTCATCATCAAAATACAAGAGTGAACTCACAGTAAACTAGCCTCAACATTCCTAAACTACAAAAGCACCCTGAGTCAACCTTTCCCATTTACATTGATATGTAAAAGTATACAGTAAACAGGCATTCTTGTAAATATTTCAGCTGAAAAAGTACATACAGGATGCTCAAAAAAGGAGATAAGAGGAAAGCATAGATGAGGCATGGAGTAACTGTTTCTTCCACATGGAGAAACTGGAAGATTGGGAGAGGTTACTTTCAAGAAATGGGGCGGGGGAGAACGGGGGGGAGGAGAACATGATGAAAATATTTAAAAAATAGTGAACAGTATAGAAAAAGTGGAACAGATACTTTTATTCACCTTCACTCAGTTTCTCCTAAAAAGGATCTGCTATTATAAACTCATGATTAATCTATGGAATTCATTATCACAGACTATTGTTGAAGCAAAGCCCTCGACAAGACTTTAACAAACCAACAAACAGTAAATTCAGCTGATAATGAGAGCATCCAAGATATTTTTTAAGTACTTTTGGAATGTATATTCATCTTTCTGCTTCAGGGCTAATGGAGATAGGGAAGAAGCTTTCCCTATGGAGGAGTTATTCTGTAATTAATCATAGACGTGTCTTGTACCTTCTTCTGAAGTAGCTGGTACTAGCCACTCCAGGACTATATTGACCACTGTTCTGATACACTAGACGTTTCAGTGTCTGTATCTACAACAACAATGCCTACTTGTTAAACTAATGATGGGGAAAACCTGCAAAGAGTAGGACTTAAGTTTATTCAAACCACTTTGAAACTATAGATGCTACTACATCAATCATTCTTGCCACAATAGACTGTTCAAAGGCCCCATGCTTCCAATATTGAGATTTTTTTCTGCCAACCACCTGGTTTTGACTTTTTACTGGAGAAATTTTACTGCATTATAGTCCATTGCTAATGGAAGGGATTTTTGTAGATGTTTATCTAAGCAGATTTAAGTCCATTACACCAGAAGCATATTTTTTCTGCTATTGTACAGTAATTGTAAACCAAAAAGTAGATAAAAAACAAATGAGGAGTCTAGTGGCAATTTTAAAGACTAAAAATAATTATTAATTGCTTGAGCTTTCGTGGGAGAAAATCCCACTTTGTCAGATGCTTGAATTTGTTAGTCTTTAAAAGTGTCACTAGACTACTCGTTTGTTTTGCTGGTCTAGACTAACACGGCTATCCGTTTGGAACAAAAGTAGATAAACTTTATACTTGGACTATTTGTGTTTACTATGGAAACAAACTTGGGTCTGCCCATAAATTATGTAATGCAGTGGTTTTCACCCTTTTCTCATTTGTGGACCATTAAAACATTTCAAATGGAGATTCAGACTTTTGAAATCTTAGTCTGCAGCCCTTCAGGGCTCCTCAGCATACATACTGAAAACCAATATTCTATGGTAATGGTATGTATTCATTATTATTGCACTTCCTCTGTGTTGGTGTTTCAAGGTTTCTCTCTATATCTTTGAGTGTGTGTGTGTCAGGGGGAGACTGGGGATCAAAGTCTGTGTTTTGAGATTTCTCTCTATAGTATTATTGGAGACAGGGAGGATAAAGTTCTTCTGTGGATGAATTACTGTTGTGGGGTTTGACTTCAAATGCAATAAGAGAAATCCCTGAGATGTTTGAATCCAAAAGGGTGATTTGTTCATCCTGATAAAGATATGGAACAGAACCCAAGTATATTAGAAGAGACATTAAAGCTGGTCCTGCCCACTATTAATAGATATATGCATGCACACACAAAATGATGCATTTTTTAATAGTAAGGAAATACTTTAAAATGGGAACTTCATAAATCATGTTAATTACACACTCCTGTTGTCTCAAGCTCATGAGCACATATTAAATTTTGCACTAACCTGCTTCAGCAGATAGTGCACAATCAAGGTCTTGAGGAATACATAAGGAAAACCAATGAGAGTGCTGTGGCATCTTAAAGGCTAACACATTTCTTTGGGCATAAGCTTTTGTGGGCTGCAACCCACTTCATCATTTGCATGAAGTGGAAACTACAGTTAAAGTGTATATACATACACATGTAATGATGGGTGGAAAACATTACCATGGGGAGGCAAATGCTAACGTCAATTCAGTTAGGGTAGATGAGGCCCATTCACAACAGTTGGTTAGACGGTCAGACAGTGTGAAGAGGGAAAATTCCTTTTTATAATGAGCTAGCTATTCCAAGTCCCTATTCAGATCCATAAGCACTTGGTCCAAATCCTTGTATTTATCACACAGCATGAATCACATTATATACGCTAGTGACCCCCACAGGAAACCAGCATGTTGGAAAAAAATTCACCCTCCCAACCTAAGGAGACAGAAATGTTTTACAGCGAGAGTAATGCACACCATTAAGACTGCTATCTACCCTTCTACTGCCTGATCCCATTTTAGGTGAAATAATTGCTAGTGATTTACCTAGGAAAGATATCCTGACCCAGCTTTCCCAACCTACCTCCACTTGTCCACACTAGAGCACATAGGATGACCCAGTCATGCTGTATGTTGGGTTCCCAGAACATCCCTAGACCTCGGTGATGGAATTGCCCAAGTTTGACTGTGCAGAGGGGGGGCATCGTAAATGATTGCAATCATCACTGTAGCATCCCCTGACATGAGAGCATGGTGCTGTACCGAACTATTTCCAGTACCCTCTGTTAACCACTTCTTCTGCTCTGTGATTGCCAATCTCTCACTATGACTTCAGACCAGGTCATCTCTTTCCAGTTCTATTCCTTTCTGTGTAACAGAAATCCCCCTAAAGAAGCCACAAGAGCATCCAGAGGTGAGGAAAGTCCTTGAGTTAATGAAGGGCCAGAACAAAGAGTTTTACTGGATTTTTGTTTTGTTTTTTGTTTGTTTGTTTTTGACTAATGTTAGCACATATTTATATGAAAACCATCTACTACTATTTTCCATTAGTGTAAAATGAACAGTGCATAGGTTCATAGCATTTAAGACCAGAATGACTCACCAGATCATCTATTTTGGCCTTCTACCTATCACAGGCCAATGAAGTCATTACATTCCACCTAAATACCCTTACACTGAACCTAGTGACTCCAGTTAAACCAAAGCTTTTTTAGTGATGGTCTATGTTGTTGGATGTAGGTCTAAAAACAATATGAAAAGGGTTCTAATCGTGATTCATGACTATACTTGCTTTCTGATTTTAGGCCAAACTTTTCAGATTTGAGTACCTGAAAGGTAGGCATCTAAGTTCATAAATGATCTCAGTTTCAAAAGTACTGAGCCTTCTTTGGGAGGGGGAGTCAAAAAGCATTATGTTTTTTCGGCTCAAAAATGTTACATATCTGACTGGTATGGATGGTACTGTATGAACAGAAAAATACTATGCAATTAGTTGCTAGCACAGACTAATCAACAAATTATGAGAAATTTAAAGATTAGCATTTCATTAGATGCTGATCTGTCCATTATAACTAGATTAACTTGAAAATGTAACAGTTAAAAAAAAAGGACCTACTTTGTCCCTAAATATAATCCTATTCTTGAGATTTTACTTTACAACTGAAGCACAATCGTGGGTCCCTGTGATTGACACATTGATTTATTCCCAGCAAGGGTCCTGTAATTAATGTGACCTTTTGATAAGGTGGCAGATATGGGGGGAGACGAGTGCTCTCAAGAGAGCTATTAACAACTTCTGAGCAATCGCTAATAGTAGAGAGCTATCTCTCTCTCTCTCTTTTTTAAATACAGTTTGAAAGATAATTGACATACCATGATAACGAGTGCGTTCAGGGAAGGAAGAAGAGCATAAAGGAGGCACAGAACCGTTAATTACTCAGAGAGAGACAAGTTTTCAGCATTAGGTAAACTGTGCATTTTGGTCTCTGGCCTCAGGAATACAATTAATAACTCCAATAAAATGCAAGGATGAAACAATGGGTCTACATGGGCCAGGAAAAAAAAACCTCAATTTCATCCATTTTAGGAAGCCCTAATGGTCTCTTTGTACAGCCTAGCAGGTTTTGTTTCTTCTTGTCAGATGGTATTTGCACCAAGGGAATTTTGTCATTTCCCTTACCATCTGGTTCCACATTCAGTGATGTTATAATATAATACAGAGATGACAAAGTTCTAGTAATGTTACTTGAAGCTTACTTCTCTAACAGGATAACCAATTTATCACATGGTAACTAGGAGTCACACTGTAGTCATGAATAAAATCTGATAAAATCATGGTCAATATAACAATGTTTCTTCAAGGTGAAACACAAGGTAAGAATGGACTGAAGTAATTGAAACATGAACCACTTGTGTATCAGAGTATTATCAAAACATTCACAATGAAATGAGCAAACAGTACCTGATTATTTTGAATCATGTATTTGGTACTCAAAGAAATTATACAAAACATCAGTGTCTGATGCTGGAGCAATCATAATCACATCTCCAGTCTGTATCTCTCTCAAATCTGGTTTCCCCATAGTTGACATAGAAAAATGGAGATAATGCCTCAACTTCTCCCTAAGGTTTTCTGAGTAAAGGCGTGTAAGAGAAGCAACTGCAATTCTACTGGAGGAAGGAAGGAACAGATTATTAGCAGAACTAATTGAAGCAGTCATATGTGGCTGGACTGGATGGAAATGTGACCCACAGAAAAAATGCATTCCCTTTTAAATATGTTGGCTGAAGTAATAATATCTTAGGCAAGCCAATTTTCATTAGCACGGAAGCCATGATGAATTAGGCCAATGCCACCATGCTTTACTTCACAGACTTTGTTACTTGTGTTTTCACCATTACCTGATGGAATGCTTTCTAACGGACCAGTGGACTTTCCATTTCTAATTGGCCCTCTTCTCTGCCATAAACAAAGAAAGATGAATGTTTATTTTCCTAAAAAAATGAAAAACCATTACAAAAGTGTTTGGTTAATAAAAAAAAAACAAAAAATAAACACTTTTCCTGTCACACCTGTTTTTGCTGTGCTTCAATTCTGTATCACCAACATACATAATACATATTGTGAATATTCACACCTAAAACAGGTTAGACTGTGGGATATATTATACTATAGTCTGTACTCTGATACAGTGTGGAAAATAAAAACCTAAACATATAGTTTCTGAAGATCTTACTCATCCAAAATCCCAAAACACGACAGTTTCGCATGAGTAAAGTTATGTAAGATTCAGCACCATATAGCAAACTTTGATACATATCTGAAAATCCAGCTCTTCACTTTATTTATAAAGTAATAGTCAACAGTTACCTAGATAATGAAGCAAGGAGAATGGAGAGATGCCCAAGAAAGGTCAAGTGTATCAAGAAAAACAGGGAAGGGCTGCCATTCTTACAAATGCAGTTGTTATAGCAGAGGCTTACTCGGAGAGAAGCCCAGCCTTGTTTAAATATATGTATATAATCAAGTGGGCATATAATACATTTGGTTTAATTATGATGAGCAGTTTAGATTGAGGGCAGCAACACAAACTGGGATCCAGTGAGACATATCACACCATAGGCTGTATCTGGAGCAGATGATGCCACAGAAACCGGGAGCCCATATGGAAAGTGGCTTATTCATTACACAGCAAGCCCAGCCTGGGTCAGAGTCTCCTAACGATATTTGCTGAGCATTTAGTGTCAGCAGTTGGTTTTGGAGCATCTGTAAATTCAGGCACACTTCCAAAGTATGATCGGGTCTCTGATATTTTGTGCCCACATAGCTATGCCTCTCTAAGTCTTAGTATAGGACAACTTGTACTGGAAAAAGTGCTTTTGCTGACATTTTCCTGGAAGAGAGAACCAATGTAAACTGTGTTGGTAGAGTTATTTTTATGCTGGTATAAGATGGATCAACAATAGAAGGGCTTGTTGGGATAGTAAAGTGGTACAGCATGCCAGCAAAATGTAAGTAGTTTAGAGATGAACATGCCCATCTGCCGCCATTATCTTACACACCACTGGCCCTAATTATTGCATGGATCTCTAAATATGGAGACCTCTTTTATGTATTTTCTCTTTCATTATAAACTATATTTGTAGCCATATTTTAGCAAACTTTTTTTTCCTGAAAACTTAATGCTTTGGTATTACTATAACTACTTAATAAAATTATGTACAATACAGAAGCATTAGTCTTCATTATGTCTCAGTATTGTTTTACAGTATCCATTGATAGAAAGGGTAAGCTCAAAGATGAAGTGGGATTTTCTGCCACGAAAGCTCATGTGATAAATAAATTTGTTAGTCTTTAAAAGTGCCACAGAACTCCTTGTTTGTTTCTCAAACTATCAGTCATTCCTGAATAAGAATAGGAGCCCTTTAGAAAGGATCAGGATGTACCTGAGCAATTGTGCTAATGAAGGGGATACCTGAAGCGTGCAGTCAGAGCCAGGTAAAATGAGGGAAATTTAAGATTATAGTCAGAAGATGAATCTTATCTCTATACAGAAAGGAAATTGTTACTGACTTCAATAAGAGTGAAGAAAGGATCTCTTTGGTGAATGAATACTTTTTTGGAACTCTTAATTTCTCAGATTGTTTGGAATAATCTATATTAGTGCAGGCTCTGATTAATAATTTCAGTTTGAAATGATTTGGCAGACAATACTGTATTGTGTTCATTTTGGAAAATTAAAATTGGACTCATTCTCAGAGCTTCAAAGAAACTATATTAAATGAAACCGACATTTCAATGTAAGATATTATTTTACTCCTGATACTGTAGCCAGCTGTTTGAAACTTCTTATATTATTCTGTGTATGTGATTTAACACGCCTCATACTTCTAGACAAATTTAATAGCATTTAAATGTCATGGGAAAAGAAGGTCAAAGGTGGAGTCTGAAGTCTAAATGAGACTGTTCCATACTGGGATTCTTATACATTAATCATTGTTTGCCTGATGTTTTTTTCACTTGTTATCAAAAGAAACTGTTTAATGTCCAATGTATTAAGACAGGATACACTAGCCATTAATAGATGCAGAGACAGAAGGCTGAAATACTGACCCCATACAAGTCAGTGGAAGTTTTGACACTGACCAGTGGGGAGAGGATTTCACCCAGTATGTTAAAGAAACATCTGGTCATGGAATGGTATTGTACAAAAAATAAAAAAAGGTGGCCAAATTAAAAATTGAGGATTTAGATATTCAATTTTTCTTTTCTTCTCTTAGGCTATGTCTACACTTGTTAATTTAAGTCGACTTAAAGTCGACTTAACTAAGTTAACTTAGTTAAGTCAAGTTGACTTAGTCAAGTCGACTTAGTGTGTCTACACTTAAAAATAAAGTCGACTTGAAGGGGAACTTAAAAAGTCGACCTAGAGCGTCCACACTGGATGCCTAGGTGGACTTCTAGGGGCTTAGGGGGATGTAGGGGAGGTCCACAGGGGTATGGGGGGCACCCCTTGCCCAATGCCAGGGGGCTCAGCCTTTGCCCCATTGCACCTAGGTACAATGGAGCAAAGGGGGACAGGGACCCTGGCAGGGCATAGGTGCAGGGTGGGCAGGGCTCTGTCCTGCCCTGTGGGGGGGCATGCAAGGCTGCCTCTGTGCCCCCCCCCCGACAGGGAGGGCACTGGTGTAGCCCTGGGGTAGCCCTAAGTCGACTTAGGGCTACCCCACGGCTACACTGGCTTAAGTCGACTCTAAGGAGTCGACTTAAGCCTTAGGTCTAATAGAAAGGTGGTGTCATAAAGTCGACTTAATTTTAATTAAATCGACTATTTTCCTTAAGTCGACATAACTAAGCTGCTTAAGTCAACTTAAGGAAACTGTAGTGTAGATGCAGGGTAAATTAAGTCAACTTAAGCAAGCTTAAGTCGACTTAATTTACCAGTGTAGACGCAGCCTCAGTGTCTTGCGTGTGTACATGCCTGTAACTGTATTTTAAAAATGCACACAAAACATGCTGATGCAGAATAACATGAGTATTACTATACTGCTCTCTGAGTGAAGCAGTTTAAGCCACATGTGAAGGGTACATTTGATAGGATTACCAAAAGCAAGATGCAGGTGTTGTCGTATACTGCTAAGAACAACATATTTACAGTTTTTCAACGACGTCAGATTGGCTCAGTTTGCAGCAACTGACAGTTCTGCAAACTTGCTCTGGCATCTTTAATTACTAAGTTGAGTTTTTGCTGGCTCACTCGTTAGTAAATGGATGTAAGTGAAATCATAAAGGACTGTAGTTATACAGCAATTGAAAATTAAGAATAAAAATACATACATAAAATAAAGGAAGAATATAAAGATGTTTAACATTCTCTTTCCCCAGACACTTTGATTAAAAAAAACCACTTATTAGTAGAGTACTTAAAGGCCAAAAAAATGGGTCAACATTTTTGTTAACATTTCCATCAAAATGTCATTTAATTTTTCTCACTGAAATTCTAAATGTTAACCAAAATTTCATGGCCATTTTCAATATCACCAGGTTTCAATCTGCTCTACAGTAAATTGAAAAATGAAATTATTTTGTTTTGGAGGTGAGGGAAGTAAGTGCAGACCACCTTTCTGGCTTACTTTCAACTCCCTCCCACCCCCACATTTCATATTTTTTCAGTGAATTCTGCTTAGTAGCAGTTGGAGCTATTTGGTTTATTCCAGAGACAGTGTTACTGAGACCCTTTCCACAGCTTTGCTGTTATCAGACTCCTAAAATATTAAATTACCTTCCCTATCTGAATGTTGAAAGTCTGGGCATACCTTGATTTCTCATGATAGTACATTTTACAGTAAAGAGTCAGGAACTGAGGACATGCTGCTGCTTTCACTAGCCATCACAAAAATGCAGTGGCACTACTTTTTCCCATAACACTTTCAGTATCTAGGGGCTTTCATGACAGACAAAATTTCCACCAGGAAAACTGGAACAGTTTCTCCTTTCACCTATGTGCTGTTTACTTCATGCTGGAGAGACAGACATTGCCATACTTCCTCTTTCTCACTGAGGAGTACAACATATTTTCATCAGGAGGTATTTAAGTATGGAATTGTGTGAAGGCAGTACAAGTTAGTGAAAAGTGCTCACAGTCTGAACCACTCTGAACCCACTGTGCCTTTGTTAAAGAAAACTAAGTTAGAATTTAGCTGACAATTCTATTGAATTATGCACCAACAATAATAAAAAAGAGACCAACTCACTCTATCACTAAGGTTAGAAAACAGAAGGAAAAGGCAGCAACCACCGATTTTTGGCAATGAACTGGAAATATGCACAAGAAGCAGTTCTGTGGAGCAAGCTGATATTTTATACAGTCATTTTTATGCATAAATGCTCTATTAAGGAAGGTGTTTGGATTACTGCAAAGGCAGCTCATCTATATAGCTGCTTCAGAGGCAGCATAGAACAGAGGTCACTTGTCAGCAGGGCTGTGGGGTGGTGAGGAAACTCCCTCTAGTAGCTGTGACTGCAGGAAACTGAATGAATGCAGAATAGCATGTAGTCCGTTGAAAGATGGTACGGTACAGGAACAGACTGTCAGAACTGGTCTATACTGCTGCACAATTTCAGCGGCAATCAAAGTGAGATACACAGGGTACTTAAAATTCCTTCCATTTCTCCCACTGATTGCCTACCTTTTTACTTGCCACATTGTCTTCAGTAGCCCGAGCCAGAGGGAAACCCTTTCTCTCTGAGCCAGGGCTATTCCTTCTGCGGGGGTAGTTTTGCAACATTGGCTTCCTGATCAGCTGAGCGAGTCTTCACAGACCTGATCAGTCGATCAGGGAAACAGTAGCGAATTTGCTGCCATCACTGAAAACAACCCCTCAGAGACCATTTTTAGTATCATGAAAGGAGTGCTAGTGACAGCCACTGAAGCAGCCACTGCTCAGATGTAGCACAAAGAGACCGACCTCAGTTGTCAGCAAGTGAGATTGAACCTGGGACCTTAGAAGCTTAGTGTACGAGTCTCTGCTTAATGAGTTAAAGCCACATGGTCCTTAGCTTTGGCTGCAGCAGACTCAATCACTAGTTGAGTTAGGTTTCACTAGAACGTCCTGCCACTGAGTTACAGTAGCACAATCATCATTCAGTCCTCACTAGGGCAGCCTCCTGCTCAGTTGATGCGAGAGTCAGGATATTTATTGAGCATGCCACAGTTAACCATGACTTGTGGGCCTTGTACAACATCCAGACCAGAGAAATACAAATTGGTGTGCAACAACTACAAGCAACTCCACATATATAAGCCCCTTATGGAAAAAAGTACAAGGAGAGAGGAATTGCTGAATATACAGGAGCTTTGACAGAAACCAGGAAGCCAAGAAACCACTATTGTGTACTGCAGTCCTGAGTCATATCACAGATACACAGTTCAGTTTCATTAAGTGTATTTCTTTGTACAGTAATGCTGCATTACCTTTCCCCTGATCCCCAAGGGGGAATATTAGTCCCAGCCACTGTGCCTAGAATTTAAATTGCTGCATAATTTGCAGCTGACTGTTTCTCTACATAGGGGAGGTAACGTACTGCAGGACACTTCTCACTATGACATCAATGAAAATGCCTTGTGCCCATGTCTTTCCTGTTGATAATGAGGAGCTACAAGCATCCCTGGATATCTCAATAACTGCCTCTTTTGGAAAAGCAATAATGGGTTAGATTTGAAAAGAGCCAGGCAAAGGAAGGCACAGTGCTGGGGTGTTGATGATTTTAGAAAGTTAGTTAAAACAGCTGTTGAAGCTTGGAGTCAGGAAGGAGGAGAGGTTACTATACAGGACTGATCTGAGCCTTTGGGAGTTGTGGGGGAGGGAGGGGGAAACAGTAGTACAAGTATGTGTCTGAAGTCTGAACTTAGGTTTGTTTTGCTCCTATGATCAGGTCACTCATTGCTATCTGTCCCTCTAACTCTCCTTTCCTCTTTTTCATTGACTTCATTTCTTTGGTCTTCTACATCCCTCTACAATCTTTGTACATTCACTCCAATAGAATGACTGAAAATTAACGAAATATCACAAAGCCTCCTCAGCTGATGTAAATCAATGTAGCTCCCACTAAAGTCAATGGATGAATGGTAATTTGTAGCAGCTGAGCATCTAGATGTTTGTCTATGTTCCGGCACTTCAGAGCTCTGCAATGTTTTGTAATTTCACAGATACTACAGCTAGTGCTAACATATGCGGTGCAGCTGGAGACAAATGTGGGAGGAGAAACAACTGAGAGGAGACCTTTGAACCTCTTCCTGCTTAAGCAGGGAATAGCAGAAGTCTCTAATGCCTGTGAATGTAAAAACTATTCATGCAGGAGTCACTAGAGGAAACTGAAACTGTTACTCATTTGTAGTGAAACTAATTTGAGTCTCATTTTCAAGTCATTTTAAATTCTCTCTCTCTGCCAATATGGAACTTGATATGTTTAAACCCTCACCCTTATTTTTCAATACCACAGTTGAAAATCATCACAGCCTGGCATCACTTAATATAAATAAATAAAATAAATAAATAATTTAAAAAAATCTACACTTGGTAAGCAAATGTATGTAAAAAAAAGGTCTCCATTGATTAGAATGTACAATAAAGCTAATTAATGGGTCTCAATGGAATGAGCTATGATTGCCACCATACATCTGCATCTGCACTGGTAAATTAAGTCGACTTAAGATTGCTTAAGTCGACTTAATTACCCTGCATCTACACTAGTTTCCTTAAGTCGACTTAAGGAAATTCAAAGTCGACTTTATAACAGCTGTTATAAACACAACTTTGAGGCTTAAGTCAACTATTTACATCAACTTAAGCCAGTGTGGACGTGGGGTAGCCCTAAGTCGACTTTCTCGACTTAGGGCATGGGATCCTTCTCGCTGGGACCACTCAGGTCCCTTCTTGCTGGGATCCAGGCTCCAGAAGAGTGATTGGAATGGTATGCATGAATGGTTCATAGAGGTGAGAAGTACCGGACCTGTGATAAGGAGGACCCAGATGGCCAAAGAACGTGTGAAAAGAGTATTGCTATCAAGAGATGGCACCTATCAAGTACATTAAAACATCAATACAATAAATTTTGCAACAGGAGTCAGACAAGAAAGAAGTCATGTTCATTATTTTATAAAAGATGTATAATAACATAAAAGATTGGAATGACATGACACACTGATTGACTTTGTGGTTTGGTCCTATAAAAAGGGTGAAGAAAATTTGGGACTTTGAGTTCGTTCTGCAAACTCCAAGGACTATCATGTCACGACCGACTGGACCCCCTGCTCCATCCTCGAGTTCAGCTGCCTGGCCAGTGGTCTGACTCGAGCAACTAATTAAGTAATTAAGCAAATCTCTCTTCTTTTTGGCAAAGTTCTTTGTATTTACAATAAATGTGGCATAGTGCCTTATCCCTTGCATAAGATCTTGCAGTTTATTTTCCAAAGTGTAATATTCTGATAACATAAGCACATGTGCACAATAGGTATAGGACATCTGACTGTGGGTAACTATATCTGGAATGACAACAGAGTCCTGTGGCACTTTTAAAGACTAACAGATTTATTTATCGCATGAGCTTTCGTGGGAGAAAATCCCACTTCGTCAGACGCTTTGAAGATAGGAAAGTTACAGAGTGGGAGGAAATTAAATGCAGGGGAGTGTATGACATAGCATCAGGTCAGGCTGTAACAGCAAATCAAAATAGGTATTAGGATTCAAAACACTGGGGAACAGCACATAGAGGAGGGGGAGGTCAAATCACTTGTTGTAATGCGAGAAAAATCCATAGTCCCTGTTTAACCCCAAGACAACTGAGTCAAATTTGCATATAAATTCGAGTTCTGCAGCCTCTCTTTGAAGCTGTGATTTGTTATTCATCTGTTTCAACACAGCTATTAACAAGTCGTCAAGGGATTGAACAGGGAGCGCCAAAGAATCAATGGACACAAATCTGACATCAGAAATTGCAACACTGCAAAACCTGTAGGGGAACACTTCAATCTCCCTGCTCACTCCCCTGATGGGCCATTAAAGACATAAGGAATACAACCATTGTGTCCTAATGGCTCATCAGGTAACTCCCTGGGACCATTGTCCTGGCACATTCCTAAACATTAAGGACACAATGGTTTTAACATAAGTTAAAGTATGGATATAACACCAAATTCTAACTTCTAATCGCAATAGAATTCCTAGACATAAACTATATAATCATTCCCAGCAAATTACTACCTTTCTATTGATACCAAACATGACATAGTTCCTATGGATTATAGAGCATTTATTAGATATCAATTGAAAATAAGATAAATGCTTCCCTAAATCCAGACAGCGTCACACCCTGCCCACATGCCCTGCCCTTAGGGGGGGCATACCAGGCTCCCCTGTGCCCCCCTGGCAGGGAGGGCATTGGTGTAGTCCTGGGGTAGCCCTAAGTCAACTTAGGGCTACCCCAGGGCTACACTGGCTTAATTCGACTTTAAAAAGTCGAATTAAGCCTTAGGTTGAGTAGAAAGATGGTTTAATAAAGTCGACTTAATTTTCATTAAGTCGACTTTATTTTGCTTAAGTCGACTTAAGCAAAGTGTAGTGTAGACGCAGGGATAATTAAGTCGACCTAAGCCAAGCTTAAGTCGACTTAATTTACAAGTGTAGACGCAGCCAATGTTCCAAGTTATTTATTTTTACCATTTTTTTTATAGCTAACTCTAACAAAGCACATAACCTTCAGTAACTCCTAGTGAGACAGCATAACGACATCTATTGGGTTACTAATACTCCAAATTTTATGATATTTATCAAATTTATCAAACTAACTTTAAAACATTTTTAGTATTTCTAGTCTTAACATACCGGGGGCACTTAAAACCAAGGTCTGTATTCACTCTATTCAAATGTCTGATCTTCCCTCACAAAGGACTAAGATTATCCCTCACTATATGGTATTCAGCTGTCAAGGCCTGAACATACAAAAATGGCTGACTGCAGTGCTGTGGCGGTGGGGGGTGGGGGCAGGGAAGAGTGTACTGTCCAGGGTTAACAGGAAGGTTAGGAACTACTGTCACTGTGGCAGTAACAGCCCAAATGTTTAAAAGGAAGCATCAGCCTCTGAAGTTGTACTTTAAGTCCTATAATTTATAAATGCAGTGAGATTATTAAAGGGTGTAAATCAGCATAAGGCAAAAGATTGAAGCGGAGATATGTCATCTGAAGGTCTGCCTATCCTGTGTTCTTTCCCAGAGCTAACTAGGAAACTCTCGCAAAAAAACCAGAACAATATTACATGGTTACATCTTTTGGAATTAAGTTACAGTTATTAGTCTTCAATTAATGGTAACTATAGAATATAGTTTTATTTATATTGACAGAAGATCTGAAGTCTTCATAAAGATTAGAAATTAATAAGATTCAGTTTGAAAACTCAGAAGAATAAAGTAAAGTGGATATTGGTTAGAATCTAGAAAAGCCCACGAGAAATAAGCCAACGTTTGTTTTGTTTTTAAACATCACTAAAATATACATATGAATTATGTAGCAGTAGATAAGGTTGAAGTATAAACAATTTACAATTCACCCTGTCCTTGATTTCCACAAAAAAAGATACTGATCCCTTTGAAATTTCATATGTCACATCTGATTCCAGAGTAGAAATTTTCTTCAGAGAGGAAAAAAAACAAAAACAAAAACCACATAAGCCCATTTCTGATTAAGGCAATTTCTAGACATTCCCAGTCAGTTTTGTTTGTTTTGAACATTTCCTAGTTCTTTGTTGCCATCATGTCTCTAAATTTGCTTGGCCTACAGATTCCACATTTGATTTATTTGCCTTGCTAAGAATGGGATCAATTACAAAGATAAAATAAAGTACATTATAATATAACTTTCATAGTTAGGAAAGCATGGGAGGGGTTAATTTGAGGTTGGTAGAACTTGTTTATAAATAAAGATCACAGGAAAGCAGTGGCGTAGGAAAAGGAAAGGATTTTAATTCCCAGCTGCCTGAGTTTTGCAGCAATATCATGTAAAAAGTTGGTCAAGAGAGTATTTGCCATTCTATTATCCTTTTATTTGTTTTATTTTATTCCTTTTTAGTGGCAAGCTGAAGGAAGATCTGATTATAACTCCCTATACTCTGGGCCAGAGCAAAGAAACTCAAATTTATGGGTTTTGTTTTGTTTTTTAAAAAATAGCAGCATGCATTATTTTGTTCTCCCCACCCCTCTGTGCCATTGCTGTTATCTGCAGTTGCCATCTTGATCACACACACAGATTTATTTTCATTTGTGTACAAAACACTGTTCAAATTATGTCTAGATGTTTACATATATAAATGTGACCTTCTACTGACTGCAAGCAAGGGAACGTAGGCAGTTCCCCTACCTCTACATAAACTTTCCTCAGTAACTTCTACCTCATCACTGATCTCTTCCCTCCCCTCTCCGCCCCCACCAACCCCAACCTTAACTTTGCCCTTTAAACTTTGCAATATATATGCAAGGTTATTATAAAATATTACCATTTTACATCAGCGAATCCACATCCAATATGTTAAAAATAATATGTATTACCATGACACTCAATGCATAATTTTTTTGCTACACAAAAGTATAAAGGGACAAAATGTACATACCCTTCACGTAAATGTGTGCCATTCCAAGAGTGACCAGTTAGCCTAGAAGATTGGAGGTAATAGGCACTTATATAAGAAAAAAAACCTGAATACTGAGTCACTATAAAAAAATTAAAAAATCAGGACATCTGTTCACCCTAGCCATACCATATGACTTCATACATCACAACACTAAATAGATTATTCTTACAATATTATATTCCAAACTCATTACATTGAGAAAGTTTATATAACTGTCATAATTTGCTGTATTTTGCAATTATATTTCTTTTGGAACGTTTACTGCACATTTACAGATGGATTCTGTAACTAGGTCTGACCAGAGCCCCACTGAAAATAAGTGTCTAGGTAGGTGCAAACTCCCACCCATCCAAATCAGTTGCAGGATCAGGACCTTTATAAATAGTAGAATGTATAAATCTAGCATTAAATATCTTACTGCAGGGAAAAAAAACGAAGATGCAATATTAAAGTTGTTTGGGTGGTGAGTCACATGAACATCACTGCATGAGAAAAAGATATGTTAATCAGGGAACTCGATGGGTACCTCGACTATGTATTTTGCAGATGTTAGAATCTCTGGACTTTTAAATGAACTTTTTCTAAGGAAAGTGTATAAAATTGGAGGTGTCAGTCTAAGTCCAGTGAAGCACACTCATCCTAAACTCTCAAGAGTGTCTCTTGCTGGCTTGTGAATTGATTTAATAAGCATATTGACCATCCCAAACACATAAGAGCCACTGAGTCAGCACCTTTGCAAACTGCCTTAGGCGCTTCTTAAGTTGCTCTACTTCTAGGCACAATAATACATTAAAATTGCAGAAACATCACATTCAGAGCTATATGCCATGCCACAGATATATTCTCCACAGACAAAAACAAGCAATAAGGATGCTCAGATTGTGGTCATATGATTATTATTGCTTGAGAAAAACTGCTTTGGAATTCAGTTTTTTCAGACACACTTATAAGTATGTTCTCTCCTTTCTAGGCCCCTTAATCCATCTCACTCTAGATATCTTATTCTGAATGTAAGACCATCCTGAATGCAAGTTTTGTAGACAATTTCTCCAAATGATGACTCTTCCTCAAACCTCTTCTAACTTAGAATAAAGTGATATTAATTAGTATGGATGACTTTCTATGAAATAATTCAAACAAATATTTGAATACTTCAGTCCACAGAAAATGCAAGAGCCTCATTTTGGCACAGATATGGTACAACTTTGCTTGTGTTTAAGGCATATTTCTCACTTCAATTCTTCTAATAATGAAAAAAAAAATCCCTTAGTTTATAAGTGTGGTATCTACTACATTGAATTTTTGGGATAAGTAGCTAGGCACCGTTTTTCATTTTCATTAGTAAGAAGGAATTGTTTGCTACACAAAGAATTAATTTGTATGATGAATCATCAAAAGAGTTTATTTTAGCAGTGTGATGTGGTCAATATCTTAAGTACCAAATACACTACTTTCCTAATTCGGTCTTCTGTATTAAACACAGACTATATTCGAACTCCATTTTTACCTGTATAACCATTAGTGCCCTAATGCTGAATAGATTTGATGATGACATATCAAATCATCATAGCAATTAAGATTTAAATCAGAGTAACTGTTTTAATCAGCTGAAAATGAATCTCTGTGAGCTGTATAAAAGTAATTCAGATAAAACTGTCCCATAGTTTCATTTTATGTATAAGTTAAAAAAAATGTTCAGAGGCAGCACTGAAGACTAAAAGAGGCATGAAAATGGTTTAAATTTTACTGAAATAGACATTAGAACATCTCTAGGTCAAGCATTGCTTGCATTAGCCGTACCTGACAAGCTACTCTTGCAGGAACAAACTTTGCATGAATAATTAATTATTCAGGGTGTTTTTTTTCCCTCCCCCTTTAAGAGTTTTACTTAGATGCTAAAAGCGAGAATTTATTCATGTGTCCTGGTTCACATCCAGGGAATTTACTGTAAAACTGAGATTATATTAACTAACTTCAAATCGTATAACTCTCTGTGACTCCCACTTTCATGCTTTAGTTATGAGATGTTTGATTTTACTCTTTCCTGAAGGGGAAAAAATATTTTACATCTCGAAGGAGGTCTGTTTGTTCTTTTTACTGTGGCTGGGAAGTTAAGATATTATGGATCCACTTCAGGACACTGGAGAAGACCTTTACTTGGAATGTTCCAGTTTAGGGGAACTCTTGAAATGTTGTACATTAAAAGTCGTGTTTGGATGCAGGAATTCCAAAGAGTGTTTAAAGCTTTCTTATATCTAAATATGACAATTCCTTCTCCATCATGTTTCCTCATGTCTAGAAATATTCATATTCTTGGCAAATTAAAGTATTAATTTATAATCAATACCTCTGAGACTTTTTGGTATCAGACCTGAGGTAACATCTACTGATGAGAGAACAAGGGGATACTTTTTTAGTAATGTCCATTACTGGCAGCTTTGATGAGACAGTGCACATGGCACTGGTTTTAATGTTATTAAACTAATCTCTTCTGATTTTTCCTTGAATACCTTCTTTCCAGGGACAAACAGTAAGCTAATGCAATCTGAACGGATAAACAGAGATGGAAACTTTCTGTTCACTGAAGGTTACCTTGCATATTAAAACAGCTCTTTGTGAGACCATAGCCTTAAACTTTTGCACCTTAACACACTGAGGAGCTGCAGAATAAAAGAATGGCTTAAGAAAACCAGTTCAGAACACACATATAAATGAATATAGTTTTACTAAACAGCAGAAAGTCTGCATAATTTGGCCTTGATTTTTTTTTTTAAAAACAAACTCTAAATTCTTGTGCATAAACCCTGAATAATTTGATTTGATTAGTTCCAAAGGGGTAGCCGTGTTAGTCTAGTCCAGCAAAACAAACAAGGAGTCTGGTGGCACTTTTAAAGACTAACACATTTATATATTGCCTGAGTTTTCAGGGGAGAAAAATCTCACTTCGTCAGACACTTGAAGATGGGGAGCTTACAGAATGGGAGTAAAATAAGTGCAGGGAAGTGTATTTCATGTGATCTGGTCAGACTGTAACAGCAAATCAAAGCAAAAGGTAATTTTGCTTACCTTGTCCCCCACCCACCTTTTAATTGCTGTACTCCACTCTTTGAATCCTAACAACTGTTTTGATTTGCTGTTACAGTCTGACCAGATCCTATGACATACACTTCCCTGCATTTATTTTACTCCCATTTCGTAAGCACCCCATCTTGAAGCATCTTACAAAGTGGGATTTTCTCTCATGAAAGGTCATGCGATAAATACATTTGTTAATCTTTAGAAGTGTCATAGGACTCCTTGTTTGTTTTGATTTGATTTCTCAGGGTTGATTCTCAAGGAGCCATGGAAAATATATATAGTATAGTATGTGTTTGAGAAACACTACACTTGGATTACTAAAGAACAGACAGAAGATTATGCTGAAATGAATTCTGCATTATTTTACCAATATTTCCCTCATTTATGTAGGACTGAAGACCAGGCAGAACTACCATAAAAGATGATGCTATATAACTTTATGGAGACAGCTGTGTCAGCATTCTAGAGACTACATTTACAGCTGTCTTTCAAAAGAGTTGTTGCAGCTCCTTCAGTTTATTTTTCTTCACCAGATGCTTGCCAACACTCCCTAAACACGATTGAGAAGATGTTGAACATAAATAGAAATGTTTCAATGTCAAATCTCTCTATAAATTGCAAAATCAATTAAATATTATAGTGGACAATGTAAAGTATCACATAAATGCAATCTCTAAAAGGTTTACACAAGGAAGATACCTGAAATATTTTCAGTAAACTCAGGTTCTATGTGCTTTGCTTTCATATATAGAAAACTGAAGGGAGAAAAGGAAAAATTGAAGAGGTTAAGACTCTAATTACAGAAGTGGGTGGGGTACAGTTCTGTGGCCACCAATGGGTGAGATGTCTGACAAGATGATCAGGATGGTCCCTGCTGCCCTCAAAGTCTATCGGTCTAATTTCCTAAATTTATTCTTAAATTTGAAGATACATTTTTATATGAATTTAAATCAAACCTCTCTGTTCATTTCAAACAACTTATTTTATATTAGCATGATGAATAAATAGTATTAGGCTCAAATTTTCTCTCTGTTATATGCAGAAAAACTCAGTTCAGTTTCTGTTTTAGGGCAGAATTTAGACCTATGACCAGAATCTCAATATCTTTGGAATGCCAAAGTAAATAGGTTTTGTGCAGGTGTTTACTAGAATGGAATTCTCTACAAACACAGCTACCCTGGGCCTACCGTTGTCTCTCTTTTAGCTCATATCTTCTCCATCTCCAAATTCCTTGTCTCTACATACAGATACTTGCACATGCTCAGTGTTTGAAGTAGCAAGTAGAGTGTGGCCTACATGCACAAAGGTACTTATACACGGTGATGTTCAGAATCAAATATTTATCTTCCGTGGAGCAATTTCAATGAGGAGAGATGTCATGGGGCCAGAGAGAGAGAATGAATGTCTCTGTATCCTGGTGCTTCTGGTCCAGTCCCTCTACTCCAATGACTGACTATTTATACAAAGTGAAATAGCTTCAACTGGAGAGACTGAGGGAGCCCCATATCAGTTTATTAAATAATTCAAAGGTTAGAGCACTTACCTATTCACCTACATCCCTCTTCCTATCAGCCTGAGGGGGAAATGAAGCTGGGTGTCCCATATCCCAGCTGAGTGCTTTAACCATTGGATTAAAAGTTATACAGTGGGCACCTTTTCTTCCAGCCAAATTTTGAAATGGACTGAGTCAGTTAAGCAGTCTTTGAGCACCCTTGCTGGCTTGGATACCACACATGACTTAGGTGGGCAAACACTGATCTTTCCCAGTTCATAAATCACTCTGGGGCTCAAGCATGAGAGAAGCATCCAGGTGCTTACTACACCTTCTGCATGTGCTGAAATACAGAAATGTATATGCCTAGAGAACTTTTACTTAAAACTTAGGCATCAAGTGACTTTAGATGTTTATGGGAGCAGTTTTGTGAATTACAGTAGAGCCTACAATTGGAATTTAGGTACCTAAATCCCAGGCACATCAATAACATTGTGAATCTAGGCCTTTGTGGTTAGCCCTCCTCACACAGGCATCAAAAAACTATAGTAGCTGAAGTACATGTAGGTCTTTCGGCACCATCAAGGTGGGAATTTTTATCATTAATTCATTTACATAAGCCTCACATGATAGGGCGTTCAGAGTTATTTTGGGATAGTAAAGGATTACACTAATCTAATAAGCATGAACAAATCTCCTCTCACATTTCAGCATATCAAATTCCATAAAACATTGATATCCACATGCACAAATATGTTAAGGACATTGAAGAACTTTTTAAAACATAGTACTAAAGCCAATTCTAATATGATAAATTACCAGCACCGTACTAACCTGACATGATATATATAAGATACAATACAAAATAGCTAACAAGATAGAAAGTTGCCAGTACAGAGCAATGAAACTCCCAGGGAAAATAAGGTTATAGCTTTCTGGTACTTAACATAACTCTGCACTCACAGGAAAGAGAAGATATTACTGCAGAAGCCAGACTCCTGTTATTGCCATTTTGTCTGATTGTATTGCTTCTCCAAATAGCTCTTCTTCTGTCGGTAAATGGTAGCTTTCAGTTCTTACGTTTCATCCTGAATAAAATATATTGCAGTTTGTAAACAGCCTTTTATTATTATTATCCTCGAGGCAAAAGGATGGACTCCGTTAGATAATTTGCACGGTATTGTGATTATTGCAGAAGAATGTATTGCAATAAATTGTTCTGCTTGTTTGGGATGAGCCCTCATGAGTGAGCAAGCCACTCCAACTGTTTGCTCACTGCAAAACATATGTCTTTGCCCTGTGAACTCACATTTTAATTTAAAAACAAAAGGGCATTTCTTTGAATTAGAAGATATTTTATTTATTAATGGAGAATTTTGGGCCATCCAAGATACAGTACATCTATTGTGGTTGAGAGTGTCAACACAAACTGGGGGGAATAAAACCCCACCACTCCTATTAATTTGAGTGGGATTTTTTTCATTGAAATATCTTATCCCCACTCACACTTTCCGCCAGTTTCCCCTGAACTTTCTTCTTTTTATTTCTCTCACCAACTATCTACTCCAATCCCCAGTCTCTATATGGAAAATGATCTCAGTAACGTTAGACTTAGTAAAACTTAAGAACGTACATGAATTAATATGTTGGTTCAAAAATAGGCAAAAGGAGTTTAACTTTCCTACCATTGACAACAGCCTGAATCCCGTTAAACAGCTGGCAGTGGGAACTGTGATTAAGAATGTAATTCAGATCCCACTAAGTGCCACAGGACTCTGTTGTCCTTTTCACATAGTAATTTTAAATGCTTGGCTTCCGTCTGAAGGTAACTTCTAAACAAATTCTGTACCTCCTGACTTCTGAATGCATTTCTCCATGATACATTAGCACACTTTAATTTTTACTTTTAGTTTATTTATATACACAGATTTAGAGGTGTAGTTATAAGAAACTTTTTCCTATCGTGCAGAACCATACTCTATCACAATGAATAACGCAGCTTAAAGAAAGGTAATATTTAACAGTGACATCATGAAAGGACTTGATTTTGATTCATTTCCAGAATATTTGACAAGCAACTTTAAATTACTGTCAGTGCTAAACATCAAATGCAGTGGTATTACAGTTTTTGTTATGGAGAGAAAAACGTTTATCGTGTTAAACACTACAATTGTCAAAGGGATGCTACAAAAGTAACAGTCAACTCCACATGGAATAGTTTACATGCCTTCACTGTTTACATTTTCAAAGCCCTGCTTTAATTTCTCTTGGCTCCATTCTCCCTGTATCGTGACTTCTGTTTCCCCTAAGGTGTGCAGCAGAGAATGGGGAATTTAGGCATATAAATAGATTTAGGTTTTGAAGTCAGACAATATGGAATTTGCATAATTTAAAACTGCAAATAGAATGAGTTTACATAGCATGTGTACTTTAGATGTCCTTTGAACAAGGATCACTTTAATTATATTTTGCACATATTCTTTTTGGTTATTGTTTACCATCACACTGAAATGTACCTTAATGAAGCATGTTATCTCCATATAAAGGAAGAAGCTAAAAGCCTAAGGCCTTAATACTTTAAAAAATATATGCATATATGATCAAATTCCATATACTGAGGAAAGTCGTGAAACAATCAGGCCATGACTAAAATCTTTGTTTGTGTGAACGTGTTCCTGGGTGTGCTCAGCACCTGCAATTGAGATTGCCAGCAATGGGAACTGGGGGTGCTTAGTATCTCTCAGGTCCAAACCCACCGGGTGCTTTTAGAATTCAGAATATCTATTCATCCTATAAAGATCCAGATTAACCCCATTCTAAAGAAATACAGTCCAAAATGCAAGCATGCATTTTTACTAGCAGAGCTATTTTGCACTCCCCACAGTTTCAGTAGACCTTATCATGATACTATTTAGAATACAGAATTCTGGTAAATTCCATCGTTAGAGAGCTAAGGTAATTAACGGATGTTGAGGTATCTGATGAAACCCTGATGGATTATGTTCAATTTAAATCTATACTTATAAGTCTTGGATTGTGGCCTACAGGGGGGAAAGAGAATTTTATTTGTGATAAGCTATGAAATGCTGCAGTTTTTAAATCTGAATTTGTTTTGCCAAACAAAGTGACTGACTCTTGGGGAGGGGTGTGGGGGAGGTGGTTTTTATAAGCACACTCTACAGCATGCAGGAGTTGATAATTATTTGCAGAACAACTTATTCTGTCTGCTGAGATACAGTCATACCTTTGCTAGATCTTTAAATTATTTTCATAATATAAATAAAGGGAGGAAAAGATGAGCTAGAACTCAAAAGTCTATCAAAATACTTAATTTTTTAGAAAAAGGATTTGTTTGTTTTTTTCTAATTAAATCCCAATATCTCCAGAGAATAACTGATCTTTTAATGTTTGCACCATTCATGCTCTTCAATGTCCTCCTGTATCAACTGATATTATGAGTTGTTTTCTGCCACTTTTGGCTAAAATTTTACCAGAACAACAAACACTACCGAGACACCAGACTCAAACCTGAACCCTAACCCCAATTTATCTTCAAAGCTGATCATAAGCCTAATTCAGTTGCAAACACTACAGTTTTGATCCACCTCTAGTTCTGTGTGTTTCAATAATATTCCCCAATGGAACATACTGCAGGGCTTTACAAGCAATTAAATAAATGTCAACATCTTTGTGAGGAAGCATTATCCCCATCTTAAATGAGGAACTGAGACCCAGAGGTTGATAAGCCTTCACCCAAGGTCCCTCACCAAAACATTTCCATGTAGGAATAGCATCCATACTTCCTGTACATTTTAGTCTCTTCTGTGTTTTCTTTGTAAAGGAATCAAGTTATTTAATGCTCCTTATGAGAGATTGTTGCCATTAACCCTTAGAACCCACAGAGGTAAACACCTTTTGAAATAATGGAGGGTAGAAGAATATGTTCCTCACTTTTCTTTTTCTTTCTTTCTTGGAGGACCTCTACCTCCCCACCACTCCTGGCCCTTGTCCCTTTTTGTTTAAATCAAACAAACCCCTCTCATTTCCATAGCTCTTCCTTTCCACCACTTCAAGTGCTGAAAGCATTTGCTCTTTATTCCAAATGGGTGAACAGATGTGATAGTGCTGATGATGATATCTTCCTGACTCACACTCACAGCCAGCAATGTTCCAAGACCTCTATTTCCAGTCTGAGGAATGGTCTGTAGACCGGATCAAGAACCAACAACTACATAAAATAAGAATGTTTAAAATATAGACCAGGTAAAAGGCTAGTAGCAAAGAGGAGACAGAAGCTCCAACCCTATTAAAATTTTCAGCAACCCTATTTCCCCCAGCATAATGTCCTTTTAGGCCAATTTAGTCCTTCAAAGTAAAAGTTAGTCCTCAGGGCTTGTATGTCACTATTGGGAGTGGACCACTCAGCTGGGTATAATTTATCTCATCTCTTACATTAAGTCATAATTGTGAAGACAGTGGCATGGTCATGAGAGTGGTCACACAAATGGATATGGAGCACGAAGAGCCATACATGAAGATTACAAAATCCTGATGGTTATCTGCAGTTCCAAACTCCCCTGCTCACAGAGAGCAAAGCTCTCCTTCATGCCATGATGCAGCACCTGTTTACTCACTAGTGGCTCCTCCATTGAGGGTGCCCTTTGGAGAGTGAGCTGACTTATGGGCCATTTTGCTGCAAATTTGGATCATGTTGTCAGGATCATATACTTCATGGAGAAACTGTGATAAGATCCCTCTCCTCCTCTGATTAGTCACATACTTTTGTATCCCATGGAACAATGATTCTGCATGATGGGTGGCTAGGGGCTTATGACAGCAACACAGTGATAAAAGACAATTGTGCAGTCTGTTTCTCCTATATGTAGCCTGTTTAGGTCTTTGCTCTTTGGCACTGAATACACAAAGGTTTATTGGGATCATGTAATTAACTCATGCCGGAAGTTTTAGGAGTATGGGGAAAAAATTCTTGATAACAAACCAAATTTACTGTAAATACTGTCAACTTCAGACTTCAGAAAGTATAGGGAAATACTAAAATGTTCCCAAAATTGGAAGTGTTTTCAAACAATTTTTGTATGTGATGTTATCTGGTACAATAAGAAGAGATTTTCAATATCTATAATGTAAATTTTGTCATGATTTATTTTATTTCATTCTGTAGAATGTTATATTTTAAATTATTTTATTTCATTGAGAATAAAGTGCACCAGCTTTTTCAAAATTTCAATGACTTTTTCATTTACACTTTTGTTGAAAAAAATGCGTAAAAGATAGTGAGAATTTCATGTCATGCTTTTCATCCATTCTAATTGTGCAGCACCTAGAATACCTTTGTTGGCAGAGGGCTAGAGGAAACACACTGACATTTATTCTCCAACTTAGAATTTTAAGGGTGAAATCCTGGAAGTTAATGGTGGTTTTCCCATTGACATCAATGAAGTAAGACTTTCATCCTAACTCAAACAAAATGTAATTATGTTTTAAAAATAAAAAATAAAAAAGCTGTCCTTATCTCAAAAAGAGTAGCAGTATGGCTCACGTAAAAAGGATTGTAGAGTGCTAGGAGATCAGAATGCTACTCCCATTTCTCCTACTGATTTCCTCTGTGACCATCAGCAAGTCACCTCTCTGTTTCTCCACCTATACAACAGGGATTGTTATAATGATCCAATTTTGTTGAGCACTTTGAGATTTCTGGGTGGAAAATTCTGGGTAAGAGCTAGGGATTACCATCATTTTCAGTCAGCCAAAAATTTTTCCAACAACATTTTTCTGTTTGATTCCACAAAATCAAAATTTTCAAATGGAAACAAATATGTTGGTTTAGATGATTTATACTCTGATATAATAGCTGAAACAGTTTTTAAAGTTGAAACAAAATGTTCCAAAATATTGGCTTTACAAAAAATTCCAGGGCTTTTGTCATGACTTGGAATGACATGAAATTCTGAAATTTCAGAGTTTCCCACTGGACAGAGATTCCATTCTTTTACAAGTTGAATCATCATACATCTACAACAAATACAGTTGCCTGGGCAACTCCTCTCACATTCTTCATACCTAATAATCAAAACTTGTGTCCACTTAAGCCAATATGAAATCTCAACTGACTTCAGAGTGAGGAAGAATGTTCACTGGCTATGTAGCAATTCTTGCATATCTTGTGTAAAGTTATAACACAAGTTCGACCAAAGAGTATCCCCCACCATTGTTAGTCAAGATATAAACTTTACTTTGGAAAGAATATTGTGCAGTAGACTTCATGGCAGCATATATAGGGATTTTGGCTTTTAATGGGAATTATGAAGTGGAAAGGTTTGTTTTCCACTCCCTCCCACAATAAATAAAGCTTATACTCACCTTTGGTATTTCCTACGAGTGGACAAGTGGTATTTCCTATGAGTGGATAATACCAGGGTCAGGTCTGCTCCCAGAAGAGTAAGGTAAGCAACCTGCATTAACAGTACTGCTTCCTTTCTTTTTTCCATGGGTAGAACTAACAATTTTACCTCTTAAATAATATTTCATTAAGTCACACACAACTTTTCGCTCTGGGAGTTCAGACACTGGAGTCAGTGGCTGTCTCTAATAATTTACTCTTGTAGCAAACATTTAGTACAAGTGCATCTGCAGAAAACAAGTTTACATCCAACCTATGAATTTCAAAGAAAAGTTTCTCTTTGTGAATTTAGTTGTCAGAAATAGGTCACAGTGACTTCCAGAGGGCTTAGCTTTAAGAAATCACATTTCCTTTAGGAGACACAAATCTTAATGAAGAGAGCCAAAAATGTCCTACTCTTTAGAAAAGGTTTATTACTGATTTATCAGTTCATTATCCTCCTAATTTCTCCATTTATAAATCTGGAAAATCTGATTAACTCTTGGACTATCGTTGTGTCACCATCTACTGTATGTTGCATTAAATCCACTGATGACTTACTAAAATTATTTGCCTGACTCTACTGAATCCTACATATATTCTGTATACATTGTGGGAAAAGGAATGTGACAGTATAGGATCAATGCAAGAAAACCTAGAACTAAAGTAGAAAATTATCGTCACTTTTAAAAAAATAATCATGTGCTATTCCTTGATATGTTCATCCACCATTCCCTACAACCCATTAACAATGATGTCTAGGTAATATATTAAATGATACCAAAAACTGGCAAGAGCTCTTTGCTATTCTGATTTCATTTCTTGTCTGATCACTTCCAGGAGTGTTACCCTGTCTGCAAATACACAAGAGAAAATAAAGACAGACTTGTGTCAAAACTTTTAGCAAGAAATGGGTTGAAATTATAATATGTATAAAAATTAAAATCCATGTTCTCCAAAAGAAAAACCACCACCACCTTTTAGGTAAGCAAAAAACATACAAAATACTACTGTTACCTTTACATTTCTGATTTACTGCATGCTGTTCTTTCAGCCCAACAATTTAGGAGCTGTTATATTATGTCGAAAGCAGCATAAGAAATTATATTTCTAACAATTTATTTAGATTCACTTAACGGATAGTAGAGTGCATTGCCAACTTTGCCATTTTTACCAGTATGAATAATTAATTGCTTTAAATGCTACTTAGATTTTTGATGAAGAGAAATACTTAAAAATTAATAAATTGTAAGCATGAATAATTTGTGCTCCAATTACTTAAAATACAATCTTCATGAATGCTATTAAAAGGGTCCCCTAATGTATTTCTGGTCAATAGTTTCCAAGTGAAGAACGAACACACCCTTCAATCTTATCTAATAAACAATTTATTCAGAAATCTCAATGGACTGGCTGCCAAACATTTTATATCACAAGATTCATGACCAATATACACTTTAAAAGTGTATCTATAATCACAATTTGCTCTTAATCATTCTAAACCAGCTGTTAAAGGAAAGTTTATCCCCCTCTCATTTGATGTATTGCAATTAAAAGACTGGATTGGAAATTGGGAGCAATAATGATATTTAGTTACTGCGGGTTCCAGTGTGTTTTTATATATATAAACAAATTAACGTTTTTTAAAAAAAGCTAGGGTTTTTAAAAATCTTTTAAATAAAATTGTGCTTATTTGAAGGAGTGTGTTTTTCTGCTGTAAAGCATACAAGTTCAAGGTGCACTGTTGACAGATAAGACTCCTCTTTACACACAGATCATAGAATCATAGAATCATAGAATAATAGGGTTGGAAGGGACCTCACGAGGTCATCTAGTCCAACCCCCTGCTAAAAAGCAGGACCACTCCCCCTAAATTATCCCAGCCAGAGTTTTGTCTAACCGAGCCTTAAAAATCTCCAAAGATGAAGATTCTAACACCTCCCTAGATAGCCCATTCCAATGCTTCACCACCCTCCTAGTGAGAAAGTTTTTCCTAATATCCTACCTTGACCTCCCCAGCTGTAATTTGAAACCATTGCTCCTTGTTCTGTCCTCTGTTACCCTCGAGAACAGCTTAGCTCCCTCCTCTTTGGAGCAACCCTTCAAGTAGTTGAAGGTTGCCATCAAATCTCCCCTCAGTCTTCTCTTCTGTAGACTAAATAAGCCTAGTTCCTTCAGTCTCTCCTCATAAGTCATGTGCCCCAGCCCCCTAATCATTTTTGTTGCCCTCCGCTGGACTCTTTCTAATTTGTCCACATCCTTTCTGTAGTGGGGAGCCCAAAACTGGACACAGTATTCCAGATGCGGCCTGACCAGTGTCGAATAGAGGAGAATTATCACATCCCTCGATCTGCTGGCAATACTCCTACTGATTCAGCCTAATATGCCATTGGCCTTTTTTGCAACAAGGGCACACTGTTGGCTCATATTCATCTTCCCATCCACCATAACTCCCAGGTCCTTTTCGACAGCACTGCTACTTAGCTGATCGGTCCCCAGCCTGTAGCAGTGCATGGGATTTTTCCGTCCTAAGTGCAGGACTTTGCACTTGTCTTTGTTGAACCTCATGAGGTTTCTTTCGGCCCAGTGTTCCAATTTGTCCA
>ML685780.1:13207926-13247673 GCA_007922175.1 Pelusios castaneus | reverse complement strand
TTATACAGGTCACGCCCAAGGGCTGCACAGATGTGCATCCCGTCACACACCTAAAAGTGGAAGCATCAAAAACTCACACTTGTTAAAAAATCCAGGTACTGGTGAATTGAAAATAGTAGAAAAATCACTTGAGGGGAAATTTTTCCCTTGCGTGTTGCCATGTTTCTTAGCACAAGGGAGTCCTGATCCTTATGGGTGTGTTTGGGTATTACTGAAATTCAATTAAAAATATTATATGGGAGTTCTTAAGTCCCCTTCAAATTGTTATTTTTATCCTGCTTTTCCCCCAACTGGTTATATATATATTTCACTCTATATTTATGGGAATGCCACAATATTGCAACATAGTAGTCATAAGTATTATTTAAATGTGATAGAATATTTTTTGCTTCACTTTTACCAAAAACATTAGGATTCTATAATAAATAACACTGTTCAATAAGGTATATCTAGAATGTATCATTGGATCTGAATATATCCTTGGGTGTTAACAAATAAGAACTGAATGCTGTAAAAAGGCTGGTGGCAATGATATTTGTTCTCACCTGTCCAGCAGTAATACAACATATTAGCTGAACACGAAAACATGATTTTGGTAACAATTAGGCAATCTTCAAAAAACAATGTGAAGAATATCTTTCTAAGACATGCAATCTTCTGGTAAGAGAGTTACAGATAAATCAGAAGTAGCTGTAGTCTAGGAGGCTGACAGGAAGACAATGCATGATAAGATCAATTTAGGGCAATATGGTATTTGAGGAAATGGGTTATTTATATTTGGCAGATACATGCCACTAAGATAAGAAAATATATTTACAGTTCTTACTGAAATTAGACCATTGCTGACAGCTGATTTTTCTGGAAAGAGATGGGGGTTAAAAAAAAAATCTACCAAGATCTCATGTACCTAATTAAAATCTTAACCTTTTAAAAGCTGAAATACAGCTTGCACCTGAGGCCAAGCTGTTTTAATGTGCGGCTTCAGAAAAAGGAGGACAGAAGACTATTTAAGGTCATCTTTATAATTCTGTAAGAAACAATTCTCTCCACCAGGTATACACGGGGTATTCATCCATCCTGGAAGCATTAATTTGTCCATCTCATAACAGAAATAAATAAATAAAAAAAGCCTTTAGGATTAGATGCATTTAAATATTCACTCCTAAAATGCCAATTGGATTATTGGAAAACATTTACCCAACTCAAATTTAAACTCAGAGTTGGATATTGTTTACTTTTCCAAGATTCTTTTCCTGTGTGATATAATCTTTAGAGCTGTTCGACATTTCAACTCGTATAGAGAACTTGTGTATGTGTGTGTGTTTTTAAAGTTTTCATGAGTCTACTGCAGTCATTTAAAAAGTATCTGCAATCAAGTGGATTTTAGGGCAATTATTTGACAGCTAGTATTGAAAATTTGTTTTGCCAGCATTTCACTTTGCCAGCTTTTGCAAGCGCAGGCTGGACTGAAGGAGAATTGTGAAGCTTTCTTCTAGCAATTTTCAGTAATGTGAACTGAACATCAATCTGCCACTTGCACACAGCTATAGAGTTCTCATTAGGAAAGCAACAACAGTCTAAAACACTGCAGTTATTTGCTCTATTTTGCAAAGCTTTTTGTAAGGGTTTGGTAGCACAGATGAATGTATACTTCAGAACACTTCAGTAAAAGTGAATGGGAAGCAAGAAAGGAAAAAAATATCAGCTGTAGACTGCATCACTATGTCTTCACCAAACTTTTCAATTTCCTGTTAGCAAGATAGTATCTAGCTCTTGAATAGTATGCAGGTGGAAGGGAAAATAAAAGACTTCTCACCTTTTTGCCTCTCTCCAGGCATCAGACACAATTGTACTCTGCAAGGGTGCTCCCTGTTATCAGGGGCAGCAGAGGCAGTTGAACCTATTCAGGAGTACACTCTGCACTCTAAGGGATAGCAAAATGGACAATGGAGACCTCTAACAGGCACTTTGATTTCTTGTGGCATATAGTCACCTGGTACTTCTGCTGCAATTTGTATCTTTGTGCCACTTGGAACTGATCATAACTTGCTGTAACAAAGTGGTCTCAGTTGAGAGTACCTAACTGTAAATCAGGAAACCCTTCTCCATTGGGTCTTGCAGAGTCTTGCCTAGAAATTGTTGTTTTGGTTCAATTCACATGACAATAGGTAGGAGCACCAGTGGTTATTTCAGGGAGACACTGCTGCAAACAGCATATTTACATTTTTGATAAATGTGCAAAAATTGTGAGTCCGTCACTGGATAATGGAGTCTGCCTGGGCTTCCAGTTTGAGTCATCTTTTGAATACAGGTCATAACAGGTAAAGCCTGCCTGGTTCTCCTCTGGCAGCAGGTGTGCTAGCTAGCCAAGTCTGCGTCACCTTCGGTCCAATCCATAATCAAAAAAAAGTACATTACTCAAAAGGTGAGTCAGATTCTAATCCAGCTCATTAAAATTAGGCACTATTGGCCTAAGATGCTGTAAGCAAAATATCCACCAAAAAGGAGAATATTTTTATAAGTTTATGAGCTACTGAAAAGCTGAAAGGAGACATTATAGCATTCCCCTGCTTACGAATCATAGCATTGGAAGGGACCTCATGAGGTCATCTAGTCCAACACACTGCTAAAAGCAGGACCACTCCCAGTAAATCATCCCAGTCAGGGTATTGTCCAACCAGACCTTAAATATCTCCAAAGAGGCAGATTCCTCCCTAGGTAACCCATTCCAATGCTTCACCACCCTCCTAGTGAGAAAGTTTTTTTTCTAATACTCAACTTCGACCTCCCCTCCTGCAACTTGAAACCATTGCTCCTTGTTCTGTCATCTGTTACTACCGAGAACAACCTAGCTCCCTCCTCTTTGGAGCACCCATTCAAGTAGTTGAAGGTTGCTATCAAATACCCCCTCAGTCTTCTCTTCTGCAGACTAAATAAGCCTAGTTCCTTCAATCTTTCCTCATCCGTCATGTGCTCCAGCCCCCTAATCATTTTCATTGCCTTCTGCTGTACTCTTTCTAATTTGTCCACATCCTTTCTGTAGTGGGGAGCCCAAAACTGGACACAGTATTCCAGTTGTGGCCTCACCAGTGCCGAATAGAGAGGAATAATCACATCCCTCAATCTGCTGGCAACACTCCTACTGATGCAGACCAATATGCCATTGGTCTTTTTGGCAACAAGAGCACACTGTTGTCTCATATACAGCTTCCCATCCACCATAAAGCCCAGGTCCTTTTCTACAGTGCTGCTACTTAGCCAATTAGTCCCCAGCCTTTAGCAGTACGTGGGATTTTTCCATCCTAAGTACAAGACTTTGCACTTCTCCTTGATGAACCTCATGAGATTTCTTTTGGCCCAGTGTTCCAATTTGTCTAGGTATCCCTGAATCCTGTCCCTGCCCTCCAGAGTCTCTACCATTCCCCCCAGCTTGCTGTCATCCGCAAACTTACTTATCGTGCAATCTATCCCATCATCCAGTTCATGAAGATGTTGAACAGTAGCGGCCCCAGGACCGACACCTGAGGCACTACACACTTTACTGGTTGCCAACTAGACATCGAGCCATTGATTCTTACCCACTGAATCCAGTGATCTAGCCAGTTTTCTATCTACCTTACAGTCCACTCATCCAACCCATTCTTCCTTAACTTGCTGACGAGAATGCTGTAGGAAACAGTATAAAAAACCTTGCTAAAGTTGAGGTATATCACGTTGACAAGTATTTCAGGATCCACAAATTCAGTCATCTCATCATAGAAAGCAATCAGGTTGATCAGGCATGATTTTCCCTTGGTGAATCCTTGCTGACTGTTCCTGATCACTCTATTTTCCTCCAAGTGTTTCAGGATGGATTCTTTGAGAACCTGCTCCATGATTTTTCCAAAGATTGAGATGAAGCTGACTGCTCAATAGTTCCCTGGATGCTCCTTTTTCCCTTTCTTGAAGATAAGTACTATATTTGCCTTTTTCCAGTCTTCCAGGACCTCACCCGTTCACCACAAGTTTTCAAAGATAATGGCCAGCAGCTCTGCAATCACATCAGCCAGTTTCCTCAGCACCCTCGGATGAAGTTCATCCGGCCCTATAGACTTCTGGACATCCATCTTCTTTAAGTAGTCCCTAACGTGACCTTCCATCACCGAGGGCCGCTCCCCTTCTCTCCATTCCGCGTTACTCAGTGTAATAGCGTGGGAGCTGACTCTCCCTGTGAAGACTAAAGTAAAAGCAGCATTGAGTTCTTCAGTCTTTTTCCCCATCATCCACCACAAGTTTATCTGCCCAATTCAGTAAGGGACCTACACCATCCCTGATCCTCTTCTTGTTACTGACATACTTGTAGAACCCCTTCCTGTTATCTTTCACATCCCTTGCTAGCTGCAACTCCAATTGCCCTTTGGCCTTTCTGATTTTATCCCTGCAGTCCGGAGCAATATCTTAATATGTCTCCCTAGTCATCTGTCCAAGCTTGTACTTCTTGTAAGCTTCCCTTTTATGTTTCAGCTCCCCGCGGAGTTCCCTGCTAAGCCACGCTGGGCGCCTTCCACATTTGCTGTTCTTTCTGCATATTGGAATGGTATCTTCCTGTGCCCTTAGCAGGGTTTCTTTAAAATACAGTCAGGTCTGTTGGACACCTTTACCCTTCAGATCAGCCTCCCAAGGGATCCTGCCCATCAGTTCCCTGAGGGATCCAAAAACTGCTTTTCTGAAGTCCAGGGTCTGTGTTCTGTTTCTTTCCTTTCTTCCTTTGATCAGGATCCTGAATTCTACCATCTTATGGTCACTGCTGTCTAGGTTGCCATTCACTTCTACTTCCTTGATCAATTCTTCTCTGTTTGTAAGGAGCAGATCGAGAGGTGCAAGGCCCCCAGTTGGTTCCTCCAGCATTTGTACCAGGAAGTTGTCCTCAACTCTCCAAAATCTTCCTGGATTGCCTGTGCACTGCTGTATTGCCCTCCCAGGAGATATCAGGATAATTGAAATCCCCCATGAGAACCAGGGCCTGTGATCTGGGTACTTCTGCTTGTTGCCTATAGAATGCTTCATCCACCTCCTCCTGCTGGTCTGACAGTCTATAGCAGACACCCACCACGACATTCCTTTGTTGCACTCTCCTCTAAACTTGCCGCAAAAGCCAATTGGAATTCTCCTTGAACAAGAGATATAGACTCTGAGTTACTGCATCTTCTAAGAATTAGGCATAAGAGGCTGTTTTTTAAGTTTAGAAATGGAAAAAAATATCTATTGTGGGTATTTAAATGATAAGAACTCCTTTACTTTGTTATCAGTTTCCTCTTATCATTCTGGCAGCTATTCACCAAAACATTAACACAACTTAACCATGTAAGTCCATGGACTTAAGCATTGTGTTTAAACAGTTTGCTGAATAGGCAGAGGCTTCTAAATTAGGGTCTCTGTTAAAGGCTGATCAGCAGCAACTGAGTCAAGTGTTTCACTTTTGCTTGCTTCAGTTTAAGAATCAATAGGAAGAGACTTTCTTGTGCAATAAATAATAATTTGTTGAAGTACAATATAATTATGATATGAGGTTTTCTTCAAACATAAGCAGTTGATGCAGTCTGCAAGTGACATTGTAAAGATTCCACTTATATGGTAGTGCAAGATCCTTTTAAATGTCATTATCTGTTGGAAAACGATTTCATTATAGTTGAGTTCCACTGAACTGTACTTCATGTCACATAAAAAAGAAAATGAAGCTATAAGAGGACTTCATATTAAATCATGAAATGCAACAAAAAAGTGTAAATGAAATATCACTACATTTCTTCCATGCTACAGATCTGGGCATACTCTGTCTAACTATACTAGAAAGGATTATAAATCATGCTGTAGAGATTAACTAAATCTCACCAATCATTCACTGCTTTAGAGCATTTGCCTGCCTATGGATAAGATCCCATAAGTAGCAAGACATACTGGGATATAAAAAATTGCATTATTGCATAGAATAAGGTGAATGTTCATTCTTATACATAATGACATTAATGCTGCAAAATCCATATCAGCCTAGCTTACATCTAAAATTCTATTATTACATTATTGATTAATAGCTTGATCTTTAAATTTAGTTGAGAAGTACTTGAATGATATGAATATTTTATCCATTTATTCTAGACTGTCCTGCCTGTCAAAATGAAAGGATCAGATAGTATTCTTTATTTGATCAGCATTTTTTTTAAATATAGCTGCCCTTGAAAGTACAACACTAATAAATAGCATAAATTCAGTTACACTGTGGAAGTAAGGTTGAATGGCGTACTGATGTATTTTAAAATATATGAAATATAAAGTTAAAGTTAATGAAACACAGCTGATCTCTAACTACATTATTATTAAGTAGTATTAAAAACCAACACTAGATCATCTTAGAGGTTGAATTTCACAATACAACCCACCCTCTTTAAAACCTTATAAAAGTATTCTGAGCATTGGGAAGAGGGGTTAGTAAAATACAATATGAAAAGTCCTTTATTATGTCTTTAACTTGGGGAATGTGTGCTCTGCTATCCTTCAGACTTTAACTTTTGCAGGGTTCAGCCTTATTGGTAATTTAAAAACAGAGGTGAAGCATAAGTACAGATTTTAAAGTAATAGAAGACAGAAAGCAAAGATTAAATATTTAATTTACAACATGGCAAAAGGTTAACTATGTAGGAGAGGTGATTTATATTTTTATATTCTATACAGATATAGATGTATGGCTATATTTAGGTAGAAGAGGGATTAAAGAGAAGTTGGCAAAATCTGCAGAGGACATTATTTAGGTTAGTGAAGATTTTGTTGAGGAGACAAAACAAAGGAAGGTTAATATGTTACTAGTGACAAATGTAAGGTAATGAACATTGGAAGAAATATATTGAACAGCCTACACACATTGCTGGGCTCCAAATTAACGATGATCACTCAGAAAAAAGACATGGGTATCACTGTAGATAGCTCAGTGAAAAATAACTTTATTGTGCAATGCAATCAAAAAAGCACGTGCTATTAGGATATATAATACTGTTAGACAAAGTCAGTGATTTACCCTCACTTGCAATAATGCATGCCTGTCTAAAAACACTCTTTTTTAAAAAAGAAGTTTTTAGCAAAAATGCAATGGATTCAGAAAATATGTTAAAACATGTACTGAGAGACCTCCTTCTGAGGAAAGCTGAAAACATTGGGACTATCTAGTTTAAAGACTTAGTAAAGAAGAAAAGTCATGAGACAGGTGTGCAAGGTAATAAATAGTCCAGTGAAAGAAATTGAGCACTTCTATTTACACTGAAACAATACAAAGCAAGGGAAGAATCAATGCAATTTTTAAAAAAAATGTTGCCAAAGAAATATTTTCTCTATGCAATAATTAGTTAACCTATGAAACCCATTGCCACAAGATACCAAGAGTTCAGTATAATTTTTAAAAAGAGTAGCCGTTCATATGGATAAGAACATCCAGAGTACACTGGACTGAATGTTTCATTTTCTGAGAAAAATCAACTCACATGCACCAGAGCATGAGTGAACCATTGTCTGGTGGGGTTATAGAGAAGCTTTGTCCCAGCGGCAGCTTGTTCCACAGTTGTCTAACTACTTTCATACAATCACCTCTGTAGCATGCTACAGTGCTAAATTGGCACTGCAGCCACTGATACAGCAGCAGAAATGGAGTCATCTATTGGTGAAGAGAGACACAGTAGATGGGAGAGCACTCTCCTGTCTACTCTGATACTCCACTGGAACAAGAAGTGTAAGCTATGTTGTTGGAAGAGCATCTCCTGTCAACATGGTGTACTGAAGACAACATGGCTACTCAGTGTGACTATGTAAACCTCAGTTACATTACCCATACAGCATAACATGCTTACTATACATCAACCTGGCCACATAGTGAAGATAAGCCCTCACTCAGAGAAAGGACACCAAACTGGACAAGACCACCCATCTTTTCTTATATGACAATTCCTAAGGAATACAACACAAACTGATGCAGGAGATATCTAAGCCACTGGCTATTATCTTTGAAAAATCATGGAAGACTGAAGAGGTCCCAGAGGACTGAAATGAGCAAATATAGTGCCCACCTATAAAAAGGGAAATAAGAACAACCCAGGGAATTACAGACCAGTCAGTTTAACCTCTGTACCAGGAAAAATAATGGAACAAATAATTAAGGAATCAATCACCAAACATCTAGAAGAGAATAAGGTATTAAGTGATAGTCAGCATGGATTTGTCAAGAACAAATCATGTCAAACCAACATGATAGCTTTCTATGACTGGGTAACAAGCCTTGTGGATAGAGAGGAAGTGGTAGATGTGGTATATCTAGACTTTAGTAAGGCATTTGGTCCGGTCTCGCATCACCTTCTCATTAACAAACTAGGGAAGTATAGCTTGGACAGAGCTAGTATAAGGTGGGTACAAAACTGGTTGGAGAACTGCTCCCAGAGAATAGTTATCAACAGTTCACAGTCATGTTGGAAGGGCAGGGATCGGTTCTGGGTCCAGTTCTGTTCAATATTTTCATCAATGATTTAGATGATGGCATAGAGAGTGCACTTATAAAGTTTGCCAATGATACCAAGCTGGAGGGAGTGGGGTGTTGCAAGTGCTTTGGAGGATATGATCACAAATCAAAATGATTTGGACAAACTAGTGAAATGGTCTGAGGTAAATAGAATAAAATTCAATAAAGACAAGTGCAAAGTACTCCACTTAGGAAAGAACAAATCATTACACACATATAAAATGGGCAATGACTGCCTAGGAAGGAGTTCTGAAGGAGGGGATCTGGGTGTCATAGTGGACCCTAAGCGAAATATGAGTCAGCAGTGTAACATGGTTGCAAAAAAAGCAAACATTCTGGGATATATTAACAGTATTGTAAGTAAGACACGAGAAGTAATTCTTCCGCTCTAGTCTGCTCTGATTAGGCCTCAACTGGAATACTGTGTCTAGTTCTGGGCACCTCATTTCAGGAAAGATGTGAACAAATTGGAGAAAGTTCAGAGAAGAACAACATGAATGATTAAGGGTCTGGAACGCTTGACTTATGAGGGAAGATTGAAAGAGCTGGCTTTGTTTAGTCTGGAAGAGAGGAGACAGAGGGGACATGATAACTGTTTTCAAGTACCTAAAAGGTTGTTATGAGGAGGAGAGAGAAAAATTGTTCTCTTTAGCTGCCAATAATAGGACAAGAAAGAATGGTCTTGAATTACAGAAAGGGAGGTTTAGGTTGGACATTAGGAAAAAAAATCATTACTGTCAGGGTGATTAAGCACTTAAATAAGTTGCCTAGGCAGGTTGTGGAATTTCCATCATTGGAGGTTTTTAAGAGCAGGTTAACAAGTACCTTTCAAGGATGCCTTAAGAAGGTCCTTGGTCCTGCCATGAGTTCAGGGGACTGGACTCGCTGACCTTTCATGGTTCCTTCCAGTTTCTATGATATCCATGATTAAACCTCAGTTTAAACTTTCACGTTGAGCTTAGCTGCTCCCCTCTAAAACACTCCCCAAACTATTAATATCCTACCTGTAGTTAAATTAATCCATCTGACAGGAAGGTGCAGAAGAAATATCCTATGTCCTCTTGTACAGTTTTAGAATACGAGCCCAGCATGTCACAGCAAGAGACTCAAATTCCTGCATGTAGTCTAAACCGCAAGCTGGCCTCTCTTCCCAGGCCATTAACTGGTGCTAGCAGCCCCCTCTGTGGAAAAAGACAGTGAGAACTTGGCAGCCATAGCTGGAATGTCCCCTGTCACTCAAAGCCACTCCAGGCGGCTTCTTTCGGTGGTGCCTAGGGGACAGGTCCTTCTTAGCCACCTTCAGCAGCTTTTGGTGGCGAGTCTGGGGCCCACACCCACTCCACTGCAAACTCAATTGTGCCACAGAGGGCACCACATGCCACTCTTGGCATGTGTGCCAGGGGTATCATAGAATCATAGGGTTGGAAGGGATCTCACGAGGTCATCTAGTCCAACCTCCTGCTAAAAAGCAGGACCACTCCCACTAAATCACCCCAGCCAGGGTTTTGTCTAAACGAGCCTTAAAAATCTCCAAAGATGGAGATTCTAACACCTCCCTAGATAGCCCATTCCAATGCTTCACCACCCTCCTAGTGAAAAAGATTTTCCTAATATCCAACCTTGACCTCCCCAGCTGTAATTTGAAACCATTGCTCCTTGTTCTGTCCTCTGTTACCCTCGAGAACAGCCTAGCTCCCTCCTCTTTGGAGCAACCCTTCAAGTAGTTGAAGGTTGCTATCAAATCTCCCCTCAGTCTTCTCTTCTGTAGACTAAATAAGCCTAGTTCCTTCAGTCTCTCCTCATAAGTCATGTGCCCCAGCCCCCTAATCATTTTTGTTGCCCTCCGCTGGACTCTTTCTAATTTGTCCACATCCTTTCTGTAGTGGGGAGCCCAAAACTGGACACAGTATTCCAGATGCGGCCTGACCAGTGTCGAATAGAGGGGAATTATCACATCCCTCGATCTGCTGGCAATACTCCTACTGATGCAGCCTAATATGCCATTGGCCTTTTTTGCAACAAGGGCACACTGTTGGCTCATATTCATCTTCCCATCCACCATAACCCCCAGGTCCTTTTCTACAGCGCTGCTACTTAGTCGATCGGTCCCCAGCCTGTAGCAGTGCATGGGATTTTTTCATCCTAAGTGCAGGACTTTGCACTTGTCTTTGTTAAACCTCATGAGGTTTCTTTTGGCCTAGTGTTCCAATTTGTCCAAGTCTCCCTGGATCCTGTCCCTGCCCTCCAGAGTATCTACCATTCCCCCCAACTTGGTGTCATCCGCAAACTTACTAAGCACGCAGTCTATTCCATCATCAAGATCATTAATGAAGATGTTGAATAGAACCGGCCCCAGGACCGACCCCTGGGGCACTCCACTCGTTACCGGTTGCCAACCAGAAATCGAGCCATTGATTCCTACCCGCTGAGCCTGTTGATCTAACCAGTTTTCGATCCACCTTACGGTCCACTCGTCCAACCCGTACTTCCTTAACTTGCCGACAAGAATGCTGTGGGAAACCGTATCAAAAGCCTTGCTAAAGTCAAGGTATACCACGTCAATGGCTCTTCCCGCATCCACAAATCCAGTCATCTCATCATAGAAGGAAATCAGGTTGGTCAGGCATGATTTGCCCTTGGTGAATCCATGTTGACTGTTCCTGATCACTCTATTTTCCTCCAAGTGTTTCAGGATGGATTCGTTGAGGACCTTCTCCATGATTTTCCCAGGGATTGAGATGAGGCTGAACAGTCTGTAGTGCCCCAGATCCTCTTTTTTCCGATTCTTAAAGATAGGTATTATATTTGCCTTTTTCCAGTTCTCCGGGACCACCCCCGTTCGCCACGAGTTCTCAAAGATAATGGCCAGCGGCTCTGCAATCACTTCCCCCAACTCCCTCAGCACCCTCGGATGCAGTTCATGTGGCCCCATGGACTTGTGCACATCCAATTTCATTAAGTGTTCCCTAACCTGACTTTCCATCACCGAGGGCTGCTCTTGTCTCCATTCCGCGTTACCCCGTGTAGTAGCCTGGGAGCTGGCCCTCCCTGTGAAGACTGAAGTAAAAAAAGCAGTGAGGACTTCAGCCTTTTCCGCATCATCCTCCACGAGGATACCTGCCCCATTCATTAAGGGACCTACAACACCTCTGATCCTTTTCTTGTTGCTGGTATACTTATAGAACCCCTTTCTGTTATCCTTCACATCTCTTGCTAGCTGCAACTCTAATTGTCCTTTGGCCTTTCTGATTTTATCCCTGCAGTCCCGAGCAGTGTCTTTATATGCCTCCCTTGTCATCTGTTCAAGTTTATAGTAGCCAGCTCAGCTCTAAAGCTGCACTGTGAATCAGAATAATATTCTGTCTGCCAGGATCTGAAGTCTATTGAGGATGACTCAGGCAATGACTTTTCACATGCTGCTAAGAAATGTCATGATACTTGTTACATTCTCTCCCATCTCCCTTGTTTTTTTTATAGAGAATGATGATGCTGGCATCTCTCATTTCTTGTGGTACTTCACTTTTCCAGCACAGACAGAGTAACTCAAAGATGTTGCAATAGGATAGGTTTTCCACATTTTATGACTTCTGATGATATGAAGTCTTTTCCAGGGACCTTTCCACTGGGGTGGCCATTTATTGCATGACTAAACTCCTTGACAATGGGTTCATCATCAAATTTGTCTATAACAGCCAGGCTTTTGATGGCATTGATGGCTGCATCCATAACAATATTTTTAAAAGAATAAAACTTAGAATAGTGTGCTTGGTGCAGTCATTGGTTGTTTCCCCTCTTGTTGATTTCAGTGTTTTCCTTTAAGTTGGACCCAAGATTTTCTTGATCCCATCACAAGAGTTTCTGATGTTGACCGTGTCAGCTGCTAGTTGGATGCTTTCAATACCTGCAGCCAGTAGTCATTGGCACAATATTAAGCAGTTTGTTGTATTTCTTACTCTTGCTCTCATACTTTGTAATTCTTTTTTTTTATTTGGGTCTATCTTATAATTGATTTGTACTGTATGTTTGGCCTCGATGACTGGTCTACTATCAGCATAATCTTCTTGCTGAAATAACAACAACAGAAAAGCAGAGAACAAAAAAAGCCCCATAAACACTTCTGACCTCGTCTGTGAAGCCAGACTATTTGCACTTCTAGAAAGTATTGGATGCCCCTACCCACCATCCAAGCTCTTAAGCATGATTCAGTCCTTCAGTGTAAATATGTACATCAGCGTCCAATATCATGTGTTCAGTCTCTGAGGCTATGTACTTCGCCTACCTCCATTTATAATGATCTTTTCCTTGTTACTAAAGCTTTTGGTTCCTCAACGGAGGGAAGCTGCTCAATCTTTCCATCACAAGATCTGATGGAAAGCTATTCAATCTTGTAAGACTTAGATCTAAAAATAAGACTAGGCAGGCCTTTATCAAACACCTCCTCTTTGCTGAAGATGCAGCAGTGAAAACCTACACAGAAGCCCATCTTCAAAATCTCATGGATAGCTTTCTAAAGCCTTTCATGGCTTCAGTCTTACATAAGCTTAAAAAAAGATTAACATAATGTGCCAAGGAGTTGAAGAAGTGTAACCCATATGCCTAAAAAGGGCTCTCTCTTTAAGAGATCTGTTGAGGGTGGGTTACAGTTGCTAGGCAGATTAGCTACCCACAACCAGCAACTTCTAGTAGCAGGGAGTGGTAGCATTTGAGCATGCTCCACAGGGTACCCTGCTGGTGTGATGTGTTGTGGTCAGAGTCAGATGACATGAGAGCATCAGTCTGTGCAGATAGGAGGCTAGAGCTGCCTTGAAAAGAGCCCATGTGCTCAGTTTTCAGGAGAGAAGCTGAGCCAGGAGTGAACAAAATGTTTTCTCCCTCCCATGGAGTCATCTGCAACAGATTTTGCAGACATGCATATGGGACTGAGGGCTGGTTGCAAAGAAGAAGGAAAAGCCTGCATGGAATGCTACAGCAGATTCCTGCAAAGAAAGAAGAAGAGGACCCCTATTTCTTGCCACTCAAGCCTCTACACTGGAACAGAGACTGTAGCTGAGAGTTGCGTGAACTCCACCTGGACTTTGGGACTCTTGGGTATCTTTCATGTGGGGGTTTCTGTAGGGATTGTTCTTGGTTAATTGTATTTTGTTTTCTTAGGATAAGGTTTATTTAGTTAGTAGTTAATAAAGTTCATTGTTATGTTTGTTTTTAGTAGTATTTTAATGTGGAAGGATAGCTCTGAGCAATCTTTGCTGTGAGTCCTATACAGACTGGATCCTTGGTCTCTAGCTGCTTCTCCATAGGGATTGATTTCTGTGAGGCACTGGAGAAGGGCAATTGAATTAATTTTAGCCCACCCGAAGGTTACAGAAGCACCTTCCATTGTTGTGCAAAAGAAGCACTCATGATCTTTTTCAGGGGAAAAGCAATAAGCCGCATTTACTGAAGTTACAAGATCTTAAGTAATTAAGTATATGTACACCCACACACACATAGTCCTGCTATGATGTTATAGTTACCCATCTGTAGCTTACCCCAGTCCAATGGCCAGTTGGATCAGCTGTGAGAAGTGGAGTCGGGTTCCAGTCAGTTGCGATTCTGAGACTCCAAGGCTGAAACAGGATGAATCCAGAGTTCACTGGCAAGAGCATTCCCATTTTATGATAAAACCTTTACATGTAACTCTATAGGTCTTTCACTGTCATTGTTTAGTTATTCACAGGTATTAAGTTCCAGACAGTTCTCATCACTGCTGCTTCCTGAGATATGAAACACAATCAACTGCTTGATGATGACCTTCACAGCAGGAGGTTCCAGGAATTATCTCACAGGTTTTAATGCAATTTCCATCATCTCAGGATGTTTTCCTCAAGGGGTGCCTGCCTTGGCTCCAATGTTGTCACTCTGCTTTTTGGTTCATCACTGGACCAGACTTGTATCAGGGGGTTACAGCATACGTTGCTCTTATCACATGTTCTACATGCACACATTCCTCATTCATACACAAATCATGAAACGGAGCAAGTTAAAAGAAGAATAATTTTAGAAGAGTTGCAACATAATGATAGCAAGCTAACAAGATAGTAAGATGATGTGAGATAATGTTTCTCTTCTAAAAACATAGTGATACATTCTTAGGCTAAGGCAGAGTGGTAACAGGGAATTCCTTGCTAACTTTTCTCTAGGGGAAAAGGTTACATATACAGAGTATAGTCAGTTAATTGAAGAATACAGAAAATATGTGAACAATTCACATAGAAGTTTCCAACATCATCAACTTCAGTAATTACAAACTTGAAGCGGTGAATGAGTTCATATACCAGGGAATAAGCAGCAATCCAGCTTATAAGAAAAGAAAAGCTTAAAGGAGAGACAGCTCAAATGGTTGAAACACCGCCTTTACATGTGACAAATAAAGCTGAGATTGTTTCTCTTGAATGGGTCTCTTCAGCCAGAGCTGTGACTGCCATAAACCCAACTGAACTATTTTTTTTTTAACCTCACAGGGGCAAATATATATGGTCTCTCGAGACCAAAGGATGCCTACTATTAGTCAAAGTCCACCACTTTGTGTTTCAACCAACCAGTGAGGAATATATTTAGTGGTCTATTTATGGCAGTTCTCCTGCTGTAAGGGACGTATCATAAACAGGATAACTTTGTTACTGAGAAGACCTATGATTTTCTAACTTTACTGTTAGTCACTGTTTCATTTGGAAGCAATAGCACAACATTCCCTTGTTTTAACATAGATCAGTAAGATATTAATATTCACATTTATACTGGAACTATGTCTGGCTCAAAACTAGATGTGCACATTACCAAATCAAAAGTAAAATTTAAATAGTTTCCCCAATCTATTCATGATTCAAATTAGAAAACTGATATCAGGTTTTGCCTGTAATACATTTTCATACATGAAGGACTTTGTTTTAGCCTCTAAGTTACTTGAGCTAATAAATGACAAAATAGATTAAGATATATATATTTTTTCTATTTCATAATGAGCTCTGGTTGTCTTCTACTGTTGTTGAATTTTCCTGCTAATTTAAAAGTTGACAATGTTGTTCTGAGCTTTATACTGACTGCTATAGAACCTGTAATTTTATTGTATAGCCAAGTCACCTATATGCAGCAAGCACCAAACCACAAACAGCATACACAACTAAAGTGCAACATGAGAATTTGGATTGCATAAAAGGATAAATGTAGAATCACAGAAATGAAAGACTTTAATGTACTCCATAGATCATATAGTCCGTCTCCCCACACTGAGGCAAGATTAAGTAAATCTAGACCATCCTTGAAAGATATTCATCTAACTCAGACAACACCAAACTGTGGGGCACACTCCCAGAACCTTCAAGGGCACAGCAGGGCCTGGACCAGCCCATGGGGCAGTGGGCATGGCAGGCAGCACTACTCCACTACTCCACTCTGTCCCCTCTCCACTCCACTCTCCAGCCCCATCCTTCGGCTCTTGAACACCATCTGAGGCACCAATGTAAGTATGCCCTCCTAGGCACCAGAGTCACCACTGTCCTGGCCCCAATCTGGCTGGTGGCTGGCCAGGGCTCCCACAAAATCTTATAGCCTTGGGCCCACAGGGGAATTAATCTAGCCAGCTAACCTCTTTTAAACTATATTCACAAAAGTATTTAGGCACTTATGATGGGATGTTTTTCCCACTCTTGTACTGAAGTGGTTAAAAGCACAGGGAAGGGAGTAATCAAATGGAGGCAGGGGACTGCAGGATCAATCAGGGCCCAGGAGCTTGTGTAAAGGCTCGCTGCAGCACCTACTCTGGGCAGTTTTCCTCAGACCTGAGAGGAGGAAGAATGTATTGTTGACTGGGCTGCAGGAGACCATAGACAGCTCAGACAGGAGACATGGACTGCAGCCCTGATATAAGGGAGACAAGTACCTGAAGAGGTAGGCATATGGCCCAGGACATTTGGGGAGAAGTGTGTTGAACTGTAGGGAGGGGTCAAAGCAGTGCTCAGGCACAGTGCATTAGGTCCCTGGGCCAGGGTCTGGAGAATTGGATGGGCACAGGTCCCACCCACCTCTCCCAAGCCACCGATAGGTGGAGAAACTGCTGGTGAGCAGTGAACAGACTGTGACTACCATTGATTCAAAGTGGGCCAGACGGAAGTGGACTTTACTTTGGAGGCGGTGTTAGGGGGAGAACAGAAGGGACTCAGGTAGGGGGCTGAGGATGTGGAAAGACTAGAGGGACCATGAGGGAGATGGGGCACTGACCACGGACAGGGTAGCCACCTGAGCAATTCCCCAATTCCATCACCAGAGGGCACCTGCCTGGTGGGTCACATGCAGAGAACCATTACAGACCCAATTCTGGATTTAGGTATCTAAACCCCAGTTTTAATCTCTGCTATAGTGCACAAAATTCCCACTGATCCCTCTGTATTTTCATAGCATACCTTTCACAGGCACCTACGTTTTTACCTCCAGGAACGTGTGCTGCTGCTTCCCTTGAGGCATACAGACATATCTCCTGACTAAGCTCCTGGGAAATTCACAAACCAGGAAATATAGATGGATGAACATTTATCTACCATAAAATTCCCAATCTGGTAAACCTGCTCAGATTGTGATGGATTTCGGTGACCATTTATGCAATAATCCATAGGAGGTATGCCATGTTTGGTGCCAATAGAAAGGTTATGATTTACTAGGAATGATCATATGAAGGTGTCATATCTGTAGTAGAAGTTATGAATGTTTGTTTTATCTGTATTTTGACCTGTGTGATTCTAGAAAACTCCCCAGACTAGATGTCTACAGCCATTGTCTCCTTAATGGCCTCTTAAGGAAGCTTCCAGGTATAATGGGCCCAGGGAGAAACCCACTTGGTGAGTCACCCAGCCTGACCATGTGACTCAAGTTCATTTTGATTTGCAAAAACTCCACCCAGCATGGGAAAGGCCAAAGGTGATAAAAGGTAGCATCATCAATCCCATTTTGGTTGAGGACTGGAGACTGAAGACAACACCCATCTCTGGATTTATTCCTCTGTGACTGGACAAAGGACTGAGGCCCATCCAGTTGCTAGGTGCCTACCAGAGGAACTGGACAAGCCCGCAAACTCCAAATTCTTATAAGAACTTGCTTTACATGGACTCAATCATTTTTATGTATGTGATTCATTTTGACCCTTTAATATCTCTCATATTTTGTTTCTTTTCTTTTTATATTAAACCTTTAGTTGTAGTTACTAAGGATTTGCTATCAATGAGGTATTTTGTAGTAAGATCCAAACCTATATTGTTCTATGAAATGTGGCTGGCCCTTTGGGGGTCAGGAGAATCTATCTTTGTAAGAGACCAGGTGGCTAGGTGAGAGTCAGAGAAGTTGATGTGAAATAAAGGGATCTGTTTCTCTTTTGTTAGGCTTCATGATAATTGGTGTGGGCAATCAGACGCATAGTGCGTTGCTGACTGGGAGTCTGGTTTAAGTACCACCTATCAGTGTTGGGAAGAGTTTGGCTCTGTTTTACAGATTGTCCTGATTTTTGCATAATCAGAAGATTGTCCGAGGAGGCCCCGGTCACAGAGACACATTACCGAACAGGTCAATGAGTAGTTCAGATCTTATCCAAGTGCATGCTAAAAGCCACAACTAATTAGTTAAACTAACTTTTTTTTTTTTTTAAGGAACAAGTAATGATTATATCATCATTATGAAAATAAAAGTTCTTAGGTTAGTTTCAAAGTACAGATGACAAATGAATTGAAAAGTTCTTAATTAATAAATTCCCTGGAAATTACCCAAAGAGTTGGGCAGGGAGATGGGACGGGGGGGGGGGGGGGAGTCATCAGTCTTTGTTTAGAGCTTCTTTGTTAGAAATCTAGTCCAGAGAAGTGAAGCAGGACATGAAGAACAAATAATACGTGTGCAGAGTTTGTTCAAATTCTCCCATGAGAAATAGCAGAGAGGACCAGAGCAAACTGGGATCCGAATCTTACGATCCAAACTTCCCCTAATAAAGGGTGGACAAATATGAGATAAAAAGCATCAGTCCTAAATCTTCCTTTATAGTTGAAGCAAGATGGGTGCTCACAGGTAGAGCCCTGCGTGGATACAACATGTGGATCCATATCCAATCTGCATCTGCAAGAAATGGTCCGCGGATATCAGCATTGTATCTGTGGATGAGGATATGCATGGATATAATGCGGATATCCGCAGATTTGCAGGGCTCTACTCACAGATAAATCCATCACATGGGCTTTGATGTTTACTCAGTAGGTCCTTTCTCAGACAATACAATCAGCAACAGCCATTGAAATCTGTAAATAATATTAAAATAATCATCATCAATACCATTGCATACCAAAGTTCTAGTCTACTTGTAAGGAGTGGTCCACATTACCATTTGCATTTTTCTTTAATATGTCTTTAATATCAGATTTGGGCCAGACATATTGCAAAGCTGCTTAGCCTTTTCTGGCCCAGTGGCATGGACACATGTTACAGAAAAAGAGGAAGAGATGAAAATGCCAGCCTAACTTGGAAATAAATCATAGTTCAAATCCACTGCTAATTCTTCCCACACAGAGAGAGGTGGATTTCTTTACATTTTTAAATTTAAGATAAACCTGTTTGGTTTTGCCCTGCATAAGAAAACACAGTTGTGTTTTAACGTGTGGTGCAATATAACCAATTTTCCAAGCAATGGAACAGATTTTAAAAAGGTAAAGTAGACACAAGTGAAGCCATTTCATGTATGCATCATATAATCTACCTAATCAATTTATCACTGACGTGCTGGGATGGCAGCAGGGGGAGCTTCACTAAGGTTGTCAAATCAAGGGAGACAATTTTCCATTGAAATGCATTTGTATTTTTGAGGATACCATAGTAAACCAAGTCACTTACTCCTCCCTAGTAATACATATTTACTCCAGGCTGTGGCTTTCTTTTGGAATTTTTTGAAGAAAAATATGGAAATTAGCCTTATAAAGTGTGCTTTGTATTAGTTAGCATATATACACTTAAGTGCTGCGCTGAGGCCTTTCTCCGTTGAAATCAGGTTTTGAGTCCTATACGCTTTGTAATGCAGTATCTTTATTAGACATGCAAATCTAATTTCCTGGAGAATTCTGATTTTTTGAATTCCACTTAGAAATGAAAACCAGAAACAGATACGTTCTCAGCAAAATAGAATGGAGCCCCAAATCCCAAGGTAGTCCACTTGGCCTGCTGTGGCATCCAAGGAGCTGTAAGCACAGGTGATGAGTAGACATGAAATCAGACTGGTTTCCAAAAGAACCTGCCTAGTTTCCAGAAGAACTTAAGAAGAATCAAGTAGTCTCAACAGAACATTTTGATTTTGGGAAATTATGACAAAAAAATGTTTCATCAGAATTTCACGGATCAGTTTCTGGAAAAAGAGACGTACATGTCCTTGACTAGATCTGGCCCTGAGACTGTTTTGCCCAGCAATGTACACAGATTTAGTAATTGGCTATGCAAAGTCGTAGATCCGGGTAATCTTGCAAAATCATCAGCAGCAGAGAGTTCCTGAAACTGTTTCAGACTGGCACAAAAAGAACCACCCAAAAGTAAAAACAAAACTAAGAAATGATTTTGCAAGCATAGGAGTGTGCCTATAAAAGCAGTGCCCTGAGAACAGCAAGGGCGGAGTCGACAGGAGTAGCGCCCTGACAAGCCATCGGACTGATCACCTGGAGGCAGCTCCCTGGTCCTAGAATCTTTGGACCAAAGAAGGCCACCCTAGAATCGTCTGGGTTGGTAACCGTGGGTCCCTGCACACCACTCTTGCATCATAAAAGAACGGCATTGTGTCAGAAGTGGGATGCACAGAGTGCCCATTTGGGGAGTGTGTAGAGACGCCGGGGAACGTTCTCAGCCATTGGTTTTACCACACAAGGAATGAAGACACTAAGGGGATAGACTGCTCAGTCTTGACCACCCATAAGCGGGAGAACGATGAAGAGCATGTCTACAAGCTATTTTTTTTTTTTTTTTAAATAAAAGTACAGCCTTAAGGGCAAAGTTAAATTATGAAGGATTCTGGCAAGGAAGGCAGCAGGATCGGGCCAGCAGTAGGCATGTAGTAAAAAGATTAAGAAAAAATGCTGTGAAAGGAGCCCAGAGGGGCATTGTGGTAGGGAACAGAGAGAGGAGTAAATAAGGACATGGGAAGCAGTATAGGGAATTTAAATCCCTAACCAGTGCTTTAAATGGTAATACCTAAGCTGATAGAGATATCCTCTGAGGAGATAAGCAAATGATTTAAGAAAGAAGAGTGAGAAATAAAAACTGCGAAGTTTGGAGGGACAGCTGAAAGTTGTGAAAAAAATTTAGAGATTTTTCAACCATTCTGAAGGAAAAATGGGCCCTTTTTCCAAATGATTAGTCTGCAAATATAAAAATAATTAAAATTAATTGCCTTAGGCAAAGTAATAATGTGAATTAAGTTATTTGAATTTGAACAATTTAACCAAATTTACTAAACCCCCAAGTGGAACTTAACTGCCTGCAATGTAACCTTCCAGTAGCACATTCCACTGGAAGGTACAGGGCAGTCAACATCCTATGCTTCACTGAAGCGGACAAGGTACGTCCTAATAGAAAGCTTACTGGGGGCTAACATTCTGCACAGGGCACACAGATGGAACCAGATACCTCTCTCCTCAGAGTGCCCCTGCCAGCTAGAATACATATCCTACATGCCACCGGTTGCAAGCCAGGCCCGTTTGCTGCTGCGCTGTGTGCTGCCATGGTTCCCAGGGCTGTGCTTTGCAGCTGGCGAGGCAGAGTCTTTGGGAGAGTAGACACAAACGCTCTCCCATCTAACCTGAGTAGTAGGCTCTGGAGGTACATCGAGGAAACCTTTACTGACCTAAATACAGATGATTTTTTGACAATCGCTACTTGTGTTGATGCACTTCTAATGAATGCAGAATAAAGAGCGTGCACAGCGGGACTGAGACAGCCAGCACCCCCGCCCCGGACAATGATATTTTAGCAGGAGCCATAGCTGCACGAAAGAGAAACTTACCAGAACCCCCCTCTGCCACGCTGCAATTCATGTCTTGGGTGGATGTCTCAGCGGGGGTGCAGAAGAGCTCCTGGCTACACGCTCTTGTGCTTTCCTCCAGGTCATCTTCCATCTCCTCCTCCTCCTCATCGATCATGTCCTCATCCTCCTCGGGTCTGGCATTCACTGGATGAGGGGGGGCCAATGTGTCCATGGGACTCTTTGCAGTGGTTGTGGGGTTCCCACTGAGGATGGCTTTGATCTCCTTATAGTACGTGCAGTACCTGTAGCAGGCGCTGATCCCGAACGGCGGTTTGCCTCCTTCGTTCGATGATAGGTTATTCTTAGCTCTTTCACCTTTGATCTGCACTGCACAGGTCTCTATCATAACCTCTCTCTGACATGGCCGGAGAAATTATGCCAAATGTATCATAATTTCACCTGCTGCCGCGTAGCTGCGCCTGCACAGCGGACTCTCCCCAGATGCTGATCAGGTCCAGCACCTCTGCCGTGCTCCAAAGGGGTGCGCGTCTTCCACAACGGGCCACCATTGCTACTGAAGATCAGAGCTGCACTCCACTCCACGAGGAAGAGAACAGGAAGTGAAACAGACGAGAAATTCGAAAGTCCCGGGAATCTGATCAGGGCGGGGACTGTTTCATCACGGCCACAGAGCGGGTGGGTGGAAGACCAGAGAGGATGACTTTAGAATGCTGGGACACTTCTGGAGGCCAATCATTGCGCGGTAAGCGTACACATGAGTGGAAAGGCGCAACAGCTGTTCCTCGTTAACTGCTACCACCCTCGTCGAGGTGGTTTTTGTATTGCGCTACAACAAGGCAGTTGACGCGCAACAGCCCTATTGCACGTGTGTACGCTGTTGTTGGTATCACGCGGTAATGATTGTTAATGCGCGATAAAGTGATCGTGTGTACAAGGCCTGAGTGTCAGGCTCAAGTTAACCCTTGACCATCCAAACCCCAGGAATGTAGTTAAACTAAAATCCTATAATGCCAAAAATGAAAAATGTACCCTGTGCCTAATATTTTGTAATTTTTTTTTTAAACTTGGCAAGTATAGAACAGTTACCCCTTATAGAAACTGGTATGGTTAGTATAATGTTATGAAAATTAAGCTATGAAAGAAATGTGGATTTACTATTATTAAAGTCCTGCAAGGGCTCAAAACAGAGTCAAGAAAGGTTTACTTTAAAAATAATAAAAGCATACAAAAAAGGAAAAAAGGGCAAGTTGAATACCATACTTCACATTTTAAATAAGTCCAGTAACTATTGTGAAACAAGGCCAGCCAAACAGAATGCCAGGTAAAGAGTTTTGTAAAAAAAAAAAACATAATCAAGCAACAACCAGTGGTGTCTATTAAGGCAACTTCCCAGAAATAGTAATACAAAGTCTAAACACACACACAAACAAAGGGTAAGAAACAAGTCAGTCATAAGGAATAGAATAACCTTTAGAAGACAAAAGCCCCTTACAAGTTTACTTCATTATGAAAAAATATTTTAAGCAATGATCTGCCACCCCCCAGGGGGGTAGGAATATGTTTTTTTGTTTGTTTTTCAGAATTTTAGGAAGAGCTGGTACCAGCTAAAGAAAAATACAAAACATCAAAGATCTACTGTCACGAAGAAGATTGTTTTGTGTTTTGTTTTGTGTTGTATGTCTTGTTGCTAGCATTGTTGTGTATTGTATTAAAAAAAAAAAAAAGATACTGCATTGGGCAAGAAAGAATTAACAAGCCCTTTAACTGTATTCACAGAAACAACAGCAAGTATATATAAACAAAGCAGGGTGGCAGCACCTTGCCAATGAATTAAGCAATTGAAGTGTAATCCAAAATAACAACACGATATAGTTGAAAATGTGGTAAAATAATATAACCAAAAACCTAAACAAATTAAGATGTATGATATTGCACTTAACAGAAACTTTTAAAACCACAGGTAAAAGTACAACTTAAACAAGACCTGAAAAGAATTGAAGGAAACCTTCCCATTATTATAATTCAGAGACCCACCTATAACACAACTGTTTGTAAAAAACTAGCGATTGTTACAAATATTTGCAAAAACCCCAAAGTGGTGCACAACAATCAAACCCACATCATATTATGTCACTGTAACACCAGTCGGTGGAATGTAATAGGGCTAAATAGTACCAATCAAAACCGTTGTTACATCATCCCCGAAGTGGTGGGCTGGTACAATGTAAGTTGTGTGAATATTATACCCAAAATATCCCGGGTCCCAAGTGCACTAAAAGCGCCAGCAGGCAAATAGGCGAATTATGTTACCAAAAAGAAAAAAATCGGGGGGGGACGGGGGTGGCTTTGGAATAATATGGCGTAACTCTATGTTTAAGTATCTTTCACCTGACAACACCATAACGGCCACAGGAAACAACCCGGACCCCGAGCCTCTGCCAAACCTGCACCTACTAAACTTCCAACAAATTACATTCAAGGAAGAGCACCACAAATGGTTATTGCTCCCGGGAGAAGAGCACGTACTGGAATATCAAATCACAAAGCAGACTGTCGCACATGTTGATGAAGCACCACCCACAGTAGCAAACATTCTTGGGAGACTTAATAATGCCATTCAAAAGACTGTATCCGGAGCAATATCATCGACTGAGATATTCTGGAATTGGTTGTTCTAAATAGTGGCCAGAAAGTGCTTTTGAATAATTGTAATAGCGTTTGTGTGTTATGTTATTGTTAGATGCTTATAGTTAAATGGAATGATGTGTAGAAGACAGCAAGTTAAAAATATACGCATAAGGCAGCAAAAGTTAAATGAATTAGAACAAGATGATAAAGTATGGAAGGAATTAAAAGCTGCCCAAATCTAGCAAAGGCCACGGGGGGGATGTGGAAAAGAGAGACGTACATGTCCTTGACTAGATCTGGCCCTGAGACTGCTTTGCCCAGCAATGTACGCAGATTTAGTAATTGGCTATGCAAAGACGTAGATCCAGGTAATCTTGCAAAATCATCAGCAGCAGAGTGTTCCTGAAGCTGTTTCAGACTGGCACAAAAAGAACCACCCAAAAATAAAAACAAAACTAAGAAATGATTTTGCAAGCATAGGGGTGTGCCTATAGAAGCAGCGCCCTGAGAACAGCAAGGGCGAAGTTGACAGGAGTAGCGCCCTGACAAGCCGTTGGACTGATCACCCGGAGGCGGCTCCCCGGTCCTAGAATCTTTGGACTGAAAGAAGGCCACCCTAGAATCGTTTGGGTTGGTAACCGTGCATGAACACCGGAACCAGTCTGCACTGCTGACTGATGATAACATGCGGATGAAGTATCAAAACAAATAAGAAATCTGTAACCAGAATGCTTTTGCAGCTGCTTCTGCTTGTTGTTGGGTAAATATGTCAGCAAATAATACTAATTGTAGCTAAAAAGTTACTAACGGAGCTATTTATGAGAATAAGAGGAGGAATAGTTATAATTTTGCTTTAGCTTGTAGGATTTGGAATGCTGTGTGTATGTTTGCTCCGTTGTTTTAGGCAATTGAAAGATAGTGATTTGTGTTAAAGTATTTAGTCAATAAAAGTTGCATAAAATAGTGTACACCAAAATCAGTGGTCTCAGGCGTTCTCCTGGGGTCCCCGCACACCACTCTTGCATCATAAAAGAACAGCACAGTTCTGATCTTCATCAAATTCCTTATAGAAGATGACATCTTGTTCATATCCATGAGTCTTCCAATATTTCCCACACCCTAGCATTTTCAGTTTGATGTTTACTGACTTGGGCTTGTCCTGCAGATTCTTTATACTGAGTGCCCCCAATGATCTCTCAACTGATGAGGGTTCATTTCACTTCACTAACATGCAAGACCTAGACAAATTGGAGCATTGGGCCAAAAGAAATCTCTTGAGGTTCAACAAGGACAAGTGCAAAGTCCTTGACGTAGGACAGAAAAATCCCATGTACTGCTACAGGCTGGGAACCTGTCAGCTAAATAGCAGCACTGTAGAAAATGACCTGGGGGTTATGGTGGACAGGAAGCTGGATGAGTCAACAGTGTGCTCTTGTTGCCAAAAAGGCTAATGGCATATTAGGCTGCACCAGTAGGAGCGTTGCCAGCAGATTGAAACATGTGATTATTTCCCTCTATTTGGCATTGGTGAAGTGAATACTAGGTCCACTTTTTGGCTCCTCACTACAAGGAAGTATGTTGACAAAGTAGAAAGAGTCTAGCAGAGGGCAACAAAAATGATTAGGGGGCTGGGGCATATGACTTACGAGGACAGACTGAAGGAACTAGGCTTATTTAGTCTGCAGAAGAAAAGACTGAAGGAGGATTTGATAGCAACCTTCAACTACTTGAAGGGGTGCTCCAAAGAGGAGGGAGCTAGACTGTTCTCAGTAGTAACAGAGGACAGAACAAGGAGGAATGGTTTCAAGTTGTAACTGGAGAGGTTGAGGTTGGATATTAAGAAAAACTTTCTCACTAGGAGGGTGGTGAAGCATTGGAATGGGTTACCTTGGGAGGTGGTGGAATCTCCCTCTTTGGAAACAGTACCCTGGCTGGGATGATTTAGTGGGAGTGGTCCTGCTTTTAGCAGGGGGTTGGACTAGATGACCTCATGAGGTCCCCTTCAACCCTATGATAAAAGGGTTCCCAAGTAACTTTATGTTTTGCTTCAAAATCATAATCTTTCTCTTTAAATCCCTTAACAGAGAAGTGTGAATCTAACTCAGACTCTGCCTTCACATCCCAGAGCCCCAGGATCAACATTAAAACAAGCCTGCTTTAGCCCAGGTACATGGAGTCTTTCCCACTAATACAGCTAGACATCAGGCCAACAAAAAAATCTTTCAGGAAGGCAGGCACAATAACTAATCCAGATTGTTAAATCAAGAATAGGGAGCAGAAATGTCCTTTCAAGATAAATATGAAGAAGAATTTCCTGATATGAAAGTCATTAGATTGGGCAAAATGTTAAAACAAATACTGTAAGGACAATACTGGGCTGGCCAATGAAGGATGGATTAGCTGACCTAATGCATCTTTTTTATTTCTCATTTGCAGGACAAAAAAAAAAAAAAAAAAGGCCAATTTAAACTTAGTGCATGGGACTTTTCATGGACATATTTATAGTAAAGCCATGATAGTTTCTTTGTGGAAGCCACAGGATGCTGCAAGTTCCAAAAGGATAGCCATGTTAGTCTTCAAGCATCTGATAAAGTGGAATTTTCTCCCACAAAAGCTCACGTGATAAATAAATTTGTTAGTCTATGTAAGTGCCACAGAACTCCTTGTTTGTCATGGATACTCTAGGCATCACTGTTTAGGATCATGAGTTTGGAGTCGATTTATAGAACTTGGATATTATTCAAAAACTTGCCATGCAATTCTAAGCCTTTACTCTGTATGTTTCTTTAAATTAATTTGACCCAAGTGGCCTAAGAGGGGAGAGTACATGGGGTGGGTTCTGAGTTATTACTGAGAATTGTTGCTTGGGTAACTGGCTGTTGAGACTTGCCCACGTGCTCAGGGTTTAACTGATCGCCATATTTGGGGTCGGGAAGGAATTTTCCCCCAGGGCTGATTGGCCTGGGCTCTGGGGGTTTTTCGCCTTCCTCTGTAGCACAGGGCATGGTTCACCTACCGGTGAATTCTCTGTATCTTAAGTCCTTAAATCATGATTTAAGGAGGTAAATAACTCAGTCATAGGTTGGTGGCCTATTGCTGGAGTGGGTGGGTGAGGTCTTGAGGCCTGCATTTTGCAGGAGGTCAGACTAGATTATTGTACTGGTCTCTTCTGACCTTAAAGTCTAGGAGTCTAGGAAACACTGGAAATTTGGGAGTTTTATTAAAGCCTGATGAGAATGGGGAAGATGTAAAAATAGGTTAGCTCTTTTAGTGCTGGTGAGAATAAGGCTTTCCATCAATACATTTTTATGGAGGCTGCTGGTCTCTGAAAATATCAGTGAGGATTATGGAAACTAATTTTTAAGTATTTGTTTAATCAAGTTTACACAGCTTAAAGGATAATTATTTAGTAGGAAATGAAATCTCTCTAGCGCTTCCATCTCATTTTTGCACTTGTCAGCTCTTCCTGTTAGGCTCCTTCCACCTTTCAGAGCATTGCTAATTCACATTAAAGTCAAGCTTTTGTTTATGTTATACAAGATTTCTGTCTGCTATGATTAGAGGAAATATATTTAATATAGGCATCTAGAATTTAGCTTGTCCTCCAACTATATCATAAATATTCCCTCTGTACTGTAATTTTATACTGAACACCATGTAATATAAGAAAATGCACACAATCTGGAAACCAGCATTATAAGGATAAAATGTATTAAACTGATGATTTTTTTCAGCTTCATGATTATTTAAAGTATAATTGACAAATAATTTACAGAACAAGTCATTTCTACACTGTTACATGGATTTTAGCCAACTAATCGCAGAGTAGCTACATAGTTATTAAAGTTATGTCAAATAAAATGCTAAATTTATAAGGCACAGAAGGCAGAATTCTGGTAATTTTACGGTTTCAAAGGATGCTGAAATAGTATTAATAATCTACCATTTAAGAATTTTGAACATAAGGTTTTTCTTAAAGCTCTCCAACAATACAAACAAGACCAATTCATAGGGGTAAATAGAACAGGCAACCTCAACCTTATTTTATTTTATATTTTAGTTTCAGAAGGTAAAGTTAGTAATGGGAAAAGAATCTTGTAGTCAAAGACATGGTTTAATAATAGACCTACTTAAAAATTCTCTATCACGGTAACTTCTAAGGGACAACGTCTTAAGGAGGATTTTGAATGTTTTGTTGACAAAAGAAACAAGGTCCCCAAATACTGACAGTCTAGGATTTTCAGCTTCACAGAGTCTTCTATGAACAATTTAAGGCAGATATATACAATCCATGTTAATACAGAAGTGAGTCAGAGCAATGATTTCTGATAGTTCAGAAAGTAAAGGATATTACTTCCACTGACTCCAGGATGAAGGAAATTACAAAAAAGAACCAAAATCTAGGTGCTGAAAGTAATAAATTTAAATTGTTTATATGCTATGAAATTTAGACTAGGAATGTCTAAAGGAAATAATTATACACAAGCCTTTCCTCTATATTTCCAATATTTTCCAATGGAGGTAGGAACTACTGGCCCCACCCCCATGCACACACACCAGTACAAAGACAGGTTGTTAAAATAAAAAAGTAGTAAGTGCCTAATTAGTAAAAAGATCCCCTTCTGAAAAAAAGAGATTATGACAATGTTAGCAGATCTTTTAAAAAAAGAAATATGATACAATCTAGCAATCTAAATCAACCTGCAACTTGGGCAGAATACAGGTGAAGTGACAAAAGACAACATGAAAACTTCACCTCAGTATTTCAAAACCTCCACTAGGTCCAGGTTTATTTCCTGTTCCAACTTCAAATTTCTAATCTAATCTACATTGGTTCTCCTTTTACTGGCCTAAATCAGGCACATTTCCCAGACCCATCCACCCAATAGATAACTTTTATTCCTAAGGATACGGTAACTCAACTCGGCCCAAACAGTCAGGTGCAATAGAGTAGAGATTAATTCTCAGCAGTAAAACTCCAGCTGTAGATCATACTCCTAGGAGAGGTCAGTCTAAACTGAAATTAACAGTGTTCACACTGAAATGCAAAGCCCATCTTTTTCATAAATTCCTCCTCAATGAGACATATTCCTTTCACATGACACCTTGTTTGGACACCACTCCAGTACTTAGAAATCACAGCTAAGGCTTAGACAACATAAGCCTAGAGAAAAGCTGTGGTAGTTTATAAACCATTCATGAATGGCACAAGTCTAAAGTCTCATTATCTTTCTGTATCTGTGTTTTTATTTCTATTGATCCAATCATTCATCACTTCTGGATCCCCCCTGCTCAGTAGCTTAATAGAAGTATCAAAGCTCATGTATTTGGCAGCACAAGTTCCATATCAGCAACTGATGGATTGATCCTACCTCTGATATAGTTTTAAATTATTACATTATCTACCTCTTTGCATGTTCATATTATTGTTTTAATAGAATACCTTAAAATCTATAATTAATAAAATGTCCTAAAATCATGATAGTAGATTAATCTTTAGGTTCTTGTTAAGCATATTTTTGGCCTCCAGAACAAGGGGCAATGAAACATTTTTTTAAAATTTAGTATCAGTGATGAAAGCTGCAGAACTTGGATGCAGATCTGGATTTAAATTCTAAAGATCCATTCCCCATATGGCAGGGGTGTTTGGATCCAGGATTTTCATTCAGATCTATCTTTGTTCTATGGAATACATGTTACCATTCAAGAAATAGTTGGTCTGCTTTTCTATGAATGAACCACAAACATTTAAAAGATCCTCACATTTAAGTCCAAGAGATGTTTGTGGGTCTTAGTGCTGCTCACTAAAAAACAAAAAAAAATAACAAAACCCCTAAAGACTTGCAGGAGTATTGCAATGCAATGCAAACGACATATGTAAAATAGGTGGTGTGAGAGTTAGGCTAATAATTCAATATTATCTATTTCAGTTTCATTAATATATCTTTTAATGTGAATTTTAATAGTTACCATTTAGGTAAAAGCTATGCTTTTAACATGAGCACATAATTTCATAATTCATTCTTTCAAGTAATTCAAAAAGCATTTGTGTTACTTCATGTGTTGTAATCAGCCAGTCTATTCAAAAAGAGGAAACTACGTTTAGTAATAAAAAAACGTAAGTCATGCTTATGGGATGGGAGACATTATCCTGTGAAGCAGTGACTCTGAGAACAATTGGCAGCCTTGACTGGTCATCAGCTGAACATGAGGTCCCTGGATGACATTGTGACCAAAAGAGTTAATGCAATCTTGAAATGTATAAACAAGAGAATCTGAAGTGTGTGTTCAGAGGTTCTTCTGCCTTTATATTTGGAACTCGAACTGATGGAATATTGTATCCAGCCAGGTCTTGTGACCACAGTTCAAGAAGGAGGTTGGTAAATTTGAGAGGGTTCACGGAAAAATGCCAAGAATGATCAAAAGGATTAGCAAACATGTTTTATTTTGATTGAGTTTAAGTCGATCTATCTATCTTAAAAAGCAAATATTAAGACGATGTGGGGAACAAATAGGTAACTGCCACTTCAATCTGAGAGAAATATAACATGAACCAATAGCTGGAAGTTGAAGCTATACAAATGTATACTGGAAGTAAGGCATTTTTAACAGTCAGGGTAATTAATTATGGGCACAATTTACCAAGGTTGATGATCACTTAATCACTGAAAAAATGTAAATCAAAACTGGATCTTTTTCATAAGAAATTGGCTCTAGAATTATTCTGAGGAAATTCTATGGCCTATCTTATATAGGGAGTCAGATAATGATCAGAATGGTCTGGTCTAGCCCTGGAACCTATTAATTGTATAGAGTGGGATATTCAGAAGATCTTAAGTTTTGTACGCACAAATGGGATTTAAAAAAAAAAAAAAATCACCCCCACTGCAGGATACCTTAAGTTGTCAATACTCAGAATTCACCTCTTGTTGTCCTTTCTGAGTTATTTGTTCAAAAAGTGTTACAATAGCTGGCTAAAAGCAACCAGAGAATTCAGGAGTTTTTTTCTCCCCCCCCCCTTCCTAGTTTTCATTAATTCAACATGAATTGCCTTCCCCTACTTACAGAATTTTTTTCCAGCCTACTTGGCTTTCTTGTGAATTCCGTTATGGGATTTGGAAGGTATCTGTATTGCTTTAAATTCATTTAGTAAAACCTCAAGAGGGTTTCAGAAGCAAAGCTTCTTAGTAAGGGATTGCAGACTTATTGATGAGAAAAAGTCCATCATAAAGCCTCACGTCACCTCTGATCCAATGCAATTGAGTTGCTCAAAGAAGTTGGACTTGTTTATTTGACTTATTGGGAATACCAAGCAACATGCTTCTGTGATTATCTCCCTCATCACTCTGTGCAAGTGAAACTCTGCAGCATATACAATGTTTTTGTGCACATGCACACACTTTACAGTATATACTAATACACAATGACCTCTAGATTGTCAAAAACTATCCAACTGCATGGAGCATTGTCTAAATTACAGCGATTTTAAACATGGGAATTAGTGGTCTAATCAAATGGCTTAGAAACTATTAGCACTAAATACTAGGGACATTAGGCCCTTCACTGAAAGGACATTACTTTCCCCAAATAAACTTTTCACTACAGAAAACAATTCACACCTCATTAGCAAAACAAACAGCTGGCTTTCTCAAGGGAAGCAATCTTTTACTGATTCAAAAGCAAGAATTTCACCTGCAGCTTGGAATAGAACATTCCATTTTAACAAAAGTTCCTGACTCCTGTGTGGTTTTAAGCAGTTCAAGACAAAAATAAATCTCTCTGTACAGTTTGTCTATCTTTGGTGTCCATTTCAACAGTATCCTTCTGCTTTACACAACTCTTATGAGGTAAAGAAATGCTAAAGTACCCATTTTACAGACAGAGCAAGAGTAAATGACTTGTACAGGGTCACACATAGGGAGTTTGTGGTGAAGCGGACCATTCAATCCATGTCTCTCAAGTCCCAGACTAGTGCTCTAACCACTGGGCAATCCCTTCTTCAGTAGTGGCTTCATAGATATTCTAGATTTGACTGATGCCTCTAGACAAACTGGCACAGCCTGCTGAAAAGCAGAATGTACTTGCTACCCATACTACCTAAAAATAAAACACTATTTTGAAAGGGGGAAAAAAATCTGTGTGAACTATTTGACCCAAACCACAGCTATATTCAAAACCAGCTTGAATAGCATCAATGAGGCAATGATTCACGGAAATGCTCTTCGTAGCTGCCAACCATAGCATATAGCTTGTTGCTGCTTTAAATGATGATCTGTGCATTTCTTCAGGCTGTTTTCCAGGGGTATTTCAATTTCACACCTGGGATGTTGGCATAGGATGCATGGGGCAAGGCAGGAGGTTATTCTGCCACATCCACACAGTTGCCTAAGCACATTCAGTGCAAAAAGAATTAGTCTATTTCAGCAAAAGCCATTATCACTTATTTCTCATAGAGAGGATGCATTTTAGTTGTGCTTTCTGAGCAACCTAGAGAAGTCAGCAGAAAATAGCACACTTTTATCCCGTATCCCAGTATCTCACTGGCAATCAGTGACCTAAATATCACCAATTCCTCTACTTTCCATTTTTAGTAGTTTTATACATTATAGTCTGGTTTTATTCTTTTGACTCCTCTGTACCCACATTCTGCAAAGCAAATGCTTGAGTTGCATAGATTTAAAGATTGGTTTAAAGTTAAAACATGCACTTAAGAACTGTTGGAAATAGTTATTGTGGCCTCTATTTATCAGTGCTAGATTTTCCCACTCCCAAGATGAAATTTCTCTATATGCTTCCTTTTCAGGATCAGCAATTCGCTGTTAATTTCTGGAAAAAGGAAGACACACTCCACTTTTAATTCACTGTTATTGGAAATTGCCAGTGTTTTATATTTGGGCTGACTTAATAATTAAGAGAGAAAAGGCGAGTGAGGTAATATCTTTTATTGGATCACCTTATCCTGGGACCAATATGCCTACAACTACACTACATATAATAATAGTAGTTCATTTTTGTCTTGGGAAATTTGTTTTCTTGTGATCAGAGTCCTGATACTGCATCAGAGTTGACATGGCTGTCACGTTGTGACAATATGGACAAGGGAAACTTAAAAATAAAATAAAACCTCATACTTTTCTTCCTCAGAAGAGGGAGATGTTTTCAATGGAAAAAAAAATGAGAGACATTTTCTCTGGATGAGTGAAGTTTGTTAGATCTGAGTTGAGGCCTACTCTTTGTATAGTCCTGACAGTGGTCTATCGCCTACCCCTTATTTTCTCGTGTCCCTGAAACTATCCTGGTGCTAGGATTTGGGCTCAGAAAATTACAAGTAGTCAGTTCTTAGAAGAGAAATCTGATTCTCTGAGACTGGAATTCTGATGTTATTTCAGATCCAACGTCTATTCCCACTTTTAATTAAGCAAACCATGAATTCTTTTTTGTGCGTTTGCAGTGAGATCACCCATGTTTCATTTGAATTTCAAGTCTTGTAAACCCATACAACCTGAACTTTTACACAATGTTTTATGTCCCTTGCAAAATGAACATATTTTTTGTACAGCTCTGATCTTTACACTAGCTACCCCCTGAGGCCACAGGCTTTCCACTGAGGATTGACAAAGTAAGTGGCAGAAGTATCAAAAGTAAGATTGCAAACTGAACTTGGTGAAAGATCTAAAGATATGAACACTTAATAAATATTTTTTATGTAAACAGATCTTAGTAAAATATAGATTGAGGGGTCTATTCTTCAATGCTGACAAAGGATATTTGGATAAGAGTATGTAATTTATCTTCCTGGAAATTAGTGAGGGATTCAGGGAGTTGCTTAAATTCTCTTTCTTGTTTAAATTGCATTTGTACACGAGAAACTGAATACCAATCTTCATAGAATCAGGGGAAGTTATTGATGAAAAATACCCAAGTGATGGATTCGTTTTTGGAAACAACTCCACAGTTTAATGTATCTAAATGCCAGGTCATTATTTCATGATATTCAGCATGTTTTCCCTTTTCTAATTTCATCACATTGTTAACATATACCTTAATATGCTGTTGGAGGACCAGTGCAATTTTGATTGCTTGACCATTTGGGGGGGGGGGGGGCTAGCACGACTTAAGTTGCTTGCTTGACCTCTACAGCTTGACATCTTACAGTTGGTGGAGACAAACAGGAATATTGATTAACCTTGCAGATGTCACAGTTTCTGCACACCACATAGGAAGACCAAATAAATAACATGAATGCTTGCAGCTGCAGATAGGTAACAGTGAGGGGAACAGCAAGCTATCCCTGAATGTCTGGAGGAAAATTTTTCTCTCTGAAAAGGTGCATTTTTTGTTTATCAACCCTTATTATGAGATGTTTTGATTACCCCAATTATTATGGTGAGAATGTAATGTGATTAAGGGTGAAAACCCTATGTAGATTATAGTATATATAATAATTAATAGATAGTTAATGAGGCAAAAAATGTGTATAGTAAGCTATAAAAAGTCACCACTTAGAGAGAGGGGCACACTCCATTAACACCTAGTTCCACAGGAGGTCCTACTGGTTGGACCAAAAGATCCAGACTCCCGGACAGAGCCCCTGAAGAAAGCTATTCCTGTATACAGGCTTCCAAAGGACTGCTTAGCTCTCCAGGTTCAGTACGATATATTGTAGATAATTTTAGGCTTTTCATTTAACTAGTATATTTATAGAAAACCTTGCACATTAAACCTTACTGGGCTCAGGGATGCTTTTTTTTTTTTTTTTTTTAAATGTTTGTTACAAAAGGGAAAGAGCCAGACATAACTTGCTATTGTGTTATTTGAAAAGGTCATGGGCCATCTTTCGGACCTCTCTGATGCTGTGCTTCACTTCATTAAGCCGAAGGCAAGAAAAGCAACCTCTTGAACTAAAAGACTAAGGCCACATCTACACTGAGGGTGGCAAAGTCACTGCCATCAGATTGATCTTTTTGGATTAACGTAGTGATCAATTAAGGCATGCTAAGTCAATCTAGTAACCGACTTAGTAAAACTACCCCCTTAAGTGATGCAGTGAAGGGAAGATGCTGCACTGGAGGGGAGTTAGTAAATCAATAGGAGTTACACAAGCTACTCTACATAGCTTGAATAACTTCTGTCAACTGTCACTGAATTTTTTCCAGCAATGTAGACTGTCACCTACTGTAATACTATTTAATGCTGGTCCACACAATACTGGTGCACAGATCTGTTTCTTGATGTTAGTGCATTCTTAAAATTCAAAAGTCTGTAATTTTTTTTATTATTATTATTTACTTCCATATGGCATGACTAAATACAGATTTACAGATACCAGCATGCAAATTTAACATTTTATATCTAGGAATAAATCATGCAAAGTCATAAAATGGGTTACAAATGCAATATAGAAAGTTTAACAAATGGGGAGGTGGAGGGGGGGTGGGGCAAAGACAGCTCACCTGGGGTGCTATTTCATCTAGGGTCTCTAACCCTTGGGGGCTACATAAGCGTAGACCCCTTGCTGAGCTGCCTCAGTCCTCATTATGGGAGGACAATGTACACTGAAGTCCCAGTGAAGAACTAATTCTTTACAATTGATAATGAGAGATGACAGCTGCAAACCTGAATGGGCAGATCAGTCTCCACAGTTACCTCTCACAGATCTAAGCTTCCTCCCAGTACCCGATAAGCATCCTGCCATGATTCCACAATCTAGTCTCTCCTTACAAGTTATTTTATCATGAGAGAAAAGAAACACTAAACAAAAGTTTTGAATACAACATTTTCTGACATGTACTCTGCCTTCTGGCATTTTGGTTACCTACTTCAAAGGGGTATTGAGAGGCTTAATTAATATTTCAAAGCACTTTGATTTCCTTGGATGAAATATGCAAGTGCCATGCAGTTAAGTATTTTATTCCGATCCTCAGTGCAGCAAATGAAGTGCATTACAGTTTCAATAATACTACAGGTACCATGCAAACACATCAATCAATTTTAAGACGCAGATTAAAACACATTCCTGACACCCTAATTTAATCAGAAGCAACACCACCACAATCCTTCTCTTTTCAAGGGAAAAAAAATAACCCCAAAAGACAGCTTTCTAAAAGGCATCATGGGCAGGAAAAGACTTAACCCTGTTATTCTCACTGGCAATTTACAGAGTGACTTAAATCATTCCACCAAATCAATCTTTCACCTATACTGTTTGCCCAGGTTATTCCTAATGCCCCTTTTGTATTGTGTATGCCTCATTTTCTTCCTTTGTCTCCAACTAAAGGAGGCTTAAGTCAACTTAAATTAAGCCACGTCCACACTATGCTTTTATTAAGTCGACTTAAGAAATTCCTTAAGTCGACTTAATGAAAGCTTAAGTCGACTTAATAACTACCACTCATTAGGTCGACTTAAGCCTCCTTAAGCCCAGTGTGGACGCATAAATCCACTTTGTTAAATCAACCAAAGGGCAGTTAGGTCAACTTAACAAAGTGGACTAAGTCAACTTAAAATGTTGCCAACTTTTGTTAAGTCGACTTTAATAAGGTCGATTGATCGACCTTATTGAAGTCGACTTAACAAAAGTCGACAACTTTTCTACTGTAGACATAGCGTTCCTGTCTTAATAGACATTCATCTATTGGATGGGCTAACTTAAAACATTTTGCATGACTTGATTTTAGAAATAAAAGCAGGGAAAACTAATGATCCTTGGGAAGTAGTTATAGCAGCCAAGTTAAATGCAAATTTTTCATTGGCTGAAACAACAAGAGCTCTCCTAACTCTGTTAGACATTGCTGCTAAGGAACATATCACAAACCCAGTTATCATATATGGAGGTACATGGACAGTTCTCTAGGGTTGGTGAAAGAGTATGGCCTAAAACACAAAATATGCAGATTAATATATCTATAGTTAGTGTTTTTAGAGATTTTAAGAGCAAGAGGGGAAGGCACAGCAAAGAGAGAAACAGAGAGTAAAGGGAAAATGTGCAACAAATAGCTAGGGATATTAAATTTTTTAAATGACCTAAATCCAGCTGTCAGGTACATTAATTCTATGTTACTGAACTCAGTAGTCACATAGATATAACCCTCTGCAGAATTTGTACCTAACACATTTTTTAAATACACTTGAGGAATGAAAAAAATGAGGAACCAGTAGGGCACTAATAGGGCAGCTACATAAAGGATAATTACCTACTGGAATATAAGCACTGGAAAAAAAAATAGATGGTGTCTTCATATCAGTATCTGAAGAAGGCAATTTTTAACAATGCAGTCACATAGGATGTATAGGAATTTGAAAGTTATGAAAGAACAATTAGAAAGCATTTGAATGCCTTGGGTAACTGGCCCAAATCACTTCTGGGGCTGTAGGAGATACCAAAATACAAATTAAACAATTGTGACAGACATAATAAAAGGGTGACTATACCTTATTTTGTGGGTGATAAAAGATTAAATAACTATCCTGTTATTTTTATTGATTAAGTCAGTTGTAATATAGGACATATCAAGTGATCAGAAAACCATTAACTTGTTCCACTGTTTAACTTCAAAGACATACTGAAAATTTTAAGGATACACTTTAAACTTAATCAGATCCAGAATAAGGGAACTGGTAATGGTACGTCAGGCATGAGAGTAAATGGAAACATTTGACATAATTGAAGGATTCATTTACTCAGGCTGGAAGCAGCCTTCCAGTGGACGGTGCCAGCCCAACATCATGTGGAGGATAGGACTTGCAGCCTCTTCAGGGCAATCCTTTCAGAAGGTCTGGAACCAGCAAAAACTGTCTGTTGGTACAGAAGTCGCGCTTTACTGTCAAGTATTATGCCCATTCTTCTATATGGCTGTGAAACCTAGACGTTACTTAAATACAATACCTAGCATCTGGAGGCATTTTATATGTACTGTCAAAGGCAACAGGCAATCCGGGAAGTTTTTGGAGAATATTGAGGACAACTTCCTAGTACAAAAGCTGGAGGAACCAACTAGGGGCCTTGCACCTCTAGACCTATTGCTCACAAACAGAGAAGAATTGATTGGGGAAGTAGAAGTAAATGGCAACCTGGGCAGCAGTGACCATGAGATGGTAGAGTTCAGGATCCCGATCAATGGAAGGAAGGAAAGAAGCAGAACACACACTCTGGACTTCAGAAAAGCAGATTTTGGCTCCCTTAGGGAGCTGATGGGCAGGGTCCCATGGGAGGCTGATCTGAAGGGGAAAGGTGTCCAAGACAGCTGGCTGTATTTTAAAGAAACCCTGTTAAAGGCACAGGAAGATAACATTCCAATGTGCAGAAAGAACAGCAAATATGGACGGCAACCAGCGTGGCTTAGCAGGGAATTCTGCGGGGAGCTGAAACATAAAAGGGAAGCTTACAAGAAGTGGAAGCTTGGACAGATGACAAGGGGGGCGTATAAAGATATTGCTCGGGACTGCAGGGATATAATCAGAAAGGCCAAAGGACAATTGGAGTTGCAGCTAGCAAGAGATGTGAAGGATAACAGAATGGGGTTCTATAAGTATATCAGCAACAAGAAAAGGATAAGAGGTGGTGTAGGTCCCTTACTGAATGGGGCAGGCATCCTCATGCAGGATGATGCGGAAAAGGGTGAAGTCTTCACTGCTTTGTTTACTTCAGTCTTCACAGGGAGGGCCAGCTCCCAGGCTACTACACGGGGTAACGCGGACTGGAGAGAAGAGCGGCCCTCGGTGATGGAAAGTCAGGTTAGGGAACACTTAATGAAATTCGATGTGCACAAGTCCATGGGGCCGGATGAACTGCATCTGAGGGTGCTGAGGGAATTCGGGGAAGTGATTGCAGAGCTGCTGTCCATTATCTTTGAGAACTCGTGGCAAACAGGGGTGGTCCTGGAGGATTGGAAAAAGGCAAATATAGTACCTATCTTTAAGAAAGGGAAAAAGGAGGATCCAGGGAACTACAGACCAGTCAGCCTCACCTCAATCCCTGGGAAAATCATGGAGCAGGTCCTCAAGGAATCCATCCTGAAACACTTGGAGGAAAATAGAGTGATCAGGAACAGTCAACATGGATTCACCAAGGGCAAATCGTGCCTGACCAACCTGATTTCCTTCTATGATGAGATGACTGGATTTGTGGATGCGGGAAGAGCCGTTGACGTGGTATACCTTGACTTTAGCAAGGCTTTTGATACGGTTTCCCACAGCATTCTTGTCGGCAAGTTAAGGAAGTACGGGTTGGACGAGTGGACCGTAAGGTGGATCGAAAACTGGTTAGATCAACGGGCTCAGCGGGTAGGAATCAATGGCTCAATGTCTGGTTGGCAACCGGTAACAAGTGGCGTACCCCAGGGGTTGGTCCTGGGGCCGGTTCTATTCAACATCTTCATTAATGATCTTGATCATGGAATAGTCTGCGTACTTAGTAAGTTTGTGGATGACACCAAGTTGGGGGGAATGGTAGATACTCTGGAGGGCAGGGACAGGATCCAGGGAGACTTGGACAAATTGGAACACTGGGCCGAAAGAAACCTCATGAGGTTCAACAAAGACAAGTGCAAAGTCCTGCACT
>ML685780.1:13116914-13192926 GCA_007922175.1 Pelusios castaneus | reverse complement strand
TTATACAGGTCACGCCCAAGGGCTGCACAGATGTGCATTCCGTCACACCCCGCACTGGCTTTTATAGGGTTAAAGAGGGCCAGGGAGCTGCAGTCAATTAGCAAGCGAGAGAAGAGTCAATCAGGGTGTAGCAGCTAGTATAAGAAGGGAGATGCAGAGACCAGGAGCTCAGTTAGCCTTAGGAGCTCAGAGTGAAAAGTAGCCCCTCTGGCTGGGGGAAGCCAACACATTGGACTCCTTACTGAAGCTGCACTAAGAGCTGACTAGAAGCCCAGAGGTGCAGAAGGCAGCAGAGGTCCAGAGAGCGGTCCAGAGGCGAGGGTCTAGTATGGAATAGAAGGCTGCAGAGATGCTGGCGGAATGACAGGACCAGAAGACTGGAGTGGCCCAGAATGAACTGGCCTGGAGGCTATGGGGAAAGCAGCCCAGGGAGACTGGAGGGAGGCAGCGGTGATAGTGCTGAGGTCATGGCATTTAGGGTCCCTGGGCCAGGGCCCAGAGAAGTAGGTGGGCCTAGGTCCCTTCCTACTTCTCCAGTGTGTCAGGAGCAGCACGACACTTGTGGCCATTGAAGTCAAGTGGGCAGGACATACAAGTAGGACAAGCCCCCAGAAGGTCAGTGGGGTTGGTGGTGTACGAACTAAGGCACTCATCTAGAGGGCTGAGTAGCCTGTGGTACTCTGCTGGAGGGCAGAGCAGCCAGTCGAGTGATGGAACACGAGCTATGTACGGGGACCACTTGAGTTACATTCCCCAATAACACCTCATCAGGAGGTCCCTGTCTGGGTGTGGATCATAAACCCTGTCACCCTATGCTTTCTTTCCCCCTTGTTATCCAAGCAACTAATTCTATACCAAGCATAACAAAACAGCAACTGGATGTAATGGACTCAAATTTCAGGTAGTCAAACAGCATTAACCTTTCATTTGCAGTTTTCCTAGATGCGTTATGTGACAATATACAAAAAGAGCTGCTGTGACATACTACACCCCTGTATTCACATTTGACACATTCCTGTAATAATTTTTATCAATTATATCTTGTAAGCCTGCAAGGCATCATTTGAAAACTTAACATTCACTGGTCAGTATTGTCCTGATAAAATTTGTGGCAATTTTGAAAGCGAAGTCAACACCAACTCACAGGGGAATTTAACACCACATTCTGAAACCCACGTCTACCTAAATAGTAGTTGCCAAATAGGTCCTTCCTAAACAAATTTTCATTCAAGCAAGTAACAGATTCATCAAACAGGAAAAGATGACAAACAGATAAAAAGAATAACAGCATTATTGTTTTGTGTAGACCTTTTTGCTCCAGGTTCTCAGCTGAAATCCCACGAGGATTGATGCCCAACATTGTATCAAAACTACTTGATGGGAGCTGGACTCAGTTATATGATTAGGGGGGAAAAGTCACTATAATTAAAAGATAGCATGTATAAAATTAATTTGACCCATCCAAATATATGAAGGAGATTAGGCCAGCCCCAAGAAAAGAAATAAATATGTTCTCCACAGCAGAAATGAAGATATTGAGATGGTCAGTTTGTGATAGGAAGCAATAGGTTATGAAGGGCCTGTTGGCTATGTCTACACTTGCTAAAGTTAGTTTGAATTAGTTAGTTCTAACTAACTAATTTGAACTAATTTTACTCAGTTCGAATTAGCGATCCCCATTCATTTCAATGGCCAGTTAGTTCGAACTAAGAAATTAGTTTGAATTAACATGGCCACATTGGCTAATTCAAACTAGTTAGTTCGAATTAGAGCCTTACTTCTAAAGCCCTATTCGAACGTATTAGTTCGAATTAAGGAAGCCCTTAATTCGAACTAACTAAAGCCTAGTGTAGCCATGGCTTTTGTTAGTTCAAATTAAGCCTCCTTAATTTGAACTAACTTGCCAGTGTAGACATAGCCGTTGTGAGTTGCACCAATTAAAGACATATTAAGGGAGTTTGGACTACATTGGTAGGGACATGTCCAGTAGAGAGTCAAGACTTACATTGGTAGGATGGCCCTGGCAAAAACTCTGACCAAAGGAGAGGCCAAAGACTCAGTACAGAGATTGAATATAAGTGGACCTTCAAGATATTGGCTGACATGAAAATAAATCATGAGTTTTGTATTAAGGCTATAAAAGTCACTGACACTGCATAGTGAAGTTGCAAGAAAGAAGAAGAAATTGTATTAATCTTTGCAACTTGGGGGAGGTTGAAGGCAGTTTCAGATGGGAAAAGAAGGACAGAAAAATACCAAACACTTTCAGAGAAGTTGATGGAAAGCTGAAGTGGTCATTAGAATAGCAACAGCATTCGGCCAAAAGATCTTTATTCATCACACTCTTGGCCCAATATACCTATAAAATGAGTGTGAAACACTATCAGAATGGCAGTTTTACTCAGGATTGGAGTGGGTGGAAAGATGGCAGATACAGGCATCCATAAAAGAAAATGTATCAATGAGTCATCTTCAACAGCTGCTGCTATCAAAACTTTGACTAAAAAGAAACATGGTGGGAGGTACAACTCTGTGTGATCCTTTGATAAAGGAATTTAATACATTTAAGGGACACTGCTGACTCCAATTAGACCCAACACACAGATTTTTGGAGAGAGAAAAAAGTTTTTTTTCAAATATTAAGATCAATAGAACTGCTTAAAAAGCACACTTTTTTCCCTGGTTGAAACAACTGTTTCAAAACAAAAGCATTCCCCAGCGCCTGACCATCACTGCATTGAGAATCCAAAAGGGAAATTGGTTACAAATTGTCATGGTAGGAGCTTTTCTGTCCAACTTGAGCAACATTAAAAAAAGAAAACTCTACTGTAAATTATAAGGAACTTGAACTGTAAACACTGTTGTGAGTTTAATATGGTATTAGTTTTACTGTATAAAATCATGTTCACATGTATGATTCAAAATCACTAAGATTTATCTTTGTTTATATTTTTGCTACATGGTTAAGCAACATGACACTGAAAATGAAAGCCAGTTGTCAGGCCGAAGAAGGGTAGTTACAATGTGTTTGTAATATTACCATCTGTGTGTACATATTTAAATCTAGAATGGTCCAGTTATTCTGAGTGCTAGCTTCACATATGGACACCTGAGTTCAGGTCTCTACTCTGCTGCAGATAAACTGTGAACCCTAAACAAGTCAAAGGAGATATCTATATCTATATTATCCATGGCAGCGGGTCCCAGAGCCCCAGTTACTGGCTCAGGCTCACAGGGTTCAAGTGATGCAGCTAAGAAATAGCATCACAGACATCTGAAACCTGGGTGGCTCTCAGATTCCAGGCTGCAGCCTAAGCTCAAACCTCTAAACTGCTATATTTAGCTCTGCAGTGCAAGCTGGAGTCAGTTGACCTGGATTCTAAGGCTCACTGCTGCTGTTGTAGGTGGGAGCGGAGCAGGGTTTAGGGTAGATGGGCTGGATTTCCAAACCTATGTAGGCACTTAAATATTGAGTTCAGTGTGTCAGACTGTCTGGAGTGGTTCACAAATATGGGTTACAACCTGAAGGCAGTCAGTTGAGAAATCCCAGATCCCAAACTGGTTATGTGTTCTATAATTAGATTTCATGACCCATTTAATGAGTCTGAACTCCACAAGCACTACTACAGCCTTACCATGGAGTTGAACACTGTCCCTTTGACCATTCCAGTTTACTTGCTTCCTTATAGCCAATCCTGTAATAACCTACAGATGAATTAACTAGGAAAAGGAAATACAAGTTATTTACAAGGTTAAAACAAGTGACACACACGTGCAAAGAAGAGTTACAGTTTTAGATTCCAAGAGAGAATAGAAAATTCTATATTAAGAAAACTCTACATGTCCATTCGGGCTAAATCAGATAAAGCAGCTGGGGATCTTTTGCTTATGTTTAGTGATGCTTGCACCTTTATTGTCCAAGCAGCAAAATAAAGGAAGTTTCTCCTTGTCAGGGATTTTTATCACCTTCTCCCCAGAGCCCAAGTTGATAAGCTCATGAGCTCTCCTTTTCTTGGAAGGAGGGAGGGAATGCAATCAATGAAGTCTTCCCCCCCCCCCCCTTGTGAAGTCTCACAAGGCTTATTTGGTTTCAAAGGCCTTTTCATTGGGCAGAACCTAACATCTTACATCAGATATCCATATTGGTATTAGAGACGGCGCCTCCCTATTTGATGAGTTTACACATTCACAAGGTACCAATACAAACATTGGATTTTGCTTTATATCATGAGCTACCAATAAGTAAAGCCAAGGGTTGATCTACACTACCAATTTATGATAGCATCACAGCATTACTCAGGGGTGTGAAAAATTCACAGCCCTGAGCTACTTAGTTATACTGACCTAACTCCTTCATGTAAATAGTGCTGTGTCTACACCTAAATTTAAAGTCAACTTTGCGGGGAACTTTCAAGTTGACCTAGAGCATCCACACTGGACACCTAGGTCGACTTCTAGGGGCTAGGGGGACCTAGGGCAGGTCCCTGGAGGCAGGGGGGCACCCCTTACCCAGTGCCAGGGGGCTCAGCCTTTGCTCCATTGTACATGGGTACAATGAGGCAAAGGGGGACAGGGACCCTGGCAGGGTATAGGGGCAGGGTGGGCAGGGCTCTGCCCTGCTCTATGGGGGGGCATACCAGGCTCCCTCTGTGTCCGCTCCCCCCCCCCCCAGCAGGGAGGGCAGTGGTGGAGTCCTGGAGTAGTCCTAAGTCGACTTAGGGCTACTCCAGGTCTACACTGGCTTAAGTCGACTTTAAAAAGTTGATTTTAGGCTTAAGTCAAATTAAAATGAGATTTAATAAAGTCGACTTAATTTTCATTAAGTTGACTTTATTTTCCTTATGTCGACTTAAGCAACTTGCTTAAGTCGACTTAAGGAAACTATAGTGTAGACCCAGGGTAAATTAAGTCGACTTAAGCAAGTTTAAGTCGACTTAACTTGCAAGTGTAGACGCACCCTAAGAGAGGTGGAGTACCTAAACTGACCACAGAAACTCACCCATTGGTGTAGGTAGCACTTCAAGGGTACAGCTGCACAGATACAGTTGTGCCAGAAGTACAAACCAGCTCTAATACACGAAGCATTGTACAAGCTATTCTCAAGGTCTAAACACCAAGGGCATACTTACAACTCTAATATCTATTTTAACAATATTAGCACATGGGCAAGCCAGACTGGTTTCCAGCTATACATTTTTCAGTGTTCAGTGAGTCCTGTGGCCCTGATATGGGCTGGCACCTGGTTTGCCACCACCACAGTCTTTAATGGGATGCTCCAGAACACCAAAGGAGGTTAGATGGCTAACTGAAATCAATTAAAGCCAGGAACCTAAATATGCAGAGAGGAGTTTAAGTGTAAAATAGATACAACAGTCCTCACTTCCCTTTGATATTGCAAAGATAAATATATTATAGATAATGAGGTACTCAACAGCTGTATTAATGGGGCCTAGAGAAAAGCAGCTATATCTGTCCCTAATCCTCCAAAGGATTCCAAAGGATGGCACATTCCCCCGCCACTCCCCACTGCTTTGTTCACCACAGTTGCATTGGCCAATATATATTTTTACATAAATGAATTTAGGAATTTGACTTGTAATGAATATCATCATTAGGAAATACTACACAATGACTTACCAACTTACATATTGGAAAGTGTTTAAATTTGGGAGTCAAACCATTTGAAATGTTTTTTTTTTTCTACTATTTAGCATTTTAAATATATGTAGGTTACTCACTATAAAGCACCAGAACTGATGACAAAACATTGACAGCTTTTGCCATTATTTATTGTGGAAAAAAAAAATCAAATTTCTTTCTATCTTAGTTTTGAAATATTTTCCCACCATCTCAAGTTGAAAATAATTCCAGGTGAAGAGAAGATGAAATCACACACATGTAAGTGTGGGCTAGAGGGCTGGGCATAGGGTTCGGAGTATTGTGTTCTGAACCCATCTCTGCCATAGTGTGGATTTGGGCATATCCAGTGCTTTTTTTTGCATAACCACTCCATCCTTGCTCTAGTTTCCCCAGCTGTAAGATATGGGTAACATTTATTTAACTCACAGTTGTGTTGTACAGATTAAATATATAGTGTTTAAACACCATTTCTGGCATGCGGCATATTAGAGGGGGTTCAGAGAAGAGCAATAAAAATGATCAAGTATTTGGATAAACTCTCACATGAAGAAAGATTGTGATTCTTTTCTTTCCCAGTGTGGCCAGATGTGAGTGGATGTGATGAAAAGAAATACAATAGTGACTAATATATAGAAGGTAGATTGGAGCCTCAATTCTCCCTTTTTCATAACAGAAGAACAAAGGGTCAGTTAATAAAATTAAAAGGTGGAAAATTATAAACTAGTGAAAATAAATACTTTTAAACACGATCAAACTTTGAAACAGTGCCACAGGAAGAGGAGGGTAAGAATAACATGATTCAAAAAGGGATTGGATATTTGTAGACATTCAGATCATCCATTTATAGTTAAACATTTTGGAAGGGGTATTAAACATTGTGCTCATGGTTTAAAATCAATCTCTATCAGAGATTAGGATGAACTAATGTGGGGGCAGATTATCCCATATCTGCTTTCTGTGGGGGTCTTATTCCTTCCTCTGACATATCTGATGCTGGCTGCTGTCAGACACGATAATGAACTAAATGAGTACTGAGATGTGTAATAGCAAATTCTATTTAAGGGATAACTGCTATTAAATATTTAGGGTGGGATTTTCAAAGTGCTCAGCATTGGAGAGAGAAAGAAAAAGACGAAAACAAAAACAAAACCCTATTCTTATTGATGACAATGGGAGTTATCATTGATTTTGATGGTAGCAATCTTTTCTGATGGTAGCTGAGTACAGCTTGAAATGTCACTCAATATTTAACCAGTCAAAACACTTTTTTCATCCTTAGAAAATCTTACACATTCACATCACACGTTCTAGCCAGAAAGAAAGAAACTACCACATATATAAAACTTTGTGTCCATAGCTGACTAATCTATAATCGTTGGAATATTCTGTTTGTTTTTCACACTTTTGTTTTGGTACATGAAAAAAAAGAAAAAAAAATCAGTGGACTCTTCAGATGTGTGATCCCCTAATGGTGGAACATTGACAGTACACAGTTAAGAGCCTCATGATAATATGAGACAAAACCTTTTTAGTTTAATGAAAATGCAAAATTATATTACCTAACAAACAAACAAACAAACACGTGCTCCTCATTTTACTAATTCAGCTGGGTTTTTCAAAGCATTTAAAGGACATCAGGAGTTAAGACCTGAAGGTGAGCCTGGGACAAGCTAGCTTCACCTCCCCAATTAGTAAGTGAGGTCTTTCCGTTTCAAACCACCTGAAGTTCAGCTGCATCACCAGATTGGCCTGACCATCCAACAGAGGTGCCCTTAAGCCCAGCAACAGCATTAGGATATGGCTCCTCAATGTTTACATCTGCAACTGCAATTGTTGGTGTGCCCATCTCAGTCCACCACTCTAACCATTAGGAATGGCTTCCCGCACCTTGGTTAATGACAAGAGAATTCAGTGTCTAGCACCTATAGAATTTCAATGGGATGTGGGAGCCTAAATCTCTTAGGCTTCTCTGAAAATTACACCCTCGGTCACTTAAATATCCACCAACAGACCTGTGTCTCAGGTTACAGGCATTGGATCTATTCTCCGTGTTTCCAGACTATGACATTACCTAGTATCAGTGTATTAGATTCTATTATAATTTGATTTAATCAATTATGTCAGACTGTAATTTCTCCCCAGCCCTTCCAGAGGAGTCCACAGGGAGATCACAACAAATTTATAATGGGAGCACTGAGAGTCATTGAACCAACCTGTAAACCCTATATATAGTGGAGGCCACTTCTAGCCAGGTGGCATGGGAGCACCCCTGACACCTCTAATTACAGCACCTATGAGAGTAACCATACCTTGGAAAAATATGTAATTTCTGATATTTTGTGGCCTGTGATCCCCTGCCACTGTCAGGGAGCAAGGCTGTGGCCACCCCCCCCCCCCTTCTACTAGGTCCTGGCCCACAGCCGGGAGCCAGGCTGTGGGGACAAGCTGGAAGCCAGATCCCACAGGCAGTCCGGAGCAGCCACTTACTTCCTGGGGGACGGGGAGGGCAGCGGCACACAGCCAGGAGCTGCTTACTGCCTGGTGGAGGGGGATGGGGACAACAGGGGAAGTGATGTGGGCAAGTGGACCACTTACTGCCTGGTCCTGGCTGGCAACAGGAAGAGAATCTGGGGCTGTGGCTGCGAGGCTTGTCCCAGCTCTCTCAGCAACCTTTCAGAGGGAAGGGATAGGGACTCTGTAAATTAGAGCCTTTTTGTACATTTAACGGCCTGCACCTGTGAGCAATTTCCAGGGTTTTTTTAAACTACATTTAGCACCTGTACCAGCTTGACTGAGCTCAGGGACTCTGTGCTTTTAGATACAGTTTTTGTATAAAAGTTTTATGGTTTTTAGATATAGGTTTTAGATTTGGTGTTTAGACATAAATCAGTCTATGTAAAAATCACTGTAGCAGCCTCAAAAGACTCAAAGAAAGGGAAGCTGGAGGGCAGTGGAGCTGAAAAAAAAAATCAACAAATTAGCTTCTGGTCTTCAGGCACAGAAATAACATTAGACTAGAGTTGCGTGAAATGACCTATTTTAAAGAGTGATCTTTTTTAAAATTGTAAAATATTTAATTTAAAGCTGTTTTTAATTTTAAATTTTCTTTCCACTAAATCACTTTTAAAATTTTAAAGAAATGTTTTAAATTAACAATTAAATTTAAATGTAATTAAAGTATTTTAAATTAATTGCTTGATCTTAATTGAAATTTAATTTAATTTTAATTAATTTATTTTTTATAAATAGACTGATGGCCCTGCTGGGCTCTAAAAATTTTATTTGTGGCCCTCGAGGCAAAAAGGTTGGGAACCGCTGATCTAGCTGGTGATGCTGTCTTGACTTCCCAAGAAATTTAAGTTTCCTTAGAGCCTTAATACCATGTGAGGAAAATATACCCAAGAAGCTGAAAGAGTCAGATAGCACACTGAAGATATAATTCCTATAATGAAAAGAACAAACAAAAACACTAATGGAAAATGTAATGGAGAGAAAAAACAAAATACTTGCAAAAAAAAAACTTTCCACAACTAATGTCATGGAAGATTTGACTTATTTTCAGAACCACAAACTTAACAGTAATTTCAAAGCAGCAATGAATACTGACATTTAAGCAAACAGATAAAAGGGCCACATTCAGTATTCTCAAGCCTATTAAAATGCCTTTGCAGAATACTGGTTTTGCAAAGGGCATGAAAGTGATTTAATTTGCCCCATGAGAATTCTGTCACTGCGGGGTGAATCTCTGAGTGAGGCTGAACCAACACAATGGCTTTACTCCATCCCTATATTGCTGTCCACTTCAGCAGTAATGTGAATTGTTGCAGTTCCAGATGAAGCATCAAATCTGAATTTACACTAAATTCAGGAGTATTTAGATTCAGTGTTTGTAGTAGATCAGATACAAGGGCACAATGTGTGCTAACTCTATATGAACATGGTACTAGAGATCTCCCACCATGTATTATTTCTCACATCATTACAATGGAGCATAGCATGCAAAAAAGATTTGAGATGGAAGGAAGATGTGAAGGAAATGAACTCCCACCAATAACAGTCTCCATAAAGAGTGGAGATAAGAGTCCTACTTAACTTGAGAATGACAACCTCTCTAGGATTTGTAACCCACTGGTTTAACTCTAGAGTGGGGATCTTTCTCAAATTATCTAGACTTTTTGATTACTTACCATAATACCCTATTGGTTTCATCCCCATTATATTTTATAAGACTTTTGTCCTGCGCTAAGGAGACCTGCCATGAATGGTTGTATGGTCATGACTACTGCCACAGGCAAAGAAGCCTGGGTAAAGGTCTGCTCTACTATGCTAATGCCCCAACGTTAACTCTTGCTTCTTTAGAAATGTTTTGTGGTTTGGTTCAGGGAACATCTTGCAGTTAAATGCTTAAGGAATATCTTGTAGTTAAGCCCTATGTTCACAAGGCCTTAGATGTCATAGAATCATAGAATAATAGGGTTGGAAGGGACCTCACGAGGTCATCTAGTCCAACCCCTTGTTAAAAGCAGGACCACTCCCCCTAAATCACCTCAGCCAGGGTTTTCTCTAACCAAGCCTTAAAAATCTCCAAAGATGGAGATTCTACCACCTCCCTAGGTAGCCCTTTCCAATGCTTCACCACCCTCTTAGTGAGAAAGTTTTTCCTAATATCCAACCTTGACCTCCCCAGCTGTAATTTGAAACCATTGCTCCTTGTTCTGCCCTCTGTTACCCTCAAGAACAGCCTAGCTCCCTCCTCTTTGGAGCAACCCTTCAAGTAGTTGAAGGTTGCTATCAAATCTCCCCTCAGTCTTCTCTTCTGTAGACTAAATAAGCCTAGTTCCTTCAGTCTCTCCTTATAAGTCATGTGCCCCAGCCCCCTAATCATTTTTGTTGCCCTCCGCTGGACTCTTTCTAATTTGTCCACATCCTTTCTGTAGTGGGGAGCCCAAAACTGGACACAGTATTCCAGATGCGGCCTGACCAGTGTCGAATAGAGGGGAATTATCACATCCCTCGATCTGCTGGCAATACTCCTACTGATGCAGCCTAATATGCCATCGGCCTTTTTCGCAACAAGGGCACACTGTTGGCTCATATTCATCTTCCCGTCCACCAAAACCCACAGGTCCTTTTCTACAGCGCTGCTACTTAGCAGATCGTTCCCCAGTCTGTAGCAGTGCATGGGATTTTTCCATCCTAAGTGCAGGACTTTGCACTTGTCTTTGTTGAACCTCATGAGGTTTCTTTTGGGCCAGTGTTCCAATTTGTCCAAGTCTCCCTGGATCCTGTCCCTGCCCTCCAGAGTGTATACCATTCCCCCCAACTTGGTGTCATCCACAAACTTACTAAGCACGCAGTCTATTCCATGATCAAGATCATTAATGAAGATGTTGAATAGAACCGGCCCCAGGACCGACCCCTGGGGCACTCCACTCATTACCGGTTGCCAACCAGACATCGAGCCATTGATTCCTTCCCACTGAGCCCGTTGATCTAACCAGTTTTCGATCAACCTTACGGTCCACTCGTCCAACCCATACTTCCTTAACTTGCCCATGAGAATGCTGTGGGAAACCATATCAAAAGCCTTGCTAAAGCCAAGGAATACCATGTCAACGGCTCTTCCCGCATCCACAAATCCAGTCATCTCATCAAAGAAGGAAATCAGGTTGGTCAGGACGATTTGCCCTTGGTGAATCCATGTTGACTGTTCCTGATCACTCTATTTTCCTCCAAGTGTTTCAGGATGGATTCCTTGAGGACCTGCTCCATGATTTTCCCAGGGATTGAGGTGAGGCTGACCGGTCTGTAGTTCCCCGGATCCTCCTTTTTCCCTTTCTTAAAGATAGGTACTATATTTGCCTTTTTCCAATCCTCCGGGACCACCCCCGTTCGCCACGAGTTCTCAAAGATAATGGCCAGCGGCTCTACAATCACTTCCCCCAACTACCTCAGGACCCTCGGATGCAGTTCATCCGGCCCCATGGACTTGTGCACATCCAATTTCATTAAGTGTTCCCTAACCTGACTTTCCATCACCGAGGGCAGCTCTTCTCTCCATTCCGCGTTACCCCGTGTAGTAGCCTGGGAGCTGGCCCTCCCTGTGAAGACTGAAGTAAAAAAAAGCAGTGAGGACTTCAGCCTTTTCTGCATCATCCTCCACCACGATGCCTGCCCCATTCAGTAAGGGACCTACACCACCTCTTATCCTTTTCTTGTTGCTGATATACTTATAGAACCCCTTTCTGTTATCCTTCACATCTCTTGCGAGCTGCAACTCCAATTGTCCTTTGGCCTTTCTGATTTTATCCCTGCCGTCCCAAGCAAGATCTTTATATGCCTCCCTTGTCATCTGTCCAAGCTTCCACTTCTTGTAAGCTTCCCTTTTATGTTTAAGCTCCCTGCAGAGTTCCCTGCTAAGCCACGCTAGTCACCGTCCACATTTGCTATTCTTTCTGCACATCGGAATGTTATCTTCCCTTTAACAGGGTTTCTTTAAATACAGCCAGCTGTCTTGGACACCTTTCCCCTTCAGATCAGCCTCCCGTGGGACCCTGCCCATCAGCTCCCTATGGGAGCCAAAATCTGCTTTTCTGAAGTCCAGGGTCTGTGTTCTGCTTCTTTCCTTCCTTCCATTGATCAGGATCCTGAACTCTACCATCTTATGGTCGCTGCTGCCCAGGTTGCCATTTACTTCTACTTCCCCGATCAATTCTTCTCTGTTTGTGAGCAATAGCTCTAGAGGTGCAAGGTGTCCTTTTGCCTCTAGCTATATCGTGTGTTTCTTGTTGACTTAGATAAGTGCTTTGTGGTTGTAAATGGCACCATCCTTGGAACAAAGACTTTTTTTTTTAAACCAATTACTTAAGGTGTACCTACAAGCCAGGTTACTGACACATGCAAAACACCAGGGAGAATGTGGGTATGTATGATGAGAAATGTAGAATAAGAAATGTCAACTAAGCCAAAGCACAAGCAGATGTCAACCTGACTGAAGAGCGGAGCAGAAAAGAGGAAGTAAGAAACTGTTAGTCAACTCCTTATAAGGACGGTACACTACGTTGAGGTGACCCAAACACCACCCCTGTGAAGGAGTCAGAAGGGCACTACACCTGCAATTTGTCAAGAAAAGAACCAAATCCTAAACTAAAAGGGGAGGAAGATACCCTCAACAACAGCAAGGGTTGATGCGCACCACAGCTCCCTCACCCAATCAAGCGTCTGTACCTAAACTAACTTTGGGCTGGCCGCCCTTAGCTAGTTTAAGTAAGAATGAGTGAGGATGGATGCATGAGAGAGAGAGAGAGAGAATGTGTGTGTGTGTGGTGTTCTGCTTTTTACATTGCCTTGTAACCTGTATTGCTTAAACCGTGCTCCTATTATTCAAACAAGCTATTATTCTGCCAAAACACTAAGCCACTTTCTTAAACTGCTAAATAAAAGTGACATATAAAGTGTCTCTATCCCCGTGATGGGATGCACATCAGTGTATCCCTAGGGCATGATCTGTGTGACTTTTCTGTTCAGTTTTTCATGCAGTTGTGTGATTTGCTGCCAAATATGCTATACCAGGTTCCTTTGTGAATGCTCACAACATATTCTACACAATTACCATGGTGCCATGTTTCCTACAGCAACATGTGTACACAGATGTGAAGCATGTTACAGGGTTCAGATGCTCAGGACTATCTCTAGCAGAGACGTTGGGGAATTGCATGTCAAAGGGAATGCTACTGCTCTCCCTGGCTCAGGTAGAAGTGAAGAGTATCTCATAGGAGCACAGAGGGGGAGGGACTGTCAGGAGTTTGTAAAAACAAAGACAGACTGTTTGGGAGGGAGAAGCTGTAGGCTTTTGCCTAAAAGACAGCATGTTGCAGCCACCTTCAAGCAAGATCCGGCCCCTGCTTTGTAATCGGCAGAGAATGGCTGTGAAACATTGAACAGACGAACACCATAATCTTAGACTATGAGGTCAGTTTAGATAGAGATGTTAGATTAGTATGCAATTTATACCTTTTGTTTGATAGTGGTTACTTCTGACTTATTTAATAGTATGATTCTGCCTTGATTGGCCATATTCTTATTTGAAATCATACTCTGATCAATAAACTAGTATTTGTTTTACCTAAAGCTGTGTGGTCTTTAGAGGGTGTGGATGTGGAAGGCTGGGAACAATCCATTTCTTTGTTAAATGGACGAATTTAAGACTAAAGGTGGTTGGGAGTGAGTCCCAATACCTGTAAGACACTGGCTCCCAGGGTAGGATCTGGAGCTGAGAATGCTCAGTTGGAGACCAAAACCTGTGTGGCTAGTGGATTTACACCCACTGCCTGGGACCAATTACATACCAGTTGCTGGTGTGGACTGACTCAGGAGCAAGGGATCACCCAGTGGGATGTGGTGAATTGGGATTCAGTAGTGGGATTCAAGGAGTCATAGCAGCACACCAGACCAGATCTGGGGAGCAGCCTGTCACACACCCTTAAACCCCGCATTTGTGGGGGACCCTTTCCCCACATAACATTCCCCATAGTGGCAAGCATAAAGCTGTCTCCTAACTCATTCAATATAGGCTTCTTCATGTGGACCATTGTTCAGTTGTAGTATGGCAGTTCGGCATGTTTCTATAATTGAATAAATCTTAAAATGACTTGATTTTAAAAATAATGGAAATAACAAAAAGTGGAAAAGTGAAAAATCCAATTTTTACTTGAGATATTCCCCCTCCCCACATTTTCTGTGCTTTGTTTAAAGAATACTTGTCTAAATACATGTTCCCTAAGTAGTGGTAGAATGCAGCCCAAAACAAGCCACTCTGTGCCAAACACCAAGTGTGCTTTAAATACCTTATCAGCTGGCTGACACTGAAATGGAATTCCTCGGTTCATCCACTGCCTAACCCAATGCTTGATCAGCCCATAATACTCAAGCGTAGCAAAGAAGGTCCTCTGTGTCAGTTCCCTGTACTCTGCACTCAGAAAATTCATCCAATAGATCTCATCATGGGAACTAAGAGAAAAATGAGTATTTCCAACCGAATGCAATTTTTTTATGCATTTTCTTCTCACATCATTAACATTAAATGAGATCACAAAACACTAACTGGCTTTTATTTTATCCAGTTTGTCACTTCTCCTTGAGTTGATGATACATAAATTCCTGATGTTGATTGAATGTAGCACTTTAAAGCACTATTAGCATAGAGCAGTCAGTCACTATTCAAACTACCAAATCCTTTATCTTCTCAAAGACTCGCTGTTAGTGAAGTGCAGCTAAATAGACTGGAGAGGAGGAAGACTAAATTCCAAATCTTCTAAGCTACGGGTCCAATTTTTGGTGTGTTATGCTGGTTTAAATGTCTAGTACTCCACTGGAGTAACAAAGAATTACTTCAGATTTGAAAGCAAAGTCTGGCCTAGTGATTTAAAAAGGAAAAGAAACTAGATCAGGATCTACTGGAATAATAATTACGCTCAGTGGCATCACAGGAAACAAAATCTTTTAGTTTTTATTTATAGTAAATAAACACTTCCTTATGTGATTCTTTACATTCAGGATCACTTGATGCATTTCCCATTTTTGTACCCCATGAAGGGCTGCCCATTTAGTTCATACAAACAATAAGCCTACTCTTGAATAGTCTCAACCTTCCACATGCTCAGTCTTCTCACACCTTAGTGATCCCTGAAAAACAGCAGAGTAAAAAATTTACATGAACAGGACCAAAATACAAACATAATTTTTCAGTGTGATGTATGGAGGCTTTTGTGCTGCAGTATATGAAATAGTTTTTTCTTTATCTCAAAACAGGGATAAGATTTTCTGGGAAACTCTGATTCAATTACTGAAAGTTAGTCCCTCCCACCACTCTCAATTCTCCCTGCAAACTTTGTAATGCTATTAATTTCCCTCCCTCCCCCCCCCCCCCAAGAAAAAAAGGGGAGAAGGCTGTTTTGATTAAAATTTACTATTTGCAGTCAACATTAGTGTCAAAGGAATTGATCCAATATGTTAAATTCAGTTTTCACACTGGAGAAGATAGCCAGCAAACACTAAGCTGGCAAAGTATTTCTGTGCAAGAAAGTATTTCTTAACTTCTATTATTTCATTCCTAATATATGCGCGCATACACACACGACATTTTTGAAAAGTGTCATGGCTTGAGAGGTAAATTATTCATGATTAAATGATATAACAATGAATGGAGCCCAGTTCATTTCAACACTGTCCGGGGACATATTTTCACAGGGAAATGGCACTTGGTGGGGAATGTCGTGCAGCATACATTCAAAGGCCACTGAAACAATTTCAATACTAGTTTCCTTTGGCAGCTGAAACTATTAAATATTTATTAGTACACTGTATAGTCTTGTGATGAAAGAAATGTTCACTATATCAGTATAAATGAGCTATTCACCAGTATGAGAAAGAAAATTTAAGAAATGTTCAGGGATCATAGCATTACAAAGGCATCAAGTTAAAAGGCTAAAGAGTTTGTGTCATTTAGGAGAAAAAACTGTGATAACATTACATTATTACAAGCTTTTTGCATCTATTCTTTCGGCAAGACATTTGTCATCAGATAATTACATATTTCCTAGGCAGCTGTTAAGTGCTTGTATGTTGACAGCACTGTTGCCATTTTTATGAATTTGAAGGATACATAATAAGGACATCCTGAGTGACTGAGTTGTCTACTGAATAGAAAACTCCTAGGGAGGCATATTAACCCCAAATTTCATAAAAAGAACATTAAAGGATTGACACAAAAAGGGAAAAATACTTAGTGTTCATATAAAAAAGCTGAAGTGAGTGAATAAAATATCATAAAATAAAAATGAGATGTCCTGTAGCTACTACTCCCTAGGTACTTCTTGCATAGTCAGTAAATTACCACAAGGACAAAGAGTTGGTTATAGGCAACTTTTCCTCTTTGATACAGTTAACTGGAAGTGTACAGTAAAGTTGCAAACTGATAAAGGTAAATAACTGATAGGGCCTCAGGCTTAACACATACTTTACTGGAGATGAAAGCACTCTAACTCCGAGAGAGAGATTGGATAGCAAGTGGCTAGCCAGCATGAATTTAAATTTAACCACAAATGTTTCTTTGTAATTTCAATCTGAGTTGTAGTTTTGATACTTTGGAAGTTGAGTAAGCCCCAGAGAGTCCATATTTCAGAGACTGGGTATCTAGGCTTAATCATTGTACTGATCCAAAGCAGGATATGGTATGTGGATTTTGTGGTGCTTTTTTCCGTAGGGGATAGAGAAAGTTAAAATGGTGAATGTGTTTCTTAAAAGGCCTTATTGGAGTTGCACAATCTTCCCTAAAATGGCAGGGATGCTCCCACCCCCCATTGCCCTGTCTGGCATTATGAGGAACTAGCAGCTGCGGGAGAATTCCTGGTAAAAGTCCTTCACCGTAGAATTAAAATTCCAGATACACACAATCACACCTTAGTTTGAACATAAACCAAAGTACTGCTATTAAACAAGCAAACACAACAAAAAAAAAAGAATGAGAAAAAAATTGAAGCTAAGTTTCAGTTCTGAAGTTGCTTATTATCATCCATGATATTCCTAAAATAGCAGCAAATAAAGTATTCCCCAAACACCGTTGTTTGTTCAGCTTCATCTGTGGTAGCAAGGATTAGTGTTAGTGAGGCAAAGCATTAATGCTTGCTGACATTTTTATTACCTTGCCATTTAGACCTGCTCTAAGCAAGGTTAGACCATATAATGATAAAACACCAGCTGATAAAGAAGCAGTTACACCAAGCTCTCACTAAGGATACAGATCTCACCATTAGAGCCACCTGTTCAACTGAGACACATTTTGGTATGGGGGACGGTGAAGAATGGGCAGATTTGGCAGTCTTTGACCAGTGAGACTAAAACCACCATAGATACAGATACTCAGGCCTTATATTTCACATTTTTGCAGTGTTAGAAATGTGGTTTTCAGATTTTATTGCTATGTAAAACAAATATGTATTTTCAGTAAAGGGCTTTGGCAGAGATTGGTACTTTTTAAATGCAACTCTTTCCCCAAAACATATGGATGATCAGATTAGTTCACTGGAAATATTTTATGTCAATTTGTTGCTAGCCTCTGTCATATCAGGAGTCACAGACCCCAAAATAGCAAAACACAGTTAATCAAAAAAACACTGAAGTTCTAACATTCAAGTTTATTTTCTGGGGGGAACATTTTTTTTTAAATAAATAAGATAGCTATAATCCAGATATCTACAATAAAGATGGCATTATGATAGATCTATGAATTTAGCTTTGCTTGACAACAGTTTAATCTAATGACAGCTTCAGTAATTAAAGTTCAACAACACACTATGCTTCTAAGTCTAAAGTAAGACTGAAGTTTCCATTTGAAATTAATACACTTTTTTCTGTCATCAGCAGCTGAAGTGGTGCACTGTATAAAAATGCATGCCTGTTCTCCCACAAATACTGCATTTTAAAGTAGTTCAGACATACACATGCCAAGAATATGTATAGATGTTTGTGTGCAACAGGTATGATACCTCCTATGCCCCTAGAACCTTCATAAAAATACTGCATCTTAGAAGGCCACCCTAGAAAAAATAATTGTAAATGAAAGATGGAAATGAACAACTCATTTAAAAAACATTGAGATATATAGTCTTTGTGATGCAACGATGAAATAGCAATTGGACGAGCACCACCTACTTTATTTTATATGTTACTATTCAGAAGTCACCCTGATGAGTAAAACTTTCAAAAATGCAAACAGCTCTGTCCTATTTTCAGATGTGACTAGTACTTAGTAGCTTAAGTTTCTCTGACTTCCAAAGGCTGTCTATGCTATGAGCCATGGGTATGATTCCATAAATTAACTTTGAGAGCTAACATGAATACAGGAGCAGGGGAAAATCACGCCTTTAGCTCCTAGTGTAGACATAGTCAGAGACGTAGATACCAAAGGCCTTTCAATGGGATTAAGGCACTTAAACACCTACCTTCAATGATATGAGCCCCAAGACGCTTTTCCAAAGAGAATGAAAGATTTTTGCCATTACCAACTTTTGCTGTGTGTTCAAAATGAGCAAACTAATGATGAATTCTGTCTCCATTTTTAAAACCCGAATCGAGTCACAAAGGTAGATAGAATAGTTTTGCACCAGTTTTGCTTCCTGAATGACAACCATAAATTACAGTCAGAATTTATCTTTTCATTTCCAATATGAATAAAAAACACAAACAGCATACAGTACTAACCTACATGCAAATATAGGCAGGCTTATTTCAAGGTCTCCATCATATTTTAGGCCCGAAATAAGTTCGAACTATACTTCAACAACATAGTCTCATTAATAAAAAAAAAGTCTGGCTGAGGAGTGAACCTAATCCTGAAGTAAATATTCCTAGACACATGATAACTACCATTCAAAGAACTTAAACTGAAAGGACACATGGTGTTGGGAGGCTGCTGAGTGCACGCTGGGCTCATGAACCTGTGCAGTTTTCAGAAATCAATGCTGGTTTTTTTGGTAGCAATCTTTCCACATGGTGGAAATAAAACCATCAGATTCTTGAGGCTGAAAAAGCAAACCATGACAAAGAACAATCCATGTGATGATTCCTTTGATAAATTGTTTTAGGAGTATAGCCACCTGGTGTTTGAGTGTGAGTGTGTAATTTGTATGCCGTTCCCCTCAGCAATAGGATGATGTTCCTACTTACTATGCACTACAATTGAGTTCATGTGGATCAGGAGCAGATGCTACTTTAAGGGAAAAATACTAGAGGAGATGTATAATGCATACCAGTGGTTCTCAACCCTTTTTCCATTGCGATACATCTGACAGATGATGTTCCCTTGCATGACACACTACAGTCTGCCTGTAGCGGTGGTGCTTGGGCTGGGAGTGTTTGGGAGGCTGCCGCCTCCGGAGCAATGGTTCTCAGCCTTTTGCAGGTCATGACATGCTTGGCAGTGTATTGCAATCCTACAGGACAGAGCAGCCCCTCCCCCTGGCCAAATCCAGTCATATCCCCAACTCTTCGCGACACACTTACCACTGTGTGGCAACACAATAATGTGCCCTGACACAGTGGTAGAGAAACCCTGATATAGATTGTGCAAGGGGGATACTTATGTGTATGTTGAAAAGAAAACAATATACAGGGACTGTCCCATCACAGGGTACTATTTTATTCCAATGTGGCTCCATTTCAGAATGAGTTTTAAAAAAAAAGATGAGAGCAGTGGAGAATAAGACTATTTTAACATGTTGAATGACAAAAGTTTTAAGCCACTTCTGAGAAACAAAACCCCCTAATAAAAAAAAGTGTGCAGTGCTAATGGGACATCATAATTTATTATTTTCACAGTCTCCTAGCAACATGGAATTCCCATATCAAATGCACAAGGGTCAAGGGAGATTGAAAATGTTATTGTTCAATTGAATTTTAGATTCAGCTTCAAAAGTGGCCACTTAATCCCCAACTATTTGAACTGTATCTTTTGGAGATGATTCTTTCACTATAATAAATCCTGCAGTATTAGTTTCTGTTATCCCTATGATCCCTGACTGCTGAAAGGGATAAAAATCACTGTGTGGCTAGTAGGTCTGATGACCAAATACAGTAAAACTCTGGAGAGAGTCTTTTTACTTCATTTTGTGTATAAATTGAGAGATCATAGCTCTTCAACTCTGCCACAAGAAACAGACATACTTTTACATGGAAATTTCTCCTTAATGACCAAAAATAGGGGCACTGATTAAAACTAAATCAATCCAAAACTTACAAGGATATTTGAATTGATTTTCAAATACATCCTTTTTTGCCTTTTAAATCAAAGGGCCATGATCACCATCTGGTTTGCAGAGGGAAAACAGTACAACTCACACACTGGTTCCCTGCCATTTACAGCTATAAGAGAACATAAGGCACTCTTGAACACCAAGGACAGCAGAAAGGCACACATGCCTGTTCTTCACCACTGAATAAAATTATCTTTCTGCCCTACATGTGTGAGATCAAGGAACTAATGACATTAGCCCTGTTGCTTTGACAGGCAGCACACAGGCAATTATCTGTGCAGAAAGCTAAGCAGGCTACCAGAACTAAATCTATTAGTCTGAGACGTCATCTTTGTTACAAATACATGTCCTTAATTCACATTGACTGCTCAGTGGTCACACCTAGTTACAAATTAACTGAATGGTTCAGTAAAGACAGTTAAATTGCTAAAGTACCATCAATGCTGCCGCATGGCAAGTCTTCTGGAAATAAAGAAAAGTGTTTAGGATCCCTGCATCCCACTGCTATTTCTAGGATAGCTACTAGTTTCATTTATTCTTCATTTGCTATTTCAGTGCCATTTCCCCCATCTTTTTCCTCTCCTGAATACTGGAGAGGATGTCAGCTTCAATCTTAACCCATAATATTTTAACCAAAGAAAATGAACTTTAAAACTCTATTTGCTTTATGAGTTATATGGCAATATATAGAATATTTTTAGCTTTCTAAGGTAATCATGTAGCACCCAAAATAATAGGGATTTCTGAGTAGTATTAGCAATAACTGTTTAATAACAAACACTATTTCCTTTGGAAGAAAAGTATGGTAGGGAAAAATTCTGTGGGATGATTAAAGTGTTTCTTTAGGTTTAGTGAAACCCTGAAGTTATTTCACATGTTTTCTGGAATGAGGAGATCCATTATAGTATTTATTTATTTTTTAACTTTAGAAAAAGTTTTGACTCAAAGAATAGTGATAATTTACATAATCAGAACATTATCCTTTAAGACTAGTATTCAATCAAAGCAAACATCATAAATTTGTGATGCCAGATACTAACTCTTGTCAAAGCTGTTGACACCAGCTGTATGAAAAATTCATAGCTGGAAACCAGACCAGCAGATTATATGTTAATATTGTTTTATATATATTAGATGTTAAATTGATAAGAATGTGTCCAGACTTTATAAAATGCTTGTAGGATGTGGCATGTATTGATCTCACTTATAACCGCTATAGCTCAACGTGTCAAGTTACATTGAGTGTTTGCATGATATGCCTCTGTAATTGTGTAACTCATCAAAACAGGAAAAGATAATGATTAGGGTTCAACCTATTACAAGATGCTCCATTGAAAGCAAAATGATGTATTGCAGAAAAATCAAAAGAGAGGGACCCTGTTGATTGTATTCTTAACTCCTCCAGGAAGGGGAGATCTAAACATACACACATCCTGTCAGCTTGGCTCTAGATAGGAGGGGATAAAAACACCTGAAATGGAGAAAATCTCTCTGATGTCTGGACTCTTAACAGAGCAGAGCAAAGATCCCAGGGCCAACCTAAGTTAGCCCTAAAAGACAGTCAGTGGACATATTACTGTTACCTTTCAGAAGCATAGACTGATTCATTTGCGCTTCTATGTCGACTGCTTTAACCTGTAATTAACACATTTTTTGTAGTTAATAAATCCTTAATTATTTTAGCATAGGTTTGGCTACTAGCATTGTGCATTGTCTTTGGTGGGAGATCTAAGGTAGGAATTGATCTGGGGAAAGAGACTGGTTTCTTGGGACTGGAAGCAGCCCGAGTGTTCTGTGATTTATTTATTTATTTTTAAAAGGTAAATGACTACTTATTAAGTTCACTTCATGTGGGTGAGAAAATAGAGTGGAGTACCCAAAGATATTGTCTATGGCTCCATAGTAAGGTTGTTGATAATTTGTTCTGGTGTTACAGAACATACCGGTTTAGTGTGTCTGACCTAAGGTCGTCACTCACGGTCACAAACTGCTCTAGACAATGCATCACATATCTATCATTAGTCCTTTAATAACTATCCACATCTCCCTCCAGGCCAAATCCAGCTATTTCCTCGGCTCTCTGTGACACAACACTGATCTAATCTAAGAACCACTGACCTAATCTGAGGCTGAATGGTAACTTTGGAGCTTTTTGATGCCATGTAACATATTTAACCTCTATGCCATAGTAAAATAGCAGTCATATGAGGAATAAGGTACTGATATTCTGACAAGCTTTGACTCAAACCATACAAGAGAAAGAGTTTCATGAAGATATTACAGGTCTACTTGTATGGAGGGGACTTGAATGTGGTCCAGAATGCTATCAATAGAATTTACATTGTGGTGAGGTTGGAGGATCAGAGGACTAAACAAATATCAGTCCTGGGCTGTGTTCCTTGCCATTTCTAGTATCCAATTATAGCATTATAGAACACTTTAGTGTCCATATGTGAAAAATCCATTTTTCATATCTCCATCTCCTTGATCATTAAGTCCCAAGTTTTGCCCTTGCACATTAAGAACAGATCAGTAACCAGAGGCCAGATCTGGAGCCTTTACACAATGAAAGAAGTCCCAATTAAATCAGTGATTGAGTTCTTACCAGTAATGACTATGAAGCTATACTCCAGGACATCTCATAATACATTCTTATTTGTATGCCATAAATTAATTGCATTGGCTGCTCTTCCCCTCCCCCTTCCCTCCTCCTTCCCGCCAATTACAATTAATTCTTGGTGCCATTCCTAGTAAGACATTCCTTCTTAGTTCAAAGTTAGCCAACTTCCTTCCCCTCCAGAATACTAGCTGCCATTTGGATGTTCTTTTAGAAGCTTGGCAATCAATACAGTTACACATTGTTCAAAATGAAACTTGACAAGAGCCTTATCTAAGTGTGATCATTATGTCCTTCATGCTTTATAGCTAATCCCCCAGTTAACATGGTAGGGCGCATTGCTTGGCCTTTTATTCTTTCCTGTTGCCATGCATTTGATTCCAGCCTTTACAGCATGTCTCTTTGTCCATGGTTTCTTTCAACTCTGTTTCACTTGGAGTACACATACTTCTATGACTTCTCAAACGACTGACCTTACATTTGACTATGAAATTCCATCTGCCAATGTCTCCCACATACCTCATTAGACTGTTCAGTTACTCCTGTACTTAAATGGAATCCATTGCTATAAATAGAAAATACTCTCAATCTTTTTTAAAATGTGGAATCCCAAATAAAAGACTACCCTGCACTGGGGGCTCTGGGAAAAATTGTACTTCAGACAAGACGCAAACCTTGCCCTTAACTCCTGAGAGCCTAGGGAGGGCCCTCAGGAACTCCATACCTTGTAGCTTGGTGCCAGGGTGCCATTACTACACATCCTTCCTCACCCGGTCTCATCTTGTCACCTCTTTGAGGCAATTTGTGACCCCAGGAAGAGAGAGAGTGTCATTCCACCATCCCTACACTCCACCAGTGCACTGAAAATCCATCCCAAAGACATTACAGCAAACCTGTAAAATGGTTATGTCTGAATCTAGCAAAAACTAAATGGAAGCCATTCATCTCCAGATTATTTTGAAATGCTATGCCCTTCAACCCTATATTGTTCACGCAGTTCTATAAAGTTCTTATCGTATGCAATAATGAAAAAGTTTTCTGATTATGTAAAATGTTTACATGTTTAAAAAGTGGAAACGAACATAATTTTTCTATGTAGATAAACTAAAGGTATTAAATCTAATCATGAACAAGCCATCAAAGGCCAGACAAACATTTTAGGTGTTACAAAATGCTCTAGTTCATTTTTCTATAAATACTTCGCTTTCAACAGCCTCTAAGTTGGAGAACCTTTTAAAAAATTGCATATTATGCAGTGGCTAAACTGAATGACTTTATCTTTGGCAATGCTGTCATTTATGACATCAGCTATTTTCATATCATTAGCAGAATCCATGTAATGGGTCTCTGAAAAAGCCTGCTTCAATTTATAAGCAATAATTTATAGCAGCTCAGTGTTTGTGTTCTACTTAATGGCAGCATGAAGGCACTAAGGAAAATTAAATCACAACTCTAGTGTAGGCTTTGACTTTGCCCTTGTTTTGATTCTCAGTCTACAACCTTTTTATGTGCACATATGATAGTAGAACATGGTTTATATGAGTGGAATGAGAGATCCAGTTGTTAATAAAAAGGACTTTAAAAAAAAGGACTTGTCAGTATAAATTGACACATCAAGTAAAAAAACCAGAATTTTGGATATTTTTTGTAAGGTAAGATAGGGTTTTTGTAATGTTTTGCTTGATTTAGTCATATCCTTTATGAGTCAAGATGCCTAAAATTGTCTACATTTAGAATTATGTTCAAAGAGATTCCAAATGCTTTTCAGCATTGTATCCCACACCAAAGCCTCTTCCCCCTGTAAAATCAACTGACAAGGACGATGACAGATTTTTTTTCTAAAATAAATCTGTCATAAATTGAAGCCATTTATAAGATCTCTTTTTACAACTTGAAAATAACATTTAGAAAGTAAATAGCATACAATAGCATACATTTCTCTTGTAGCTAGGTAAGACTAAGTTCATCTCTTGTTAGTGAAATTTTTGGTCACTACCCATAAAAACAGTTGATTCTTACAATCAATGTACAATGTTTTCTGCGTACAAAGTTGTAACAATTCAGTGACTCTCTCCTCGTATACGCTTCGTTTATTTCTCTAAAATCTCTCACCACTATTAACCTTGTTCAACACTATTGCTGGTAGCTTTTCCGCCTCCTCCCCTTTTTAAATTAGAGAAGAGGAGTGAACAGAGTACGACTGCCTCCCTACAAGCCCCTGCACCCACTACCCTCAGTGCAGTGCATTTCAGGAAATAATGTGAACACTGGGGACACAAGATCCCAAGCAAGCAATCTGATATGATTACTCTCTTTTGCCTTCTCTAATTCAACAGCCTAAAATCAAATTACAACTACATCCCCAGTGTAGACAAGCCCTTAGATTGAAAACCTCACTGAGTGGAATAGGTTCACGGTGGTTTTAGGCTCTTTGCAAAGTAAGTTGGATATTAGCTATACTCAGATTGCATTTTCATAGTTTTCTTTGAAAATGGTCCTTCATAACAGTATTTTTTAATTTTTTTAATTAAATTCTGGAGCATGCCATAGAAGAGGTACTGTTTTTCTGTTCCCTTATAGAAATAGGTCAATAAAAAAAAGTGTAGATCAAATACCTAAATTAGGTATAATCCTGCAGTCCTAACACAAGTAAAAACTCCTAGAGTCTTCAGTAGCCATAGACAGGAGTAAAGAAGCAAACCCTAAGCACTAAATAGACTGACAAAAATAATAATAATAAAAAATAAAAAAATAAAATCAGTCTTCATGGGGTTAAGCAATAACTGAACTGGCAGGCTTTTTTTAAACTCTGGAAGATTTCTAATCACATTACCTCAAATTAAATATTGAAATGCCCTTCACAATTCTGAAGTAATGAGATCATTACATTTACCTTAGAAAAATTAAATGCAGAATATTAACTAGGCAAATAGAATTTAGGGTCCAGCACATCATGCCTGTTACTGTCCCTACCAATTTACTTTCCCTTAAAAATCCACTAAAAATTCTTTGTTACAGCTAACATGGCACATACCCTGCCTCTTTAAGCTTGGCCATTTGAGCATATTTTTAAATATTGAGAAAAATGTCTTTTTTTAACTAAATGGGAGGCATAATTTTCTGTTCCTTTTGCTTTGTTACATCGGTACATCCCCATTAACATCAAAAGTGTTGCAGAGAAGCCAGGCAGAATTTTGCCACTCTATTTAGATCAATTCACAACCTTTGTCAACAGAACATAGGGTGCATCTACACTTGTAAATTAAGTCAACTTAAGCTTGCTTAAGGTCGACTTAATTTACTCTGTGTCTACACTACACTTTCCTTAAGTCGATTTAAGCAGCTGCTTAAGTCGACTTAAGGAAAAATTAAGTCGAGTTTATAAAACCTAGTTTTAAGTCGACTTGCTGCTTAAGTCGACTTTAGAAAGTTGACTTAGGCCAGTGTAGATATGGAGTAGCCCTAAGTCGACTTTAAGTCAATTTAGGGGGCTCCAGGGCTTCCCCACTGCCCTCCCTGCCAGGATGGCTGGCACAGCCACATCCTGGCATGCCTCCCCCAAAGGGCAGGGCAGAGCCCTACCCACCCTGCCCCTATGCCCTGCCAGGGTCCCTGTCTCCCTTCATCCCATTGTACCAAAGTACACCAGGGCAAAGGCTGAAGCCCCTGGCACTTGGCAAGGGGTGCCCCCCCTGCCACCATGGACCTGTCCCAGGTCCACCTAGCCCCTAGAAGTCAACCTAGGCATCCAGTGTGGATGATCTAGGTTGGTTTTTTAGGGTCCCCTCTAAGTCGACTTAAAATTTAAGTGTGGACATGCTAAAATCGACTTAAAGTTGACTTTGTTAAGTCAACTTAGCTAAGTTGACTTAAATTCATAAGTGTAGACATAGCCATAGATACCTCAAGTGGGACAACCCTCAGTGGATCAACACCAAAAATCACTTGTTTTTGGAAATTTTGGCCAAAGTGACAGAAGAGAAAAGTTTGAGAGAGATCACATTTAATGTGAGGGAGAAACAAAGCAAGTGGAAACTGAGTTACAGAAATAAAAGATACAATAATGGACTGAAAAGCCACATCCTTTGAAAAAAGTAAAGCAGCGTCTTTTAACAATCATGGTTAAGAAGGATTACCCCTTCCCAGTTTTCTTTTGATACATGGAACATCTTGTCCATCTTATTGTTTCCTTCACTCTTTTTCCATCTTCGCACCCTGTTCCATCCCATCTTACATGCTCAAAACTACTCCCCAACTTACCTCCATCTTCAAAAATCCCCCTAAAACCTATTTGTTTCACTATGTGTTTCAAATACTGTTGCACTATCTTTCTTATCCTTTTACCCTGAATCTATACCCTTAGGTTCTCTCTGGGATAAGCAACATACTTGTTCAATGAAACTATGCTTTCATGTGGCACTGGTATCACTGTTGGGACTATATGAGCAACAAACTCATATATGCCTCCAAAAAAATCAATCTGGATGATAAAAAGACACGACCTGAGATGAGAAAAAACAAAACCGAGAGAAAGGGGGGAGGGGGGGGAGGAAGAGGAGGAAGGAAGTCATATATGTCTACTATTCAAATGTTTAGCGTCTGCATTTTATTGATAGAGGAAGAAATGTATACATACATGCAACATACGAAGTCTTCAAATTGTTTTAAGAAACCTTTGAGATGAAAAGTGGTATTAAAATGGCAGATATTGTTCTATTATTAACATGCCTTATATAAAAAATATATTAATATATTTTTTTGAATACTTTAAAAGACATTACAGTGCATGATTAAGCACCCAAAAAGATAGGAAACACCAACTAATGGAAAGCTTTGGTGTGGTGTCTTGGGTTACCTTAGGTCATTGGGGTTGCCACAGTGATAGATGGGTGGGTTGTTTTAGTGTTAGGAAAATCTGTTTGGTTTTCTGGCTGCTCAACAATAAAGGTTCAACATGGAGCTGAGAGTTTGTTGCCTCCTTATTATCAGATTATAATCCATCTACATAACCTTTGGTGATTCCAAGCAAGTTTTTAAAAAATAGCCTTCTTAATTTAACATTCAAAGGGATTTAACAGGAGTGGGACAACAAAGTGATTAGAAGATCTGGATTAGAGTCTTTGCTGTTTTCTGGGCCATCAGGACCCAGGACCATGGCAGATAGAACAACTGTTATTTTGGCAGAAACTCCAGGGGTTTAAACCAAGGATCTCAACAAAGGTTGCTATAGCTTGAACTAAAGAACCAAGATTCTCTTACTGTGACAAATTTATATCCTTTACTGATCAGGTACAAAGGTGGACCTATAACATACACTCACCAGTGGGTTACATAGAGACAGTACATGCAGCCCACAGATGTAGAGCACCCCTCATGTGTCACATAACTGACCCTGAGCAAGCAACTCATCCTCTGCTGTTTATTACTGACAACAGCTTCACTCAACTTCCCAGTCTCCAAAATCCTGGGGGCTAATTACACTCATAGGCTATATCTACACTGGCAAGTTAGTTCAAATTAAGCTTCCTTAATTCAAACTAACTAAAGCCATGGCTACACTAGGCTTTAATTAGTTTGAATTAAGAGCTTCCTTAATGCGAACTAATAACTTCAAATAGGGTATTAGAAGTAAGGATTAATTCAAACTAGTTAGTTCGATTGCTTAGTTAGAACTAACCGGCCCATTGAAATCAATGGAGATCGCTAATTCAAACTAAGCAAGTGCCATGAATGGCACTTGCTTAGTTCGAACTAAGTTTTTCTAGTTTGAATTAAGTTAATTCAAACTAACTAAAATTAGTTTGAATTAGTTAGTTCGAACTAACTAATTCGAACTAATTTTAGTAAGTGTAGACATAGCCATGAAGAGGTGTCTACAGAAGCCCATATCATGGGTTGTGTCAGAGGTCTCCATTTAATCCTCCATTACCAGAAGAATATCATAATGTGAAGGCATGGCATATATGCATATGAAAGTAAAATAAAAAGGAGGAGAGTGAAGAATTCAAGCCTTCTTTTAAAATTCAAAAAAAAAAAAATCCCAGGAAGGAAGAGGGGTAAAAGGCAGCCTATCATCATCATCATCATCCCCAGAATTCTAGTCTCAGATGTTGTACACCCAAGTTAAAGCTCAAGAAGAGTCCTTTATACTGAGCTACCAACTTCTCAAGATGGGGGGTTATAATGAAAATGCTGACAGATCTTTAAGTATAGTAGCTAGAGTAGAGCTGCTATAATATTCTGAAGACTGTTGATTAGTTCTGCATACATATGGCACCATTCACTACTACAACCAACACGTTTTTGCAGATGTAATTCATAGTGTCAACAACCTAAACCATTCTTAAGAAATGCATTTTTGTCAGATACCTTGATCTATTTGACCAACAGAATGTATTTTGTCACAAAACAATCATAGCCTGTCAAGAGAATTATTTGTTTTCTCCAAAATCTTTATCTGTTCAGCTGGTGCAAATTAAATTCCAGCACCTAGCTCAAAAACCTCAGTCACCAGGATTGATGGTCTAAAGTATCCAACCCATTCCAAGAAGAAAGCAATAATTTGTAAAGAAAGTTGTTTCTAAGTTAAGTTAAAAAAAGAGCACAATCTTTTTGCCCTCTAATTTCTGTTTTAATGCACAAGCTGGATAGGGAAGAGTAGGACATTTTTGTGGTGGTACTCAGGACAACTGCGGCCCCAGCTCCTGTTGCCTCCTCCAGCAGCAGCCCCAGGTCCCTGGCCAAGTACCAGAACAATTTTACTCACACATTCACTCACTCACACACAGTAAATATAGTCCTTTTTGCTATATAATTAAAAAAAAAAATCACATGAAATAGTTAACATTGTTTACTACTGCTCATATATTGTAAAAGAAACCCTTCTGAAGCATCTTCTGTTCCAAGTTAAAAATGAAAACAAAAAAAAAAAAACCTGAATACTGCAAGTACACAGGTGATGAGTGTTGAATTTTTAATATTGGATGAATTTAAGATTCAATGTAATATTTTCAAGAGCAAAGCCTAAATTTATGCCTATATTTTAAAATTAAATGCTTAATTACCCTCCAGATCTGCCTACATGTATGCTATCTGTGCCAAAATCCTGGTCTTGGTTTACAAACTGTGCTAAAGTCCCTCTGGAAATCTTGCATACAGCAAGTTATTTAGGCTAGGTCTACCCTAGAAAAGTTAAGTCAACTTTATTAAGTTGACTTAATAAGGTCGACCTTAAGTAGACCTGCTTTTCTAGTGAGGTCATAGCCCTTTTTTGACCTTAAGTCGACTTAACACTTTAAGTCGACTTAATAAGGTCTCCCTAGGCGCTAATCCCCATCTACACTGGCTTAAATTAACCTAATAAGGTCAATGTAAGTGTTAAGTCAACCTAAATCAAGGTGTTATTAAGTCGACTTACGTTTTCCTTAAGTTGACTTAAGAAAATGCTTAAGTCAACTTAAGGAAAGCCCAATGTGGACACGGAGTAGTTTAGGTCAACTTAAGCCTCCTTAAGTCAACCTAACTTGTAAGTGTAGACACACCCTTATTGCTTTCATGGCCAAGTAGAGTGGGTTGTGATATGAAAAACAGCATCTGTGCAATGTGTTCAAGATAATAAAAAGGATTTCCTGAGGTCAGATGAAATCACCTGTTTAAATCACGGAAGCATGAAAAAACAAAAAACAAAAATTTAAATGAGGTTTATTAAAAATATTTAAAAATGGGTTCTGTATATGAAAAAGTTTGGTATAATTAAAAGACAGAAGAGCTGGCTAACGAAGTAGTGACCTATTTATATAGAGAAAGTGAAAGAAAAAGTAGAAAAAAATGGACATTAATACAGGTCCCAGAATACTGGTCATTAGATATGGTACTTTTGTGTTTTCATTAGGGATGTTTGATAGGTAGAAGAGAGAATGAAGTTAGAGAATCCACGTCTCATTCCAAACTTTGCAACTGATTCATGGTGATATGCAAGCTTAGTGCCTTGGTTTATCCATCTGTAATATATATACACACCATCTTCTTCAAATGAGCATTGTATCAAAATATCAATTAGATGGAATCTTGTATCCTATGAATCACTAGGCTCATATCCCCAAAGCTCCCCCCCCGACCATTATATGAATTAAGAAGTACTTTAGATTGTAGAAGGATTTCTTCATGAAAGCCAGAAAAAAAATGTGTTAGTCCCCCACCCCACCCCGCCCTTTTTAAAAACAGAATTGTAAATTTTGAATATTGTGGCAGTCAACAAGACAAAACAACAGAGGCTACTTCACATGTTGCAAAATACTAGATTTCTAAAAAGTAATATGGAGAATTAGAGGGCATATGAAGACTTAGACAATTTTTACTATTTTCCGTATGTGACAATTTAGCACTTGGATTTACAGAAGAGGAATGATATTTCACTCTTCTGGTAATATTAGAGACTTGATGTAGTCCTGTATGGGATTTATCTCTAAGGGTAGTGTGTTCACAGGAAAGCATCTTACCTAGGTACAATTGGGATTAGACTGAATTATAATTTTCAAAATGTTCAGTGCCCTGATATTTAATTCTTTTACAATCTGAAAGTTGCAAATGGCATACAAGACAATGCAATTCTGGTCAAACATCTTACCAATAGAGGATATAGTAAACAGTTAAGAAAAATCAAATCATTAATAAACTCAGCATATATTGTGCTATATCATTTGACTTGCAATATCTATTGCAGAGATAAACATGACAGACAAACACAAATGCCTTTAGCACATTTGCAGCATCAAATAAATACATACATTTTAAAATGCACTGAATGCCACCCTCTCCCCAAAGGAACTCAAGCCAGTGCCTAAATGGTTGTGAAATTTTGGTAACAGCCCCCATGCTATGGTGGTGCAAAGTTCTTACAACCTAAATAGCCAAGAAAAAGGATTTTAAAAAGGATTCATTAGACATACTTTACAGACAGGGGAATGAGACATATTATAAGTAATATTATAGAGACATACAAGTTCAGAGAGTCTGCAATAAAGTCTATATTTGAACCTTGCTCTCATTAATCCAATTCTAATGCCTGAGTTCCAAATCTAAATTTCCTCTCTTCATATTGCAAAGTTGTCCTTTCCCAGGATTCCCCCCACCCCCCTTTTTTGACAATATTGGGAAAGGTCACAGACCAGATCCAGACACACTTCATTTCCAACCAAGCTATTGGAAACTAAAGGGTTATGTCAGTAGAGTTTACTTATGAAAACAGAGGTGGTCATAAACATTTTAAGTTTGAAGCAAAAATTACATAGCTCCCTTATTCTTGCACAAAGACAGGATTTTGAGTTTACTTCAAGTTGTTGTTTAATAAATTGCTATATGTACAGCAAACAACTATTTACAGCAAAGTGACAATATTCTGCCTTAAACTGACTTCTTGTTTCTTCTTTTTTTTTTTTATGAACTCTTGCAAATTATGCTTTGCAAGTTTCAGCTGCAATGATGTGTATTTTTCATGGTTTTCTGTATTTTTCCACCTGTGATGCAGTAGTGCTGACTATCTCTACCTGTGCACTATCGAGGGGTAGTGTGAGGCCATTCTGAGAGATGATCTCACCTCAAACGTGGAATTTCCTCCCTCGCCAAAGGACCGCGAAGAGAAGATTCACCAGTACCATGAACAGTTTCTGCTTCGAATGAAAAGTGATTCTGAAGGGAGCTTAATGAACCCCAGAAGAATCATGAAAGTGTAACCTATATGCCTAAAAAGGCTATCTCTGAGAGACCTGCTGAGGGTGGGTTACTGTTGTTAGGCAGATTAGCAACCCACAACTGAAAACTTCCAGAAGCAGGGAGTGGTAGCAATTTGAGCATGCTCCACAGTGTACCCTGCTGGTATGATGTGATGTTGTCAGTCAGATGACTGGAGAGCAGCAGCCTGAGCAGACAGCAGGCAGGAGCTGCCTTGAAAGGAGACCATGTGCTCAGTGTTCTGGAGAGGAGCTGAGCCAGGAGTGAACAAGATGTTTTCTCCATGTAAAGGAGTTATTTGCACCAGACCTTGCAGACATGCAGATGGGACTGAGGGCTGGTTGCAGAGAAGAAGAGAAAGTCTGCATGTAATGCTACAGAGGATCCCAGCAAAGAAAGAAGAGGACAGCGATTTCTTGCCACTCAAGCTTCCACACTGGAACAGAGACTGTAGCTGAGAGTTGGGTGAACTCCACACAGACTTTGGGACTCTTGGGTATCTTTCATGCAAGGGATTGTTCTTGGTTAATTGTAGTTTGTTTTCTTAGGTTAAGGTTCATTTAGTTAGTAGTTAATAAAGTTCATTGTTATGTTTAATGTAGTAGTATTTTAATGTGGGGTGGTAACTCTGAGCAATCTTTGCTGAGAGTCCCGTACAGACTGGATCCTGGGTCTCCAGCTGCTTTCCCCATAGGGATTGGGAATGATTTCTGTGAGGCACTGGAGAAGGGCAACTAAATGAATTTAGCCCACCCGAAGGTTACAAAAGGATCAGGAACAGAGAACATGGCATAGGGATCTTAAGTCATTTCCCCTTCTGTATTACCAAATTCAGCAGTATTTGTTCTATCCCCTATATGCCCTTATACCACAGTCCTATCTGCTAGTTGGAGTGGTAGTGGTTGGTAGACTAAGGGCTTTCCCTCAAAGCCATGGCAACAGCAAGGGGACTCTCCTCCCTGTGAAAAGTAGGAATGAAAATACTTACCCCAAAGTTGGCATAGAATCACAGGATTAGAAAGGACTGCAAGGGTCATGTAGTCTAACACCCAAAAATCTTTGGTGGGTGGGGACATGCTACTGCATTCTTCTTTCTTCACACACATTCCTTTGCTGGGGTGAATAGTTGAGTCTTAGAATAGTTAACATTGCATTGGATTAAATAGAGAAGTTCACTTATCTCAGAGCTTTCATTTCAGGCTTTTTGTTTCAGAGAGATGTCATTAGATTGTAAAGTGAAGCTTGCAATTATGACTCAAACATGAGAGAGAAAGATTTTTCCCCCCTCCAAATAAAGGTCAGATTCTGATACAAAACCACATGACTTCATTCAGCCCTAGCAGTACACAGAAGGCCATATTCATCCTGGAATTTACTTTAATTGAGTTGGATTGGGTAGGACCAAGGATGATTCCATCACCATATACCTGCATATCAACTGATGCTTCTGATAATCTTGGAGGTTTCCATTCCTCAGAGATTTAGAAGACTACAGAATGAACCATATTTACAGCAGCTTGGGAAATCGGAGGATATAATTCAAGGAAAACCTAGTTCAGATTTGTACTAGGATCACAACACACATGCACGCAAAAATGATATTTGTCACTCAGCAAATATGCCCCGTTAAGAACAGCCCCGTTATAAAGAGTGTACTATACCAAGTAGTTTAATACTGAGAGTACAGCTGGTTGTGACTTGTGAAGAAATGTTTTGTTGAAAAATGTCAATTTGTCGAAATAGAACTTTTAAGTTGGAAAAGGACAGTTGCAATGAATCTCAACTTTTTTTTAAAATAAATTAAAAAAAAAAAAAAAAAACTTTCAGAAGGTATTTTTTTAAAAAATTCACAACACACAATTTTACCTGACCCTGCCTGCTTCTACCCTCAGATTTTTGGTTCAGAACAAATTTCTAAGGTTTTGACTTTTTGTTCCAATGCAAGATTGTCTTTTTTAAAATTTCAAAAAAAAAATTAAAAATTGGGCAAGCCAGGAAACACAATCTCCACACCCAGCTCTAACTGAGAGCAAAGATGGTGCAGTGGATAAGGTGGATTTTGGAGAGAGGTTTGTTGATTCCCTGCTTCATAACGGTCTTCCTGTATAATGGTGGCTAAGTCACTTGTAAGTAAATACACTGCAATGACTCCTTTGATTGCAGCTTAGGTAGGCATGCATACATTCACTTTGATCTACCTGCCACACTTAAAAATAGCAGTGAAGAAACAGCAGCACAGACCCTAGCATGGGTTAAGCAAAACAAATATGTACTCAGGTTCCAGGTGGGCTTATTCAGGCCCTACCATTGCATCATACTGCTATTTTAGCCAGATACAACCTTTGATTGCAATGTAGACATACCTCAAGATTCATTGCCTCAATTCCCCCCCTGTAAAATAGGGATAATATCAGTAACTGCAGAGGGGTATTTTGAAGATACCTACATTAAAGATTGTTAGGTACTCTGATAATGGAGGTTTTATATGCTTTTTAGGTAGATACTATATTTGTGGTTACTATGAGCAAGAGTCTGATATTTTATACAGATATAATTCCACAGGAAGAGTTGGGATTATTTTATAATACTGTAGCCAGAATCATGCTTGCTTTGATTTTAATTTTGTGCATAAGGAGTAAATATCAATTTGAGACAATATTTAAGAAAATTAATCTTGTATCAGAAAGTTTCATACAAACTTTGTCTCCAATTTAAAATCTATTTAGACACCGCCACAAGTACTGTTGCGCTAGTTGCTCTGAGGCTGTGCTGACCACCTCAAATTAGGTGTGAACTTCTCCTGAGAATACTAAATGGAGTAAGAGAAAATAATGATTTGTACATAAATAGAGCTCAGAACTGAAAAAAAAAAAAAAGTGAAGTTTGCCAACCAAAGACAAATTCTCCTCTCCCCAGCTTATTTAAAGCCCAATGTATTTACAATTTGCCACTGATGCATTCTCTGATTTTAGCACACATACTCAGCCAAAAGGAATTTGGGTTTATGGCTACCCAGTAGTACACTATTTTAAAAGAGACTATGGCAAGGCATGCAACTTGGGCTTAGCAGGTCATGAAGCATTAGTATCGTTCATATGGGAAAGAGAAGCACGGTGAAGTGGAATAAGCTCTTTCTTCTCTGCCAAGATTTATCAAAGAGCTGTGAAAAACTGAGCGCTCTTGCTCAAGCAGCACAGAAAAGATTCAGTCTGGCATAGGAGAAGACCTGATAATTGGGCGGGGGGAGGCAGGGAACTTTGTTCATTCCAAACAGCATTTCTGGATGGCAGTATTTTATACTCTGATGTTTATTATACAAGTTTTCCAGAAGCAATAGAAGCATTTAGCTGTTGAATCAAGAAACAAAATAGGCCCCCAGATTGTTATCACATATGCACACAAGTTGAGGCAGAAGAAAAACATAGTGCTGGACCTGATTTGTATTTATACTGTATTCAGAGCAAATCCAAATACAACTCCTTCTTCCCAGTTCTCAGTGTAGGTCCCTGTATACAGTGGGCAGCCATTTACCAAGCAGCCTGAGGTCATTCTATGGCACTTGGCCTTTGTTTCCCCACTTTATGGTCCTTTAAGAACTTGCAGTTCAAAAGAGGTTTAAACAATCCCCATATGGAGTCCCATTTATTTAGCCCTCTATGCTCCTCGCCCTAAACAGACCTGATTAACACAAACAACCCCAAAACAAACTGAGTCTTCATTCCAACTGACTCATATTGTCTCACCCAGATCTCTCTCCCCTTCTACAGTTCTTTGTCCACCCTTATTGACTCAGGGCCCTGAAGATACCTTCTTGCTTTCTACAGTGTCAACAGGCCTAACTGCAGTTCCCAGATTCAGTGCAAATTCCAGCTCTTTTTATCATGGGATCCCCTGATTCAACCAAGCTGTGGGCTCAACCTATAACCAAGTGGTGGCTTAGACCAAGGTAAATTGTAAAGGATTGCTCAGTTGTATTACATTGTTCTGTCCTCTGTGTAACACACTTTATTTAAGCTAACTTCAGCCATGGTGACTAGAAAATTAAGGGATCTTATATTGAATACATCTGGTGCATCCCCTAGAGAAGGAAGCTTTGTAGGCAGCGTATCTCTTAGATACAGGAACCTGGCATGTTAGTAGCAGCCCTTCAATCTCCAAAAGACAAGCCATACTGTTCCAGTCCTTCATACTGTCCTACTCCATGCCTTTAAGCCACATGGAGCAATAGCGCCCACAGCAGAGTGTGGTGTGGTTTTTTTGTTTTTTTTTTTTAATTAAGCCTTGAGCCATCCCGGGCCCCTAGAGAAGCAATAGAGGTGAGGAGGATCAGACCTTTAGCCACCCCAGTAACAGTACGTCAGCAGATCTGACTTCTGAAGTGCCGCTGTCATTAATATATGCAGTGTAGTTGCAGTCGTGTTGATCCCGGGATATTGGAGGCAAGATGGGTGAAGTAATATATTCCAGTGGTGAAAGAGACTAGCTTTCAAGCTTACACTGAGCTCTCCTTCAGTTCTGGAAAAAGGAAGAAGAGCTCAGGTTAAACTCTAAAGTTTGTCTCACCAATGGACGTTGGTCCAAGTAAAGATACTGCCTCACCACCCTTTATTTTTCACTAGTGATGGTCAATGATTTGTTTTTAGTAGAGGGCAACAGGGAGCTGTCAAGCAGATATTTTGATGTTCATATAGTAGTTCTGGTGGGAGAGTAGTATCCGTGATCCATACCACAAAAGTTATTTTATTTCATTTACTGTGCAGGCCATAGACCAACCCACTGTTTCTTTATTTCTTTCTTTTCCTTTAAAGATAAACAGGATAGATCTGTTTTTAAACAGTTGCATTATTATTTCTATAGCACCTACAGCCCCTAGTTATAGACCAGAGTTCCATGGTGCTAATTACTAGGAATGCAGAACATATCCTGCCCCAAAGAATTTTTGTAAGTATTCCAATCCAGAAGAGACAGTAATGTTGAAATGTTAAAGTTTCCCATGGGATGAAAAAATTGTTAACTGAACAGCTCTAGTTAATAGATTGCAAGCTGTGACTACACCGAATGTTACATGTATTAGTTCCATGTGAAAGACCAACCCTGAACTAGTAACTCGCTCTCCAGGGAGACAGTTCCCCACTCCTGTGGGTGGTAGTTTAGCCCCTCGGCCAAACACTAGAGTCCACTCCTTCACAAAGTAATAAGTCCAACCTAAAAATACCCAGTCTTTTTGCCCTCCTGTGACACAAGAGATCTATGTTCAAGGTATGTGTTTTCTCACATTGTGCAGTATATATGGGAGCAGCAGCTAGTACAGTGGGGACCCGTTAGCATGCGGTCATTAAGGGCCATACAATTATAACCGTGTGTTAACCGACCGCATGCTAACGAGTCCCCATTTTACACACACTTTAAGGTGCATAGCCCCAGCACTTCCATTCATGCTCAAGCAGCTGCAAATTGAAGCTGGGACAATTGCCATATTCCATCTCAGCCATGCTTTCCTTTAAAATGCCTCTAACAGCTGGTGATGCTACAACTGCCTCTTCTCTTGTGTCAGAAAAGAACAAACTCAATGATTTTGTCTGCCCCTTTGTAAATGAGAAAGGAAGGGAACAGCTCCAAGCCTTTTTCCCCCCATTTTGTGTGTCTTCAAAAGGGACCCTGGAATAGTATCTGGCTCTTTTAAGAGCTAGCTCTCATGCAAAATTTGTTGAATTCTGAGTAGTTGCTTAGAGTTAACAAGCAGCGCCTAGTAACTGCCAATGAAATAAGAATATAAAGTTGCATGCTTATTTTTTTAAATCTCCAATATGTTTGAAAAATATTCGTGAGCCATTTCATCTTCGTTGATAACACAAAAATATTAACCTTTCCTAGCAGATTCTAACAAAGATATCCCCAACAGAATTTATATTCCAGGCAGTATATTTCTTGAATTAATTTTAATACATCTTTGTAAGTGCAGAAGACAGTTTTCATCTATTAATAAACTGATTAATGTTAAACATACATTTGAATATAAAACTGGGTTAAAAGGTATCTGTTTAATAACTTGATCCCTTCCCACAGTTTACATCAGGGAACTGTATACCTGTAGTTTATTTCAGAGTAATATTTTAAGTAAATTACGTTTTACCTATGGCAAAGGTTAAAGTACTTCTGGATATCACAATCAGCTTCTTTAAACAAACATACTCCGGCATTCTATTGTGTTAATTTAAACTCTTTCAGCAGCAAGACAGAACACACTGATTATTTCTTTAAAACTGCCTTTATCTTTTTTTCCCCTGAGTATATATACACATTTTATCAAATTCTGCTCACAGGGACGCAAGCGTAAATCCAAAAGTAAAGCGAAGTCAATTCAGTTGCATCGGATTTCTGCCAGTATACCAGGGATGAGAACTTGGCTCAATATATTTCCAAAAAGGATAAGACACAAAGTAACAGCAGATTTAATAAAAGGAGGTAATTTATTTTTCCTATTTATGTGACTCTCAGACTCTTATAAGACTATTGCCCTAACCAAAGGGTTTTTCTAGATCTGCTAACCAAAATAGAGTGAACCAATTTTGCAAAAACTGCTTCACTGAATATGAACTATTACAAACTTTTGCTAAGTGTGAAAGAAAAGTCAATAGCCTAGAACTGTGCACATATTTTCTTGATTGCCTTCATCAACTAGCATGTGAAGGGCTTTCCTAGGGATAAGGCAAACATGGAAAAACAAAAGGAGAAACACTAATGGTAGATATTTTCTCTGCTGTCATTGATTTAACCTGACTATGACTACACCATTTTTTTTCCATCTCTTGACTGTGCAAGTGATAAAGCTATTATCTATTCTGTTATGTAATGTGTTGGCTAACATTTTACATCTTGCCAAGTATAATTTGAAAGTTTTCCCTGAAGGTTTTAAACCTTAAAGGCGTCAGTGATAGCAGACAAGCAATCAGCAATGAGTCACAGTTGACCTGTCATCTTCTTGCGTCTCTAGAAGAGTCACAGATCCATAATTTCCCTCTATTGGCAGGGAAAACTGCCAATACCTTCATTATTGATTAGTGTCAAGAGGATCTTAACTGAGATCTAGTCTATTTGAACTATTCAAGGAATCTAGTCGATGGTCTGAATACCCAAAACTAGTAGACAATTTCATTAATGTCTCATAATTTATATAATGATAGAATAAAAGGAACATTATTTCTTTCTCCATGATATTAGGACAGCTTTAATACTGAATGTTTGGTGCATAAGTACTGTATCCTCTGGAACATTCTCTCCCCCCACAATACACATATTGAAAGTATTTTATTAAGGTTTTCTCCCTTTATGGATTACAGAAATCCATTTCTTTATTTTTTTTATCATTTTTTTTTTTTTTAGAGAAACGCACTTTAAGAAATCCCACCTCCCAAATTCTAGGTATTCTTATATGTAAGCTTTTGTGCCCTTACATTTTAGGGAGCAATATTTTTAAGTCAATTTCATAAATTCTCTGGGCTCTGAAATATTCTTCCTGTTTTCACAACTCCTTCCTGGTTTTTATGCTTATGCCTGAATTATAATTTTTTTAAGCCCTGAAAACATTTTTTCAGCTCTTCCCAATTTCCTTCCAGCTTTGAATCTTCTGCTGAAGAATTGCATCTTTATAATAGTTTCCAACTGGCTGCACACTCCCAAACACAGTGCTCCTGTGATGAGTTTTCCCAGCACGGGTGGAGACAGGTTGCTACCCCTTCTTGTGCCTGCTGGTCAGATAGGGCTACTGTTTATACAAGTTTTATTTCCCCCGCATTTTACAACAGTGAGGATATGGGACTTCAGTTGGTAGTGTGCTGTAAGTCAAAATATGAATGTAATGAATAAGAGCAACTAAAACAGTAGCATGAATAGTTTATTATGGTTTGATAGTTGTATAGATTCTAGGGATAAAATCTCAGCCTGAATGAAGACAATGGAAGTTTTGTTTTTTGACTTCACCACAGAGTCTCCCTATGATTTTAGTGTGGAGATGGGGGTAGCGTTTGTGTGGAGAGGAGGTATAAAAGATCTGCAGACAAATGTTGAAGCTCTTTTCTTAAGCATCTCCATCCCATCACCCCCCTATTGTCCCACCCACATAGAGTTTTTAAAGGCCCAGGTTCCCAGAGCCTGATAGTTCAGGGCTTAATTAAAAATTAAAGATAGGGAATGGTTTAGCAAGATAGAACTGCTGAGCCTCAAGCTGAATTAAACAACAAAAAAACAGGAAGAATGATGTTTTCCTTGTTCTTTACTGTCATATTCCAGTATGAAATCTGCATATTACAGTTATAGGGTGTGCCAAAACAGCCCTCTCCTGAGTATTCATTAAAATGTGCTGTCCCATTCCTTTTCATTAAACTAATTGGGAAAAATCTTCCCTTTTATATTATTTCTTTTTAGAAATGAAAGCATCTCCTTGCTGAAAATTAATTATTGAGTGTTCCAATGCTTTATAAGATATTTATACAGAATGTTCTCTTGAGCGCATCTCTTTGTATTAGATTATAGTCTTGACCACATCTGGGGCAAAAAATATGCTCAGTTTTAGAATCTTCTTACCTGAACTTGCTCTATAGACCAATAAAACATAAATAATATCTGTCTTGAGCAAACGTGTGGGTGAGTCTTAACAATACCGAATGTAGGACTATGGTAGGCTTATCAACTCCTTTTAAATAAATGCCACTGTACAGGATTAACAAAATATCAGCCTACTAGCTATGATAAAGGTCAGTGCTGATCTTCAAAAAGATACACAACTATTTTTCTTTAACTCAAAATTATTCAATGAACATCAGGGTGTTTTTTCCCAACTTTCAGACTAGAAAGTCAATTTTATCCTTATACATATGATGCCAAATTTTCTAAGCCACCTCAGAAATTGAACCAGCCATTTAGGGCATCCGTACACTACAATTTGAACCTTGGGCTGTGGGACCCAGGCTTGTGGACTCAGTGTTTCCACTCCTGGACTTCAGCATCCACATTGTAATGTAAACTGGGTAACAATTGCTGGACACAGGCCTCAGTCATGCTGACACATTCCTATGGCACTGCGTAGGCCTTCTGACTCAAACCTGTGGCTTTGTGAGTGTAAAAAGTTACACATGCAAAATGTGCATTTACAGAAGTATAATTGTACTATTCAGCATGCACTATGTAGAATATTGTCTTCTGTTCATGACCTAGATATGATAGGAGTTTGTTACCGCTCACAGCTACAGGAGTTAGTCCTTTAGTTTGTCAGGCAATGTCTTTATTGATTGTGGCACATTCATTGCTGTCAGTTCAATCTTTTTGGTTTGATCAAGCGGTCAGTGAAGGCCTGCTCGAATCAATCTGGAAATCGAGGCTGTAACTCCAACCCCATAAGAAGAGTACCACTGAGTTGAAGGGAGGGCACTTCCGTTTGATTCAATGCAGTGCAGACACAGAGGTAAGTGGGCATTAGAAAGTTGAAGGGAGTTATTCAAGTTATTTTGCATAGCTTGTGTATTTCCCTTTGACTGCTGCCAAAAATGGCAGCAAGTGTAGATCAGACCTCAGGGATTTATGCTTTTAGCTTCGAGGCTTCAATCAGGGATCATCCATTCACAACCAACATGACAGTCAACACAAGTAAGCCATATTTATTCATGCAGGCAAGGGTTATGCATATAAGGTAGGCAGACTCCCATTTAAAGTAACAGAGCTCCATATGGGCACAAAGGATCCACCGACATGGACACAATTGCAGGATGAGGACTCTTTTGGGAACAATTGTTTGATGGGTTTGAGAGTTAAAAATTTAGCTCAATAGCTCATTGGTGAAATAAATATTACATGTGGAATTCTTGACTATTTTCCCAACATCATCTACTCCAATTTATTTAGTTTAGGCATTGCTGACAAATCCTGACCTACTGAAATATTCTTTTAATTGATAAAATTATTGAAGCGGGATATATAAAATTGGCTAAAAACATACAAGGAACATAAAATTTCATATTTCAGGCTATATTAATTAATAGAGTTTAGGAAGAACTCCCTCTTCCCATGAGCAGTTTATTCCATAACTATCCTTTACAAGGTATCTTGCAGCTTCTGGTGAAGCATCTGGTATTAGTCACTGTCAGAGAAAGGATACTAGATTAGATAAAAATCAATGGCCTGACCCAATATGGCAATTCAGTGCCTCTCAGATGTACATAAAAGTATTGGTGCAGATTAATCTCTCTAATATACCTAAATCTGAATTTTGCACATCGACAAATATTATTGCTGTAAACTTTTAAAATGGGAGAACTGTTAATTTATCAAGATGATAAATCAGCATTATGTACAGTCATAAAATGCTTATTTTTAATACATTTGATACTCTGGGAAAAGAATTATAGTTAAACACTGCTTTGCAGATGGCTGATTTTGTAGTCTCACTTTCATTTCCTAATATTAATAAAGTACTGCATGAAAAAACCTTTATTGTATATTAAAGCTCCCAAAATAAAATCATTTGAGTGCACTGTGATAATTACTAGTGAGCATCAGAGAAATTACATAAAGTACAATACATAATCCATGTGCATAGTTATTCACTTGAGATGAAGCTAACATACCACAAGATGGCAGATAAAGGCAGCTAATGTGACATTTTGTGTAAGTACAGAAAAGTTGGTGGGTCAATTAAAAAGCTACCTCCTTAAAATATAAAAGTGTGTTAATTTAGAGAATCCAGGGAATACCATTGTTAAAATGTAAATTGGTATTTGTTCTGTCTATGTATTTATATAGCCTTTCCTCCTAGAATCAGAGCTCTTCAAGTACAGTAATACATTTATCCTCATGAGGAAGGGAAGTGAAATTTCCATTTTTAAAAATAGAAATCAAAGGTATAGAGTGATTAAATGACTTCCCCAGGGTCACACAAAAATGTCTGATTCAGTTGGGAAATAACCCCAGAACTCCTCAATTCCCCAGCATCGTGTATTAGCTAAACTTCATCTTTCCAGAATATAATATTGAATATTGTACCAGAACAACACTGCCAACTTCCAAAAGGATGGAAAATTCAGGTGAAGTTGTTTCATGGGTTGGCCTTTTAAAAAAACAAAACAAAAACAAAACAAAAAAACTACCACAATTTTTACATTAAAGATATTCTCTTTTTTAAAAACTTCAATTTTCACATCAATACATTTTCCTCCCATCACCCCTATTTACTATAGCAGTACCAAGACTACCAGACATGGACTGAATAAATGTGTCCTTTCCTTCAGTTAAACCACCTCTCTTCACTTACAAGCCTTGCACCTAAAATGCCGCTCAGATTGATTTCTCTCCACACTATTCCTTTCTAACAGCCATTGCCTCTAGAGCTGCTCCATGGACACTTGAAACACCAGAAAAGATTCTTTCTTCTCTCACACAGTGCTAGTGACTCATGCAGATTTTTACCATAAACATTCAGTGAAAGCCATTAAGAGCTGGACAATTACCAGTCTCACTAGTTACCCTAAAGTTCACAAATACAGATCCTATTATTAATTCAAACAATATGGCAAAATATTGCATACATTCAATTTCTAGTGCCTTCCACTGTCATATTATTCCTACATACTCAAATCTAGGGTCTGCTTAAGAATATCATATTTGAAGGATTAATTCAAACTGGACCCACCTTCTGAACCATTTGACGTTTAATCATCATCATTATGAAAGAAAGGAAGGCAACAGTAGATAGCAGAACTTCTTAAGGGAGAAAAATTGTTCTACAGCTATTTGCAAAGGGTGGTATGACAGTATATGGAATCAAATATTGCTTACATTTTCCACTGAAACATAGATACTGTTAGTAATTACAATAAAACCTAATTTCCTTTTTCAGTTTATTATCTGAAATGAGGCCTGACATCGGGGTTAACAAGCCTTCACTGTTAGAAGCTTTTTGAGATAAACTTGCCATAGTGTTTTTGGTTTGCTGTGGATAACACCAGGCAGCTAAACCATTAAGGTAATTACAGAGGGAAAGAAGTGAAGTGAGGTAGTATGTCAGAGTAAGAAAGTACAGATCTAACTTAATTGAATTCGCTGAATAAAAAATGTATCAACTAAGATGTTAAGATGGATATTAAGGAGCCCACTAAGCCACTGTAGAGGGCTCATTATAATGAAAGACATTAAGCAAAGCAGAAATATTTGAATATGTTAGATTTAAAACTTCACTTAATACATACACAGTAAATAGTGTAAGTTTAAGTTGTCGTTATCATATCTGTGGCAAATCTAAATGCAAATGTGGAGGTTAGCCAAACCTCTTACTCTTGGTCATTAAGAAATCTTGAGATAATTTATGGGTCTGTTCTCTTAGTAATGCATGGCAGATCTGTGCCGAGTTCTTAAGGCACATAAACATGGATATCTGGAGTAAGAGGAGACCCCTGGATCATAGGATAGTTGTTTGCAATGGCAAAGGGAAGGCTTTTAATATGGGGTATATCTTAACTCTTTCTACCTGTTCTGCATGTGTTCTGTAGATTTCACTTTCCAGAACTGTGTATTCACCACTTTTTATGCCCCCAAACTTTTAAACCTTGAGAAAAATCCCAAAGGTGAACATCATAAGTAACAGCATCATTTCCTGCTTTTATATTTAACTATGAGGTTATTTCTGTAGAATGTATGCTTGAGAGAGTGAAAGAGTCAGGCCTTGGGAGGTAGGCCTCTTCACCTTCAGACAGCCTCCCACCCTTAAACATATGCTCACCAGCAATTACACACCATACAACAGAAACAGTAAGGGAGGCCCTATCCCTGTAACAAACCCCATTTCTAACTCTGCACACATATCTACTCAAATGACACCATCACAGGACCTAATCAAATTAGCTATTCCATCAGGGACTCATTCACCCAGTCATCTACCACTGTGATATATGCCATCATGTGCCAACAATGCCCTTTTACCATATACATTGGCCAAACTGGACTGTCTGTGAAAAAGAATAAATGGACACAAGTCAGACATCAAGAAAGGTAACATTCAAAAACCATTAGGGGGAATACTTCAACCTCTCTGCACATTCTATGAAAGACATGACAGTTATGTCTTTAGAACTAACTGAAAATGGTATGCATATTTTTTGAAAAAATGTTGCCTCAAATTTTTGTCAAAAATCTTAAATATTCAGTTTTTGGAAAAATCCCAAATTAGAGAAACTGAAAATTATTCAGAGGAGAATGGGGTTAGTTTGTTTTGCTGAGCTAGATATAGAGTCCTATGGAACTTTTAAAGACTAAGCAAATTTATCATGAATATCCATGGGCCATTATCAGATGCCTGAAATGGAGGCTGTAGCATGTCAGATGAAAAAATAAATATAAAGAAGGGTAAGTCACAAGGTCAATTCAGTCTTTTTAAGCAAACCAAACAAGTTGTTTTCATTCAAACAGCGTGGAACAACAGCTAAAAGAGGGTGAGAATCTTAAAAGAGGGGAAAAAAATCACCTTTGGGAATGAGTGAGCCAGCCCAAATCTCTATTCAGACCTAATGTAATGGTATCAAATTTGCATACGAATTCCAGCTCTGAAACATTGTAAACTAAGACTCCAATGTGAAACTGCAAATTCTTTAAGAATTAAACAGATCTAAACCTAGTCTTAAGGTCTTGTCTTCATCAGGGAAACAGAAGAGGAAAGTATGTTCTTAACTCAATTTAACTAAACCAAAGTAAGATCCTAGGGAAGGCAGGATAGTCTGACGTTTTCATATGAATAAGTAGGTTAAGTTAAAGACTGTGCGGAACCTGGTATAAGTTAACACTCAACTCCATATAAAGAAGCAAATTTATTCTTAAGGTGAAAGCATTACAGAGAAAAACGTTAAAAGCAATAAAAGAACCTGCACATGCTAAAAAGCTTACTTGAGATCACCCCAACTTCAGTCTTAGGCACTGGTAGTGTCAGTCTTTCAAGCAAACAAATAGGTTGTTTCCATAGTTACAAGTTCATAATGGTCTCAGATTAAGAATAGAGACACATGAATATTCAGTCTTTGATTTATAAAGATTGAGTCTTTGATCTTAGCCTCATGTAACAGGTGATATGTAGAGAATGACCCACTCCTCAGGATGTAGTTTCAAATACTGAGTTTTTAAATAACCAGGGGTAGGGAATTTGCATTCACTTCCCCCTAGATATTTTGCAGAAAAACACTGAATATTTTTTGTTCCAGAAGTCCATTCTTGTCTGGTACGTTGTTCAACAGAGTCTTTTGAACCCCAGATATCATAGTTTTTATGCCTTGAACGATTACATGCCATACCTTCCACAAAAATACATAAACCCATCATTTAATACAACAGTGCCAAAAGATACTTCAGAACTTAATTCAGCGAGGGGTCTCAAGGATTTTTGCCGGAAATTGCCATAGCATCATATACCATTCCTCAAATACAATAGTTCTGCTGGAAGTCAAACAAAGACATTTGCATAATAATTGCCTCACCCATGCAAGTTTTTCCACTCTGTATGTCTGTGAGCCATGTAAACATACACATGCTTAGAGGTAGACATCTTTAATATCAGGGAGTCCTGATAATTTGTATCCAAAAATATTAAAAGAGCTGACTGAATTGTTGAGTGTCAGTAAATCTTCAAGCACTGCGGGAATTCTAGAAGACAAGAAGAATACTAATATTGTACCAATATTTGAAAAGTGTCAATGGTATTTTTGGTAATTATAAGCCTGTCAGCACTTCATTGATCCTGGGCAAGATAGTGGAACATCTGATACAGACTAGATTAATAAAGCATTAAGGGATGACTGTGTAATTAATAAAAATAAACATGAATTTATGGAAAATAGATCCTCTCAAACTAACCTGGTATATTTCTTTGAAAAAAAAATTGACAAGTTTGGTGTTGATACAATAGACATCTGTGAAACTGTTTCCTTGATACCACATGATATTTTGATTAAAAACTAGAATGCTATAAAATTAACATTACATACATTCTTGGATTAAAAATTAGCTAGATGAGCAGTCTCAAAATATAACTGTAAGTGGGCAATCATTATCAAGTGGGTCTGTTTCTAGTAGTGTCCTATGGGGATAGGTTCTTGGCCCTATGATAAAAATGTTAAATATCAATGACATGGAAGAAAACAAAATCACCATGAGAATGATTCAAAAAAATTATAGAAAACATGGCATACAGTGATAAACTGAATAGACTGAGCTCTTTGGATCCAAAGAGAAGGTTATAGACTGTATCCGTCACCCTTTAAGGGCCTATATGGGCAAACAAGTATTTAATAATGGGCTCTTCAATCTAGTGGAGAGAAGTATAACATGACCCAATGCCTGGAACTAGACAAATGTTGGCTGTTAAAAATGTATGCTTCCTCTCCCGCCCCCGAGTCATTAACCATTGGAACAATTTAACCAAAGTCACCATGGATTCTCTATTACAGAAATTTTTTAAGTCATGAATGGAATTTTTTTCTAAAGTATGTTTTAGAAGTTATTTTGGAGAAGTTCTTTAGCCTGTGTTATGCAGCAGAGCAAACTAGATGATCACAATGGTCTCTTCTGGCTTTATAGCCTTTGGATATCAATACAACACAGCCTTCTTCTGCTGCTTGTGAAAATTTCTAAAATATACTGAGTATTGATAACAGGACATTCTGAAAGGTAATTTGGTCAAATTAAAACAAAATGTCACAAGAATACCCCCCATGCCAGACTATTTTTAGCTTTAATTTATAAACCTCTCACACCTATCCCATTTGACTGCCTTTGTTTTTGCACTGACTAGCAAAATATACTCCATTTCAGCAGAGATTAAATGTGGAAAAATTCAGGATAAGAGGGGGCGTTTCATATAAACAGTGAACTCCTCAATATTGGGGAATAAAATGAAAATCTTGCACAACTCTAACTAGCAGCTACAGCTGTTACTGCTGTACATTTCATTACATCCTTTCCAAGTTGCAACTCCATAACCTCACCCCCATTTTTAAATTTTTTTAACTCCTCATTGTGTTAATTTTCACTGATATTATTTTCCTTCCATCCCCGAATCACTACCTTCTGATATTGTACTTTTCTCTCCATCTGAAATATTAACAATATTGTTTTGACTCATGTCAGATGTACTGTGCCTTCTAAAACAATTAATTGATTGCACATTCCTTCCAACATAAAAAAATCCAAATGCCATCTTGATGCTGGATTGAAAAGACTAAGTATATTCTTTATCAGTGTTTTAGGAACTAAAATTTAACTTCACTTTTACAATGATAATGTTAACGTGTTACTACAAGTTTAATAATGTTCTGATTTTATAAATGGTAATAAAAATAGGTTTATACATAGACAACAGAGTCCTGTGGCACTTTTAAAGACTAACAGATTTATTTATCGCATGAGCTTTCGTGGGAGAAAATCCCACTTCGTCAGACGCTTTGAAGATGGGAAAGTTACAGAATGGGAGGAAATTAAATGCAGGGGAGTGTATGACATAGGATCAGGTCAGGCTGTAACAGCAAACCAAAATAGATGTTAGGATTCAAACACTGGGGAACAGCACATAGAGGAGGGTGAGGTCAAATCACTTGTTGTAATGAGAGAAAAATCCATAGTCCCTGTTTAACCCCAAGACAACTGAGTCAAATTTGCATATAAATTCGAAGTGGGATTTTCTCCCACAAAAGCTCATGCGATAAATAAATCTGTTAGTCTTTAAAAGTGCCACAGGACTCTGTTGTCTTTCTACAATAGACTAACACGGCTACCCCTTTGGAATTAGGTTTAAACATAGTTATTGTTTTGTATAATACCCTTTGACTAAGACAACAGAGTCTTGTGGCACTTTTAAAGACTAACAGATTTATTAATCGCATGAGCTTTCGTGGGAGAAAATCCCACTTAGTCTTTAAAAGTGCCACAAGACTCTGTTGTCTTTCTACAATAGACTAACACAGCTACCCCTTTGGAATTTGACCCTTTGACTAAGTTGTTGATATCAGCTGCTGCCACATACACATACTACTTTGCTTTTTAATTGAAAATTTTGGGAAGAAATAGCTTAAGAGATATAGCAATCTTTGGCTGTGTTTCTTATGGCAACATCCCTAATGGAATGGGGGATGGGGGTGAGGTAGGCAGTGGCTAAATAATGCAGAAAGTGTGAAGCTCTCATAGTGCATAGGCTACTATTGATTCAGAGGTGTAAAGAAATCCATGACTGCATCTCTAATTATTGCAATGGCATGCCTTAATGCAGTGGTTCCCAACCTTTTCGGCTCAAGGGCCATAAATATAATTTTTACAACCCTGAAGGGCCACCGGTCTAAATAATTAAAATTTAATTAATTAAATTCAAATTAAGTTTTAATTACAATTAATTAAATGTAAAATAATTGATTTATTAAATAGACTGGTGGTCTTCAGGTTTGTAAAAAATGATATTTTTGGCCCTTGAGCCAAAAAGGTTTTTTAAACATTTCAATTTTTTTTTTTTTTAAAAGGTGTGTGGTGGAGGGCAGGATTTTTTGGTTTGTTTGTTTTTTTTAAGAGGCTGGATGCCATAAACACCCAGAACCGCCTGGCCCCAAGTGGATGTGATCCCCTCTATTTCGCACCTCTGGGTGTGTGGGGGCAGCACCGGGCCCCTCTCAGCCCAAACTGGGCCGAGTGCAGCGTTCCCTATGGGCCAGCTCCAGTCCGGGTCCCTCCCCCAGAGTATCCTGCCTCGCTCAGGGACTGGGATGGGGAGCACCCACTGGCCTTCACCAGGGCCCGCTCAGCCATTGCCCTGGCCCAGCCAGCTCCTCCCTCCCTCCTTGCTAGAGGCCCCTGCCTCTGCTGACCAGGCCGGGGAGGGAGGTGGGCAGCTGCAGCCCTGCTCCAAGCCACGAGCCAACAGCTCCAGCCTGGTTCCCAACCAGCGTGGTGTAGGCCATTTCAAAAAGCCCCACAGCCCACTCTCGGCCCTCAGGCCAGGGGTTGAGAACCCCTGCCTTAATGCAACTAGCAGAGAGGAAAAGGAAATTATTTCACACTTCTTTTAAACCTTAATTTAGGTGAAGCCCATAAAACTATAAATGGCTAAAACACAATAAAAGTAAGCTTCAGTAGGCGCTGGAAGCACCATGTAAGCCCCATGGTTAAGATCATCTCTCATCCAGTGAAATCAATTATGAAATTCTAACTTCCTGGCGCCAGTGGGTCTTAAGGCACTGAGCCTTGTGCAATTCACTCTAGGCAATATTAACAGTCCAGAATTTATTGTCTCAATTACGTAATGTAGTTAAAAACCACTGAAGGCGCACTATTGCAGAACAGCTATTTGATAAAAGGATAAATATTTTATTCTAATGACCCATTTCTTGAAAATGTAAAATAAATATCCAGCATCAGAATGAACATATATTTTTATTTAAACAAATTCTTTAATTATATTATTGATACTATTTTAGATATTGAAAGTTCAAAATTTAATTTAATTTTCATCATGCATGCTGTTTGCCCCAGGTAGTTACTTTATGAATCCCCTACCAAAATGCTATAGTATTGAACTTACTGACAATAATTAGGCTGTTTCGATGCACTAAAAACAAAAACAAAGATTAAGTATTGAGACTAAATTAAAATATTTATGATCTTATTTCAAGAGGTACTTTCATGTTAGTTTCCATATACTATAACCATGGATCACTTGATAAAAGGTAGATTACATCAGATCAACCTGATCTCCTCTTCTGAGATAAGATTTGTTTAGAAAGTACATGATCATTCATTTAGATTTTTTGCTATAAGCTGGGATGGTCAGTTGAAAGTTACGGAGCAGAAGGATCTGAGTATATTGTTTGATGAATATGAGCCACCAATATGATGTGGCCATGAGTAAAGCTAATGTGGTTCTAGGATGCACGAGACGAGGTATGTCCAGTAGCGATAGGAAGGTGTTAGAACCATTATACAGGACACTGGTGAGACCTCATCTGTAACATACGTGTTCAGGTCTGATCTCCCTTTTTAAAGAAAGATGAATTCAAACCAAAACAAGTGGAGAAAAGGGCTACTAAAATGATTTGTGGAATGGAAAACTGTCTTAAGAGGAGACTCAGAGCCATTTGGCTTCTTTAACCTAACCAAAAGAAGGTTGAGGGAAGATATGATTGCTTTCTATAAATACATCAGAGATAAATGCCATGGAGGGAGAGGAGTTAAAGTTCTGCACTAATGTGGACACCAAGACAAATGGACATTAGGAAGTTTAGACTTGAAATTAGATGCAGGTTTCTAACCATCAGACAAGTAAAGTTCTGGAATAGCCTTCCAAAGGAAGCTGTGGGGGCAAAAAACTCTACCTTGCTTCAAAACTGAGCTTGATAAATTTATGGAGGGGATGGTACGATGGGACAGCCTAGTTTGGCAACTGACTGATCTTTGACTACAGGTAGTAGATATGCCAATTGCCTGTGATGGGATATTTGATGGGGTGGGTTCTGAGTTATTACAGAGAATTCTTTATTCTGTATCTCACTGGTGAGTCTTACCCAGTCTTGCTCAGGGTTTACTGGGGTTGGGAAGGAATTTCCCCCGAGGGCCAGATTGGCAAAGGCTCTGTTTAGGTTTTTTTTGTTTTCCTCTGTAGCATGTGGTATGGATCACTTGGTGGATGAGTCTCTGTAGTTTAAATTCTTTAAACCATGATTTGAGGACCTTAATAACTCAGTCATAGGTTAAAGGAGTATTACAAGAATGGGTGGATGAGGTTTTGTGGCCTGCATTGTACAGGTGGTCAGACTAGATAATCATATTGGTCCCTTCTAACCTCAGAGTCTATGAGTCAGCAACTCCCATTTAGCAATATACAGCCCACTAACTGTGCTGCCAGCAAAAGTCAGACACCTGAATCAAGACTTTTAAGTGCATTCATTATTTGGGGGCGGGGGGGGAGGGGGGGTCTGACTCATGATTTTTTGATGTCCCAGTTTGGGAGCACTGAAGTACTCCCCAGTATTACACCAATATCTTTTTGTCAAGTATTTACTTCAAGTGTTTCACTAAATAATAGTTTTCTGTTAAAAATGAATTGAATTTGATTCATCTTGTACTTTTATTTTAAATGAATTAGTATTTATTTTTAAGACAGATAAGAAGGAGTAGAGGAATATATTAAATAGTTGCATTAGGCCTAAATTAGCACCATTTAATCAAAGTAGCCTTAAAACATATTTGTCTTCCCCTGAAATACTAAAAATCCTGACCAAATGATTATGACAGAACTCAAATCCAAATCATCCTTCGTTTTGAGTTTACAAACATTTAAAATTGTCTAAACAAGTTTTGGGAAAGCTACATCACCCTAGTTCTGGCCGTCTCTAATAAAAGAGGAAATGAATCAGATAATTTTCAATTAATAATCTAATTGTGTACAAAAACAAATGGTTAACTGGATAATAAATTTTATGGTTGTCATTTTGATCAACACTTCTCATTCCTAAGAATATGTTATTTGCTGTAGGCATAGTTTATGTTTTTGAGATTTTCCACATTATGACTTGGAAAAATAAAACACACACACACACACACACACACACACACACACACACACAAAACCACACTTCTACTTTTGGAATTTATTCAGCCTTTTCATACCAATGACTACTTGTCCTTTGCAAATGCAAGAATTCAGTGCCAGCTTTAAGTATCATCAGCTGCTTATCTCAAATTTATGTCAAACCCTTAAAATGATTTTTGGATCTGTCATTTGATTTGAGCAGCTAGGGGAAGGCACAGATAATTAATTCATCCCTTATCTTCAATTTGTGATTGATCATTTCAGGTTAAATATATCCAAATTCAAAACACACCACACACACAAATGCAAGCCTCCTCCTTTTTCTCTCTCATCCTTTGCCGGGGGACACTCCTTGCTCTCTTTAAACCATGGAACAATGGGGGTTGGTAGTCTCTCTATCCACATCTTTTGAAGTCTTTCAATGTTCTCTTTCCTTTCCAGGGCCTCCCTTCCTCATTCTATTTTCCCCCATTGTTCATTCTCCTCAGATTCTGTTTCCTCTCACACATATGCCTGTTTCTCATCCTCCCTTTTCCTCTGCATACATTTCTCCACCCTTCCCTGCCCCCTTCCCCCTTAGTATTCCATCCTCCAACTGTACTGTAGGTTTCTCACTTTAATACACCTCCTTCCCAACTCACTCTGTCCCATATGGTCTCCTATCTCAGCCACACATTGAGAAATCATTTACCTACAGTACAAGACTACTTGGGTATAAAGTGGCCACGATTTCACTGAAAATAATGTGAAAGTCATTCTGCAGAAGGGCAAAAGTTTAGTCCATCTTACAAGATTCTAGATATTCATAATGGTCCCTTCTGTCCTTAAAGTCTATGAGACACCAGAAGATCATAAGTTCCAAAGGGGCAGCCATGTTAGTCTAGTTCAGCAAAACAAAGCCAGATGGAAGCCCAGAAGTCAACTTCTACCCGACAAATCCAAGGAGGAGGAAAACAGATCACTATTGGTCATCACCTACAGCCCCCAACTCAAACTTCTACAACATATCAAGGATCTACAACCTATCCTATAAGATGATTCCCTCACTCTCCCAAGCCTTAGGATGCATAACTCTTCTCACTTACAGACAGCACCCCCCAACCTTAAATGGATGGTCCCCAGTAGCTACAGACTATACAGCAGAAACAGTAAGGCAGGCACATATCCCGCTGCCATCTCTGCCTGCATACCAAAACTAAGGATGCCATCATAGGACCTAATCAAAAACAGCTACTCTATCAGGGGCTCAATCACCTGCTCATCCACCAATGTGATATATGCCATCATATACCAAGAATGCCCCTCTGCCTTGTAGATCAGACAAAGTGGACTGTGTCTGAATAAAAGAATAAATGGACACAAATCTGATATCAGAAATAACATTGAAAAAATAATAGGAAATCACTTTAATCCCCCAGGCCTTTCAGTGATGGATTTAGCCATATATATTCACAGGCACATTTACTCTAGATCTAGGCTTCAAAGAGAGACTTCACAGTTAGCAAAACAAACAAGGAGTCCTGTGGAACTTTTAAAGACTAACAAATTTATTTATCACATGAGCTTTCGTGGGAGAAAATCCCACTTCGTCAGATGCTTTGAAATTCATATGCAAATTAGATGTCATCAACTTGGTCTGAATGAGAATATGAACTGGGTTTCGCACCACAAACATTAAACTTTAGATGTGCCACAGGACTCCTCCTTTGTTTTTCAGTACTAATAGTGATTCTTACCTCTCAGCCTCATCATTTTCTGTTATGTTGTGTTTGAATCTATACAACTTGTTTGATTTGCTGAAGTAATCTGACCTGATACCGTGACATGTAATCACAAGATTTATCTTTCCCTCTCATACTGCAAGTTTTTTTTTCCCCCCCAATGCAAGTTCTTTCCACTCTGGCACCTGAGGAAGTGGAGTTTCACCCATGAACGCTCATGGGAAAAATGAATGTGTTAGTCTCTAAAAGTGCCAGAAGATCATAAGATGCTTTGACTATGGCAAGCACATTTAAAATTTTGTCGTAGGAGATCCCCAGTATTCCTATTATAAACATAGGTTGAACTAGGAATGCCTTCACTGACTGGGAAAACTTTTTATAGACAGGAAGAAAATTTAAGAACAACTATTGGCTAAACATAATTCTGACATATTAATAGATCTGTCATTACTTATATTTTATTCTATATCCCATATAGATATAGGTTCACTCGTCTTCAGTGAACATATATTAGTTATGGTGGGTTTCTTTTGGAGAGGGGTAAAGGCAGACTGCTATACCATCCTTGATATATTTATAGGGATCTACAAAGAAACACTTCATTTCTGAGGAATGTAGTGTAATTACATGGAATGTTTGATTGTTCAACATTATGTGATTTACCATTTTACATAAAGTAGCAGAATATTAGGAATGCACTTAAGTACTTTTCAAAAATATGGAGAAAAGTTGCATGAAGATTGTCCAGCTCAGTGCCTTGATGCATTCTCAGTTGACAGCAGATTTTTTTCCTCCAAACACTCTTTTGGGGTTTCAATCACCACACCCAAAGGAAAAAAATAGTAAGTCTTTGAAAAACAACAAATGGATCCCCAGTTCTTTTTAAAGAAGTGGCTAATGAATTCATCTGTGCTTGCTAAAACCCCTGGTTAAACCCCTGTGATTGAAATCACAGCTTTCTTAAAAAATAAAGTAGGGATTAGCTGGATAATAAACATCCAGAACTCACCCAGGAGTTATATGATATGAACAATGTATTTTTAAACACTTAAATAGGGCAGCTCCCCCAGATCTGGAAAAGGAAGGGTGACAAAAAACCCAAACAAACTATGAAGTCTAGTGCCACTCAGGAAATCCATGGAGGACTTCAGGTCCATAGTTAGCGCTTATAGAAGAGTACCATAATACACAATACTGAACCAAGGTACAACCTATCATAGCTCCAAAGGGGTAGCCACATTGGTCTAGGTCAGCAAAACAAACAAGTAGTCCCGTGCCACTTTTAAAGACTAACACATTTCTTTATTGCATGAGCTTTCGTGAGAGAAAATCCTACTTTGTCTCCAAAGCAGGCGACTCCTATCATAGCTGTAGCTGAAGACGTTTAATACCATCCCTACACATTTCTGCTGACTATCTCCATTGGAAAGCACTGTCTTGCCCAGTAGGAACTCAAATTCTCCACAGTATCTGAAGAAAATCTCTCCACTATTCTGTTACTGTACCATTGTTTCTCCTAAAACCAGGGGCAGAAGCTTGGCTTATTCAGAGGCAGGGACTCTTATTTCTATGGAGAAACCAGAAACATATTAAGAAATCCTGTCCTGTTCTGAAACCAGAAAAAGGGCTAATGAAGCTTTCTGTGTATTTAAAGCCTCCAATAAAGCAGACAGGCAACTATGATTTTGTTTTTCCTGCCATACTAGAGTAATTCCTGGAGGATAATTAGTACTTCATGTGTTGGCAGTCTACCCTGCCCTTTAACAGAGCTGCTGGAATATTGCTCTGCCTGAAAATGGAGGCAGTAGCCTTTAAAATTAGTACCATGGTCTAATGAGATTAAAGTGACAGATTTAAACCTTGAGAATGTCATGCAGTAAAATGTTTAGTAGTTAGACTGTGACAGTGTGAGATGCTTCCACTGACAGAAGGTGAGAACAGGGAAGCCTCTTCTCAGAGGAGGAAAAAGGAGATTTGTCCTAAGACTCACAAGGGAACCAGGGAGACAAAAGTAGGATCAGAAAAAGCAGGGGGTGGAGGGAAGAAGGAAAAAAAAAAAATCAGATTTCCACTTGAGAGTGAGAGAATGAGAAACAAAGGGTGCATTAAACATACCAGTGCTTGTAGTAACAGTATAATACTAGTACATATTTCCAAAAGCTGTTAAGTTAGAACAGCAGCAAGGTAATATAGAAGTTAAATGGGGGAGAACAAAGGAAGACAGACCAGATTGTTTTCCTATCTTGTGAAAATGTGATAATTTAAATAAATAAATAAATAAAGAAAGAAAGAAAGAAATAAATAAAAAACATTTCCTGTTCTGCATCAGGACCTTTCAACACAACCGAGGATACTTACCTAGGTTGCCTAATTCAAGGCAGGGTCCTTAATCCAGGTGTTCCACATACCTGGTGAGTGCCCCCCCCTTCTATCTCTCTCTCACACACACACACATTTTTACCTAGAAAAATGTTTGTTTTTGAGAAATGGCAATCTCTGATGAAAAGCTGTTTCACTGGAACATTCCTGATCAGTTTTATACAGACTTCAAGAGAACTAGGCTTCTGGATTGTTGATTTAAAGGAAAAAAAAAAAAAAAAAAAAAAAAAAAACAACAAGGACCCTCATTGGGAAAGGGATGTTTTCTTCAGTTGCTTTCTGGTCTTGTAGTCCCACATTTTTACCCCTGTTCTTATTTGGATGCTCAGGAGCAGGCTGCCTTTCCTTTACCCATTCACAATGGTGACTGTGCTTTCAAATGACTATACTCAAAACCCGATTATACCTCCCATTTTCAAGGGCTACACCACTAAACTCAGAGAAAAGTATATGTAAGATGAAGTAGCCATGAACCAGTTTAGCAGTACTTCTAAGTTATGGATACCTGCTAAAACATTAATGGAAAATACTGAAAATAGTAGTGTATGCTACCAAAAAGGTAAAAAGTGAGCACACAGAACCTTCACCTTATAATCCTTCAGACACACACAGAGCAAATTGGACAGTATTGAACATTTGCTGCTGAGCAAGCCAGTATGCACGCACATACAGCAGTGGGTCAAATTCAGCCCTGATGTGGTTGCAACATACCCAGCAGTGTAACATCCAATGCATAAAATGCACACAGCAAGAAGAACAATTGGTGCACAATTTAAAGCAGCCTCAATCTGCTGAAAGGAACACACATTCAGCAGTGCCCTATGGACGTGGCAGTTGAGTAGCAGTGGAGAGAACCAATAAGATGCTTTAAATCATTGCTGCAAGCAACATTGCCTACCAGTCCTCTGGACTGGAGAACCATGGATGAGAAACATTGCAAACAATTTTGGAAATAGTGAAAGAGAGAAATGAATGGAGAGATATTTCAAGGGTTTCAGAGATGACTGCTGGTGTGTCTGGTGGAGAAGCAATTAAATGCTCTGAACTGATCAAGTCACCAACCACCAGCCTTCTGGAAAAGTGAACTGATGATCTGGTTCCATGGTACTCCTGTGAATACCTTCTTTCCCAAATATGCCTATTTTTTCACATGTTAGAGTCCCAAAGAACAGTACTTGCTCTGTATTGTTCTTTGAGAGATTGCAAGTAACCAGCACATATGTACCTTGTTAAAAATATTTAGTCCATTTTCATTAACACACCAAGAGTTTTATTTTTGAAAAAGTGTTGAGTACTCATAACTTTGGAAGTCACGTTACCTGATGTTAAAACTGCACAAATAAACAAACACTTGATTAATCTCCAAGTGCAGCAGTTACTCGGAATTTTTTTTTCCATTCCACCACACGGTTAACCAGACTTTCAGTTATAGACACAGCCTGACTTGACAGAATAATTAGCATATATAGTACTTGATATGTTCAAAGTGGTTTCCACTGCAATTGTCAGAACACAGCACTTCTACAAATCAAATTCCCAGAGTCTCATATTTGGTGCCCAGAAAATGACTGACCATCTGTGAAAAGTTTGATTTAAGCGACTTGGGTCTCCTCACATAGAAAATCTGTGGCAGAGGCAGGCACAGGCACAGAATCCATTTCTCCAGGGAGAACTTCAGATATCTAAATCTACTAAAGCCCTCCATTCTTTTCCTGCAGACCCCAGCCTCATTTTCTACACACTTTCCAAACCAAGTGAGCCAGTTTATACACCACTCTGATTGTGAAGTCCACTAAGGATATTATTTGGCAGACCTCAAAACAAATGGGCTTTTTGGATGGCTGAAAAAATTAATTGGAAAAGTGGTGTTCTTTCCAGTTGCTTCACAGGGACAGATGCATAGACACATACCTAGCACAATTCACAGAGCCCCTTGACACCTGTCCCTTGGCAAAACTGATGCAAATAAATATCACACATATACCAGTTCATTACAGTTAAAGATTTTGAAACTGGAAAATGTTTGTGTAATTCACTTTGTTTTGTTTTGTTTTTTAAATTAGTGCATTCAAAAAGAGGTCTTAATCAGGAGAAAAGTTTTAATGTTTAATTTTATTCTGAAAACAACAGTGTAATTACTTAAATGACATGGTTATTTATGTTCTGCACATAACATGGAAATTGGATTGGAGGAATCACATAAAAAGGAACTTCTTACTATATACCAGATACCATGTAATTACAAAATAATTGCCAATTTCTGCACCCTGTGAACACACCAAGTTAGTGTTTTTCTCATTATTATAATTATTAAAATATGGCCATTTTATTGCATGCCTTTACAGCTCTATGTTTAAAATAATTTGAAAATTGTTGTCACGATTTACAAAGCTTCAGTATCACCACCTTATAATTGTATAATACCTGGTGTCCAAGAGGATCTGCAAGTCATTTGCCAATGATATACATGCCAGGGAAAGTCACAACTGAAATTCAGTCACTTCTCTGAGTAGACAGGGCAGCAGTCAGACAATTGATATGTTGCTATGCACAGTCGGAGAGGAAGGAAATTATAGCCAAAGATTCGGAGATAATCCCATAGAGCTCTTAAAAATGCTCTAGGACTTTTAGGGTGCAGCTACACTCCACACACCACAGCAGTGAGTCTCAGAGAACAGGTCAACTCAGGATTATGGGGCTCAGACTGCCAAACTAAAAATAGCAAAATAGACTTTCCCATTTGGGCTGGAGCTCAACGAAAAAGGGGGGGGGGAAACAGGAGGGGGGAAAAAAAGCAAAGCAAATATCAAAAACAGAAGACCTGGTAGCAATTTGGGAACTTCACCCAGACATCTGTCAGAAATGTAATATGGCAAAACACAAAATTTTCAACAATAAGTTCTTGGAATGCATTGGCCACAAGAGTCTATTCCAGGAAGTAACCAGGGTGACAAGAATTTTAAACTCGATTCTGATCAACAGGGAGGAATCGATAGTAATTCAGAAAGTGCAAGATAATTTGGATAAAAAAATATCATGAAAAGAGGATTTCATGGAGTCCAAGGAAACGAAGGAGTGAGAGCAGTAGAATAAGACAAATGGACTTTTTTTTTTTTTTTGGAAGGATGATCTAAGGAAAAAAGGCGTTCAGGAGAGGAGCACTGTGTAAGCTCTAAATCTTGACACTCTAACCAACAGAAAATAGTCCAATAAAGCGTATTCAACTTGTCTCTTCAGGAGATATGACACTTTTTCTAGGAAAGACTATTAATTATTATTTCTAGGAGAGACTATTAATGATACAACTGCAAACTATCCCAAATTTAGAGAAAAAAAGACAATAATAAAAGGGCAATCATTGCACAAATCAGGAACAACTACAGGACCTGAAAAATCACAAAGAAATCCTACCCCAAAAATGGAAACATGTACAAGTTGTTAACGAGGAGCACAAAAGAATACCATAAATATATGGGGGGAAAAAATCAGAAAGGTTTAAAAAAAAAATAAAAATAAAAAAAAATCACAAAATGAGTTATATCTTGCAAGAAGGGACAGACAACATAATAAGAGGTTTTTGAAATTCATTAGGTTCAGGAAAGGGATGAAAGAAATAATAAATCATCTACTTATCAGGAAAGGAAAACTAATAACTGATGACCAAGAAACATAGGGTGTTTAATGCCTATCTTACTTCATTCTTCTCTAAAATGTTTATCGGTGACCAGATAATCAGCACAATTATTTTTAACAATGAAGGGGAAGGAAAGCAAGCCAAAATAGGGAAAGAAAAGGTTAAAGAATTTTTAGATAAATTATATGTATTCATGTCACCAGCACCTGAAGTTCATCTTAGAGTACTTAAAGAACTAGCTAAAGCAACATCAGAACTGTTGGCAATTATCTTTGAGAACTCCTTGAGGACTGGTGAGATCCCAGACTGAAGGACAAACACAGTATCTTTCAAAAGGGGAACAAAAAGATGACCTGAGATATTAAAGATCAGTCAGCCTAAATTCAATTCCCAGAAAGTTACTGGAACAAATTATTGTGCAATCAATCAATTCATCAGGACCTGGAGTATAGTAGAGATATAAGAAATAGCCAGCATAAATTTGTCAACAAACCATGCCAAACTAACCAATTTTCTCTCTTTGAGAGAATTGTCGGCCTATTGAATGTGGGGGAAGCCAGAACTGTGATACAGCATATCTTTATTTTAGTGGACTTTTGACATAGACTCACATGATAATTTCATAAGCAAACTAAGGAAATGTGGTCTACATGAAATTAGTATAATGTTGGAACACAAGTGCTTGAAAGATCATAGTCAAAGAGTTATGAACAGTTTGTTGTCAAACTGAGGAAGTGTATCCCTGGTCTGGTACTATTCAATATTTTCATTAATCACTTGAGTAATGTTGTGGAGAGAACACCACAAAGAGGACTGCACTGGACGCTGCACGATGCACCAGTTGGCCCTATGGGGTATGCACAGTGTGTTGCGGGGGGGGAGGGGGGAGGGGCTGGGAGTAGCCCAGGGACCCTTAATCCAACCATAGGTGGTCGGTATTATTTCCCTACTGCCATATTCTTATTATTCAAGCATGGAGTTACTATCAATAGAGAATCTAGGGCACAGTTTAGTCCATTTAAGATTTTTATTTCATTTGATTTCATGTTGTTTTCTTTCACATATAGTGACACTCCACCCTCAGCCTGACTTACTCTGTCCTTCTGTTATATTTTTTATTGTTATTACTGTGCCCCATTTATTATCCACATAGAACTATGTTTTTATGATGTCTTTTATATCACTTAATATGATACAATAAAGTTCACCCATCTTAGTATTTAGACTTCTAGCATTTGTATATATGCCCTTAAAAAAAAAAAGTCATTTTAGGTGTACCATTATGTGATGTAATTGAATGGGACTCTTATTTGACTTGTTCTCATTAGATCCTCCCCATTATTTGTTCTCTTCCATCCTCTCTTCCTTACTAGGAGATAGAGAATCTCAAGGAATAGATCCTATCCTAAGGACGTTTCTATCTTAACAACGTACTCCTCTGCACGAATCTGCTTTCCCCCAGCCCTTAATTTTAAAGCTGCCCTACAATCTTTTTAACTTTATAGCCAGCAATCCATTCCATTTTGGTTTAGGTGGAGCCAATCCTTCCTGTGTAGTTGCTCCCTTTCCCAAAAGGTTCCCCAGTTACTAATAAATCAGCTCCCTACACCATTGTCTCATCCACACATTGAGACTGTGCATTTCTGCCTAACTGGCTCTGTCCATGGATCTGTAAGCATTTTAAAGAATGATACCATAGAAGTCCTGGGCATCAGTTTCTTACCTAGCCGTCTAAATTAGTATGCTTCTAAAATTTGTGTACGAGACTAAGCTGTGTGAGGTTGCAAGCAATTTAGAGGACAGAATCAGAGTTCAACGAAGTCACCAATTTTTATGTAATTTTGAATTTCCTCTTGGTGAATTCAGGCTAAGACAAGTGAAAAATACTTCAGAAGTTTTTAAAAAAGCATAATTACAAATTGGCAGCTAGACAATAGCAATGCTGAAAAGGATTGGGGGTGGTGGTGGTTATTTTTTATCATAAATTGAATATGAGTCAACAATGTGATGCAGTTTCAAAAAAGGCTAAAATCATTCTGGGATGTATTAACAGGAGTGTTGCATGCAAGACAGGAAGTAATTGTCCTGCTGCGATAAGCACTGGTGAGGCCCCAGTGGGAGTACTTTTTCCAATAATGGGCTCCACACTTTTACAGTGATATGGACAAACTGAAGAGAATCCAGAGGCAATCAACAAAAAATGATCAAAACCCTAGCTTTTAAACTAAGGTCTGGGGGAAAAGTAAAAAATGATAAAAGGTTTAGAAACCTATGAAGGTAAAACCAAACAAAAACCAGGCATATTTAATCTTGAGTAAAGAAAATTGAGGGGAGATCTTATAACAGTCTTCAGATTTGCTAAGGGCTGCCATAAAGATGGTGATAATCAAATGTTCTCCATGTCCACAGAAGGTTTGACAAGTAGTAATGGACTCTCTCTCTAGTAAGGAAGATGTTAAGTTAGATATTAGGAAAAATATACTTTCCAACCATAATAGTAGTTAACCTCTGGGAATAGGCTTTCAAGGAATCCCATTCATTGTGAGTTTTTAAAAAATTAGTTGAGTAAATACTTATTGATAAGTCTAGAAGGTCTAGATTTATTTATTTATTTAGTCCTCGTTCAGCCTGAGGCTAAGACCTCATGATGTCCCCTCCAGCCCTACATTTCTATGGTAATAATTATACAGTTCAGATAACAGTAAAACAACATACCAAAACATTTTGAATGATGATTCAAGGCTATGATCCACCATTGTTTCTCATATAGCTCTTTATTAATGAAACTTCCTCATGTTTGGGAACAGTTATTATGGCATTTCCTTCTCCCCTCTATTTTAAAGCAATATATGACTTAGTACATCTCTGCAACTCAGTTTAAATAGAGGAGATAGGATCAAGTCACTAATTTTGGTTCAAGTTAACGTCTCAAAACTCCAGGGTTTTGGCCGAGTCCATCATAAACAGAAGTGCTTGTGACACCATAATTATGATTTTGTTGTCCTAGTAGATATTTTGAAGTTTTTCCCACCAGGAATCTTAAGGCTTGGGCTTGTCCTTTAGGAAGGTTTTCCCTGTCTGGATTTATTCCCCAAGACCCAGAAAGGTTGTTTTTCACCTTGGGAGGTTGGTATGTTCCCATCTGAGACACACAGAAGTATGAAAATGTGTCATGGGTAGAGCCCTGCACGAGTACAAAAATGTGGATTCACATCCAACAGAATCAATTAACATCCAGCCTACCACCTGCAATCTGTCTTCCATGTCATCCACACCTATATGTGCTCACAGCTCCAGGCTCTGCCAATCAGCTGTTTGGAGGCCAGCCCCACTGCAGCCCCACCACTAATCAACTATTCTGGGGCCAGCTTTTTAATAGAACCATTGAATATTAGGGTTGAAAGGGACTTGAGGAAATCATCTTGTCCAACCCCCAACAGCTCATCAACTACTGACAGAGTAGCCCTACGTGAACAGCTTATCAGTGGCTGGCAGAGAGACACTCCACCTCTGGATTTCAAAGGTGCAGCATAGATGGTCAGAAAGCAGAGCAGACATTGCAAACTGATGTGTGTTCTAATTCTTGCCACCCAGACAAACAGGACTTTATCATAAAAGGTCACTTAAACAAAACCAAAACAAAACAAACCCCACAAATCACTCCACATCAAGTTGCTCCCAGTACAAAAGAGCAATCACTGGTCCCAGATCAATAGTTACTCCAAATCTTACACCAAAGACAATGCTGGTTCGCAATTCTATAGTAAACTAAAGATTTATTAGCTAAGAAAAGGAAATGAGAGTTATTCAGAGGTTAAGGCAAGTAAAACATATGCACAAGTGAATCATAGTTTATGATTCCAAAGAACAGCAATGACGTAATGAATTGCCAGTTTCCCAGAAGTCTCTCAGATTGTCTCTTAGGATCTCTACTTTAAATTCATTACACTTCCCTGTAAGAGTCTAAGAAGTCCAGAGATCCAGGATCTTTCCTTGAATATATACTTATGGCTTCTTCCTAGAGAAAAAAAGTTGACAATGTCACTATCCACGTGTGTTATTCCTTCAGTGGGAGAGCGAAAATCTCATGTTGAGTCTTTGACCTCTGATCATTACACACAATGCCCACTTGTTTTAGAATCAACATTTTTCTGTTAAAGTTCTTCATAAGCATTCCATAAGGCTTCTTTCTTGTTTGAAAGTTATTTAGTTACCACGGTATACACAATGTAAATATTTGTTACTACATTTTAATAGGAAACAGATAAGTGATTACATACAAGTAACATATCACTATTTTTCATGAAATTTAAACACCAAAAATACTTTGATACATTTAACAATCAGTTTGTTCTATACTTAAGTGAATTTGCCTGGGGCACTAGCATGAGCATCACAACACTGTCAGCAACACAGTGTTCAAGAAATGCAAACCATGAAAGGGTTGACATTTAACCTCTAATTTAACATATATTCCTGGATGTACATATCCAGTATTCAATCAGCACTGATATAATAAAAGTAACATTAAACCTTCATATAAACACTTTTCATCTCTAAGGTCTCAAAGTAATTTATAATGAAAGGAAGTATCTCCATTTTACAGAAAGGGAAACTGAGGTGTACAATGCAAGGTCAGAAGCTAGGTGGAAGTAAATTATAATAGTCTAGATGCATCTTAGTCTGCATCTCCCTGTTCAATTTGTAGTATCTATCTGAACTACAAGCACCTTCTCATAAGTATTTATATGGCTAGTGCAGGCACCAGGAATTTAAAATAAATGATCATTAGATATCCGATAATCATCTATACAGAGAATGCTAAAAAGTTTCAAATACGAAAGTGTTCTAAAATATGATTTCTCTGAAATTTTATTATACCAGAAGCATTATTCCATTGGAGAACAAGGCTAACAGAGGCACAAGAAGATGCAGAGTCTAACTAAAATCTAAAAGTCTGCCTAGATTTAGACATTGGGATCATCTCATCCCCAACTGTTCTTTACATAACAAACGGAAAGATAAGATTATTTCAGAGGTGACCCATGTTTTCTTATATGCAGTGGTCTCCAACCTTTCACTAGGGGCTGGCGCAATGCTCATAGGTTTCAGGGGCAACTGCCATTCAGAAGTAAATCACAATCTACTGGTTGGGGACCACAGTCTTATAGCATTACAAAAGAAACCACGTGTATATTAGGTCAAGCAAACTGCGGGAGTCTATATGGGGCTATTTTTAGGGAATACCGAGCATACAAAACATAACACAAGTCTGTGGATCTCAACACCTTAAAAAATGAGGCCTACTAATACAGAAAGAAATTCATGGAATCAATATAGTGAGCTCTGTGACAAATTGAAGAATGTATTAAAGTAAATCAGCCATTTTAAGAACTAACGCTAGTTTAGTGTACTTTGAATTCACATAAACCATCTAAGTTATTGGATGTTCACAGGAACATGCAGTACAACAGAAGGCTTTATTTGCCAGAAAGAAAAGCATTAAGACAGTAAACACCATCAGTTTTCTTTTAAAAGTTAACACACACATAATGAGCTTCACTTACTCCTCGTACTAGACCAAATTAATGAATGACCTTTACTGACACAGGAAAAGAGAATGGTTCTTTTGCTCCCTTCCCTGCGCATTTAATGGATAAAATACAATCCCTCAGTCTGGGATAGTTATGGATAGTCTTTTATAAAGTTTAAGAAAATTTAGGAAACAAATTGAATTTGCAGTTTCTTTACCAAACAATGAAAAGCTAGTTATGAACATGTACATTTATTTAACACACTTAAAATAAATAACTATAAAAATTTCATTTCCAGATCTACAAGTGGGGCAAGATCATTTGTGCAATGCAGATGTGAATCCAAAATTACATATCTCCATACCTCTATTGAATAAACAAGAGAATAAAAGTTCCAGGTACTTTAGAAAAAAGAGTGTAATGTGAACTTTAATAAAAAAACAGAATTTATACAGGATGGATGTTTGTCAAATAAATATCATGAAAGATTTAGGAAACAGATTCTCAAAGGCTGCATTACTGCCATCCCTAAAGACAAGCCACCTGCTGACTAAAGGATTTAAAAACAACAAAAGTATTTATCAAAGTCTTATCTAAAGATCAAGAGATGACAGAGGGGAAGAATCTCTGAGACTTAGATGAGCTAATACTTTCACAGGAATAATAAACTGCAGGAGTGTAGTGACAAGTTCTTCATATACACTAACAAAGGTCACATGCAATACAAAGATGACCCCAAGAGACATTAGTTATTGGGACATTTGAAATTCAAAGACAACCACCATAGGAGAAGCAGAAGAAACAAAAGTACAAGAAGAAGTCAGCAGCAGAACCATCAGCTTTCAATCAGACTCCTCTAAACTAAGTCCTGCTGCAGTAACAAGTCTCCAGAGAATACCCACTGAGGACAAGCATCTTCCTGGAAGAGACAAGGAGCTCTCCTGAGGAAACCTCATATCACAGCTTCAAGCAACTGAGAAGCTGACAGACAAGTTTGTAGGTAAGAATCAAGTTTACACAAGCACCACACAGGGAGAAAAAGTTGAATAATTTTCTTTGCCTCTATCAATAACAGTCAGATGCCTGCATCTGGAAGGAGCAGATATTCCAAATTTACATGAGAGATAATCAATGGAACCTAGTGCAATTTATTCTTTTATAATTAATTCTTGTATTGAAACAAACAAGTTCAACAGGTCTTATAAATACTGAAAACTTGGGCCTAAATCATGCCTAAATAGTTTCTCTTATTGGCCTCCAAAATGTTTTTATTTTAGAAATTTTATTTCATGATAAACAGAAAGCTCACATTTCAAATAGGTTTAGCTTGTTAAGGAGACACAAATGATCTGATCTTAATATATGCAATTAAGATCTATTAAGCCAGTCATAAGTACTAAAACACATTTAAAAACATATATTACCTGTATATTTGATAAATATTAATTTTGAATTGTATAAATGCTAATTAATATTCTTCATTATATCAGCTACAACTCAAGTCTGAGGGATGTTTCCTCAGCTTTACCATCCCTAAGGGCCCTTATCCACCCTCAGTCACATAAGAGGCTATGATACATGACCTCCTTGTATTCATATTTAATCATCCCATTCACCTGCTGCCACCTCCCCCCTTTTTCTTTTAAAGCCAGAGCCAATATCTTGCTTCTTCACAATGACAATATTATTGTTAAAGCAATTCCACAGTGGATGTGTTTTTCATTGCAACTACAGAGCTAGGGCCATTAAGCTGCCATCATCCTTGAGTTCTTATTTTTGAGCCAATGGAATGCAATGGAATACCCCCAGCTGTCAGGCAAGAACTGAAGTTAGGTTTGCCATTACAGGGCTACTCTGACATGCAGAGTCCCCTTGTTTTTTTTATACAGTTTGATACACATCTATTTATTTTATACACTTTTAGAACACAGAGAATTGGTCTTCTCAGCGTGCAGTTAAACGTATATGGATTCTTTTCTCTACCCACTAGTCCTATCAGAACAATTACTAGGTCCTGATAAGAAACTTAAGTGATTTGCAAATGTAAAAGACTTCATTGAAACAGTTGAGTATAAGAAGAATGCACTAATTTTGAGAGATAAGGACTCATCACCCAGGATTATTTGTTATGGTGATCATTTCCAAATATTTGCAGGAACTGAACTGCTATCCAGACATTCTCACTTCTAAGTCCTTTAATAGAATATAAAATTATATAGTGAATATCAGTGGGAGCAGTGGCCCTAGAACAAGCACAGAAGATCATTAATATATCGATACCTATCTCTGTGAAAAAACCTGACATTTCTCCAGTGGACATCTCCTGCCTCTCTATATAACAAATGCAAATCACTATATTCACATCACAGCATCTCTAATGCTTAAATCAGTTCTTAAATGGTATTATTCCTCTCAAGACACTGAAAATATCCTGACCAACTCCAAAACAAAATATCCATAATAAAATATCATTAGTTCTATAAAGATAGACACCTGAGGTGAAAAATATTTAGAATGGTCAAACAATATTTTTTATGCACTGGCAGAATCAGACAACCTTCCATTTCTATGAGCTATCAGAAGGGGAGTGATTTCTGATATCCAAGACTATTGTTTTCATTCTTCTTCTTTCCAGCTTACACATAACAAAACAGCCAAAGACAAACACACTGAAGTGTCTTATTTTCCTTGCAACCAGCACTATTTGAAACCAACATGTAAAAGTTTTTGCACTACCCCAAAGTGTAACAAAATAAGACCCTACAAAAATTACATGCTTAACTTTATGCAAGTGAGTAAAGTTTCTGACTTCAAGGAAATTAGTTGCATACATGAGGCTGAGCATGTGCATAAGAGTTTGCAGGACTGGTTCCTATGATTGAACTCAACCTTGATTATTCAGTCCCACCCATACATAATTTAAAACTCAGGGAGGCAAACACAGTTAATCTGGCAAGTATGAATTTTTAAAATGGGCAGGGTAATGGTGATCAAACAACCAGAGAAAACATGCTCAAGCTATTAGCTTCCGTAGTGGCTAAAGGCAGAGTGATATCTAAATACAAGCTCCAATTTGAATAGACTCTAAAACAAAAGAGTTAAGGAAACAATTCCGTAAGAGCAGCAAGCACTGTTAGCTTATGCATGCCACAACAAAAACTGCATAGATGGAATTTGGCTTAATTATAGTTCTAGAGATAGTTTTGATTATTACAAAATATAGCTTTTAAATACCTTCATTTTGCATTTGTCACTTTTTACAATGTTTTTTTTTGTCTAATTATTTGTTATCAGACCGGGTTGAGGCAGCTTAAGTGAAACAAACTGAATCTGAACTTGTACTAAAGAACAGTTACTGATATATTATAAAGCTACAGGGGTTTCATATACTGACACTCCTCACTTTCTAGTTCCACTCTTTTACTGCACTAGCTTCTGAATGTAAAGCATACATCTGCTTCAAGCAACTGCAAGGTTTTGTCTATGTTAAATATATCCTTACTCATTAATGATTTTTAAATCACTTAAATGAAAACAAAGCTGCTACTTGCATGTATAATTGAACCAGTTGAGCTGTTCATTTCAAACAATTTGTTGGATCATTGAAACTTGGGGTGAGAGGGAGGGGACAACCACATCTATGAAGGCATCAGGTTTCTTGCTATTTGAGTCATTAATGACTTTAAAACAAAACAAAGCAAAAACCCACAAACATACTTAAGCCTCTGAGTTAATCTTAAGGATATTATTAATGATCAGAACAAGCATTCTATATAGGTATGTTATAGAATATTTTGAATGATCTGTGCAATTACATACCTTGCATTTTATGTTTTGTTCCCTAGCAGAATAACCTAGCCTTTAGTAATAAATAAAGAGTCTCTGGGGCACTGAATCACTCATAGGATGAGTAGAAGTGCTTTTGGAAGAAACACATCACAGAAGATACCATGATATATGAGAGTTTCTTCTATTACTATGTTTTAAAAGATAAATGCATAATGACTAAAAACTTGCTATCTGCAAACATACACACTTCATGTCTGTGAAACTATGATATACTATTAAGTAAGAAAAGAAAACCCCAGAAGAAATTTGAGGTACTTACCACCTGGAAGAAACAGAGACATAACAAGCAGCAGCTAATTGTAAAATGTCTACTTTAGATATAGGTGCAGCTGTTTGTCTCTGCCTAATTTAGAGGACCAGACTGAAGATAGGTATTCTGGGAAAAATGTTTCTCCAAGAGGGCAATCTTTGCCTAAGATGTTAAGTGAAGGTGAGTGAGGACCATCTAATTGTCAGGAAAGGTGCTTTCAGGAGAAGAGGCTGTTTGTTATATAGTCTTATCTCCTCTATGTGATTTTTGAGAGTAATGTTAACTAGTATAGAAAAAGAATGTTTGGTCTGGTACAAGATAGTTTCCTTGGGAAATAAGTGTAATTCCTGTAAGTGTTTTATGTAGGAAAGATGGGCAGTAATGAAAGACAGGCACATATGGTACAACTCTCACAAACTGACCATATTTCAGACACAGATTTTTTTTCTCAGATTAAGAATAATATTTTCAAATGATCTGATTAATGGTGATCCACAGTGGAGGGCCTGAAGGTTAAGAGGTTTGCAGTCAAAATGTGTGACCAATTGCTGAAATGTGAAACGTGTGTTTGCATATGTTGCTATCCCTTGATAAATGGTAATGTTTTCAAACCATAAAATATGTATTGAATGGGTCTTCTTAGTGTCTGATTTAAATCAGTTGTTTTTAAAAAACAAACAAGGATAGCAAACTCCTTCAAATATATTTATAAGAGAGCAAATGCATAGAGAGGGGTTACCAGCAGTGCTTAATTCCTAGAACTCAAGTTGATTTGAGCCCAGTGTGTAACTGTGGTAAGCTACTGACTGACACTGGAAGGACACTGAAATATGTATTTTACAATTATTTATTAGACAAAAGTAAAATGCTGGGACAGAAATGCTGGATTCTTTTTTCTGGATGTGGGGAAGGAGCAACATCTAGTAGTTAGAGCATGGGTTATTAACAGAAGTGCCAGACCCACAGATTGGGCATAATTATTCTGTAATGCCAGGGCCAGATTAAGTCAGGGATTTTAGGGGCTGAAGCCCCAGACCTGGGCTTAACGGGGCCCTAAAGCCCTGCCAAAATCGAGCCGCAGCTGAGCCGCGCACTGCTGCCACCTGCCCTTGGCCTTCCTGCCCTACCCTGGGGTGAGAGCACTGTGGGCTCTGGTATGAGCCTCTCCCCACCCCCCCGCTCAGCAGCTGGGGAGCTGTGGTCCCAAGATCCCCCCAGGAGCACCATCAGGCTGTGGGACCAGATCCCCTCAGCCCCAAACTGCACCACTAGGCAGGGTGTCACCATGGGCAATGGGCAAGCGTGAGCAGCCCTGGACGCCTGGGATCTTGAGCCAGCTCTGTGCAAGGCAGTGTGGATGAGACTTGAGTATGCCATATCAGAGATAGGATTATATTCCTAGCTATGCCTGACCTTGTACAGCCCCTGAACATTACTAAAATAGGCGCATAATAAATCTCAATTGCCTTGGTATGAAGTTTTGCTCAACTATAAGGAATAAAAACTCACAGAAACAACAACACTTGGGTCTCCTGATGCCAATCCAGTGCTCCTTCCATTGGACTTCTGAGTATCTGGATTTTCCTTCTCACTACCATTGCCTTCCTTGGTACTACAGTGGAAAACGCTGCTTGTATCCACTAAAATCTGCACTGTTCTGCACGCAAGTGCATTTGAGATTGCTGACTGGCTCAGGAGGCGAGCAGATGCAAGAGCCTTTAAAGCTGCCACAGTAGCTGCTCTCCTTGGCTACGTCTACACTGGCAAGTTAGTTCGAATTAGGGAAGCTTAATTCGAACTAACTAAAGCCATGGCTACACGAGGCTTTCATTAGTTTGAATTAAGGGCTTCCTTAATTCGAATAATAAATTTGAATATGCTATTCGAACTAACGGTTAATTCAAACTAGTTAGTTCGAATTAACCAATGTGGCCATGTTAGTTCGAACTAATTGCTTAGTTTGAACTAACTGGCCCATTGAACTCAATGCAATTCGCTAATTCGAACTAAGCAAGTGCTATGAATGGCACTTGCTTAGTTCGAACTAAATTTTGCTAGTTCGAATTAAGTTAATTTGAACTAACTAAAATTAGTTCAAATTAGTTAGTTTAAATTAACAAATTCATACTAACTGTAGTAAGTGTAGACATAGCCCTTGTGAGCCGCAGCAAAGAGACCCATACAGGTCAATTAATCAATCAGTGTTAGCAAGATAGACTCAATAAAATAAATTTTCAAAATCCTGTACCTGATTCAGCTTCACACCTTTACTAATCTGCCTATTGATATCAACAGAGCTACTTCTGACTTTTGCCCGTATAAGTATAAAATCAGGCCTATGTAACTAAAACAGCAGTATGATTTATCAGGGGTGCCAAACATGTGGCCAAATGTAGCCCACAAACCTCTCTCATTCAGCCCATGGCTGTGCTCCGCAGCACCACATTCTCCCTAATAGAGAGAGAGCGAGATAGAAGTGTGGTCTCCTATACCCAGCGCTCTGTAATGCCACGAGAGTGTCAAGTCTCATGACATCATGGAGTGCTGGGTATATGAGGCTCCACTCTGCGGCTTTGTCTACACTTATCAATTTAAGTTGACTTAGCTAAGTCAACTTAAATTGATAAGTCGACTTTAAGTCGACTTTGTTAAGTCGACATAGCATGTCTACACTTAAATTTTAAGTCAACTTGGGGGGACCATACAAAGTCAACCTAGAGCATCCACACTGGATGCCTAGGTCAACTTGTAGGGGCTAGGTGGACCTGGGACTGGTCCATGGTGGGGGGGGCACCCCTTGGCAAGTGCCAGGGGGCTCAGCCTTTGCCCCATTGTACCTGGGGCCAATGGGGCAAAGGGGGACAGGCACCCTGGCAGGGCATAGGTGCAGGGTGGGCAGGGCTCTGCCCTGCACTGTGGGGGGATATGCCAGGCTCTCCCTTTGCCACCCCCCCTGACAGGGAGGGCAGTGGGGGAGTCCTGGAGAGCCCTAAGTCGACTTAGAGTCAACTTAGGGCTACTCCAGGTCTATACTGGCTTAAGTCAACTTTCTAAAGTCGACTTAAGCCAAAAGTTGACTTTCTAAAGTTGACTTAAGCCAAAAGTCGATTTAAAATGATGTTTTACAAAGTCGACTTAATTTTCCTTAAGTCGACTTAAGCAGCTTGCTTAAGTCGACTTAAGGAAGTGTAGTGTAGACGCAGAGTAAATTACGTTGACTTAAGCAAGTTTAAGATGACTTAATTTACAAGTGTAGACGCACCCTGCGAGACCACACTCTCCCCCTAACAGAGAGAGAGAGAGAGAGAGTGGTCTCGTGGAGTGCAGTGTTGCATGTATAGCAGTCCACAGTGCCACGATAGTGTTATGGTATTTTTTGATTCATCGTATGTACGGCCCACTTGAAGTAAATTTAAATCAAATCTGGCCCATCATAGCAATTGAATTTGACACCACTGATTTATATCAATGAATTATGAAAGTTTCTCATTTTCAATCCTAAAATGAAGTTTTCCATAGGCATGCTCAAGGCATCACTGATTTTCTAATATTCATCTTAAAAGCTGGAGGGCTTTTGCCTACACCAAACAGGTTTCTAAAATACCATAAATAATTTATACCATTTGGGAAAATAAGGGGATTTAAATGTTAATTTTGATGCATGATCATCTAGCATGTAACTGTACTTTTCTCACCATTTTACCTTCTTAAAAAAAGGGTATGCAAACTTTTAAAAAGTCTTTTAAAAATGCAAATGTAAAATATGCCCTACATGCCATCTTCCTCTCTTTCCTCTATGAATGGAAACGCCGCACATTTCAACTTAACACTGCATTTACAGCACTGATTGACTTCTGTAGAGAAACTTAGTTTCTTTATTTAGATCTGTTTTTATTGATGGTTTTTGGGAAGTGAATAGGCACCTCTAAAACTCCATGCCATAATGTTCTGATAGAAAGCTACCATAGAGTTAAGAAGGGCTGGTGTAGTGAGGGAGTGTGGCCCCCTCAGACATAGACAGCCTGGACCCATTTACACCTGGGTGGTTGGAGCTGGAGGTGGCCTGTCAGTCAGACCAGAAGCAGGTGGGCGGGACAGGAAATATAAAGGGGAAGGCTGAATGCTCAGTGAGGGCTAGGCAGCTGAAGGGGAAGGGGGTCTCTCTGCTCCCTTCCCAGCACCAGCCTGACCACTGTCTGGCCGAAGACCTGCCTGCAGTCTGGGGCCCCAACGGCCAACTGGACCCCACTGGGACTGCCGGTCGAGACCTGCCGCACAGTAGCCTGAACCCGGGGGAATTCCTGGACCTACCCCTGCAGCCTGCAGACCCATTGAACTACAGCCTCCCGATACTGAGCTGTGATGTGGAGGAGCTCCCTCTGGCCAGCGAAGACGCTTCCACCCCGGAGGCCAGCTGTGACCTGGAGGAATTACCCTTTGCCGACGATGCTGAAGGGCTTTGTGATCTCCCACTGGGTGACTACCCTGAGGAGGATGATGATGGGGGCCCAGAGCAGGTACCAGCAGGAGTGGGGGCAGGAAATGGCCCAGAGGACCCGGAGTCCTCTCATGATTCGGTGATGCCTGAGTCAGTGTGCCATGGTGGGGATCCCGCCGGGCCTGTGGTAGACCCCTCTGCCATTGATAGGGACCTGGGCTGGGATGCAGTGGAGTTGGGTGGGCCTGTGTCCCCCTGCCTCCGCCCTTCTGGAATCCCCCCAGAATCCTTGGGTGGCCATGAGTCTCTCCTTCCTGCTGTGGAGACTTAGGAGCCAGTTTGTTTTCCTTGCCTGCCCTGCCTGATGGGCCAGAGCCAGTTTGTTTTCCTTGCCTGCCCCACCTGAGGGGCTGGAGGCAACCCCGCTCACCCATCTGCCCAGCTTGTAGGGGAAGAGGGACAAGGAGAGAGGCCAGGCACCTAGCCCCGTGGAAGACGGGTAGCCTGTCTTACAGCTGCCCCGAGGATTTTTTTGCAGCCTAGGCAAACTATGACTTTGGGACCTCCCTTCATATGTTATAAGAGAGAACATTTTTTTAAATAGAGAAAAAAAAAATCACTTCCATATAATTGACACCCCTTAAAGCTTGATGCCCTAGTTGACTGCCTAGTTGACCTATATGGTTGGGTCAGCCCTGGACTTAGGCTTTCGTGGGCACAATCCCACTGAATCAGAGGCATGACATGGAAAATGTAGCATGTTAGTTGTGTGTGTGTGTGTGTGTGTGTGTGTGTGTGTGTGTGTGTGTGTGTGT